>JAOPSE010000004.1:36510662-37715144 GCA_029449295.1 Zea luxurians | reverse complement strand
CTTCGGATCGTGTCCAAGTATTTCTCAAGCTTCGGGTCTCTTGCTTTACAACTCTTGTCAACATGACCAGAAATAACTTGGGAATCAGTTTTAAGAACTGCCCTTCTATTCCCCATTGCTTTTAACTTCTGAAGCCCCAAAAGCAAAGCTTCGTACTCAGCAATATTATTTGTGCAGCTAAAATCAAGTTTCACTACGTAACAAGTTCTAACTTTGGAAGGTGCAACCAACACAGCAGCTGCTCCTGCCCCGAAGGTTCCCCAAGAACCGTCGCAGAATACTTTCCAAGCTTCGACATCTTTAGCTATTTCTTCTCCCTGAGCCCCTGGCGTCCAATCAACGATGAAGTCTGCTAACGCCTGGGACTGTATTGAGGATCTATGCACATAAACAATGCTGAACTCGTTGAGTTCCGCAGCCCACTTTCCAATTCTTCCAGTAGCTTCTCTGTTTCTCATGATGTCGTTCAAAGGTTGTGACGAAGGAACAATTATATGATATGCTTGAAAGTAATGTCGAAGCTTCCTTGAGGCCATTAAGACAGCATATAACACCTTCTCCAATTCTGTATAGTTCTTCTTTGATAGACTAAGGACTTCGGAGACGAAGTATATCGGGGCTTGCCTTTTGGTTTGTCCCTTAAGCTTTTCTTGGACAAGTGCCACACTCACTGTTGAATACGAAGCTGCCACATACAACAACAGAGGAGCCCCTGGCGCTGGTGGAGTTAGCGTCGTTAGATCTATCAGATACTGCTTCAGCTCTTTGAAGGCTTTCTGGTGAGCTGATCCCCATTGAAAGACTTCGGCTGACTTCAACACTTCAAAGAATGGTAAATTTCTCTCTCCTGATCTAGATATGAATCGATTCAGAGATGCCAGTCTTCCTGTCAGCCGTTGAGCCCCCTTCTTTGTGCATGGCAGCTCCATCTGAAGAATAGCTTCGATTTTATTTAGATTAGCTTCGATTCCTTTTGTTGAAACCAGACAACCAAGGAATTTCCCCTTCTTCACTCCGAAGACACACTTCTCTGGATTTAGCTTCAGACCAGCTTGTCTAAAATTAGCGAATGTCTCCTGTAGATCAGCAATGTGATTTTCTTGCTTCGCGCTTTTTACTATAATATCATCAACATAGGTTAGCACATTTCTGCCTATCTGAGAATGAAGAACCTTCACTGTCATTCTACTGAAGCTTCCTCCAGCATTCTTGAGCCCCTCAGGCATCCGAAGATAACAATATGTTCCACTAGGGGTTATGAAGCTGGTTTTTGACTCATCCTCTTTCTTCATCCAAATTTGATGATAGCCTGAATAACAATCTAGCAGACTCATAAGCTCTGACGAAGCTGCTGTGTCTATTAGAGAATCGATCCTTGGTAATGGAAACTCATCCTTCGGACAAGCCTTGCTGAGATCAGTAAAATCAATACACATCCTCCATTTATCATTGACCTTCTTCACCATAATAGTGTTGGCTAGCCATTCTGGGTATTTCACTTCTCTAATGACTCCAGCGCTAAGAAGTCTTTTCACTTCATTCCGAGCACCTTCGGCTTTATCATCAGACATTTTCCGAAGCCTCTGCTTTCTGGGTCTGAAGGATGGATCAACATTGAGCAAGTGTTCAATTACATCCCTGTTAACACCACAGAGATCATTGGCTGACCATGCAAAGACATATTTGTTGTTGAACAAAAACCTTATCAGGGTTTTCTCCTGTTCTTCAAACAATTGAGATCCCAACAGCACCTTCTGCTCTGCAATATCTTCACATAAAAGCATGGGCTTCGGCTGATCGACCGAAGCAGCCTTCTCCCTTCTGTACTTGTACTGCTCACAAGCTTCGGCTCCATCTATACTATGGATTGCCTTTGAATCTGTCCAGTTCCCTTCAGCCTTTCTGGCAGCTTCCTGACTCCCATGAATAGCAATAAGTCCTTGATTCGAAGGTATCTTCATGCAAAGATATGCTGGATGAAGAATTGCTTCGAAAGCATTGAGTGTTCCACGACCAATGATTGCATTGTAGGGGTACTCCATATCGACAATATCAAACACAACTTGCTCAGTTCTGGTGTTGTTAACAAATCCGAAGGTCACTGGCATCGTGATTTTGCCTAGTGCTACGAGCACGATCCACCTATTATCGGGAGAGGTTGAATAAGGCAGTGGTGTCTTACTTATATAGTGTGTCCTTGCTTGGTGCTTGGCCCAAGCCCAAGGACAAAAGCTAGGGTCAAGTGGATTAGAATCAATGGCTACTGGCGGTGATGCCTTATGCTAACAAAAAGCTAGCCTTGAACCAGAAAGAAACTAAAGGAGGAAACAATTAATGGGATCTAGATCCTAGAAGTAGGGGCGATCTGTAGTACTAATTCATAGTACTCCTGCCTTGAGCCCACTACTAGCTCCATGTCTCATGCCATGATTTTGACTGAATTTGAATGTGATGTTGTACAACACTCTACGTGGTGAAACAAGTTCAATTCAATAAGACCAGCAGGTGGCCAAAACTTTGATTCGACCATGCATATATGCAGGCATGCAGCAATGATCGTGCAGATGATTATGGACATGTTTGGTTCAGCTTTTTTCTGACCAGCTTTTCTGATAATCTAGATATAGAGAAAATCTGATTATCGTGGGGATTATGTACGAAGGAAGATACAGTGGTCTAAAGGGTTTAAGATCTAAAAGCGATAGATTTGTACTATCACGATGACTTGACCGATTCTATGTTTATATTGATTTTGAATGGTTTTTAACAAAACGATTTCTATAGAATCAGGCTGAAAAACTGAGGCGTTTGACAGTCCGCAGCAGCTTTTGCTGGCCAGAAGCTGAAAAAACCCCAAACAAACTGGTAAATATCACTACGTAAATACATGCCACGTGGCTCGGGACAGTATTTATTTTATGTTGTATTTCCTCTGTTTCGAAATTGTATGTGGCTTTTCTAGATATAGTACATTTTTTTGTCACATATCTATAATGCACATTAATATTTATATGTAAAATAAAAATGATGCATCTATGAAAACCCACACCAGCCTACAATTTAAAAATTGGAACAGACGTAAGTCACAGATGGATGTGGACATCGTGTCACCACCATGACCCACGGACCATCTGAGAGTGAAGCACGCCCATTTGTCAGGCTGTCTCCGATCCTCTTCAGCCTCGAGTGGTATGATGACGTTTGAGCAGAGCAATTAATTGTGAGGTACTGTAGTGGCTGGCTATCAATGGACGTCCTAATCATAGAACAGAGAATCCAGTTCCCAGATGTTCCGTGGTAGTAGCAATTAACCCAGCTGCTGATAAGACGGTAGACACGCCATAAATGATGTAGCAGATGGTACACCTGAATTTCTATAATATTAACATGTAGAATATGAAATACACAGATCAAATATTAGTCCAGATATTAAGTATATGAATTATATACGGACTCTAATATTAAGTTTACTTTTATAGGTATCAAATAGTGTGCCGTCACAACGTAAGGATTTTGTTCTAGTTTCTACCTAATTAATGCACTATCACTTTTAAGGGATTATGCTTGACCGAGGGATGGAAAAAAGAGGATGAAACAAAACTAGATCAGATACAACCTGATTAGATGGCTTACAATGTGTTGTTCGATTTGATTAAAGACAACGGTTGGGTGCAGCTGCAATTAATAGAGACAAAATACTTTATAAGTAGTTGAAGGATACTAATCTGATTCTGATGGATTACCAAGCACAGAATGTGACCATGGCCAAAAACAACTAATTAGATTAATTAAAGGGCACACTGTTGGATGTTGCCGTTTGGTTTTGGCTCTATTTTCTCTAGATTATACATGTTTTAAAATTAAGGGCATAATTATAAGACACTCTCTTGGAGATGCTCTAACATACACTACACCTACATCCTTTACTTCTTTGTGGCTAGGACCCATACCAAGACCGGCTACATATACACAATACAGCTCGAGTCGGAGTCGTTGAGGCCGGTGACGACGAAAGCATGGAGGTCCAGGTCCAGCAGAGAGGATCCCCTGCCCCCACGGCAGAGCTGGAGGTCTCCCTCCGCGAGTTCACCCTGTCGGACGCGGAGGCGTTCATGTCTTGGGCGTCCGACCCTTGCGTGGTCCGCTTCCAGCACCGCGACGCCTACGAGCACGTGGACCAGGCCCGCCGCTACATCGTCGACCACATCTTGCCGCACTCGTGGTACCGCGCCATCTGCGCCGGCGCGGGCGCGCCCCTCCCTGTGGTGGGTTCCTTCTCCGTGAAGCCCGGGCCCGCCGAGGACGGGTGGCCGTTCAGGGCATCCATGGGGTACCGCCTGGCGCGCGCGCACTGGGGGCGGGGCATTAGATTATGTCCGAGCGCCTGTGGTAAGCTAATGACCAACGGCTGTCTGACAGCCGTCAGACGTTAGCTAATGTGCGACGGCCTGGCTTACCGTCGTCGGACATTAGCTTATGTTCAATGGCCAGCCGTCGAAGATAAAGGATTTTAACCGCGCTAGCCACGCAGCACCGTTTCATTTGCATCTTCACTGCGCCTTGGAATTCTCTGCCCGCCGCCGCGCTGCCCGCCGTCGTCGCCCCGTCGGCCGTCGCCGCCCCCCGCCGTAGTGGCCTGCCACCGGCCGCCACCCCGCCCGCCGTGCTGCCCCGTCGCCCCTGCGACCGCCACCGCCGTGCTGCCCCGCCGCGACCGCCACCGCCGTGCTGCCCCACCGCCCTCGCCACCGCCGTGCTGCCCCGCCTGCGCCGGTCGCCCCCGCCACCGCCGTGCTGCCGCGTCGCCGTCGACCGCAGCCCCGCCCGCGCCGGACTTCCCCCGCCCCGCACTGTCAAGTGAGTAATTTAAGTATTATTTTGTATATGTTAATATTATTTTGTAGTTGCAATTTTTGTTATTAGGTAATTAGTATGTTAAATATTGTTTAATTTATTATGTGCGATGGCCGAAATTTGATTATGTAATTAATTTTGTTTATTTTCGTTTACTTAGTGGTGCTTAGATAATTTAAACTTTTAATTTCCGAGGGTAATTATTATGCCCTTGGAAATAAGATCATTTTATATGATTTATCACCCGTGACAATATTATGTAGTGGTGCTTATATAATTAAACTATTAATTTCCAAGGGTAATTATAATGCCCTCGGAAATAAGGTCATTTTATATGATTTAGGGTCCCGTGAAATGATTTTCCTTATATTAGTGTGGTTTATTAGATTAGGGGCGTGATTTACTTAACTAATCAAGTTAACATCTCGTATCTAGTATGGAGGAGGATCGTCGATGGATGTATGAAGGTTGGAAGAAAAGAGGTGCTCTATCAAGTGAGTGGGTTGCCAAGGCTGATGCTTTTCTCGACCGTGCTTTTGCTCGGTCAGAGACTGGAACTGATGTTAGGTGCCCTTGTAGCAAGTGTCGGAACATTTATTTCCTTGACAGGAGGACTATATCGATAGATCTTTGCAAGAACGGTTATATGCCAGGCTATGAGGTGTGGGTGCACCACGGTGAGGACCCACCTCCTCGTATTGTGTCGGAAGTTCAGTCACATGAAGAGTGGGACTACGATAGGATGGAAGAGTTGCTTGACGATGTACGCCATGAGCTTCTAACCGTCGATTCGGAGAACCCCGGTCAACCCACCGATTATGAGGATCCAGCTACACCTGAGGTTCAGAAGTTCTTTAAGCTCCTTAAAGCTACCGAAGAGCCGTTGCATGAGCACACAAAAGTGACCGTCCTTGTATTTTTGACTCGACTTATGGCTATTAAGTCTAAGTTTGCATTCTCAAACAACTGCTACAAGGAGCTTTTGAACTTGATCAGTGATGTACTTCCGGAGAATCACAAGATGCAAAGGACATGTATCAGTCCAAAACGTTGCTCTCTAGGCTCGGTATGGACTACGAAAAAATCGATGTCTGTGACAATAATTATATGCTTTTCTCGAAGGAGACCGCGGGTGAGAAGAAGTGTACTGTATGTGGTGAGCGTAGATTCGTTGAGGTTGAAAACGACGATGGTTTGACCGTGACGACGAAGATTGCACGTAAGCAGCTTCGTTACATGCCTCTTATACCTCGGTTGAAACGTCTGTTCATCTCCAAGAATACAGCCAGACACATGAGGTGGCACAAAGACGGGGTATGTGAGAATCCAAATGTCATGGCGCACCCAGCTGATATAGATGCATGGAAGGCACTAGATACTTTTGATTCCAGCTTTGCTGATGAAGTGCAGAATATCCGCTTCGGTTTGGCAACAGATGGTTTCTTGCCTTTCAATCTAACTGTAACGTCCTACTCATGTTGGCCCGTTTTTGCTGTTCCATACAACCTTCCACCAGCTATTTGCATGAAATATGAATTTATTTTCCTGTGTCTTGTAATACCTGGTCCGGATCATCCTAGAACGAAGATCGATGTGATGATGCGACCCCTGGTTGAAGAATTGAAAATTTTGTGGGAAGGAGTCGAGGCATACGTTTGTTACAAGAAACAGAAGTTCAACCTGAGAGCCGCGTTTTGTGGTCTATTCATGATTTTATGGCTTATGGTATCTTTGCTGGATGGAGTTGTCATGGGATTTTGACATGTCCGATATGTGTTGAAGACACTTTATGCTTTCGACCAAAGTTTGGTGGAAAGATATGCTACTTCGATTGCCATAGATGTTTTTTGCCAGAGGATCACCCGTTCAGGTTCGATAGGAACGCTTTTAAAAAGGACACGATTGTGACGAGGGGACCACCCAAGCGTCTTAGTGGTCCAGAGATTCTCACGAGACTTAATGATTTGAAACTAAACAAACATGGAAATTGTAAGGAAAATGGACCCCGGGCCATTTGGCTAATTGAGTTTTGGTGTTTGATGAACAACACAATCCGTGAACTAATAAGTCTTCTAGTGTTTGTGTTTGTAGTTCACAGGATGCGAAGAGAATTGGACCAAGGCAATGAGGATGCAACACCTCAAAAGAAGACATAAAAAGATGCATAGGAGTCCAATACTCAACAACAAAGAAGCCCGAAGAAATCAGCGAAGAAATCCAAAGAGAAGGGCTGTCAGCCAGCGCCTGGTGGCGCACCGGACATTGGTGTCCGGTGTGCACCGGACTGTCCGGTGAGGCACTGGACAGTCTGCGCAGAGAGGCCGCAGACAGGCGCTCTCTGGCTGTAGCACCGGACTGTCTGGTGTGCACCGGACTGTCCGGTGTGCACCGGACTGTCCGGTGTGCCAACGGGCAGAAGGCAACGGTCGGATCCAACGGTCGACTGCTACAGGCGCCAACGGTCGGCTGACGTGGCGTGCACCGGACATCTACTGTGCAGTGTCCGGTGTGCACCGGACTGTCCGGTGCACCCGACGACAGAAAGCTGCTGCTTTCTGTCCAACGGCTAGTTGGGGGCTTGGAGGCTATAAATACCACCCCAACCGGCCATTCTCATGTGTGAGAGCCCAAGCAACATACCAATACACATAGTGCATATTTCCAAGAGCTCAAACACCCAAGTGCTTAATAGAATCACTCGGTGATTAGCGTAGGTGCTTTGCGAAGTGCCTAGGTTAGTTAGACCGCTTTAGCGCTTGCTCTAGGTGAACCCTAGATTGTTGAGTGAGTTTAGATAAACCTCACAACCCCTCGGCTCTTGCGTGAGTCGTTGTAATTGTACCGAGTGGGGCGAGAGTCTTGCGAGACCGTGACAACCGCGTTTGTGTCACGGCCGCCACCGTGTACCGGAGGGAACGAGGCCCGCGGCGTTTCGGCCGGAAGCTCGATAGTGGAGACGGCGGGGAGCGTCCGAGAGGAGCCGGAAGCGGAGCACCACTTGCGCGTGGAGAAGGCCTGCGGCTCTCTACGGAGTTACTCGACCGTGGTGCTTGGCCCTCGCGTGGGCTTCCCTTTGCGTAGGGGCACCAACGAGGATTAGTCAGAACCTTGCGTGGTTCCGGATACCTCGGTAAAAATACCGGCGTCATCCACGAGAGTTTGCTTCTCTACTTAGCTCTTTACATTCCGCATTTATATTAAGCATTTAAGTTTCAATCTTGTAGTCATATTTATTTAGTGTAGATTGAAACTTAGCCTTTGCGGTAGAGATAGCAACACTTAGACAAAACCTAGTTTGCACATTCTAGTTTTAATTATTTGCATAGGTTTTGCTCTAGGGATTTATTTGTGGCCTAGTTTAGTAAAAGTTTTAGAAGTCCTAATTCACCCCCCCCTCTTTGGCGTCACCCGTTTCCTACAAGTGGTATCAGAGCCCGGTTTGGCTCATTTAGAACGCTTTAGCTTCACCGCTAAAAGAGCCGACGCTTTTTAGAGGAAGGGATGGATACCCATAGGCCACCACACTTTGACGGCACTAACTTCCCATATTATAGTGCTAGAATGGCTTGTTACCTAGAGGCCGTTGATCTAGGTGTTTGGAGAGTCACTCGTGACGGGATGAAACCCCTCAAGAATCTCGAGAAACCCACCACGAGTGAGGAAAAAGAAATTCATTTAAATGCTAGAGCCAAAAATTGCTTATATGAATCTCTTAGCATGAATATTTTTAATCAAGTATTTACCTTGAAAACTGCTAATGAGATTTGGCTAAAATTGCATGAGCTCCATGACGGCACATCCAATGTCCGTGAGCAAAAACATTGCCTAGTCTTAAATGAGTATAATTCTTTTGCCATGAAAGATGATGAGCTTGTTAGAGACATGTATTCTCGTTTGAATCTAATTATCAATGAGCTCAATTCTATTGGCATTAATAAGCTAGGTGATGCGGACATTGTGAGGAAGATTATCTCCCTGCTACCACAACAAAGATATGGGAGCATCATCACCATCCTTCACAACATGGAGGACTTGAGCAACATGACCCCGACCATTGTGATTGGGAAAATCGCGGCCTTTGAGATGTCGCGAAAAATGAGTCGGGGAGAGGAGCCAACTTCCTCAAGACCATATGCTTTTGCATGTGATGAAAGGAAGGGCAAAAAGAAGGCTCCCACTTCAAGTTCCTCAAGTGAAGAAGAGGAAGAAGAAGAAGAAAGTGATGATGATGAAGATAATCATCCATGCACATCATCCTCCGAGGACGAAGAAACAATCCGACGTGTCGGAATGGTAATGAGGATGATCCGCAAGATTAATCTAATGGGTGTGCCCCTGCAGGTCGAGGATCTTCTCTTTAACATTGACAGGAAAAAGCAAAGGAAGAGAGGATGCTTCGCATGTGGGGAGAAGGGCCACTTCAGGGACAACTGTCCAAATATGGCCAAGCCCAAAAAGGAGAGGAGCAAAGGCAAGGCGCTAACAAGTGTTAGAACTTGGGATGATTCTTCAAGTGAAGATGAACCTCCAAGGACGCGCAGCCACCGATCCTCGTCACGATCATCACGGTCATCACACAAATGCCTTATGGCAAGAGGTAACAAAAGCATTCCATCCTCTAGTGATAAAAGTAGTAGTGATGATGAAGGTGAGGGAAAGCCCTCTCTAGAAGAGCTTGCGGAAGCCGTAAAATTTTTCCAGGATGTTTGCACTAAGCAAAAAGCTCAACTTAAAACTTTGAAAAATAAGTTGGTTAGCTCTCAAAATGATTACAAAGGTTTGCTAGAAAAATTTGAAACTTTTGCAAACTTAAATAGTGAGCTATCAACTAAAATTGAGCTATTAGAATCTAGTGCTCCATCCACTGCTACCGATGATAGCCTTATTAAAAAGAATGAAAAACTTAGGGCTAAGTTAGCTAGCTCCCAAAAAGCTATTGAAAGTTTGCTAGAGAAAATGGAAATTCTTAGCATACACAATAATGAGCTAACTACTAAGCTAGAAAACATTGGTAGCACCCCAGCAGCATCTTTAGTTGAAATACCTGAAATAATTAAGAAAGATGCTTCTACTTCCTGCTTTGATTTAATTGATGATTCTAACCCCTGCAACCAAGTCGTTGTTGAGAATATTGTTGTAGAGACATGTACGGATGAGGTTGCAAAGGAAAATGAACAATTAAAGCAAGAAGTGGCTCGCCTTGGCAAGGCTTTGTATGACAAGAAAGGCAAAGCCAAACAAATCCGACCTCCACAGGATAACACCACTGCGGGAGTGAACAAGCCTGTAGAGGGAGAAACTGTGATTTGTAGGCTATGCCACAAGGAAGGCCACAAGTCTTTCCAATGCAAGGCGATGACCGGGGATAAACAAAGGCAAAAGCTCAAGCAAAAGCCATCAAGCAAAATCTCCAACGCCTACATCAAAAAGGTGAACAAAAAGGATGCTACACCATATTTGATCAAGAAGAAAAAGAATGGAAAGGTGATAGCAATCAAGGTCAACAAGCAAGCCAACAAAGGAAAAGGGGCCAAACGCATCTGGGTGCCAAAGGAGATAATTTCAACCATGAAAAGCACCAAGAAGGTTTGGATCCCGAAAGGGAAGTGAGTGGACCGAAGGTCTTCGGGAAATTTGGAGACTTGGCAAAGTTGGGATGTATATCATGGGGTACATCATATTGGATCAAGTTTATTGCCAAGTGGGTTAGTAAAAACTTTGGACCCAAATTTCCCACCCATGACTAAGGTAACTAGTTTTATTGTATTCTTCATTTTTAGATATGCGTATCTATTTGACTTCTATCTAGTTTACCTTTCTTGCCTAGTATTACAATTGTTATGTACTTTTGTTTAAAATCATGCATACTAGGTAAATCACATGGTAGGATTGCTTGCTTTCAATTCATATACTTAAGCAAACCTACATGGTTTAAAATGTTTATTTAAGCATGGCACATAGCTTCTATATCACTCCATAGTAAATGATGCATAAATTGAAAATTTTGATTTCTACAAAGTGTATCATTTAACTTATATGTGTCAAAGTTTGGATTATGGATAATTTGCCCCTCTTGATATCAAATCAAAGTGCATGTCTCCCACAAGTATGCAAAACTTGTATGCACACCTTTAGGGGGAGGTTACTCTATAATCTAACACTTTGAGACTAACACCTTTTCAAGTCTATTTCATGTGATAGTCTCATTGTAAGGAAAATGAAGTCCCCGGAGAAAGACAACAATCTTCCACTGCAAAATCTCCAAGAACTCTTGTGTCTCTCAAGCTCACCATTGACTTTCAATTGGTATCTTTTGAGACTACATTCAGTATCATTTACATGTCTTCTCCAATATTTGATTAGACTATATTTCATATCATATGCTTCCATGTTGCAAAAATGCATAAGTAGTTAACTCATATTCTGTTACCTATGCATAAGGGAAGTTAGTCTTTTCAAATCATGTCTTGCACCTCTAATTTTCACATGCTTTTTCCCAAGTAGAGGATCTCTGTCAGGGGGAGTATTTCTTCATCTCTAAAGGGGGAGAAAAACTCTTTCTAAAGGAGAATACTCATTTAGGGGGACTAATCTTTTGAGGACTCTTTCAAGTGGTATCATTCATATTGTTTAATTTAATATCCTTCAATTGTGGTATCATTTGATAGATCTCTTGATGAGGGCAAGCTTTTATTTACTTCCTACATGCTTTTAATGTCTTCCTTTTCGGTGGTTGATGCCAAAGGGGGAGAAGTTTAGGGACCAAAGCAATAAAAACTATATCAAACACCAAACACCACCAATTTAAAATTGTATATCTACAAATGGCTTTTCAAGTGGTTTTGGTAATTTGGTCCAAAAATAGGAAGTAAGTGAATTATGGAGTTAGGGGGAGGCTTAAGTCCATAATTTCACATTGTGGGGACAATCATGCATCTTAGCAAGTAGATTGCATATTTTCACTCAAATTCTTGTATTATTTGCTTGCTTTGGTTGTGTTGTCATCAATCACCAAAAAGGGGGAGATTGTAAGGAAAATGGACCCCGGGCCATTTGGCTAATTGAGTTTTGGTGTTTGATGAACAACACAATCCGTGAACTAATAAGTCTTCTAGTGTTTGTGTTTGTAGTGTGTTTGTAGTTCACAGGATGCGAAGAGAATTGGACCAAGGCAATGAGGATGCAACACCTCAAAAGAAGACATAAAAAGATGCATAGGAGTCCAATACTCAACAACAAAGAAGCCCGAAGAAATCAGCGAAGAAATCCAAAGAGAAGGGCTGTCAGCCAGCGCCTGGTGGCGCACCGGACATTGGTGTCCGGTGTGCACCGGACTGTCCGGTGAGGCACTGGACAGTCTGCGCAGAGAGGCCGCAGACAGGCGCTCTCTGGCTGTAGCACCGGACTGTCCGGTGTGCACCGGACTGTCCGGTGTGCCAACGGGCAGAAGGCAACGGTCGGATCCAACGGTCGACTGCTACAGGCGCCAACGGTCGGCTGACGTGGCGTGCACCGGACATCTACTGTGCAGTGTCCGGTGTGCACCGGACTGTCCGGTGCACCCGACGACAGAAAGCTGCTGCTTTCTGTCCAACGGCTAGTTGGGGGCTTGGAGGCTATAAATACCACCCCAACCGGCCATTCTCATGTGTGAGAGCCCAAGCAACATACCAATACACATAGTGCATATTTCCAAGAGCTCAAACACCCAAGTGCTTAATAGAATCACTCGGTGATTAGCGTAGGTGCTTTGCGAAGTGCTTAGGTTAGTTAGACCGCTTTAGCGCTTGCTCTAGGTGAACCCTAGATTGTTGAGTGAGTTTAGATAAACCTCACAACCCCTCGGCTCTTGCGTGAGTCGTTGTAATTGTACCGAGTGGGGCGAGAGTCTTGCGAGACCGTGACAACCGCGTTTGTGTCACGGCCGCCACCGTGTACCGGAGGGAACGAGGCCCGCGGCGTTTCGGCCGGAAGCTCGATAGTGGAGACGGCGGGGAGCGTCCGAGAGGAGCCGGAAGCGGAGCACCACTTGCGCGTGGAGAAGGCCCGCGGCTCTCTACGGAGTTACTCGACCGTGGTGCTTGGCCCTCGCGTGGGCTTCCCTTTGCGTAGGGGCACCAACGAGGATTAGTCGGAACCTTGCGTGGTTCCGGATACCTCGGTAAAAATACCGGCGTCATCCACGAGAGTTTGCTTCTCTACTTAGCTCTTTACATTCCGCATTTATATTAAGCATTTAAGTTTCAATCTTGTAGTCATATTTATTTAGTGTAGATTGAAACTTAGCCTTTGCGGTAGAGATAGCAACACTTAGACAAAACCTAGTTTGCACATTCTAGTTTTAATTATTTGCATAGGTTTTGCTCTAGGGATTTATTTGTGGCCTAGTTTAGTAAAAGTTTTAGAAGTCCTAATTCACCCCCCCCTCTTAGGCGTCACCCGTTTCCTACAGAAATCGTTTTGAAGGTTATGGAACCGAGCATAATTGGACACGATTGTGACGAGGGGACCACCCAAGCTTCTTAGTGGTCTATGGGAACTCCCTTATATAAAAGCCTTGATTCTAATGCATAACATTGATGTGATGCACCAGGAACGAAATATTGGTGAAAGCATTATCAGCACTTGCATGAATATCACTGACAAAACAAAAGACAACCCTAATGCTAGAAAAGACTTGGCCTTAATCTGTAGAAGACCAACTATGGAGATAGGAGAGAACTAGAAGAAGCCACATGCTCCTTTCAGTATTAAACCTAAAAGGAAGAAACAATTGATGAAATGGTTGAAAAACTTAAAGTTCCCAGATGGTTACTTTGCCTGGTCTGGTCTTGTGACTTTGCCTAATGGCGAGTCTGTCCCCGCCACCACTTGGGAGCATTATTGCTATGGTGTCTGTAGAACGTTTGGCAACACACAAGCACTAGTTTGGGATGCATTCTGGGTATGAATTGTTTATACTAATTTATTTATCCCATATATGGTTGCTTTTATGATAACACTATTTTTTTGCAGAAACGGTACAAGTTGCCGGACAATGGATCATAGGATATGGACGCTCGTTACGTGTTTGAGTATAACGCGAACGATGTGTTGTAGATGCAATGTACTATGCATGAATTCAGGCTATAAGGGCATGGTACAGAGCAAGTGCTGATGATCGACCGATGCTAAGTACCAAGGCCGAGTGGTCATCAATTTACCTTACGGAGGAGCAAAACCTTGAGGTAAGCAAGTTGTTGCATCTCATATCGCACGAATCCATGTATTTGCTTTATTGAAAAACATTCATGTAGGTGTCGGTGCCGTGGATGGCCACCCGATCAGAGGGTTATCGGGCCTTGTGCAGATGGTGGGCTTCCCTGAGTTTCGTGCCATTTCCGAAAGGAACAGGGGAAACCGTGGGACTGAGTGTAAGGCCCAAAATGTGTATAAGAAAATAATAATAATACTAAATAAATAAATTTAAGATTGTGCTTTGAGAAATTTTTGAATCCTTTTTGGAAATTTCTCATGCTTATGAATGTTCAATGAAAAAGGGAGTAAGCTAGCCAAAAACCAAAGCAAATAAATAATAAAATGACGATAAGGTGAGAAGTGTTCCTCTCATGAACAGTATAACTGACACTTTAAGAGGTTTTATTAAAGAAATCCTGTTAAAAACATTATCCAAACATCTTACTATAAATAAGTATTAAACTTCGAATAAATCCCTAAGTCTAGTATACATTCAAATACATGACTTCTTTGAAATAGATAACTAAAATAAGTGTATGTGGCTTATATTTGAAACATGTGGTTAAACAAGTATTAAATAAATCCAATAAAACCCTTGCTTTTCATGATAAGAGTTCTGTGTTGTGCATCCTAATTGATGTTTAAATTTGAAATTTGAATCAAGTTTGTGTTTGAAATAGGAACTTGAAAATTTGAGAAAAGAAATAAAATAAAAATAAAAAAAACAGACCAAAACTCGATGTTGGGCTGAAGTCCTCATGTGCGGCCCAACCAACCCTACCTTTCCCCCACCGTGGCCCAAGTAACTCATCCGCGCGCCCTGGCGACAATGACATGTCAGGGACCCACTGGCTATTCTCTCGCCGCGTGCTTGCGTCTGCTTACGGCTGGGGACCACCAGTCAATCCCATGTTACCGCCGCCTCCTTGCGCTAGCCACTTCCGGGTGGGCCCCTTTGGTCAGCTCCACCCCCATCACCAGAGCGCAGCAGGCTTCTCGCCGTGAAACTCGCTCTGGGCTGACGCGGCTTTAGCAAATGCCCCGGAGTCAGCCTCTCCTGCCGCAGTGTTTTATCCCCTTCTCAACACTGACTATGTGGACCCCATTAACTAGTGGAATCCTTGTGTGAGCACCCCGGCCGGTAATGTCGCGCTGTTCGTTGAGATCCGACCAGGATTCTCGCCGGTGGAAGTCAACCTTTCCCCTCTACGCGAATCCTCCCTACCTGGCTACTTATACGACCGCGCCCACGTGCATACCGAAAAAAAACCCAGGGCACCTTGCGCCACCACCAGGGAGAGATCACAGTAGGAGAGAGGGTGCCGGGTGAATGCCGCTGCGGTACCTTTCCTGTGTTGCCGTTCGGGCCTCGGATCGGGGCCTGGGCGCTTCGGGGAGACGCACTGGTTGTGTGCATGGTCTTTCTGGGCTTGATTGGGGAGAATTGGCACCATAATTTCTCGTCGTGAGTCTGGCTCCGCCGCAGACCCGCCTCTGGCCGTGGTCGAGCTTCTACGCACACAGATCACGGTGAGAACCTTTCCTCCAATCTCACCTTTATCTCTGTTCCATGTAGTATCTTTTGTTTGGAATTTCCTGGCGCCAGGTCGAGTGTTGGGGGGTCCGTCCATGGGCGACGCCGCAGCAGGGCCGTGCGCCACCATGCCTGTTGGCCGTGTGGATGAAGATGACGTCGTGGCCAAGGGATCTCTAATGTATGGCTAAGATTAGATCTTGGCATGGGGTATTGGGGACCGCGGGTCAGTGATCCTACGGCTAGGATTAGAGGGTCGATACTGGTTCGGGGTTGTGAACTTGCGTCGTTCGATCTGTATCGGAGGGCCAATAGCGCATACCATTTCGTGTGTTGCCTTGATTTAATCTGGGCCGTCTAGAATAGATCGAGCGGCTGAGAGTAATCGATAACCCTTGGCTGTACCGTTTTATGAATGAGACCCTGTACTTTCTTGCAATGAACCCGCTGTCCTAGTGCGAGATATCCAGAGTCACGGGAATACTTGCGCAGAGGCCCCAGTCTTCTCTGATAATTGTGGCGCAGTCCAGGCAGTGTGAAAAACATATAGAATCAATTAAAAATGAAGTTTTAATATGAAAACAATTCCTAGAACTTGTGTAATTAATAGAAAATTCATATTAACTCCAAATTAATTCATTCTAGTTTCTATAATTTGGTAATATTATTGTTTATCAACTAATGTCTCTGTTTTGACATGAAAGTCACATTAAAATTTATATTCTATTTAATCTTGTACAAAACACATAGAATCTTTAGAAATTCATAACTCCTACGTTTTAAATCCGATTTGACTTGTTCCAGTTGCGTTAGCTTCGTATAAATATTTAGTATACAATGACAGTATTAAATACCATATTACATAATTTTATAGTTAGATATTTGTTTAATCTGTGTTAGTAGATTTACCCTTTTAATCAAAGATTAATCTGTTTATGATTATAAGGTGACTAAACATGATCTCTAGTTAAGTGTAATCTAGATTAAAGTTGAAATGATTATCTAGAGTATATTTTCTCATAGTAATCAATTTATAGTATAATTTAATGATCAACCACATAAATCTCTCATAGATCATAACTTCTTAACCATAACTCCAATCTTATTGATTCTTGAGCCCACGATCCCGTAGCAACACGTAAATGATTGTTATTCAGTTTGTTCTTATGTTTGGTGTGATGTTAATTTTGTATATACTATGTCTGTTTGTATTGCTACGACTAGCAATGCGGTCACGAGGATCTGAAGAATCACCCTGGTAACTGGAATCTCAAGTGCCAGGCAAGTTGTGCCCTTGATCACTTTTGTCACCCAATAATATTCTTTATTATCACTATTCAATGCATAGGTTTAATTTTGATGGGACCAAATAGGTCATCCTAGTCTGTTTATCCTATTTACCTTGTTCACCCCTGGTTCACCTGGGTAGTTATGCTATTGCATTATGTGGTCTCGGGTTAATATTTCATTACATCCATGTTCCAATTATTCTGTTATGTTATTTATGTTCATGATAAGATCATTATGTTAATTGGAACATGGAGCGACCACCCGGGAAAACAGTGCTACCACAAGGGTTTTATGGGACGCCCTTGGCTGATTAACTAGGAAAGCTAGTGGAGGTCTCCCTTACCCGAAAGGGGCAAGGGCATTAGGGGAGTGGTCAGTGTAGGGAGGTCCTTGGGTTGACTTTGCTGCGATGGCGGTCAGGCGAGGGATTCCTGCACTGGAGCTTCCTATAAACTGTAGTGGGATTTCTGAAGCTAGTGGAACTTTGTAAAGGCCTCGTAGTGTTACCCTGCCTCGCTTCCTTGGTAGAGGTGTATGGGATTCATGACCCCTTGGCAGATGGGTAACACGACTTGTGGGTAAAGATGCGCAACCTCTGCAGAGTGTAAAACTAGTATACTAGCCGTGCTCACGGTCATGAGCGGCTCAGACCCTCACATGATTAATTTATGGAACCTAAATTCAATTTGTCATCTGCATTTGCATGGTATTATTTATTAATTGTGTTCTATTACTTTTATTAAGGTTTGGTATTTATTTACATCTAGTAATTGCTAATAAAATTTGACCAACTTACTAAAAGCAATGCTCAGCTTTAACCCCTACTGTTGATCAGCCTTACACACCACATGAACTCCCATCTTTTGTGAGTTCATGCCACATTATTCCCCACAACTTGTTGAGCGATGAACATGTGTGAGCTCACCCTTGCTGTCTCACACCCCCCCCACAGGAGAAGAACAGGTGGTTCAAGTGGAGCCACGCATCGAGGAGTTCGATTCGATCTAGGTGGCGTTTCCCAGTTGACTTTCTGGCGCCAAAGATAGATTTTAGATCCTGTTATATTTATCTTTTATTTTTGTAAGTCTTCCGCTATGTATTAAGTACTCTGATTATTGTGACATTTATCTCTATACACTCTGTGATTATATATGTTGTCTTCTTTGGCGCATGTATGAGATGCACCCGGCTTTGTCCTTTAAAACCGGGTGTTACAGAAGTGGTATCAGAGGAATGTTGACTGTAGGACGAAACCTAGATAGAAATGGACATAACCATTATCTACTTACCTTACTCTGATTCTTTCTATACTTTTCTTGATCCTATTTCACCTTCTACTATTCTACTCTGATTAACCTTACCTTTGCTACTCTGATTCTTTTCTAAGCTTATCTTAATCTTTTCTCATCTATTTCTGCTTTACTCTGATTATTCTTACTTGTTCCTTCTAAAGACAAATGTGGATTTCACACTTTGAAATCCCATGCCTAAAGTGACCTCTAGGAATAGGAGACCTACTCTTAGGAACAAAATCAAAACTATTTTTATAAATATTTGTATGCTTGAATGTTTGTTCTTGTGATACATGTCTGATTTGGATCTTTGATTGAGTGTGATGAGTTGTGGATTAATGTCCACAAATACATCTGCATATACGTATAGGCATAAATAGAATTCATAAGATAACTAAACAACTTAGATTATCCTCCATTAAAGAGGGATCTATTTAAAATAGATACACTTTAACGGATCTCTCCTATCTCAAAAGACTCACTCTTATTTTAATGGATCCCTCTTACCTTAAAAGATTCTTTATTACTTTAATTGATCTCTATTAACCTAAAGGAATCTATCTTATCCTAATAGATCCATCTTATCTTAAAAGATTCTTTCTTATCTTAACAAGATCCATCTTATCTCGAAAAGATTCTATCCTATCCTAGTAAATCTAACTAATCTCAAAAGATTCTACCATGATCTTAGAGATTCATCTTGTTCTAATAAGCATACTTATCCCCACCACTATGCTTATCTCATAATGGTGTGACCGACATAATCTATTCTAAAATAAACTAAGTAGATCTTATCTAGATTAATCTGGTCATTCCTAGACCCCATTCAACCTAAACTGATCCAAAAAAATTAATTAGGTCTTATTTAGTGAAATCTAGTTATACTAAACTAATCTAGTTTCTATCTAATCTGAACTAACCCAATGTGACCCACTCAAACAGGTTAGTTAATACTTGTAACATGGATTAGACCCTATCCACCTGTTCTAACGTGATTAACTCGGCACTGAATTAAGAATAACCGACCTACTCGGCCTTATGCAACTACCTTAACCATCCGATGGTTGCATAACTCCTCTGTTTTAATTGAAACGGAAAATTCTGATCTACCTCAAGTATTAACTAAACCATATTACGATAAACGAGTTTTAAATCTGAATTGATGTCTTAGACTAACTTGACCGAGAAACCACGACCCAGCCTATATTATAGGTTGCCCAACCCATTTATCTTACAAGCAAAGTAAAACTCTGTTTAAACCTAACTACCCATGTACCCACACCTATCTCAACTATGTCCCTAGTTATGGTAACAACAATACCCATTATCCTTGATCATAACACCAAACTTGAACGATATAATAGGTTACATAACTTATCCAACCAATCTAGAAGCAAAACAACAAGACACACTCTACTTAAACTTATTTAACTCATAACCACATATTAACCTATTTTGTTTACCTAAGAATCTGCCTTCACTACATGTCCCAAATTCGGATAACAACTTCGAGAACGAAGATTGAAGATGATCGACCTCATCAAATCAAGGAAGGATAAGATTCAAGCTAGATCTTCAAAGGAATCAAGATCCACAATCTTGGATGGAGTATTTCCTTACCCTATCATTTCCTGCCCAAACCTATCTATGCTTTAAAGTCATCTTCTATCCTACATAATGAAGTGGACATACATATATACACCCATGCTTTCCTAACCACCAGCTCCACCAAGCTACATAAACGTATATATAAATTACTACTATTTGTAAGATCTAAATGTTACTTTAGTTAGTGGTTGGTATGATACTATTTTAGGAGGAATAATAAGGTCTAATTGACCCATGTGTTGCTAATAAAGTATGCATCATGCTGAGATTTTTGTTTGTGCATATGTGTTGAGACGATATGAGTATACACCCTTTCCTTACAAATCTCGAGGATGAGATTTTTGTTAAGGGGGGTAGGATTTGTAAGGCCCAAAATGTGTATAAGAAAATAATAATAATAATAATACTAAATAAATAAATTTAAGATTGTGCTTTGAGAAATTTTTGAATCCTTTTTGGAAATTTCTCATGCTTATGAATGTTCAATGAAAAAGGGAGTAAGCTAGCCAAATAACCAAAGAAAATAAATAATAAAATGACGATAAGATGAGAAGTGTTCCTCTCATGAACTGTATAACTAACACTTTAAGAGGTTTTATTAAAGAAATCCTGTTAAAAACATTATCCAAACATCTTACTATAAATAAGTATTAAACTTCGAATAAATCCGTAAGTCTAGTATACATTCAAATACATGACTTCTTTGAAATAGATAACTAAAATAAGTGTATGTGGCTTATATTTGAAACATGTGGTTAAACAAGTATTAAATAAATCCAATAAAACCCTTGCTTTTCATGATAAGAGTTCTGTGTTGTGCATCCTAATTGATGTTTAAATTTGAAATCCGAATCAAGTTTGTGTTTGAAATAGGAACTTGAAAATTTGAGAAAAGAAATAAAATAAAAATAAAAAATAGACCAAAACTCGCTGTTGGGCTGAAGTCCTCATGTGCGGCCCAACCAACCCTACCTTTCCCCCACCGTGGCCCAAGTAACTCATCTGCGCGCCCTGGCGACAATGACATGTCAGGGACCCACTATCTATTCTCTCGCCGCGCGCTTGCGTCTGCTTACGGCTGGGGACCACCAGTCAATCCCACGTTACCGCTGCCTCCTTGCGCTAGCCACTTTCGGGTGGGCCCGTTTGGTCAGCTCCACCCCCATCACCGGAGCGCAGCAGGCTTCTCGCCGTGAAACTCGCTCTGGGCTGACGCGGCTTTAGAAAATGCCCCGGAGTCAGCCTCTCCTGCCGCAGTGTTTTATCCCCTTCTCAACACTGACTATGTGGACCCCATTAACTAGTGGAATCCTTGCGTGAGCACCCCGGCCAGTAATGTCACGCGGTTCGTTGAGATCCGACCAGGATTCTCGCCGGTGGAAGTCAACCTTTCCCCTCTGTGCGAATCCTCCCTACCTGGCTACTTATACGACCGCGCCCACGTGCATACCGAAAAAAACCCAGGGCACCTTGTGCCACCACCAGGGAGAGATCACAGTAGGAGAGAGGGTGCCGGGTGAATGCCGCTGCGGTACCTTGCCTGTGTTGCCGTTCGGGCCTCGGATCGGGGCCTAGGCGCTTCGGGGAGATGCACTGGTTGTGTGCATGGTCTTTCTGGGCTTGATTGGGGAGAATTGGCACCATAATTTCTCGTCGTGAGTCTGGCTCTGCCGCAGACCCGCCTCTGGCCGTGGTCGAGCTTCTACGCACACAGATCACGGTGAGAACCTTTCCTCCAATCTCACCTTTGTCTCTGCTCCATGTAGTATCTTTTGTTTGGAATTTCCTGGCGCCAGGTCGAGTGTTGGGGGGTCCATCCATGGGCAATGCCGCGGCAGGGCCGTGCGCCACCATGCCTGTTGGTCGTGTGGATGAAGATGGCGTCGTGGCCAAGGGATCTCTAATGTATGGCTAAGATTAGATCTTGGCATGGGGTATTGGGGACCGCGGGTCAGTGATCCTACGACTAGGATTAGAGGGTCGATACTGGTTCGGGGTTGTGAACTAGCGTCGTTCGATCTGTATCGGAGGGCCAATAGCGCATACCGCTTCGTGTGTTGCCTTGATTTAATCTGGGCCGTCTAGAATAGATCAAGCGGCTGAGAGTAATCGATAACCCTTGGCTGTACCGTTTTATGAATGAGACCCTATACTTTCTTGCAATGAACCCGCTGTCCTAGTGCGAGATATCCTGAGTCACGGGAATACTTGCGCAGAGGCCCCAGTCTTCTCTGATAATTGTGGCGCAGTCCAGGCAGTGTGAAAAACATATAGAATCAATTAAAAATGAAGTTTTAATATGAAAACAATTCCTAGAACTTGTGTAATTAATAGAAAATTCATATTAACTCCAAATTAATTCATTCTAGTTTCTATAATTTGGTAATATTATTTTTTATCAACTAATGTCTCTGTTTTGACATGAAAGTCAAATTAAAATTTATATTCTATTTAATCTTGTACAAAACACATAGAATCTTTAGAAATTCATAACTCCTCCGTTTTAAATCTGATTTGACTTGTTCCAGTTGCATTAGCTTCGTATAAATATTTAGTATGCAATGACAGTATTAAATACCATATTACATATTTTTATAGTTAGATATTTGTTTAATCTGTGTTAGTAGATTTACCCTTTTAATCAAAGATTAATCTGTTTATGATTATAAGGTGACTAAACATGATCTCTAGTTAAGTGTAATCTAGATTAAAGTTGAAATGATTATCTAGAGTATATTTTCTCATAATAATCAATTTATAATATAATTTAATGATCAACCACATAAATCTCTCATAGATCATAACTTCTTAACCATAACTCCAATCTTAGTGATTCTCGAGCCCACGATCTCGTAGCAACACGTAAATTATTGTTATTCAGTTTGTTCTTATGTTTGGTGTGATGTTAATTTTGTATATACTATGTCTGTTTGTATTGCTATGACTAGTAGTGCGGTCACGAGGATCTGAAGAATCACCCTGGTAACTGGAATCTCAAGTGCCAGGCAAGTTGTGCCCTTGATCACCTTTGTCACCCAATAATATTCTTTATTATCACTATTCAATGCATAGGTTTAATTTTGATGGGACCCAATAGGTCATCCTAGTCTGTTTATCCTGTTTACCTTGTTCACCCCTGGTTCACCTGGGTAGTTATGCTATTGCATTATGTGGTCTCGGGTTAATATTTCATTACATCCATGTTCCAATTATTCTGTTATGTTATTTATGTTCATGATAAGATCATTATGTTAATTGGAACATGGAGCGACCACCCTGGAAAACAGTGCTACCACAAGGGTTTAATGGGACGCCCTTGGCTGATTAACTAGGAAAGCTAGTGGAGGTCTTCCTTACCCGACAGGGGCAAGGGCAGTAGGGGAGTGGTCAGTGTAGGGAGGTCCTTGGGTTTACTTTGCTACGATGGCGGTCAGGCGAGGGATTCCTGCACTGGAGCTTCCTCTAAACTGTAGCGGGATTTCTGAAGCTAGTGGAACTTTGTAAAGGCCTCGTAGTGTTACCCTACCTCGCTTCCTTTGTAGAGGTGTATGGGATTCATGACCCCTTGGCAGATGGGTAACACGGCTTGTGGGTAAAGATGCGCAACCTCTGCAGAGTGTAAAACTAGTATACTAGTCGTGCTCACGGTCATGAGTGGCTCGGACCCTCACATGATTAATTTATGGAACCTAAATTCAATTTGTCATCTGCATTTGCATGGGATTATTTATTAATTGTGTTCTATTACTTTTATTAAGGTTTGGTATTTACTTACATCTAGTAATTGCTAATAAAATTTGACCAACTTACTAAAAGCAATGCTCAGCTTTAACCCCTACTGTTGATCAGCCTTACACACCACATGAACTCCCACCTTTTGTGAGTTCATGCCACATTATTCCCCACAACTTGTTGAGCGATGAACATGTGTGAGCTCACCCTTGCTGTCTCACACCCCCCCACAGGAGAAGAACAGGTGGTTCAAGTGGAGCCACGCATCGAGGAGTTCGATTCGATCTAGGTGGCGTCTCCCAGTTGACTTTCTGGCGCCAAGGATAGATTTTAGATCCTGTTATATTTATCTTTTATTTTTGTAAGTCTTCCACTATGTATTAAGTACTCTGATTATTGTGACATTTATCTTTATACACTCTGTGATTATATATGTTGTCTTCTTTGGCGCATGTATGAGATACACCCGGCTTTGTCCTTTAAAACCGGGTGTTACACTGAGTCGTTCCACAACTACGACGGAGATGGACATGTGTGCTTGGCTAAGCGAATGGTATGTCAAAGTATGTTGTAACTTCGAAATACATAGAAATATGTCATTTTAACTTGTATGTACAGGGAGTCAAATCCGGCCGTACGCCCACCGATGTTGAGGTGTATATGCAAGGGCATAGGGGTTCTGATCCTCAGAATCCTGATGTTTTATGCACTCAGACGGCCACCGACCGTCTAGTGAGTTTTTGGTACTCTATTATGTGTTTGTCCATCAATTTTGTGATGCACTTATATTTGATATTGTTTGCCTCTAGGCTTCGTATGGGCAGGAGATGGTTCAATGCCATGGACAGGAGTACGATTGGAGGAGCCAGCTAATCGACCCTCAGGCAGCATATGCTAGCGCAGGGGGACAATCCCATGGACGGTGAGATTATTTGATTTGGATTTCAAAATTATCCTCATATGCTTGTGATTCAACTGAGCCCATGATTTACTATATAAGTGCATGGTTCACTCTTGTAGGTTGGGTATTTTTGATTCTACGATTGATTCTAGGGAGCTGAGACGCCGTGGACGATAGTCCACATCGTCGTCTTCACACTCGTCCTGTTCACGATCATCCGCCTGGGAGATAGAGCTTGTAGTTTTGCGTCAACAGGCAGAGTATTATCAATCAGTTTTGAGGGAACAATTGGAGTACCAGAGGCAACAAGCTGAGTACCAGAGACAACAAGCTGAGTACCAGAAGAAGAAGGACGACTATTATGCAAACCTCCAGGCCCAAAATCAAGCTCTTCTCTCGGTAAGTTGAAGTAACATTTTGTACATTATTTTGCAAAACACATGATGTGTATCTTATTTGCTCAACAATGGTTTGCATATAATTTTTAGCAACTAGCCCAACAAGCGGGCGTCCCGATGCCGACATATGGGATGCCGCCTCCGGACTTTGCACTGCCAATGCCAATGCTGGCGCCTCCACCTCCGCCTCCATCACAATTCCCTATAGTATGTACATAGTTGCGTGTGTGACATGTTCATAGATATCTTATGTGTTTAAATGAAAAACTGAGTGGTTACTATTTCATGTGCGTGTGTTATAGGGATTTCAGACACCACTCGCTTCAGTTGCCGCACCTGGAGATGGTGGTCAAGACGACGCATCACATTCTTGGGTGAATAACCTTTTCAACACGCATAGTCCAGCCGGAGGAAGTGGCTATAACTCAAACCAACCAGGCGATGGATATGAGTGATTGTTCATCAAATGTGTTTACATTGGATCTATTACTACTCATGTGAAAAACTATGCCATCGAACAATGTCAGTTTTTATTTGGACCTATATGTTGATGTAAAACACTTGTTGCAACCATGTGGAACTATATATCGTTATGTTAAATTTGTGAATGTGAATACTTATGTGAGTATATTTGTGATTGTGAATGTGTATATCTGTATGAAATCTGTTTTTTTTTGTAAATGTCAGATTTTTTAAAAAACAGAACTGTGTGTAATTTCTGAAATATGTTATGTCCGACGGCCTAGCGCCAGCCGTCGGACATAACTGTATCTTAGGTCCGAAGGCTGGGGCCAGGCCATCGAACATAAGATAAAGTTATGTCCGACGGCTGGGGCCAGGCCATCGGACATAATGGTTGTGGGGCCCACCAGTCGACTGGTAAAACGGTTGACAGTCGTTATCTCCGATGGGTGGTCGCGGCCGTCGGAGATAAGTTATGTCCGATGGCAGCCGTCGGACATAACACTATTTCCGACGCCTTATGTCCGACGGCTAAAAACCGTCGGAGATAACCCAAAGCCATCGGACATAAGCTACGTCCGACGGTTTAGAGGTTATGTCCGACGACTTTGGCCGTCGAAAATTGTTTCGTTTACTGTAGTGTTTCTGAAAGGGAATTAGGCTTACACCTATTTCCTAAATTGATTTTGGTGGTTGAATTGACCAACACAAATAATTGGACTAACTAGTTTGCCCAAGTTTATAAGTTCTACAAGTACTAAAGGTTCACAATAAGCCAATAAAAAGACCAAGAAAAGGGTTCAACAAAAAGAGCAAGGAACAACCGAAGTGTGCCCTGGTCTGGCGCACCGGACTGTCCGGTGTGCCACCGGACTGTGTCCGGTGCACTAGGGGACTCCAAGCTGAACTCCGCACCTTCGGGAATTTTCAGAGGAGCCGTGCTATATTTCACCGGACTGTCCGGTGCTCCAAGGAGATGCGACTCTGAACTCGCCAGCTTCGGGAATTCGCTCCGCTATAATTCACCGGACATGTCCGGTGTAACGGCGGAGCAACGGCTACTTCGGCGCAACGGTCACCTGCTACAGCATTTAATGTGCGCCTGCGCGCAGAGGAGTAGAGCACGCGCGGGTGGCACACCGGACAGCCTACAGGGGATGTCCGGTGCACCACCGGATAGCCAGGCGGGCCCACTCGTCAGAACTCCAACGGTCGAACCCTAACGGCCGGGTGACGTGGCTGGCGCACCGGACTGTCCGATGCGCCTGTCGACAGCAGCCTTCACCAAACGGTTAGTTTGGTGGTTGGGGCTATAAATACCCCCAACCACCCCCCATTCAAGTCATCCAAGTTTTCACACTTCTACACCTTACAAGAGCTCTAGCATTCAATTCTAGACACACCAAAGTGATCAAATCCTCTCCAATTCCACACAAAGCTTTAGTGACTAGTGAGAGAGATTTGTTGTGTTCTTTTGAGCTCTTGCGCTTGGATTGCTTCTTTCTTTCTCATTTGTTCTTGTGATCAAAACTCAATTGTAACCGAGGCAAGAGACACCAATTGTGTGGTGGTCCTTGTGGGGAAGTTTTGTTCCCGGTTTGATTTGAGAAGAGAAGCTCACTCGGTCCGAGGGACCGTTTGATAGAGGGAAAGGGTTGAAAGAGACCCGGTCTTTGTGACCACCTCAACGGGGAGTAGGTTTGCGAGAACTGAACCTCGGTAAAACAAATCCGCGTGTCACACTCTTCATTCGCTTGCGATTTATTTTGCGCCCTCTCTCTTGGACACGCTAACCCGGCTTGTAGTTGTGATTAACTTTGTAAATTTCAGTTTCACCCTATTCACCCCCCTCTAGGCGACTTTCAATTGGTATCAGAACCGGTGCTTTATTAGAGCCTAACCGCTCGAAGTGATGTCTGGAGATCACACCAAGAGGGAGATGGAGACCGGCGACAAGCCCACTACAAGCCACGGGAAGACTTCATCGGAAGAGTCCCGCAACAAGAGAAAGGAAAAGGGGAAGGAGAAGAAATCTTCTTCCCACAAGTCGCATCGGAGTAGCGGCAAGCACAAGAAGATGAGGAAGGTGGTCTACTACGAGACCGACACTTCATCACCATCGACCTCCGGCTCCGACGCGCCGTCTGTAACTTCTAAGCGCCACGAGTGCAAGAAGTTTAGTAAGATCCCCCTACGCTACCCTCGCATTCCTAAACATACACCTTTACTTTCCGTCCCATTAGGCAAACCACCAACGTTTGATGGTGAAGATTATGCTAGGTGGAGTGATATGATGCGATATCACCTAACCTCACTCCACAAAAGTATATGGGATGTTGTTGAGTTTGGTGTACAGGTACCATCCATAGGGGATGAAGATTATGATGAGGACGAAGTGGCCCAAATCGAGCACTTCAACTCACAAGCCACCACCATACTCCTCACCTCTCTAAGTCGAGAGGAGTATAACAAGGTGCAAGGGTTGAAGAGCGGCAAGGAAATTTGGGACGTGCTAAAAACCGCGCACGAAGGAGACGAGGTGACCAAGATCACCAAGCGGGAAACGATCGAGGGGGAGCTCGGTCGCTTCCATCTTCGCCAAGGGGAGGAGCCACAAGACATGTACAACCGGCTCAAAACCTTGGTGAATCAAGTGCGCAACCTCGGGAGCAAAAAATGGGATGACCACGAAGTGGTTAAGGTTATTCTTAGATCACTTGTTTTCCTTAACCCTACTCAAGTTCAATTAATTCATGGTAATCCTAGATATACACAAATGACCCCCGAGGAAGTTATAGGTAATTTTGTGAGCTTTGAGTTGATGATCAAAGGCTCAAAGAAGATCAACGAGCTAGATGGCCCCTCCGCGCCCGAAGCACAATCGGTTGCATTCAAGGCGACAGAGGAAAAGAAGGAAGAGTCTACATCAAGTATACAACCCATTGATGCCTCCAAGCTCAACAATGAGGAGATGGCTTTAATCATCAAAAGCTTTCACCAAATCCTCAAGCAACGGAAGGGGAAGGATTACAAGTCCCGTTCCAAGAAGGTTTGCTACAAGTGTGGTAAGCCCAGTCACTTTATTGCTAAATGTCCATTATCAAGTGATAGTGACAGGGACAACGACAAGAAGGGGAGAAGAAAGGAGAAGAAATGATACTACAAGAAGAAGGGCGGCGATGCCCATGTTTGCCGGGAGTGGGACTCCGACGAGAGCTCCACCGACTCCTCCTCCGACGAGGACTCTGCAAACATCACCGTCACCAAGGGTCTTCTCTTCCCCAACGTCGGCCACAAATGCTTCATGGCCAAGGACGGCAAAAGGAAGAAGGTTAAATCCAAATCCTCTACTAAATATGAATCCTCTAGTGATGATAATGCTAGTGATGAGGAAGATAATTTGCGTACCCTTTTTGCCAACCTAAACATGCAACAAAAGGAAAAATTAAATGAATTGATTAGTGCCATCCATGAAAAGGATGATCTCTTGGACTCCCAAGAGGACTTCCTAATCAAGGAAAATAAAAAGCATGTTAAGGTTAAAAATGCTTATGCTCTAGAAGTTGAAAAATGTGAGAAATTAACTAGTGAGCTAAGCACATGCCATGATTTAATTGCCAACCTTAGAAATGAAAATGCTAGTTTAAATGCTAAGGTTGATTCTCATGTTTGTAATGTTTCAATTCCCAATCTTAGAGATTGAAGGAAACAGGTGACGCCTAAGAGGGGGGGTGAATTAGGACTTCTAAAAACTATTTCTAAACTAGGCCACAATAAAATCCCTAGAGCAAAACCTATGCAAATAATCAAACTATAATGTGCAAACTAGGTTTTGTCTAAGTGTTGCTATCTCTACCGCAAAGGCTAAGTTTCAATCTACACTAGATAAGTATTAATACAAGATTGAAACTTAATTGCTTAATGTAAATGCGGAATCTTAAGGAGCAAAGTAGAGATGCAAACTCTCGTGGATGACGCAGGTATTTTTACCGAGGTATCCGGAACCGCGCAAGGTCCCGACTAATCCTCGTTGGTGCCCCTACGCAAAGGGAAGCCCACGCGAGGGCCAAGCACCTCGGTCGAGTAACTCCGTAGAGAGCCGCGGGCCTTCTCCACGCGCAAGTGGTGCTCCGCTTCCGGCTCCTCTCGGACGCTCCCCGCCGTCTCCACTATCGAGCTTCCGGCTGAAATGCCGCGGGCCTCGTTCCCTCCAGTACACGGTGGCGGCCGTGACACAAACGCGGTTGTCACGGTCTCGCAAGACTCTCGCCCCACTTGGTACAATTACAACGGCTCGCGCGAGAGCCAAGGGGTTGTGTGGTTTTTCTAAACTCACTCAACTAACTAGGATTCACCTAGAGCAAGTGCTAAAGCGGTCTAACTAACCTAAGCACTTCGCAAAGCACCTACGCTAATCACCGAGTGATTCTATTAAGCACTTGGGTGTTTGAGCTCTTGGAAATGTGCACTATGTGCCTTGGTATGTTGCTTGGGCTCTCACACTTGAGAATGGCCGGTTGGGGTGGTATTTATAGCCTCGACACCCCAAACTAGCCGTTGGACAGAAAGCTGGAACTTTCTGTCGTCGGGTGCACCGGACAGTCCGGTGCACCACCGGACACTGCGCTGTAGCATGTCCGGTGCGCCTATTCGTTGCTCTGACAGAGCAGACAACCGTTGGGCGCGCAGGCTTTTCACACCGGACATGTCCGGTGCGCCACCGGACAGTCCGGTGGTCTTCTCTCCGAGTGCCACCTGGAACTAGCCGTTGAGCTACTGTTCCCTGGTGCACCGGACAGTCCGGCGTGTGGGCACCGGACAGTCGGGTGTGCCACCGGACATGTCCGGTGCGCCATCGCACAGACAGTCCGCAGCAGCACACTTGGACTTTTCCTGGATCTTCTTAATGTCTTCTTTTGAGGTGTTGCTTTCCTCAATTCCTTAGTCCAAGTATTTCTTGCATCCTGTGAACTACAATCATAAACACTAGAAAACTTATTAGTTCACGGATTGTGTTGTTCATCAAACACCAAAACTCCATTAGCCAAATGGCCGGGGTCCATTTTCCTTACAATCTCCCCCTTTTTGGTGATTGATGACAACACAACCAAAGCAAGCAAATAATACAAGTATTTGAATTAAAATATGCAATCTACTTGCTAAGATGCATGATTGCCCCACAATGTGATATTATGGACTTAAGCCTCCCCCTAACTCCATAATTCACTTACTTCCTATTTTTGGACCAAATAACCAAAACCACTTAGAAAACCACTAGTAGGAATAAAATTTTAAATTTGTGGTGTTTGGTGTTTGATATAGTTTTCATTGCTTTGGTCCCTAAAACTTCTCCCCCTTTGGCATCAACCACCGAAAAGGAAGACATTAAAAGCATATAGGAAGTAAATAAAAAAACTTGCCCTCATGCAAGATGATACCATTTGAAGGGTATTTAAATTAAACCACATGAATGTTACCATTTGCAAAGATCACTCCCCCTAAATGAGTGTTCTCTTTAGAAAGAATTTTCTCCCCCTTTTTAGAGATGAAGAAATACTCCCCCTGACAGAGATCCTCTACTTAGGAAAAAGCATGTGAAAATCAGAGGTGCAAGGCATGATTTGAAAAGACTAACTTCCCTTATGCATAGGTAACAGACTATGAGTTAAGTACTTATGCATTTTTAGCAACATGGAAGCATATGAAATGAAATATAGTCTTATCAAAATTATGGAGAAGACATGTAAATGATATACAAAGTGGTCTCAAAAGATACCAATTGAAGGTCAATGACGAGCTTGAGAGACATGAGAGTTCTTGGAGCTTTTGCAGTGGAAGATTGTTGTCTTTCTCCGAGGACCTTATTTTCCTTACAATGAGACTACCACATGAGATAAACTTGAAAAGGTGTTAGTCTCAAAGTGTTAGATTATAGAGTAACCTCCCCCTAAATGTGTGCATACAAGTTTTGAATACTTGTAGGAGACATGCACTTTGATTTGATATCAAGAGGGGCAAATTATCCATAATCCAAACTTTGGCACATATAAGATAAATGATACCAATTATAAGATATAGGCTTTTGATGCATTAGGTCATTTACTTTGGCAACTTTAAGTAAGCTATATGTCGTGCTTAAACATTTTAAACCATGTAGGTTTGCTTAAGTATATGAAAAAACAAGCAATCCTACCATATGATTTTACCTAGTATGCATGATTTTAAACAAGAGAGAATAACAAGTTTAATACTAGGCAAGAAAGGTAGACTAGATACAAAGTAAATAGATACGCATATCTAAAAATAAGAAATACAATAAATCTAGTTACCTTAGTCATGGGTGGGAAATTTGGGTCCAAAATTATCACTAACCCACTTGGCAATAAACTTGATCCAATATGATGTATCCCATGATATACATCCCAACTTAGCCAAGTCTCCAAATTTCCCGACGATCTTCGGTCCACTTACTTCCCTTTCAGGATCCAAACCTTCTTGGTGCGTTTCATGGTTGAAATTATCTCCTTTGGCACCCAGATGCGTTTGGCCCGTTTTTCTTTGTTGGCTTGCTTGTTGGCCTTGATTGCTATCACCTTTCCATTCTTTTTCTTCTTGATCAAATAGGGTGTAGCATCCTTTTTGTTCACCTTTTTGATGTAGGTGTTGGAGATTTTGCTTGTTGGCTTTTGCTTGAGCTTTTGCCTTTTATCCCCGGTCATCGCCTTGCATTGGAAAGACTTGTGTCCTTCCTTATGGCATAGCCTACAAATCACAGTTTCTCCCTCCATAGGCTTGTTCACTCCCACAGTGGTGTTATCCTGTGGAGATTGGATTTGTTTGGCTTTGCCTTTCTTGTCATACAAAGCCTTGCCAAGGCGAGCCACTTCTTGCTTTAATTGTTCATTTTCCTTTGCAACCTTATCCGAACATGTTTCTACAACAATATTCTCAACAAAGACTTGGTTGCAGGGGTTAGAATCATCAATTAAATCAAAGCAGGAAGTAGAAGCATCTTTCTTAATTATTTCAGGTATCTTAACTAAAGATGCTGCTAGGGTGCTACCAATGTTCTCTAGCTTAGTAGTTAGCTCATTATTGTGAATGTTAAGAATTTCCATTTTCTCTAGCAAATTTTCAATAGCTTCTTGGGAGCTAGCTAACTTAGCCTTAAGTTTTTCATACTTTTTAATAAGGCTATCATCGGTAGCAGTGGATGGAGCACTAGACTCTAATAGCTCAATTTTAGTTGACAACTCACAATTTAAGTTTGCAAAAGTTTCAAATTTTTCTAGCAAACCTTTGTAATCATTTTGGGAGCTAATCAACTTATTTTTCAAAATTTTAAGCTGAGCTTTTTGCTTAGTGCAAACATCCTGGAAAAAATTAACAGCTTCCGCAAGCTCATCTAGAGAGGCCTTTCCCTCACCTTCATCATCACTACTATTTTCATCACTAGAGGATAGAATGCTTTTGTTACCGCTTGCCATAAGGCATTTGTGTGATGTCCGTGATGATCGTGATGAGGACCGGTGGCTGCGCGTCCTTGGAGGTTCATCTTCACTAGAAGAATCATCCCAAGTTCTAACACTTGTTAGCGCCTGGCCTTTGCTCCTCTCCTTTTTGGGTTTGGCCATATTTGGACAGTTGTCCCTGAAGTGGCCCTTCTCCCCACATGCGAAGCATCCTCTCTTCCTTTGCTTTTTCCTGTCAATGTTAAAGAGAAGATCCTCGACCTGCAGGGGCACACCCATTAGATTAATCTTGCGGATCATCCTCATTACCTTTCCGACGCGTCGGATTGTTTCTTCGTCCTCGGAGGATGATGTGCATGGTTGATTATCTTCATCATCATCACTTTGTTCTTCTTCCTCTTCTTCACTTGAGGAACTTGGAGCGGAAGCCTTCTTTTTGCCCTTCCTTTCATCACATGCAAAAGCATATGGCCTTGAGGAAGTTGGCTGCTCTCCCCGACTCATTTTTCGCGACATCTCAAAAGCCGCGATTTTTCCAATCACAATGGTCAGGGTCATGTTGCTCAAGTCCTCCATGTTGTGAAGGATGGTGATGATGCTCCCATATCTTTGTTGTGGTAGCAAGGAGATAATCTTCCTCACAATGTCCGCATCACCTAGCTTATTAATGCCAATAGAATTGAGCTCATTGATAATTAGATTTAAACGAGAATACATGTCTCTCACAAGCTCATCATCTTTCATGGCAAAAGAATTATACTCATTTAAGACTAGGCAATGTTTTTGCTCACGGACATTGGATGTGCCGTCATGGAGCTCATGCAATTTTAGCCAAATCTCATTAGCAGTTCTCAAGGTAAATACTTGATTAAAAATATCCATGCTAAGAGATTCATACAAGCAATTTTTGGCTCTAGCATTTAAATGAATTTCTTTTTCCTCACTCGTGGTGGGTTTCTCGGGATTCTTGAGGGGTTTCATCCCGTCACGAGTGACTCTCCAAACACCTAGATCAATGGCCTCTAGGTAACAAGCCATTCTAGCACTATAATAGGGAAAGTTAGTGCCGTCGAAGTGTGGTGGCCTATGGGTATCCATCCCTTCCTCTAAAAAGCGTCGGCTCTTTTAGCGGTGAAGCTAAAGCGTTTCAAATGAGCCAAACCGGGCTCTGATACCAATTGAAGGAAACAGGTGACGCCTAAGAGGGGGGGTGAATTAGGACTTCTAAAAACTATTTCTAAACTAGGCCACAATAAAATCCCTAGAGCAAAACCTATGCAAATAATCAAACTATAATGTGCAAACTAGGTTTTGTCTAAGTGTTGCTATCTCTACCGCAAAGGCTAAGTTTCAATCTACACTAGATAAGTATTAATACAAGATTGAAACTTAATTGCTTAATGTAAATGCGGAATCTTAAGGAGCAAAGTAGAGATGCAAACTCTCGTGGATGACGCCGGTATTTTTACCGAGGTATCCGGAACCGCGCAAGGTCCCGACTAATCCTCGTTGGTGCCCCTACGCAAAGGGAAGCCCACGCGAGGGCCAAGCACCTCGGTCGAGTAACTCCGTAGAGAGCCGCGGGCCTTCTCCACGCGCAAGTGGTGCTCCGCTTCCGGCTCCTCTCGGACGCTCCCCGCCGTCTTCACTATCGAGCTTCCGGCCGAAACGCCGCGGGCCTCGTTCCCTCTAGTACACGGTGGCGGCCGTGACACAAACGCGGTTGTCACGGTCTCGCAAGACTCTTGCCCCACTCGGTACAATTACAACGGCTCGCGCGAGAGCCGAGGGGTTGTGTGGTTTTTCTAAACTCACTCAACTAACTAGGATTCACCTAGAGCAAGCGCTAAAGCGGTCTAACTAACCTAAGCACTTCGCAAAGCACCTACGCTAATCACCGAGTGATTCTATTAAGCACTTGGGTGTTTGAGCTCTTGGAAATGTGCACTATGTGCCTTGGTATGTTGCTTGGGCTCTCACACTTGAGAATGGCCGGTTGGGGTGGTATTTATAGCCTCGACACCCCAAACTAGCCGTTGGACAGAAAGCTGGAACTTTCTGTCGTCGGGTGCACCGGACAGTCCGGTGCACCACCGGACACTGCACTGTAGCATGTCCGGTGCGCCTATCCATTGCTCTGACAGAGCAGACGACCGTTGGGCGCGCAGGCTTTTCACACCGGACATGTCCGGTGCGCCACCGGACAGTCCGGTGTTCTTCTCTCCGAGAGACACCTGGAACTAGCCGTTGAGCTACTGTTCCCTGGTGCACCGGACAGTCCGGCGTGTGGGCACCGGACAGTCCGGTGTGCCACCGGACATGTCCGGTGCGCCATCGCACAGACAGTCCGCAACAGCACACTTGGACTTTTCCTGGATCTTCTTAATGTCTTCTTTTGAGGTGTTGCTTTCCTCAATTCCTTAGTCCAAGTATTTCTTGCATCCTGTGAACTACAATCATAAACACTAGAAAACTTATTAGTTCACGGATTGTGTTGTTCATCAAACACCAAAACTCCATTAGCCAAATGGCCGGGGTCCATTTTCCTTACAGAGATGATAATGTTGATTTGCTTGCTAAGATTGATGAATTGAATATTTCTCTTGATAGCCTTAGAAATGAGAATGAGAAATTGATTGCTAAGGCTAAAGATTTTGATGTTTGCATTGTTACAATTTCCGATCTTAGAGATAAAAATGATATATTACGTGCTAAGATTGTTGAACTTAATTCTTGCAAACCCTCTACATCTACCATTGAGCATGTCACTATTTGCACTAGATGTAGAGATATTGATGTTGATGCTATTCATGATCACATGGCTTTAATTAAACAACAAAATGATCATATAGCAAAATTAGATGCTAAAATTGCCGAGCATGAACTTGAAAATGAAAAATTTAAATTTGCTCGTAGTATGCTTTATAGTGGGAGACGCTCTGGCATCAAGGATGGCATTGGCTTCCAAAAGGGGGACAATGTCAAACTTAATGCTCCTCCTAAGAAATTGTCTAACTTTGTTAAGGGCAAGTCTCCCATGCCTCAGGATAACGAGGGTTACATTTTGTACCCTGCCGTTTATCTCGAGAGCAAAATTAGAAGAATTCATTCTAGGAAGTCTCACTCTGGTCCTAACCATGCTTTTATGTATAAGGGTGAGACATCTAGCTCTAGGCAACCAACTCGTGCTAAGTTTCCTAAGAAAAAAACTCCTAGTGCATCAAATGACCATAGCATTTCATTCAAAACTTTTGATGCATCATATGTTTGAACTAACAAATCCGGCAAGGTAGTTGCCAAGTTTGTTGGGGGCAAACACAAGGGCTCCAAGGCTTGTGTTTGGGTACCCAAAGTTCTTGTTTCTAATGCCAAAGGACCCTAAACCGTTTGGGTACCTAAAGTCAAGAACTAAACTTGTTTTGTAGGTTTATGCATCCGGGGGCTCAAGTTGGATCATCGATAGCGGGTGCACGAACCACATGACGGGGGAGAAGAAGATGTTCTCCTCCTACGAGAAAAACCAAGATCCCCAATGAGCTATCACATTCGGGGATGGAAACCAAGGTTTGGTCAAAGGTTTGGGTAAAATAGCTATATCTCCTGACCACTCCATTTCCAATGTTTTTCTTTTAGATTCTTTAGATTACAATTTGCTTTCCGTATCTCAATTATGTCAAATGGGCTACAACTGTCTATTTACTGATGTAGGTGTCACTGTCTTTAGAAGAAGTGATGATTCAATAGCATTTAAGGGAGTGTTAGAGAGCCAGCTATACTTGGTAGATTTTGATAGAGCTGAACTCGACACTTGCTTAGTTGCTAAGACTAACATGGGTTGGCTCTGGCACCGCCGACTAGCCCATGTTGGAATGAAGAATCTTCATAAGCTTCTAAAGGGAGAGCACAATTTAGGACTAACAAATGTTCATTTTGAGAAAGACAGGATTTGTAGCGCATGCCAAGCCGGGAAGCAAGCTGGTGTTCATCATCCACACAAGAACATCATGACGACTGACAGACCACTGGAGCTCCTACACATGGATTTATTCGGCCCGATCGCTTACATAAGCATCGACGGGAGTAAGTACTGTCTAGTTATTGTGGATGATTATTCTCGCTTCACTTGGGTATTCTTTTTGCAGGAAAAATCTCAAACCCAAGAAACCTTAAAGGGATTCTTGAGACGGGCTCAAAATGAGTTCGACTTAAGGATCAAGAAAATAAGAAGCAACAATGGGACGGAGTTCAAGAACTCTCAAATTGAAGGCTTCCTTGAGGAGGAGGGCATCAAGCATGAGTTCTCTACTCCCTACACCCCACAACAAAATGGAATAGTGGAGAGAAAGAATCGAACTCTATTGGACATGGCAAGAACCATGCTTGATGAGTACAAGACGCCGGATCGGTTTTGGGCCGAAGCGGTTAACACCGCTTGCTACGCCATCAACCGATTATATCTACACCGAATCCTCAAGAAGACATCCTATGAACTCCTAATCGGTAAAAAGCACAACATTTCATATTTTAGAGTCTTTGGTAGCAAATGTTTTATTCTTGTTAAAAGAGGTAGAAAATCTAAATTTGCTCCTAAGATTGTAGAAGGCTTTTTACTAGGATATGATTCAAACACAAGGGCATATAGAGTCTTTAACAAGTCCTCAAGACTAGTTGAAGTTTCTTGTGACGTTGTGTTTGATGAGACTAACGGCTCTCAAATAGAGCAAGTTGATCTTGATGAGATAGGTGATGAAGAGGCTCCGTGCATCGCGTTAAGGAACATGTCCATTGGGGATGTGTGTCTTAAGGAATTCGAAGAGCCTCCGAATGCACAAGATCAACCATCCTCTTCCACGCAAGCATATCCACCAACTCAAAATGAGGACGAGGCTCAAGTTGTTGAAGGAGAAAATCAAAATGATGAGCCACCTCAAGATGACGGCAATGATCAAGGGGGAGAGGCAAATGATCAAGACAAGGAGGATGAAGAAACAAGACCGCAACACCCAAGAGTCCACCAAGCAATCCAACGAGGTCACCCCGTCGACACCATCCTCGGTGATATTCATAAGGGGGTAACTACTCGATCTCGTGTTGCACATTTTTGTGAGCATTACTCTTTTGTTTCCTCTATTGAGCCACATAGGGTAGAGGAAGCACTCCAAGATTCGGATTGGGTGATGGCGATGCAAGAGGAGCTCAACAATTTCACTAGGAACGAGGTATGACATTTAGTTCCACGTCCTAACCAAAATGTTGTAGGAACCAAATGGGTCTTCCGCAACAAGCAAGACGAGCATGGTGTGGTGAAAAGGAACAAAGCTCGACTTGTGGCCAAAGGATACTCCCAAGTCGAAGGTTTGGATTTTGGTGAAACCTATACACCCGTAGCTAGGCTTGAGTCAATTCGTATATTATTAGCCTATGCTACTTACCATGGCTTCAAGCTTTACCAAATGGACGTGAAGAGTGCCTTCCTCAATGGACCAATCAAGGAAGAGGTCTATGTTGAGCAACCTCCTGGCTTTGAAGACAGTGAGTACCCTAACCATGTCTATAGGCTCTCTAAAGCGCTTTATGGGCTCAAGCAAGCCCCAAGAGCATGGTATGAATGCCTTAGAGATTTCCTTATTGCTAATGGCTTCAAAGTCAGCAAGGCCGATCCTACTTTATTTACTAAAACTCTTGACAATGATTTATTTGTATGCCAAATTTATGTTGATGATATTATATTTGGGTCTACTAACGAATCTACATGTGAGGAATTTAGTAGGATCATGACACAGAAATTCGAGATGTCGATGATGGGGGAGTTGAAGTATTTTCTAGGATTCCAAGTCAAGCAACTCCAAGAAGGCACCTTCATTAGCCAAACTAAGTATACTCAAGACATTCTAAACAAGTTTGGGATGAAGGATGCCAAGCCCATCAAGACTCCCATGGGAACCAATGGGCATCTCGACCTCGACACGGAAGGTAAATCCGTCGATCAAAAGGTATACCGGTCGATGATAGGTTCATTACTCTATTTATGTGCATCTCGACCGGACATTATGCTTTCCGTATGCATGTGTGCAAGATTCCAAGCCGACCCTAAGGAATCTCACCTTACGGCCGTAAAACGAATCTTGAGATATTTGGCTTATACTCCTAAGTTTGGGCTTTGGTACCCTCGGGGATCCACATTTGATTTAATTGGTTATTCGGATGCCGATTGGGCGGGGTGTAAGATTAATAGAAAGAGCACATCAGGGACATGCCAGTTCTTGGGAAGATCCTTGGTGTCTTAGGCTTCAAAGAAGCAAAATTCGGTCACTCTTTCTACCGCCGAAGCCAAGTACATTGCCGCAGGCCACTGATGCGTGCAATTGCTTTGGATGAGGCAAACCCTGCGGGACTATGGTTACAAATTAACCAAAGTTCCTCTTCTATGTGATAATGAGAGTGCAATCCGCATGGCGGATAATCCCGTTGAGCATAGCCGCACTAAACACATAGCCATTCGGTATCATTTTCTTAGGGATCACCAACAAAATGGGGATATCGAGATTGCATATATTAACACTAAAGATCAATTAGCCGATATCTTTACCAAGCCATTGGATGAACAAACTTTTACCAAACTTAGGCATGAGTTAAATATTCTTAACTCTAGAAATTTCTTTTGATGTCTTGCACACAACTCATAAATATACCTTTGATCATGTCTCTTTTATATATGCTATGACTAATGTGTTTTCAAGTGAATTTCAAACCAAGTCATAGGTGTATTGAAAGGGAATTGGAGTCTTCGGCGAAGATAAGGCTTCCACTCCACTCTATCACTCATCCTTCGCCGTCGCTCCGAGCAATTCTTCGTCTTTGGTATAATCTTCACTCATATGTTTTATTTGCCAAAGGGGAGAAAATAGTTAGAAAGGGCTCTAATGATTCCGTTTTTGGCGATTCATGCCAAAGGGGGAGAGAGTATGAGCCCAAAGCAAAAGGACCGCACCACCACCCTAATTTTAAAACTAATGATTTTCAATTGGAAAATTTCAAATTGGTATCTCTTTGTGTTCTAAAGGGGGAGAAAGTAGCCCTTCAAAAACTAATATCTTAAAACCCTCTTGAACACTAAGAGGAGAATTTATTGAGGGGAGTTTTGTTTAGTCAAAGGAAAAGCATTTGAAACAAGGGGAGAAAATTTCAAAACTTGAAAATGCTTCACAAAATCTTATTCATTTACCTTTGACTCTTTGCAAAAGGACTTTGCAAAAGAATTTGCAAAAACAAAACATGTGGTGCAAGTGTGGCCCAAAATGTTAAAAATAAAGAAACAATCCATGCATATTTAGTAAGTAATATTTATTGGCTCAATTCTAATTAACCTTTGCACTTGCATTTTGCAAACTAGTTCAAATTATGCACTTCTATATTTGCTTTGGTTTGTGTTGGCATCAATCACCAAAAAGGGGGAGATTGAAAGGGAATTAGGCTTACACCTATTTCCTAAATTGATTTTGGTGGTTGAATTGCCCAACACAAATAATTGGACTAACTAGTTTGCCCAAGTTTATAAGTTCTACAGGTACCAAAGGTTCACAATAAGCCAATAAAAAGACCAAGAAAAGGGTTCAACAAAAAGAGCAAGGGACAACCGAATTGTGCCCTGGTCTGGCGCACCGAACTATCCTGTGTGCCACCGGACAGTGTCCGGTGCACCAGGGGACTCCAAGTTGAACTCTGCACCTTCGGGAATTTTCAGAGGAGCCGCGCTATAATTCACTAGACTGTCCGGTATACACCGGACAGTGTCTGGTGCTCCAAGGAGATGCGACTCTGAACTCGCCAGCTTCGGGAATTCGCTCCGCTATAATTCACCGGACATGTCCGGTGCACACCGGACTGTCCGGTGTAACGGCGGAGCAACAGCTACTTCGGCGCAACGGTCACCTGCTACAGCATTTAATGCGCGCCTGCGCGCCCAGAGGAGCAGAGCACGCGTGGGTGGCATACCGGACAACCTACAGGGAATGTCCGGTGCACCACCGGACAGCCAGGCGGGCCCACTCGTCAGAACTCCAACGGTCGAACCCTAACGACCGGGTGACGTGGCTAGCGCACTAGACACTGTCCAGTGGCACACCGGACTGTCCGGTGCGCCTGTCGACAGCAGCCTTCACCAAACAGCTAGTTTGGTGGTTGGGGCTATAAATACCCCCAACCACCCCCCATTCAAGTCATCCAAGTTTTCACACTTCTACACCTTACAAGAGCTCTAGCATTCAATTCTAGACACACCAAAGTGATCAAATCCTCTCCAATTCCACACAAAGCTTTAGTGACTAGTGAGAGAGATTTGTTGTGTTCTTTTGAGCTCTTGCGCTTGGATTGCTTCTTTCTTTCTCATTTGTTCTTGTGATCAAAACTCAATTGTAACCGAGGCAAGAGACACCAATTGTGTGGTGGTCCTTGTGAGGAAGTTTTGTTCCCGGTTTGATTTGAGAAGAGAAGCTCACTCGGTCCGAGGGACCGTTTGAGAGAGGGAAAGGGTTGAAAGAGACCCGGTCTTTGTGACCACCTCAAAGGGGAGTAGGTTTGCGAGAACCGAACCTCGGTAAAACAAATCCGCGTGTCACACTCTTCATTCGCTTGCGATTTGTTTTGTGCCCTCTCTCTCGGACTCATTATTATTTCTAACGCTAACCCGGCTTGTAGTTGTGATTAACTTTGTAAATTTTAGTTTCGCCCTATTCACCCCCCTCTAGGCCACTTTCAGTTTCCACTTCGAAAGCGACAGGCAACACAATCTCAGATGAGCAGGCTAGTTGTTTTTGGTGAGCTAGCGGTGTCTAGTATTATTTTTTTTAAAAAGTTGTCAAACTGCTAGTGAAGATTGGTCAGATTAAAGCTGGTATAATCTTCATAAAGTCCACTAAGTACCGTATGATCCACACCCCAATCAGAAAGTCATAAGCAACTCCTACATTAGAACTACTCATCAGTCCACAAAAGAAATTGTTGTTAAGGTACATCAAAAGAAATCAACCATGCTATTGCTAGCCTAAATTTACATTGATAGGGCATCGAACCTTTGAATTCCCGTATATATCTGAAATTTTGGTGTATTCTCTTATCATCTAAGCCGGGTTTATGAGCTCGGCGTTATTTTTACATCCCTGCATCAGTAATGAGAAAAATTATACACTGTGAGGGCATTATTGGGTGCTGTTAATTTTAGTATAGGAAGCGTCCTGCTACATCCTTTTAAAGTCTTATTATAAACTAGTGACACATACATACACCTCATGTCTAAACGTGTTTATTTTGCTTTTGTTGCTGTGTGGTTCAGATCTAGCAGATCATGCATGTTGTCAAAGAAATTTTTTACATTTTAGCCATTTTACAAAGAAATTTCTCATTTAAACCCCTGGAGAAACTAATTCCAAATTTGGACCCTTTTCTCGGCGCCATGACCCATGGCGCCGAGGTGCCTGCTCCGCTGGCGTGGACGAGTCGAGGTGGCAACTGACATGACACCTAGCTTGGTGCCACAGATCTTGGCACCGAGATAGGATGTGGCACTACGACCGAGAAGAGAGAACAACGATACAAAGCTAGGCCATGACCCATGGTGCCAAGGTGCCTGCTCCGCTGGTGTGGACGGGTCAAGGTGGCAACCAACGTGACACCTAGCTCGACGCCACAGATCTTTGTGCCAAGCTAGGATGTGGAACTGCGACCGAGAAGAGAGAACATCGATACAAAGCTAGCCACACATAGAAGTCGTTGTTGTCACGGTTGAAGAAAATGGCAGGGCTCCGTCCCATCGAGATCAAGCTGGAGCTGGGCACGACCATGGATATGTGGGCTCCCAAGAACCATGTCGGCAAGAAGTGCACTTATAACAATTAAATATCTAATAATTCACAGGTCTAGTCAATTCCTTTCGTTCTAGCAGCTGACACTTCATCGCTTGCATACCAGGCACACCATCGCTTGTGTTGGGGGCCTTCCTCTTCCAAAGGTCCTAAAAATGTAACTGACTACATGTTTTTAGTATGACATAGATTATTACAAGAGGCTTCGGCTTCGGGAGTAAGATCTTCTCTCATGGCAAAGACATGCGCAATGTAAAAGATGCAGTCCGAAGGTGATAAGAATGAACGCCAAAGCTATGGCCGAAGAGATTCGACTTAGTATGGTGACGAAGACCAAGGATGATGATGACCAAAAGGGGAAAAAGACTACTTAGTTCTTAATAATGCGTGTTATGATTATAAGTGAATGTTAGGGACATGAATGTAATTTTACCCAGGCTGCGTCCTGTGCCTATAAATAGATGAACAGTAACACCGTACTGTTCACGCTGGATTGTAATCACTCTCTCGTCACTCTCGTGTCTTCACCTTCTAGCAAGCCGAAGGTATCAATGTAATACGAATGTTATTGATATTCATACATGTTTATGGAATACAAATTTGAATGAAATAATGATATGCAATTACTATCCTTATTCCTTTATATTCTTTTGTGTTCTTGTTTATATATTGAAATAACGAAGGTATGTCCTCCATGACCTTCGTCTGAAGATCATTATGTCCGAAAGGAGATAATGCTTTAGAGGACAAAGGTCCTTAATCTTTAACAATTGTGTTGCCTTGTTATTGATTCACAACATTTGAGAACAAGTGACCAACATTAGCACCCACCTTCGGTGAACTCACTTCTACAACCTTCGTCAGGCATTCACCTTCGACATGCCACCGAAGAGGGCAACGGTGCGAGGGGCAGCTCTGTAGCCTCTAGACACAAATCAGGATGCACTCTCCCTATGAGAGGCTAGGAGCCAAAAGAGAAAGGCCACCAGCCCGACGCTTTAGGAGGAGCAGCTTGACCAGGAGATCAGGGATCTAGAAGAAATCCATTAGCAAGTACAAAGGAAAAAGGAGAAAATGCTCTGGCTAGCTGATCTTCAAAAGAAGATTAACGAAGCAGTTGAGGAGATGCGTCATCTTACTCAAGATGACCAGGACTAAAGGCCTCAGCACAGGGAGCTTCGTCAGTAAAGCCCTTTCAATGAAGACAAATGGTATGACGACTTTCATCATGGTAACTTTACTTTCGATGATACTTCTCCTCTAGCAGCAGAATTGCAGGCTACCCCGTGGCCACAATCCTACGAGCAACCTTAGTTGCCCATGTATGATGGGCATTTGGATCCAAAGCAATTTCTGATGAGCTACGAGGCAACAATATCCTCGTATGGGGGCAACGCTGCTGTCATGGCAGTCAAAAACGTGGCCCAGACATGGTATTCCTCCCTTCGTCCAGGAACAATCACATCATGGCAGAAGCTGAAGGACATGCTAGTCACCAGTTTCTAAGGTTTTTAGACGAAGCCAGTCACTACTCAGGCCTTATTTTAATGCACGTAAGACCATGAGGAGTACCTGCAAGCATACGTCCAAAGGTTCCTGCATTTGAGAGCTCAAGCACCTACAGTGCCGAATAAAATTGTTATTGAGGCTATGATCAAGGGGCTTCGGCTAGGACCTACAGCCTAATATTTTGCAAGGAAGCCACCCTAGACTTTGGAAAAACTCCTTCAGAAGATGGATGAGTACATCCGGGCTGATAATGATTTCCGCCAAAGAAGGGAGGAAGCATACAGGTTTTCTGAAATGACTAGGGGCTTTAGAGGAAGAATTCATCCCAGGCATGTCAGGTCAATCCATAATTCCAATGCCAACAAAGAAAGGGCCAACAATGCTCAGAGCAGTCATCGTAGCTCACTGTCTTCGGGCATGCAGCAAACTCCTTACAGACCACCAGCTCTGAGAGGTAGAGGAGGAAGAAGCTTCAGTGGAGGAAGGTTCGATAATCAACCCAGGAAGTTGTTCTGCCTTTTATGTGGCGAGGACAAGGGGCACACAACATGGACGTGCCAGGTCACAATCCAAAAGCAAAAGGAAATTGATGAGGCCGAGGCACGGCAGAATCAGCCGAAGCAGGTGCTCCATACTACTTCGTGCTACTCTCCATACATCCCAGAATACGTGGGCAACCAACATCCCACGGCCTCTGTTGCTTTGGTGAGTCATTCCCAAGCTTCCTGGGCTCAGTTGCCAGCACCACCACCATTAGCGCCTGCTTTGGTTCACAGTTAGTAGCCAGAAGGGCATCATCAAACTCAGCAGCGGTGTGATCTTCGGGAGGAGTCTGAAGCTCGCACATTTAACATCATTATGCCTGAGTCGAAGCACATCTATTGAAGGGGTTACAGCGGCTCAATCAAAGATCGTCTTGATCTAATGTATTTTTAATCTTTTTGTCTTTGTGCTTTCTTGTAAGAAAAACACTCCAAGAAGGTTTAACCTTCATCTTGATGTAATAAGCCTGCGATTATACCATCGAGTGTAACAAGAATACATCACGAAACTCCAAAGTCGTTCCTAAGGGAACGTAGACTAAGTTCCAAAGCTCCAAAGTCGTTCCTAAGGGAACATAGAGTAAGTTCCGAAGCTCTAAAGTCGTTCCTAAGGGAATGCAGAGCTAGAATACCACCTAAACTAAAGGTGAAGAAGCTCCAAAGTCATTCCGAAGGGGATGCAGAGCTTAAATGCAACCTAAATCAAAGGTGAAGAAGCTCCAAAGTCGTTCTTAAGGGGATGCAAAGCTTAGCTCCAAAGTCGTTCCTAAGGGGATGCAGAGCTGAAATACCACATAGGTAAAAGATGAAGAGACTCCAAAGTCGTTCCTAAGGGGATGCAGAGTCCGAGTGTGTCTTAGTGTGGATTTTATCTTTGGCATAAACATCATATTGCATCATACCATCACATTATATCGCATAGCATCGCATCATACATCATTTTGCATCAGCAAAAAAGCTGTGGAAAAGGAAAATGCTCCTTCGAAAACACCTATCGGATCGTGAAAGAATTTGCTGAAGCACAAAGTATACCTTCGGCAAATATATTCTTACACAGCAGGGGAATCTTCATCAGCAGTATCACTATACAACAACCATGGAAAAACACATGGTATTCAATCGTTAGAAGGGACAATTTCTCTTCGTGAAGCATGAAAAGAAGGGAAGGTGTTTTTTTGCCAGCGGCTCAAAAACGGTACATACGAAGGTTTCATGCATCACAAAGAGATATATTACATTAATATACATACAAATACTTGATGTTTATTCCTAACACAAGGCGACAGTCATACACAAACATTACATTTTCAAACATACAAAAATTTAATCTTCCTTTAGCACATTTTTAGCAGCTCCGTGTAATAGTCTATCGATGACTTCGTCAATGACATCATTAGCAATCTTCATTATATCCAAAGCTTCTTTCATAGTCGGGTCAGCTTCGGGATTGTATGGCTCCGGAGGTGGTGAAATGCCAGCTGCAATAAAAAACTATGTTGGTGAATTTCGAAGCTAGAAACCAACAACGAAGCAAAACCTTAAATAAAAAGTACCTATGATCCTAGCGCGTTCAGCAGCTTCTTTAGCTCGTTTAGCCTCTTCTCGGGCGTCGTGAGATTCTTTCTCATTCTTTTTAATGGCTTCATCAGCCATATCATGACCGCCCTTCATCCAAACATCAGAGTAAAACCTCCCACCTAGGAAAGAGGCTTCGGCTGAGGGGTCCTTGGTGTCATGTGCTTAGAAAATAGATTCTGGCTGGGCTGTGGCCGTAACATGTTCACAACTAGCCTTCTCTAAAATTTCTGTGACCCCTCGTGCACCGACGAAAGCGCAGAAATCCCCACGATCGCTGAGTATTTCATCAAAAGCTTCGGCCTCTTCACCAATCCACTGAATAACCCCTTTGGGATCACCGCGAATAAACTTCTGTTCTGAAGAGTATGCTCCCACTCTTGCAAAACTATTTTTAGCTTCTTGGCGCATTCCAAGGATGTTTTGTAGCATCTCTCCTTGGAACCCCAAAGCTCTTCAACATTCTTTTGCACCCTTGATCTTTCCATTTCACTTATTTCCTGCTTCGCCTTTGCGACTTCAAAATTTTCATTCATTTCTGCAAGCTTTTTCATCAAATCTTAGACTTCAGCTTTGTGTGTTTCGGTTTGTGCATTAAACTTGACTTCGCTAGCTTTCAGTCTGTCCACCAAGGAAAGCTGTATCTTATCCTTTTTGAGGGCTTTGTTCCTTAGGGAAATGACATCTGTCCAAAGATTCCCAAGAGCTATTTGCTGTAACACCCCAGGTGTTACTCAGGCATTTACTCAACACATACACCTATGGTCTATTATCACATGTGGTTTAGTTTGAGAAAAAAGACACTAAACTTGAGGAGTAAGGTCTTAACCTAGTGTTAATCATCCTGGAAGTCATATCCTAGCCCCTTCATACACCCCAAGGTAAGAAAAATGCACAAAACTTAAGATGACCCTAAATGAGCCATTTAAGCACAAAGGAAAAGGTTGTGAAAAATCATGAAAAACCCTAAATCATGATGAGGACCAAATAACAAAGTTATAGTATACTAAATAAGCTACAAAGCATAGTAAGAAAGATTTTTAAGAAAGGCACTGCAAAATTCTCAAAATAACCATTTAAGTGAGGACTCTATAAAAAATTCAGAACATTCATAAATCTGAATTTTAACCCCTTTCCAAAGTTCAGATATGTTCTCTGTTTTCCAAAGCTCAAATCCATTATGTACAAATATCAAAGTGGTGCCGAAATACCCTAGGCACACTCTAGTGAAGATTGAAATCAAACCAAAATCGTTTGACATGATTTGGCAAGAGTTTTGTCTCGGTTTGAACAGTGTAGACAGAGCTAACTTCAGACCACCATATCTTCCCACCCAGACCATATCTTCACTTGGGACTCACACAAGACAGAGAGCCCTTGGCACGGAGAAGAGATGATACACAGGATCCTTGGCAACATATGCACGTTTAGGTCCACCAACAGGCATTTGAACTAGGGCAGAAACAAACCTCCACGTGTTCGATCGCATGCTCAAGCGCTCGGCCGCGCACTGGCCGCTCTCTGCTCGCGCGCCACGCATGGTCGGCTTCTATCCCCCGTGCCCAGCCATTCCCGAGGGCATCTATAAGTGCCCCTAGTGCGCAACAGTCCACCCCTCACTTTGCCTCACTCCTCGAGTAGAAATTCCAACACTGGCGAGCTCTGCATCGCTCGCCATCACTACCCGAGCACGGCCACCGTGGCTAACCCTTCCCGTCGACCCCCAGCCTCGCCCTAGCCCCTAGACGGCTTCCTCGAGAGGCTGTGAAGCTTTCCCAAGCTCGAGTCGAGACATTGCCTCACCGGAGAAGCGAGCGTGACCTCGCCGGACTTCGGCCACCCGCCGCGCGTGGACCGGGTCACACGGTGAGCCATTCTCCAATTCCTTGCACCCACGGCATCACTGATCTCCCATGAAGCTCCCCAAGCACTTTGATTTGACTCTACCACCGTGAGCATGCCGGAGCACGCACCGCCGGCAAGCCCGACCGCCTGCGCATGCGGCCAGCCCACCTCCGGTCACCACCGCCGACAACCCGCACCTCGACGTGATCTCCAGAGAGCCCTGGACCTCACTCGACCCTTCGCCGGACCTCTACCATCACCGGTAAGCCGCGCCACCGCTTTTTCCTCCTCGGTTACTGTTCAGGCGAGGGAGGAGCGCGGGTTAGAGGGGGTAAAAGGCTAGGGGGTTAAGTGCTAAGTCAGTGACACATTTGAATAGTTCTTCAGGGGCACGGTTTAAATGACTCAGATAGGAATAAGTCCAGGGATCCCGATGCAAAGTCGTTTTCCTTTAAACCTTTATGTTTATTCTTTTCAAAATGAGCAGAGAACTTGGAAAATTCATAACTTGAGTTATATTCAACCAAATTTGGTCAAACAAATTTTGCTAGGACCTACATATTATAAACTATCAAGCAAAAATAGTAAACCCCATGGTTTCTGCAATACTTTCTAGAGTTTTGTTTTAAATTAGGAAAATACCCAAACCTTATTAATCTAGAGAAAAATAGGAATACTTCTATACTAGGCTAAATAAAATTTATAGAGATACATACCCAACATACACACTGTTTAAAAATACTAAGTACCCAGTATACAAGAATAACCCAAGAATGCCCATTAAAAACTATTTCTGCCCAAAGCTTAGAAATTTAAGAAAGGTAATGGAAAATAATAACTAGAGGATGAATATATTTTTCCTAGTATACATAAGTGATAAAGAACATAGAAAAATTTCAGGGAACCCTAGTCCAGAGCTAGTCCAAGGTTATAAATTTTATTAGGCACTAAGAAATCAAGAAAAGCCATGATGAAAAATATAAGGACAAATACAAAAATAGCAAGAAAAATTCAGTAGACTTCTAACTACTAGAACACCACTACAAAAATGATAAACACCCCAACCCATCACAATAAGTGAGTTGAACAATTAAAACTTGAAATTGGCCCATGCTTTAAATAAATCATGAGAAAGCCTAAAAATGTGCAACAGTGGGCAAACAAATTTGTACACAATTACTTATGATGTAAACCACCAGGGAAAAATATAACATTTAATTAAAAATGTAAGGTAACACACATTACCCCCTACCCTAGGAAGAGAATCATGCGATATTTAGTTTACACCTCTAAGTTTGGGCTTTGGTACCCTAGGGGATCCACATTTGGTTTAATTGGATATTCCGATGCCGATTATGCAGGGTGTAAAATTGATTGAAAGATCCCTGGTGTCATGGGCTTCAAAGAAACAAAACTCCATAGCTCTTTCCACCGCCGAAGCCGAGTATATTGCCGCAGGCCATTGCTGTGCGCAATTACTTTGGATGAGGCAAACCATGGCTACAAATTTAGCAAAGTCCCTCTCCTATGTGATAATGAGAGTGCAATCCACATGGCAAATAATCCCGTTGAGCACAGCCGCACTAAGCACATAGATATTCGGTATCACTTTCTGAGAGATCACCAACAAAAGGGGGATATCGAAATTGCTTATATTAATACCCACAATCAATTAGCCGATATCTTTACCAAGCCACTAGATGAGAAAACCTTTAGCAAACTTAGGAATGAGCTAAATATACTTGATTCTCGGAATTTTGATTGAAACATTGCACACATAGCTATTTTATATACCTTTGATCATATCTCTTTCATTTGGTACAAATGCATATTTCTTATTATTCTTGTTTCGAGGCTAAGACTAATGTGCTTTCAAGTATATTTCTATCCTTAGTCTTAGATTGAAAGGGAAATGGAGTATTTGGCAAAGACAAGGCTTCCACTCCAAACTCTGACGGCATCATTTAACCTTTGTCGTTACTCCGCAATCTCTCAAATTGGTACAATCTTTCACTTATATTTCTTTTATCAATGGGGGAGAAAATATATAAGGGCTCTCGAGCTCTCCATTTCTAGCGATTAATGCTAAAGGGGGAGAAAGTATTAAGCCCAAAGCAAAAGGACCGCACCACCACCTTTTAAAATTTTAGTGAATTTTTCAATTGATCTTTCAATTAGTATCTTTAAAAGTCAATTTTCAAATTGGTATCTATTTCAAAAACCCTCTTGAAAGCTAACGGGAGAATTCATTCAGGGGAGCTTTTATTTAGTCAAAGGAAAACATTTGAAACAGGGGGAGAAATTTTAAATCTGAAAATGCTTCTTGCAATAATATTCCTATGCCTTTGACTATTTGCAAAAGTTTTTGAAAAGATTTTCAAAAGATTTGCAAAAACAAAACAAGTGGTGCAAATGTGGTCCAAAATGTTAAATAAAAAAAGCCAAACCATTCACTCTTATTCATATGTACAAAATCTTTCATTGGTTTAATTCCAAGTAACCATTGCACAATCATATAAATTGCAAACTAATTACATTCCTACACTTATTATTTGCTTTGGTTTGTGTTGGCATCAATAACCAAAAAGGGGGAGATTGGAAGGGAAATAAGGTTAACCATTTCCTATAACTAATTTTGGTGGTTGATGATCAACGCAAACAAGTGGACTAACTAGTTTATCTAGAATTCATGTATTACAGGTGCATAAAGTTCAACACAAACCAAGAAAGAAATCAAGTAAGGGACACAATTTATTTGGAGCAAAAAGGACTTGAGTGTGCTAGAATTTGGCGCACTGGACAGTGTCCGATGCACAAGAAGAGGCAGCCAACAAACCAGCCACTCTCGGGTTTCTGCCAAGGGCGCTCCGCTATAATTCACCGGATTGTCTAGTGAGCCAGCAGAGCAACGGCTAGCTCGCGCCAACGGTCGACTGCAAAAGCGCCTGCCACGGTGTAACACCCACTTTGTAAGAAAGGTCTAGAAATAGAAATTGTATTACTCTATATGTGTGTGTTATCTCTATTCACCATCCCATGTGAACACCTCATTTAAACAAATAAATAAATAACAAAAAAATACCCAAGGATAAATCATTGCATCATGCTGAGTTTCCTTTTTGTGTGCATTTTGTGACAATATAAAAATAATATAACAGTAAATATATTAAAGTCCAAAAGGTTGTTTAGAATCTAAAGGGAATTCTAGAAATTTAGAAGAGAAAAGAAATACCACATGAAACATGGGAAAAATATATACATAAATATATTCTCTTCATCCCCATATGTAATTTGGCACATTTGATATAAGTACAAACCCATAACTGACATTCAAATTTGAATTTGAAATTTAAAAGGAGAAATGAAGATATAATTTTGAAAAAGAAAAGAGAAAAGAGTAAAGAAAAGAAAAGGAAAAAAATGGCACTGGGCTCAATCCTCTGTCGCGGCCCATTTACCACTCTTCACTCCCGCGGCCCAACCCTAGGGAAGTTGGCGCTGACACCAGGGCCCCGCCCGTCAGCCAGTGACACGATCCGCTCAGTGCAACTGCCTGGTATGCAGAGCCCACCGCTCAGCCACACACCTCCGCACCATACGTTCTCTGTAGTCGCTGTCACGTGGGATCCACCGGTCAGCTTATCTTCCCCTTTCCTCGTCAACGGCCGACGCAGCTATCGTCAAAGATCGCGTGATCTGCGCAGACTCTCCCTTTGTTTTCCCTCTTCAGCTGTTATAAGGAAGTCGGGTTGAGGTCCTTCCTTTCCTCTTAGTCTTGCGCATGTCAACTGGCACACCGTCGCGTTCGCCACCGCTGTGAGAGGGAGTCGGAGAGGGCTACGTGGTTTCGCCGCAAGCGAAGCTCGTCATCGCGGGAACTCCATCTTAGGAGTTGGGCCAGGTAGGGTCACCATCGTCTAGGGTGGTCGTCTGTGACCTCAATTGGAAGGCAGACCTTGGGGAACGTGGGCAATTTCTCACCATGAACCCGCCACCGTCGTGCTTCCGCCCATCACCGTGGCCATACCCCTATGCTCCATCCCCTCGGTAAGAAATCCATCCCTCGTATTCGTCTTGCCTTCCGCATGGTATATCTCGAGTCAATTTAATGCTTAGCGCACGGGGAACACCGATTGGCGACCTCGTCGGAGCTCGACTGGGTGGGGATCAGGGGGCGGCGCCGCCGTGCGTGTGTGCTATGTTGGGGCGGAGATCGTGCGCCGTTGGATGACCAGCAATGGCTGTGATTAGATCATATGCATACCGATTCACGTAATGGGTTCGGCGCCGTTCGATCCGCATCTGGCGGCCGGAACGTGATCGTGGGAGAGTTATTGCGTATGGTAGATCTGAACCGTAGGATCCCGATCCACCGATCAGGATTGTTTATCGATTCTTATAAAGCGTCGGTTAATCCTTGCGGTCCGTTTTGGATCGGACGGCTCTGAGTGAAGGATACCCGTTCGACCTGGATTTTTACATAAGAGACCTTATAGATTCAGAAAATAGAACCCACTGTCCGCGCAGGATTAAGCCTGAGTCTCCATAGAAATTGCGCTAAGGCCCCTGCCTTTCTTAGATTTAATGCGCCCAGTCCAGAACCCATTTAATTTGAATAATTGAAATAGAAAATGGATTTTTAATATGAAAATAACTACTAGAATTTGATAAATTCATAGAAAATTCATTTGGGCTCCAAATTACTCCATTCCAGTTTATAAAATTTTGTAAAATTATTGTCTATCACCTAGAGTCTCTATTTTTACATGAAAACAGTAAGAAAATTAATCCCTCATTTAATCCTAGTTTAAGCACATAAAACCTTTGGAAATTCATATCCTACAATCTATAACTCCAAAAATTATGATTCCTGTTCCTAGAATTTTATTTTAATGTGTAGATTATTACTGTGTGTTTTGTTTATATGTTTGGTGTGATGTTAATTTTCTTTATACACTATGCTTGTTTGTATTGTGGAGAGTAGAAGAGCCCGTTACTGAGGATCCTGGTGAGCAGCAGGTTGAAGTAGCTGAGCAGGAGCTCATTGAAGGCAAGTTGTGCCCTTGACCACTTTTTACCCAATAATGTTCTTTAATATCATTTATTCATGCATAGGTTAATTTTGATGGGACCCAATAGGTCACCCTAGACTGTTTATCTCATTACCTTGTTACCCCTGAATCACTTGGGTAGTTGCTATTGCTTTACATGGTTTTGGGATAATCATTTATTATATCTATGTTCCAATTCTTGTGTTATTCTATTTATGTTCATGTCAAGATCATTAATATTAATTGGAACATAGAGCTTAACTTGAGAAACACATGCCACCACAAGGGTTTAATGGGACACCCTTGGCTGACTAATTAGGAAAGCTAGTGGAAGACTACCTTACCCGAAAGGGGCAAGGGCAGTAGGGGAGTTGCATGCAAGGAGGTTCTCAGGTTGATTTAGCTGCGATGGCGGTCAGATGGGGGATTCTTGCAAGTGCTCTTCCCATAAACTGTAGCGGGTTTTCGGAAGCTAGTGGAACTTTGTAATGGCCTCGTAGTGTTGCCTTTCCTCGCCTCCTAGGTAGAGGTGTATGGGAGTCGCGACCCTTTGGCAGATGGGTAACATGACTTGTGGGTAAAGGGTACAACCTCTGCAGAGTGTAAAACTGGTATACTAGCCGAGCTCATGGTCATGAGCAGCTCAGGACTCTCTGATGATTAATTTATGGAACTTAAATTCAATTTGTCATTTGCATTGCATGGGTTTATTTATTAATTTTGTTCTATTACTTTATTTAAGGTTTGGTATTTACTTACACTTAGTAACTACTACTAAAATTTTGACCAACTACTTAAAAGCAATGCTCAGCTTTAACCCCTATCATTGATTAGCCTTACACATCACATGAACTCCCACCTTTGTGAGTTCATGTCCACTGGTTCCCCACAACTTGTTGAGCTATGATCATGTGTGAGCTCACCCTTGATGTCTCACACACCCCCACAGGAGAAGAACAGGTGGTTCAGGAGGAGTTTGATCTAATCTAGGTGGTGTTTCTCAGTTGACATTGCGCCAACGATGATCCTTAGTTCATTTTATATTTATATTTTATTTTGTAATAATACTTCCGCTATGTAATAAATACTTTGATGTTTTGTGACATTTATCTCTATACACTCTGTTATTATATTTGTTGTCTTCTTGGCGCATGTATGAGATGCACCTGGCTTTGTTCCTTAAAGTCGGGTGTGACATAAGTGGTATCAGAGGAAATGTTGATTGTAGGACGAAACCTAGATAGAAATGGACAACCCTTACTTACTTACCTTACTTTGATTCATTCTATACTTACCTCATCTTGGTCTTGTCTCACCTTTTGCTTTTCTACTCTGCTTAATCTTATCCTTTCTACTCTAAGACAAGATGGATTTCACACCTTGGAATCCTATGACTATGATCTTCTTAAGAGATAGGGAACCTAAGACGAAATTAAAACTATTTTCTTTATTTAAAAATGTTGTTTGATTGTTCTGATGATAAATGTCTGATTTGCTTCTTTGATTGATTGAAATATTATATATGGACATCTTAGCATGTACCACCATAAGATATTGAGTTAGTTTTAGTAGGTAAAACATTAACCTGTTTAGCTAATAAATTCCCCAAAGTAACATGATTCGTAACTACCTGCCTTGTCTACTATTCTCTTACCATATGTATCTAACTCAGATGGTCAATACCAGGCGGGGTGGTGGAATTGATTTGCCTCCTAATTGACACACTCGGTGGATATATAGACGACCCCAACCACAGCTAGCCGAGATGAATCCTCCTTATCCTCCACCAGGCGGAGTTGACCCACTGATTGCAGCTCAGATGAGGATGATGCAGCAAAAGGCGGACACTATGGAGGATATGCGTGCTCAGATGCAGCAAGAACGCCAGGAGATGTGCCAGGAACGAGAAGAGATAGGCCGGGAGTTGTGCCAGGAACGAGAGGAGATACGCCAGGAAAGAAGGGTGCAACAGCAGCTGCAACAACAATTTCAACAACAGCAGCAACAAAAGCAACAGCAACAAGTACCATTGCCTCCACCACCACCACCAGTTCCACCTCGAGATAAGCATAGGGAGTTCATGAGTCATAAGCCACCTACATTTGCAAGCTCTCCTGATCCACTGGACGCGGATGATTGGCTGAAATCTGTGGAAAAGATGTTGAACATTGCTCAATGCACTGACCGGGAGAAGGTTTTATATGCTTCTGGACATCTGATAGGTCCTGCTGCTGATTGGTGGGATTCATATACTGCTGCCCACGATGCTGCTGATACTATTACTTGGGCAGAGTTAAGTACACAGTTCAGGAACTATCATATACCAGTTGGATTAATGAAGATTAAGAAGAAGGAATTCCTATCGCTGAAGCAAGGAAGCATGTCAGCTAGTGAGTATCACGATAAGTTCATTCAACTCTCTAGATATGCTCCAGATGAAGTTGCTGAGGATGAGAGGAAACAGGAACATTTTATTGAAGGACTTAATGGACCCCTACGGTATGCTCTAGTGGCACATACATTTCCATCATTTCAGAGGCTATTGGATAAGGCTCTAGCTATTGAACACAAGTGTGTTCAGCTAGGAGATTTGAAGAGGAAAGCTATATCTCAAGGACAAGGAAGCAGCAGTGTTCGTCCATGCTACAGTTCACCCCAGGGTACACCAGTTCGCACTGACGGAGGCTAGCGCCCAGTTCAGCAATCACCTCAGAGGACACCACCGCCTCGTCAGGCTACCCCCACTGGCACCCCGACGAAGTTTTCAGGGCAGAGTGCAGGCACCACTTGTTTCAAGTGTGGGAAGACTGAACACTATGCAAATGTTTGCCCATAGAGGATTGCTACTACTCCAGTTCAGAATAGGCAGCAAACTCCAGGATCTGGCAAGGGATACTCTATTGCCAAGGTTAATCAAGTCAGCGTTGATGCTACTCCTAATGGTGGGGACATCGTACTTGGTATGTTTTATGTTAATGCAATTCCTACAACCATATTATTTGATTCTGGTACTACACATTCGTTTATGTCTGCTCAATATGCCAACACAAATGAGATACCACTGCTAAATATGAGAAAACCAATGATAGTAATTACACCTAAAGGGCCTGTTGAGGCAAATCAAATGACACGTAGATTAACATTAACTATTATGGGAAGAGAATTTGGAGCTACTGCTATAATATTAGAGACAAGCAGTATAGATCTGATCCTTGGTATGTCATGGTTAAGAAAGGCAAAGGCCGTTATAGCATGTGGTAGAGGTACCGTAGAACTCACCAGCCCAAAAGGAGAAAGATTTCAAGTTAATATTGCAGTAACCACCTCATCCAAACGTGCAATGTTCTTCATACCTGAGGAGTTTGTTGGTGACAACATCCGTGTGGTTAGAGATTTTCCGGATGTCTTTCTAGAGGAGTTACCAGGGATGCCACCTGATAGGGAAGTTGAGTTTGTAATTGATCTTCTACCTAGAACTGCCCCTATTTCTAAACGGCCATACATGATGTCGGTAGAGGAGTTGAAGGAACTTAAGAAGCAGTTAACTGAGTTACAAGAGGCTGGGTACATTCGTCCGAGTTCCTCACCTTGGGGAGCACCGGTTTTGTTTGTACAGAAGAAGGATGGATCACAGTGGATGTGTGTGGACTATAGATCACTTAATGATGTTACTATGAAGAACAAGTATCTGTTACCCCGTATTGAGGACCTATTTGATCAGATGAGAGGTGCTAGGGTATTCTCAAAGATTGATCTCCGATCGGGTTACCATCAGATGAGGATTAGATCATTGGATATTCCTAAGACAGCTTTCTCGACTCGATATGGATTATATGAGTTCACTGTTATGTCGTTTGGATTAACCAATGCACCAGCTTATTTTATGAATTTGATGAACAAGGTGTTTATGGAGTATTTGGACAGATTCGTCGTGGTATTTATTGACGATATTCTTATTTATTCCAAGAGTGTTAGTGATCATGAGGAACATCTGAGGTTGGTGCTACAAAAGCTACGAGATAATCAACTCTACGCCAAGTTTAGCAAGTGTGAGTTTTGGATTGGCGAGGAGCCATTTCTTGGTCATATTATTTCTAATGGAGGAATATTAGTGGACCCTGCTAAGGTCAAGGAGATAATGGAGTGGAGAGTACCCACTACGGTTACGGAGATTCAAAGTTTCTTGGGACTTGCTAGCTATTATTGGAGATTTATTGAAGGATTTTCTAAAATCGCTAAGCCTATGACCTCGTTTTTGGAGAAGGGCAGAGAATTTAAGTGGGATGAGAAATGCCAAGACAGCTTTGATCAATTGAAGAAGAGATTGATGTCGCCACCAGTATTGGTTATGCTAGACCTACAGAAGGGGTTTGACATTTATTGTGATGCATGTGGCCAAGGCTTGGGATGTGTGGTCATGCAAGAAGGACATGTGATTGCCTACGCGTCTCGTCAATTGTGGAAACATGAATTGAACTACCCCACTCATGACTTGGAATTGGCAGCCGTTGTGCATGCGCTTAAGATTTGGAGACATTATATCATGGGGACCAAGTGCCAAGTGTATACGAATCGTAAGAGTCTGAAGTATATATTCACTCAGAAGGATCTCAACCTTAGGCAACACTGTTGGTTGGAGCTTATTAAGGATTATGATTTGGAGATTCACTATCACCCAGGCAAGGCAAATTTGGTAGCAGATGCCTTGAGTCGCAAGGAGCATGTTCATTCAGCTATTGTTGCCCAGCTACCCGATGAGATTGTTGAGGATTTCAGGAGACTTAACCTGGGGATAGTTCCTCACATTGAAGGAGTTACTATTGATCTGGAACCTACTTTGGAGCAAGAGATCCGCAAAGGACAAATTGGTGATGTTAAAATAAAAGAGATTAAGAATCTGATTACTGAAGGTCGAGGTCTAGAATTCACAGAGGATGAGCAAGGCACCATATGGTTCAAGGACAGGATATGTGTTCCTGATACTGAAAGCCTTCGTGAGACTATTTTAAAGGAGGCCCATGATTCGGATTATTCTATTCATCCTGGTAGTACCAAGATGTATCAGGATTTGAAGCAAAAATATTGGTGGTATGGATTGAAGAGAGATGTGGCTGCACATGTGGCTATGTGCGATGTGTGTCAAAGAGTTAAGGCTAAACACCAGAGGCCAGCTGGACTACTGCACCCACTAAAGATACCTGAGTGGAAGTGGGAAGAGATTGGTATGGATTTTATTACTAGATTGCCTCGCACCCAGAAAGGATATGATGCTATATGGGTGATTGTGGATAGATTGACTAAAGTGGCTCACTTCATTCCTGTAAAGACTACATATAAAGGTTCTTAGCTAGCAGAGTTGTATATGGCTCGGATTGTGTGTTTACATGGAGTACCAAAGAAGATCGTGTCTGATCGAGGTTCACAGTTTACCTCAAGATTCTGGAGAAGCTTTCATGAGAATATGAGTACAAAGTTGAATTTTAGTACAACTTATCACCCTCAGACTGATGGACAGACTGAAAGGACTAATCAAGTATTGGAAGATATGTTGAGAGCTTGTGCCCTTCAGCATGGAGGATGTTGGCATAAAAGTCTACCTTATGCTGAGTTCTCATATAATAATAGTTATCAGGCCAGTCTAAAGATGTCACCTTTTGAGGCTCTATATGGCAGGAAATGCAGGACTCCTTTGTATTGGGATCAAACTGGAGAAAGACAGTTCTTTGGGCCTGAACTGATTCAAGAAGCAGAAGAACAAGTTCATCTAATTCGGGAGAATTTGAGGATAGCTCAAACCAGGCAAAAGAGCTATGATGATAATAGAAGGAGGCCACTGGAAGAAGGAGATTATGTGTACCTCAAGGTGTCACGACTTCGTGGAATGAGGAGATTCAAGATTAAGGGCAAATTGTCCCCTCGCTATATTGGACCATTCTTGATCTTTAGGCGAGTTGGGGAGATGGCATACCAACTCGAGCTACTGCTAGTGTATCGTATGTGCACAATGTATTTCATGTGTCTCAACTTAAGAAGTGTCTTCGTGTCCCTGAGGAACAGTTACCAATGGAAGAGCTCAGTGTTTAGGGTGATTTGACTTACACGGAGTATCCTATCAAGATTCTTGATACATTGACCCGAGTTACAAGAAATAAGGTCATAAAGATGTGTAAAGTGCAATGGAGTCACCATGGAGAGGATGAAGCAACATGGGAAAGAGAAGAAGAGCTTCGTATAGATTTCCCCCATCTTTTCCCTAGATCTTCCTAAATCTGGAGGACGAGATTATTTTTAAGGGGGGTAGGATTTGTAACACCCACTTTGTAAGAAAGGTCTAGAAAGAGAAATTGTATTACTCTATATGTGTGTGTTATCTCTATTCACCATCCTATGTGAACACCTCATTTAAACAAATAAATAAATAACAAAAAAATACCCAAGGATAAATCATTGTATCATGCTGAGTTTCCTTTTTGTGTGCATTTTGTGACAATATAAAAATAATATGACAGTAAATATATTAAAGTCCAAAAGGGAGTTTAGAATCTAAAGGGAATTCTAGAAATTTAGAAGAGAAAAGAAATACCACATGAAACATGGGGAAAATATATACATAAATATATTCTCTTCATCCCCATATGTAATTTGGCACATTTGATATAAGTACAAACCCATAACTGACATTCAAATTTGAATTTGAAATCTAAAAGGAGAAATGAAGATCTAATTTTGAAAAAGAAAAGAGAAAAGAGAAAAGAGTAAAGAAAAGAAAAGGAAAAAAATGACACTGGGCTCAATCCTCTGTCGTGGCCCATTTACCACTCTTCACTCCCGCGGCCCAACCCTGGGGAAGTTGGCACCGACACCTGGGTCCCGCCCGTTAGCCAGTGACGCGATTCGCTCAGTGCAGCTGCCTGGCATGCGGAGCCCACCGCTCAGCCACACACCTCCGCACCGTACGTTCTCTGCAGTCGCTGTCACGTGGGATCCATCGGTCAGCTTATCTTCCCCTTTCCTCGTCAATGGCTGACGCAGCTACCGCCGGAGATCGCGAGATCCGCGCGGACTCTCCCTTCGTTTTCCCCCTTCAGCCGTTATAAGGAAGCCGGGTTGAGGTCCTTCCCTTCCTCTTAGTCTTGCGCATGTCAACTGGCACACCGCCGCGTTCACCATCGCTGTGAGAGGGAGTTGGAGAGGGCTGCGTGGTTCCGCCGCAAGCGAAGCTCGTCATCGCGGGGACTCCATCCTCGGAATTGGGCCAGGCAGGGTCGCCATCGTCTAGGGTGGCCGTCCGTGACCTCAATTGGAAGGCGGACCTTGGGGAACTCGGGCAATTTCTCAACGTGATCCCGCCACCGTCATGCTTCCGCCCATCGCCGTGGCCATACCCCTGTGCTCCATCCCCTCGGTAAGAAATCTGCCCCTCGTGTTCATCTTGCCTTCCGCATGGTATATCTCGAGACAATTTAATGCTTAGTGCACGGGGAACACCGATTGGCGACCTCGCCGGAGCTCGGCTGGGTGGGGATCAGGGGGCGGCGCCGCCGTGCGTGTGTGCTCTATTGGGGCGGAGATCGTGCGCCGTTGGATGACCAGCAATGGCTGCAATTAGATCAAATGCATACCGATTCGTGTAATGGGTTCGGCGCCGTTCGATCCGCATCTGGCGGCCAGAAAGCGATCGTGGGAGAGTTACTGCGTATGGTAAATCTGAACCGTAGGATCCCGATCGAGATTGTTTACCGATTCTTATAAAGCATGGGCTAATCCTGGCGATCCGTTTCAAATCGGACGGCTCTGAGTGAAGGATACCCGTTCGGCCTAGATTTTTACATAAGAGACCTTATAGGTTCAGAAAATAGAACCCGCCATCCGCGCAGGATTAAGCCTGAGTCTCCAGAGAAATTGCGCTAAGGCCCCTGCCTTTCTCAGATTTAATGCGCCCAGTCCAGAAGCCATTTAATTTGAATAAATGAAATAGAAAATGGATTTTTAATATGAAAATAACTACTAGAACTTGATAAATTCATAGAAAATTCATTTGGGCTCCAAATTACTCCATTCCAATTTATAAAATTTTGTAAAATTATTGTCTATCACCTAGAGTCTCTGTTTTGACATGAAAACAGTAAGAAATTAATCCCTCATTTAGTCCTAGTTTAAGCACATAAAACCTTTGGAAATTCATATCATACAATCTATAACTCCAAAAATTATGATTCCTGTTCCTAGAATTTTATTTTAATGTGTAGATTATTGTTGTGTGTTTTGTTTATATGTTTGGTGTGATGTTAATTTTCTTTATACATTGTGCTTGTTTGTATTGTGGCGAGTAGAATGGCCCATTACTGAGGATCCTGGTGAGCAGCAGGTTGAAGTAGCTGAGCAGGAGCTCATTGAAGGCAAGTTGTGCCCTTGACCACTTTTTACCCAATAATATTCTTTAATATCATTTATTCATGCATAGGTTAATTTTGATGGGATCCAATAGGTCACCCTAGACTGTTTATCTCATTACCTTGTTACCCCTGAATCTCTTGGGTAGTTGCTATTGCTTTACATGGTTTTGGGATAATCATTTATTATATCTATGTTCCAATTCTTGTGTTATTCTATTTATGTTCATGTCAAGATCATTAATGTTAATTGGAACATAGAGCTTAACTTGAGAAACACGTGCCACCACAAGGGTTTAATGGGGCACCCTTGGCTGACTAATTAGGAAAGCTCGTGGAAGACTACCTTATCCAAAAGGGGCAAGGGCAGTAGGGGAGTTGCATACAAGGAGGTTCTCGGGTTGATTTAGCTGCGATGGCGGTCAGACGGGGGATTCTTGCAAGTGCTCTTCCCATAAACTGTAGCGGGTTTTTGAAAGCTAGTGGAACTTTGTAAAGGCCTCATAGTGTTGCCCTGCCTCGCCTCCTAGGTAGAGGTGTATGGGAGTCGCGACCCTTTGGCAGATGGGTAACATGACTTGTGGGTAAAGGGTACAACCTCTGCAGAGTGTAAAACTGGTATACTAGCCAAGCTCACGGTCATGAGCAGCTCAGGACTCTCTAATGATTAATTTATAGAACTTAAATTCAATTTGTCATTTGCATTGCATGGGTTTATTTATTAATTTTGTTCTATTACTTTATTTAAGGTTTGGTATTTACTTACACTTAGTAACTGCTACTAAAATTTTGACAAACTACTTAAAAGCAATGCTCAACTTTAACCCCTGTCATTGATTAGCCTTACACATCACATGAACTCCCACCTTTGTGAGTTCATGTCCACTGGTTCCCCACAACTTGTTGAGCTATGATCATGTGTGAGCTCACCCTTGCTGTCTCACACACCCCCCACAGGAGAAGAACAGGTGGTTCAGGAGGAGCCACAAGGCGAGGAGTTTGATCTGATCTAGGTGGCGTTTCTCAGTTGACATTTGCGCCAACGACGATCCTTAGTTCATTTTATATTTATCTTTTATTTTGTAATAAGACTTCCGCTATGTAATAGATACTCTGATGTTTTGTGACATTTATCTCTATACACTCTGTTATTATATATGTTGTCTTCTTGGCGCATGTATGAGATGCACCTGGCTTTGTTCCTTAAAGCCAGGTGTGACACACGGTGAATAGTGCGCGGCAGAGTCAGAGCTGCAAAGTCAGAGGGCACCAGACTTTCCAGTGTAGCACCGGACTGTCCGATGCCGCAAGAAGACAAAGGCTCCAATGGTCGACCAGCTTCGAACCCTAACGGTTAGGTGACGTGGCGGCGCACCGGACAAAGAACAGTGGGTGTTAAAGGGCAGCTTCGACAACAGCCCTTGCCAACGGCTACAGAGTGGTTGGGGGCTATAAATACCCCCCAACCACCTCATTCATTTCCATCCAAGCATTTTTAAGTTCTCATTCATTGCAAGAGCAAAAGCCCAACACTCCAAGACACAATCAAAAGCAATCAATCCACTCAAAGCCCCAAAATCAACTCTAGTGCATTAGGGCTTGTGAGAGGATCACTTGTGTTCTTTTGTTGCTCTTATCGCTTGGTTTGGCCTTTTCTTTTTCCCTTCTATTTCTCAAGTGACTTGTAATCGAAGCAAGAGACACTTAAGTGTGTGATGGTCCTTGCGGGGTCTAAGTGACCCGTGAGATTAAGGAAAGGCTCACTCGGTCTAAGTGACCGTTTGAGAGAGGGAAATGATTGAAATAGATCCAGTCTTTGTGACCTCCTCAACGGGGACTAGGTTCTCTGGAACCGAACCTTAGTAAAACAAATCATCGTGTTCACTCACCTTGATTCTTGTTTGATTTGTTTTCCCCTCTCTTTCGGACCTGAATTTAATTCTAACGCTAACCCCGACCTTAGTGCGAGCTTAAGTTTATAAATTTCAGGTTTCGCTTATTCACACCTCTCTAGGCGACTTTCATATTGAAATAACGAAGATATGTCCTTCATGATCTTCATCTGAAGATCATTATGTCCGAAAGGAGATAATGCTTAAAAGGACGAAGGTCTTTAATCTTTAACAATTGTGTTGCCTTATTCTTGATTCAGAGCATTTAAGAACAAGTGACCGACAGCTTGCTTTCGTTTCAGCGGCTGACATTGTCTAGTCAATTGCGAGTCATTGGTCGATCACGTAGCCTTTCCTCTGCTAGACGCGTCGTGCCACGACCTTTCTTTGCTTGCATACGTGCAATGAAGGAGGGAAAGCAGCTTGGCACGGTAGGTCCTGGCGCGAGCCACGTCCACGACCCCACTGCAACATCGGCACCAGCAAGTCAGCGACCCCAATCCACCCTCCTATGAGTCTATGACCTGATCCGAGCACGGGGAATAGGAAAACACGAGCTGGTCTATATCATAGACCTCGACGCCAAGATCTACGGCGCCGAGGTCTGCCACGTGAGCCGCCAGCTCCATCCGTCTGCGCCACCGAGGTCAGAATCTCGATGCCAAGATCTATGGCGCTGAGACGTATTATGTCGGTGCCACGGCTCATGGCGCCCAACAAAGAGTCTAAATTTAGGATTTGTTTCTACAGGGGTCTAAATATGAAATTTCTTTGTAAAAGAGGCTAAAATGAAAAAAGTTCGGAGGGGTGGGGAGGCGGACACTGACAAGGGGCTGTTATTTAAAACCAGCACGCTCACGCGCCCATCTCCAATCAGACTTACATAAAAGCAACAGGTCGTCACGATTTTTGGTATTTTTTCGGTCGACTTGAATTCGTTTTGATCGGTTCGTTGGATGTGAGGCTCGTTGATGATGCAAGTGAAACGACCCAGGGGCGACTAGAGGATAAGTGATTAAAATTTATCAAAACAAATTTAGCTTATATCTTAAACTTTGAGGAAGAACGAACAGAGAATAATTAATAGGAGTTAGAGAAAATTTCTTTCAATTTAGTAGTTGTCCTTAACAATTACGTGTCCTTGAGTCATTCACTCACTAGATGACGCATGGTATATTCAGATAATAGATTCGGACACTCACCACATCGAAAAGCCAAAAAAAGACTAAAGAGAAAAAATGTACCAAGACACACAGTGAGGCTCTCAACTCCAATCGAAACACAAGGCAACCAGTTATCAATGACTCGATGCTTTGCAGATAGAGGTGTCCATGGGACCCGATATCCGTTAACCAGGAGGAATTCCTTTATTAGCGTTAAGATATGGGAATATTTGAAACTCCCGTGAATACAACTTTAGAGTAAATTGTTCCCTCATTAGATATGAGTATGGGAAAGTAGAATCCGAACTTGATTACCCATAGGTAATTGTTAGTACGGAAACTCATAACCTAACATTTGGAAGCATATGGATTATATGCTCTTATCGTTAAGATATGGGAATTTCTATAATATTAACATGTAGAATATGAAATACACAGATCAATTATTAGTCCAGATATTAAGTATATGGATTATATGCCCACTCTAATATTAAGTTTACTTTTATAGGTATCAAATAGTGTGTCGTCACAATGTACGGATTTTGTTCTAGTTTCTACCTAATTAATGCACTATCACTTTTAAGGGATTATGCTTGACCGAGGGATGGAAAAAAGAGGAAGAAACAAAACCAGATCACATACAACCTGATTAGATGGCTTACAATGTGTTGTTCGATTTGATTAAAGACAACTGTTAGGTGTAGCTGCAATTAATAGAGACAAAACACTTTATAAGTAGTTGAAGGATACAAATCTGATTCTGATGGATTACCAAGCATAGAATGTGACGATGGGCAAATAGAAATGGGGCAAAGGAGCTAAGGTTTTTTCATCTTTCCTTTCAGTTTACTTCAGAATCACAAGACCTTGACGCGTCACTGAATATAAAGCTGAGACTTGACAACCATATCTGTGTGTGCCTCCGCTCATTCGCTCCTGGAACAAGAATGCTCTGAACGAGTGAGTGATGATGCATCGAAGCATAAGAGAGGAGCATCGTAACTCGGAACTAACTAACTAACTCGGAAAGTTGCACGAGCAACAAGCCCATCTCATCCATCTTCTTCAACCTCTTACAGATGTGCAAAAAAGACTGGATCTTTCCCCCCTCCTCCTCCATGACCAAAAACTACATGTGATCTCGCAAACAAAGGTTATTCTTTAGGGACGATCATCGTCGTCGCCTTCTCCTCCCCACTAACACACCTCCTCCTCCTCTGCCTTCATCGCCTAGCGCAAACCGTCCCCTGCTGCTTCGTCGAATACCATCTCCTAGTCCTAGTACCTGCACTCGATGCTGTAGAACGCTTTACCACCGCTGGAGAAAAGAGACAGAGGAGATTAAAAAATAAAAAAGGAACGATTATATCATATCATAACAAAACAACGATGACCTAACCGATGGATTATAAAACATGTTCAGCTTTCCGAGAGAAGCAATGCTCACGCAACATCTTCGGGAGGAAAAAAAAGGAACGATTATCTCAAAGATGTTTTCGGGAGCACATCTCGAAGCTAGCGTTCTTTAGCGCTCCCATGGATCACAGTCACACGCACGCACACAACAATCAAGGGAAGAAGACGATAACAAGACAAGGCGGGAGTCCCTCTCGCCGTCCAATGATCCTATTTAATATAAGCTACTCCTACCTCCTGCTCATGGTCAGGACAGAGTTGGTAGCACCAAGAAAAACCAAGACTTGAGACGTGGACCTCGTTTAGTAGCATCAAATGCGTGCAGGTGCAGAGCCATAGGATAATGGAACTCCTCTACGTGGTTTCCGGTGTGAAAGCGAGATGTAATAACAATCTCGAATTATAAAACCTTATAAGCAGCATACTCGAATCAAACGTACATACATACAAAAGAGACATCTTGATGCGCGGTGGTTCGCGATGCTCTTGCTTAGTAAAGAAGGAGCAATTTTCCACTTCGAAAGTGTCGGTGTTTAGTGTCCGACCGCACATCGGGGGTACCCCGTGGTGCTTTTGGATAGGACGGTGTCGTAGATCATAACTCGATGGTTCGTGCCGGGGCACGAGAAAGATGGAGTCGGGCGATTTTCAGTAGGTTCGGGCCGCTTGAGGAGTGTAATGCCCTACTTCCTGGGGTGACTTTGTATGAGGGAGATGTTTATAAGTGGTGTCTTACGAGTGGTGAGGTGCTAATGAGATGAAAGTGATGGGGATCCCCCTTGGCCTTATATACTCGACCGTGAGGCATTTCCCGCGTACATGCTGATCACACTCTTCCAGCTTATCTCCTAGCTAATAGCGAACAGACTTCACTTATCCCGAGGAAAACCTGGCGCCTCCGTTCCGAGCTATCCCGGCGCTCGAGGATGTCGGGCGCGAGAAAATCGAACAGTTTCAACGGGATCACGCCCAAGCCACGAGTAGTCCGGGCGTGAGGCCATCGCCTTCCTCGGTCGGCCCATTTCCACCATTATCTTCGTCCGGTCCATGACGTGGTGTCCTTGCGGGGCAACTGACATGTGGCCCCGGGTAGAGTTTTTGCCTTCTAGTGGACCCGAGGGATATCTATCCCCCACAAGCCCCCAATCTTTGAGTCGATTTTGAAATAATCGGTTCAAAGGTTCCTGGTCCTTGCTTATGGGCTCATCGTATGACTTGAAATGTTTGTAACTCCGTGGGGTGCACTGTAGGTGCACCCATTGGGTGTAGCCCCCAAGCTTTGAGTTGATTTTGAAATAATCAATTCAAAGGTCTTCGTTTTATGCTTTTGAGGTCAGCACTTGGCTTCAAAGTATTGTGAATCCATTGGGTGTAGCCCCCGATGTAAAGCCCAAAATTGGTAAGTGGGTGTTTTGAAGACTGAATTTCGAAACCAAGAATTAATTTTGAAAAGAAGTAATAGAAAGGTATTCTATTCAACTAAATGATTATTCATTTCATTAAATGATACACTACAAGCATTTATTTAAATGAGTATTGATAAATAAGGAAAACAATATATATATATAACTTGCACCTCAAGATGGGGTTTTGATCTTTGCTAATTTAACATGTGTTTTTTAAAAACTGATTCAAAGATGAATTTGGAAACTTGAATTAGATAGAAAACAAAAAAGGAATAAATAGATAAAAAAGAGAGAAAAGAACTGACTTACCTCGACCTAGGCCAATTCCTCCTATGCAGCCCATCTTCACTCTTTCCTCTCCCCGACGTCCCACTTCCTCATTCCTCATCTGTGCGCTGATGACAATGTCCCACCGGCCAGCGCCTCATCACACACGTGCACTGACTCTACCGCTGTCTAGCGCGTGGGCCTCTCGCGCTAGGTTCGCCTTCTTCATACTGAAGACCATGCCGAACCTCCAAACCAACCGCCGCGTTCATGCGTGTGGTTTGTTGCCGATCGGTTTTCTCGTGGCATGGACTCCTTCCTTATGCTCAGGCTGGGTTACCACAAGCACCTGTTCACCATAAAAGCCTCGGCGTCCTCCCCCTCGCAGCTGCGGCACCCCTCCTTCTCCATCTCATCCCTACTGGTCTCCTATTGTTGTCGCACAGAGCGATGCGATGAATGGAGATGCCGCCGTGGTGGATTCCGTCGAACTTGGGCTCTTGATGGCCACCAACGGTGCGTCACTAAGTCACCGGTGGGCACCCATAGTTGTGCCGGTCAGAGTGGAAGCTAGGAACCCCGGGTACGGCTCGCCGGAGTGCTACGGCCACCAGGGTGCCGCGCGTCGCTGTGACCGGTTCTGACACCCCTGGAAGCACAGTACGAAACCTCTCTGGTGCTCATTTGAATCCCCGCATTTGTTTGCACGAGGTAGTGACCGGATTTAGGCGGGTACTTAGTTCCTGGCGCTCACCTATGGCGGCCCACCGTGCGGCAGGCAGGCGCCGTCCTGGGTCGACCGGTGAAGTGGGGGATGGCTCCTGGCGGTTCATCCCAAGTTAACGGTAGAGATTAGGTCAAGGTAATGGTTCGACTGGATCCGCTATCCGTCGTTGATCTCTGCGTAGACGGCTCGGATCAGATGATAGCGATACCCCTTCATAGCATTAAAAGTTGGTCGTTGATCGTCCATCCTACGGCTTGGGGCTATCACAGGTATCTCGTCCGTTCGGCAAGAATCCCATGGTTCTGGCTTCGTACCAATTTAGTGTAAGCCACATCTAATCGGGGCCCTCGACTTTTGATCGACGGTTGGGATTGAAGCGTACCCCTTCGCCGCGGGATAATTGCTAAAGAAACCTTATTTTTTATGAAATAAACCCGTCGTCCTTACTCGTATAAGAATCAATGCAAAACAGCCCTAGAATTTATAGTTTAGACCTTGAGATCTTTGGTATTTGTGGTCCCAGTCCTGATAGCTGAGAAATTCATTAAAATAAATATAGAAATCATTTTAGTGCATAAATAAAGTCCTAATCTTAGGAAATTCATAACTCTACGATTTTAACTCCTTTTTTATCCTTTTCCTGTTGCATTAGATCCATAATAATATTATTTAGCCCCTGGTAGCTTTAGTTTGTTATGAAACCTAAATAAAAATTATGTACTTAATCTCTTTTGTATCCCACTTCTAAAACTTTAGAAAATCCATATCTCCTTCGTTTTAACACCGATTTGATCCATTCGAATTACGTTAGCCTCATAAAAATATTTACTACACAGTAGAAACATTAATTATACGATATCACGTACTTCTATAATTAAGTAACTAATTGGATTAATTTAGGTTTATTGGATTAGCTTTTCTAATATTAATATAGTGTGCTGATCTTATGGTTATAATTTGACTAAAAGACGATCTTTAATCAAGTAATGGCTTAGATTAAAGTTGAGTTAATTATTAATAGAATATTCTCTATACAGTAACAACATTAATTATACCATAACACATACTTTTGTAGTTAGATATTTATTTATCCTTTGTCTACTAGATTAACTCTACTAATCTAGGTTAATCCCTCTATAAATATAATCTGGGTAAAAGGTAATACCTAATCAAGTTATAATCTAGATTAAAGTTGGATTAGTTATTCAGAATATATTTTCTCATATATTGTATAATAATCAATTTATAATATAATTTAATATTCAAACTACATAGATCTTCCATAAATCATAACTCGGTAACCGTAACTCCGATTTTAGCGATTCTCAAACTATGATCTCGTTACGACGCGTAGAATATTATTATGTAACTTGTGCTTATGTTTGATGTAATCTTAATTTTTCCTATATCATGTTTGTTTGTATTTCTAAGACTAGCAGCGAGGTTCGAGTCATCTTGATGATCATCCTGGCACTACTAGAAATATGCTTATTTAAGACATACATCTTAAGACAGATATCAATGCGTTTTATAGAAGCGTCTTTTATCATATGGTGCGGAGTAAGGTAAGACGGTTTATTGGACATCCGTCTTTAATGAAGAAGGTTTTTGAGACAGATATATGGTTGGAAATGTCTTATATTGATTTAATACAGTTTGATTTTGAAAACCGTCTCAAATAAATATACCTTTTGAGGCATTAAGTTTACAAGAAGTGTCTTTTATTTTGGTTAGTATAATAGACACTTATGTATATGAAACCATCTCAAATAAAGATATTATTAGAGTCATCTAGACTATACAAAATTGTCTTAGATGTTAGTGAGTACACTAGAAACTTGTAAACATAAAACCGTCTCGTATGATATTTCTGATAAGACATATTGTGAAAAAACGTGTAAACATAAAACTGTCTTATATTGTGGAATTATATCATTTTATAATTTATGTTCGTTCAATCAGTCGTTGTGAACTCTTTTCTAATCGCTCACTTTATTGGTCGTGTTGTGCCAAGACATATTGCATGGAGTAAACAATAACATCAGTTAGCCAAATCAAAAAATATTATACGGAGAGCGGAGACAATCAATAAAAAATATTGATTTTTTTGGTGGATAGTTTACGTGGGTATTGTTGTAAGCCGTCGCAACGCACGGGTAACCGACTAGTATTTTTTACGAGGGAAACCGGAGTTCAGTTCCCACGGGACCTGACGTCCCGGTAGTAGATGTGACAATGAGCTCTAAATTTTACACTATAAGATTTAAGGATCGAATCAGACCTTATTTATATTTATTTTTAAACTAAAATTTATTTATGACTTTACCCTTTTGTGAAGAATCATTTAGACCGTGTACCACCCTACCCGGTAGTGCAATTCAAGGAGTTACATGGCCGTAAAGTGTTTAACGAGCCACTAGTGGTTGTTCACCAAAGAGTTGGGCTGACCTTACAGCTCATCTCCAAGCCCACACCTGCTGGCACCGCGAAACTCTCGAGGGGGCATGCTTCCAATTTTCTGCAAGTCGAGAGTCGAGACCGCCATCGAAGCACCGATGCCAATGAAGACTTGAAGAGGTCTAAAATGAAAAAGATGCCAGGATGACAAAATTTCCCACTCCACTCGAATTAAAACCCTAGCGACAAAACCTTTGCTCTGCGCCGCCGTCGCCTAGGGATGAAAACGGGACGGGTACCCGGAACGGGTACCGAATACGGGTACGAAAACGGGACGAAATTTCGGATAGGGATACGAGTATTTTTGTTTGTCGGGACGGGTACGGGTACTACCTGAATATTGAACCTCGGATATGGGTAGGATACGGAATCACTAATACCCGGTCAGTATCCGAAAATCTCGGGTAGGATACGGGTACCATTCGGGCGGGTACCCGGATTGGGTCTGCTTTTGCTAATCTGCATGATAGGCGGCCCATCCACAGGCCCACCCACATTCCTCACGCGGTAGTGCGGCACGCCCCGCCCAGGCGTCCAGCGCTGCCAGGCAGGCAGCCACGGCCCACGGAGGCACGGACGGCCCCAGCCCCCAACTCGAGCAAGGCTGCAACCTGCAAGCCTGCAAGGGCAAGCTGGCACCAGCCACAGCCAGGAGCCAGCCGCCACTCCGCCGCCAGGAGCACCACGCCCGCCGCCAGGAGCACCGCCCCCTCCGCCCACCCGCCAGGAGCACCTGCACCGCGCCCGCCACCCGCGCAGCCTCCCAGTCCCAGGCCCCAGCTCGAGCAAGGGCAAGCAGCCAAGCACCAGCCGCCAGCGCTCCGGTGAGGTGATCCGGTCCCGGGCCCCTTCGTGCTTCGTGGTCCGGTGCGGTGATCCGGTCTCAGTCGCCGCACGCCCGCACTTCTGCTGAATCTGCAGTTCGCCTTCGCCAGTCCCAGTGCAGTTCGCCCGTCAGGCCGTCAGCGACCAGGCCGGCCAGCCATGGCCACTCGACGTCTACGTCCACAGCCTACAGGTAGTCAGACAGTCAGGTACAGCCTCCACCGTTCGACCCCGCAGACGGTCGACCAGTCCTGCGAGAGCGAGGCAGCGAGCAGATCTTGCCTCATTTGTGATTATGCAGTTAGTAGTACTGACTGAATTTTTGTACTCATTTAGTCATGGTGCTGACTTGGAGGAAGGAGGTGGTGGGTGTCTCCTTTCCGACCCTCCCCTTCATCATTCCCGGTCGGTTTCGCCGGCAGATTCAGAATCGATGGGATTTCACGGGTCAAGAGGCTCACCCGAGTCGTGACAGAGGAAGATGAAGGTCACCCTTCGCTTCCTTCGCCGGTTAGAACAATTTGAATTAGGTCGTGTTAGAGTCTGGAGTCCAAACAAACGCCTCAATTTGTCCATATACAAAATTTGGCTCGGCTTCCATCAATGTCCATAAATTAGATTTGCTCTATTTTTTATATTGACATGGAGAATTGCATAAAGCTGCTGTCAGTTAGGGACTTATGGTGTTTTAATCAGCAATAGAAAGTAGGTAATGTTAGTCTTAGTCTGACTTGAGATCAACAAAATTGTGTATTGGTTTCATCCAACCTAAGTTTCCTCTACAAAACACAGTAGTTGAGCATCATTCTATTTTTACTGCTTCCTTCAGTATGTGGTTAAATTCAGCGAGATTATATTCCCTACCGATTTCATTGTTGGTGCTGCTGATCTAAGTTGGATCTTGAAATACTGGCGCATATTTAATACTACTAGGAGGTTACTTGTGTTTATAATGCTTATCATCATTTTTTGTGATTATTGCAAGTCATAGCGTTAGCCCAAGATATTTTGACAATTGCAAAGCAAACCGAGAATGCCCAGAATGTTGTAGGTCTATCACCACTAGGTTATTCAGCTAGAGTCCAGTCTGAGGTAGCTTTATTCTTCGGTACTCGTTAGATGGGTTCTTTTCTTAGCTGGAATTCTGAATAAGCGATATATACATGGCAATTGTTCCATTGATAAAAGGGATTGTCCTGACTAATTACAATTTACATTGCTTATATTAAGACATAATGGCTTGCTTTCCTACTCTACTCTGACAGTCTTGTGGCAGGGAGTGGATGATCTTTCACATTCCCATAGGTTTGTCGTTGGTACTAGAGTTCAAGCTGGGTGGAGTGAAGATGGAGAATGTGTGAGCTTCTCTTTGATATACCTATCATTGTTTGTGTCTAGATAATCTTATCTTTAATACTTTTCACTTCATTTCATTACAACATGCTCTGTGGTTTTTCAGGGTTAGTTATCGGTGGATATCGCAGCTTATTGCACTCCTTATTTATGCAGTTCTACTCATGCCTTGTTTAATAAAAGGTGTGTGATAAGAGATTTAGTTTTATCTTGGAATATAGTGGTTACATATTTTTTACCTCTTTCCTAGGTATTTTTCTCCAAACCTTTTCCTGGTAAACAGTTTGCTTCCGTATAGGCTTCTGATAGATGGTGTTCAAATATGATCGGCATAACATGTTCTAACAACTAACATTTATACCCCCTTTTTTGTTTGTTTCCAGTTGGGTACTACTATTTCTTTTCAAGACATGTTATTAGAAGTGTAATCTATGGAGAACAACCAAGAAATAGGTAAGTAAAGATTAAATAAAGTCATGTCTACATAGCGTCCTGGAGCATTTGTAACAGTAGATCTAGAGATATTATGCAGGTTGGATTTGTACATACCCAAAGATAATAGCAAATCAAGTTCAGTAGTGGCATTCGTAACCAGTGGAGCTTGGATCATTGGGTAAGTGACAGTTTCCACGAATCACAATACGTTACAGCGTTAATTCATGACAACTTTCCTTGTTACTGATGTGGCTTATATTTAGTTACAAGGCTTGGGGTGCTCTCCTTGGAAGGCGGTTAGCAGAGAGAGGAATTATAGTAGCTTGTATTGATTACAGGTGCTGATGCCTTAAAGAATTTTGTGATGTATACACCACATATGTGTAGTTCACCATTATGTTTTCAACCTGTACCTTTTTAATTAATTTTGAGTATTGACTGAATGATTTATTTTTGCTTCATCGGCAAAATTTAAATATGGATGGCAGAAATTTCCCTCAAGGAACAATAAGCGACATGGTCAGTGATGCTTCTGAGGCGATATCATTCATTTGTAATAATGTTGTTAGCTTTGGAGGGGATCCTAATAAGTAAGTGATACTTTGACATTTGTTTGCAAGTAGTAGTACTTACAGTTGTTCTTTGAGCATCTCTACTTTAGATCCTGTATTTTGATTGTTAACTTTTAATAAATGAATTTATGATGAATCTGTAGAATCTACTTGATGGGTCAATCAGCAGGAGCACATATCGCGGCCTGCGCTCTCTTAGAGCAAGCAATTAAGGAATCTAAGGGAGAGAATACCTATTGGAATGTGGCTCAAATAAAAGCATATTTTGGTCTATCTGGAGGGTGAGAACTTGAAAGCCTCGGTATCTGTTTTAATGTCTGTAAATTTACATTTTTAATCATATATCATATTATTAATCATTTCTCAATAGTGCCAGTACATAAGATAATTTTATCTGATAAAGCACTAAACATACTTGCACCATGCTTGAATAATGAAATCTGATATATGAAACTGGGTCTAGCCCCTTCACTTCTAGAAAAGGCTAGACTTCTTCGATTTCATCAGACTGAATTTTGCATTTTGGCAAATAGGAATATAAAATGATCTGTCAAACAAAACATACTATTGCCTCCCTATTTCTGCTGTTCCAAACTGAGATACTAAGGTTGTGTTGCCAATCCTACATGACATATATACTTATTTTCTGTGCTCTGCAGTCTGACGATGAACGTGAAATGTGTGCAAGGACTATCTACCGCACAAACATTGACAAGAAGGTTTGGTAACTGCATTCATGCTACTACCCCTAGTTATTCATTCTGTCATGGTTCTGTTTTAATACACGCAGGTCACTCAAGCAGATCTAAAGTTATTCTTTGAGTCCATATGTGGTGAGGTTGGTCGTTCTTTACTCCAAACACAATCTCCCTTTTGTACAGCTAAAAGTTTGCAGAAATGGCACCATCAAGATCGATCTGGAGACCAACAAGATCATGGACTTCATCAAGTTTGACGTCGACAACGTGGTCATGGTGACCGGCGGGAGGAACACCGGGCGTGTAGGAGTGATCAAGAACAGGGAGAAGCACAAGGGCAGCTTCGAGACCATCCACGTGCTGTTTGGAGCTTTTTGCTATATCTAGTTTTCTCCTATTTGTTGTACAGGAAAACATAGAATGTAATTCAAATTTGGTGGCCGCAAAAGTGTGGAGACTTGAATTCATATAAAGTTAGGCTTAACATTAGTGCAAACAGTTGTATTTTAGTTTAGATTTAGAGTACACTTATGTATGCGTTGTTTGACAATGCTTATTTATGATATATTGAATGATACTTATTTATATTATATTAATTATAATGTTGTTTAATATATATATATGTATATTTCTCTTTCAAATTATTATAACGTGATATCTGAAAAATGATTATAGATTGAAGAATGTACTACCGTGTAAGTCATTTCGTTTAAATCTTAATAAGACGATCACCAAAATGTCTAATATCAGTCTCCTAAATAAGACGGTTTCTAAAATGTCCATTATTAGTCACCTAAATAAGATGGTTTTCCTATTGTAATCGTCTATTATTGTAGGATATTCGAGACAGTTTGATAAATACTTTATGACTTGTAATGTTTGTATTCTCTACGGTTCTTTAGAAGCAGTGTCTTAAACAAAAACCTAATTCAAGACGGTTTATCGGACAAAATGACTTAAACAAATACCTTTTTCAGACGGTTATAAATTAAAAATTGTCTTATATAATATCTTTTAAGACGGTTTATAACCATCTTAAATGTGGGACATCTTTTACGACTCCATCAAATTTGGACACTTCATAAGCGTCTTAAGAACTAAAAATTAACCGTCTCATATAACATGTTTTGTAGTAGTGTGGTACCTGGAATCTCAAGTGCTAGGCAAGTTGTGCCCTTGATCACCTCTTTTTACCCAATCATGTTCTTATTAATCATAATGATCTGCATAGGTTAATTTTGATGGGACCCAATATGTTACCCTAGTTTGACTATCTTTATACCTTGTTTTACCACTGATATTTTGGGCAATACATTCTATAGCTTAATCTGGTTTTGGGTATGGAGATACACATTATTCATGATCCTACTTTTATTATCAGTTTGTTATTTACTGTTCATGATAAGATCATTATGTTAATTGGAACATGGAGAACCACCCGAGAAAACAGTGCTACCACAAGGGTGGTATGGGACGCCCTTGGCTGACTAATTAGGAAAGCTAGTGGAGGACTACCTTACCCGAAAGGGGCAAGGCCAGTAGGGGAGTGGTCAGTGTGGGGAGGCCCTTGGGTTGATTTTGCTGCGATGGCGGTCAGGCGAGGGGTCCCTGTATTGGAGCTTCCTAAAAACTATAAGACCAGGAGGATTTCACACCTTGGAATCCTACATTTATGACCCCTTACTGAGATAGGAGACCTAATACAAAATTAAAATTATTTTCTCTATTTAAAATGTTTGGATGATTGTTCTGATGATAAATGCCTGATTTGCCTCTTTGATTGATTGAAATATTATAGAAGGGCATTCTAGCATGTACCACCAAAAGGTAATGATACACCCAGCCCAGGTGGGGTTGGCCGAGGCCCAACAAATTAGGGTTGCCCGGAGCCCAACAGTTCATTAAGCACACCCAACTCAGGGAAAGGCCCAATCACCACAAAAGACTAGTCCAATGGGGGAAGGGTGGCTCTCCCTTTTAAAGTGGCTTCCTCCTCCCAAGTTAAGCGAGGTGGGATAATTCTAAGGCTCACACGGTCACCGTCCAACTACAATTGGGCCAACTGGGCCAATTGCGTCTTTGCCAACGGGTAATAGTGGAGGATATCCTCATCAGGTAATGTATTAGCTTTAGTAGGTGACACACTAATCTACTTAGCTAATAAAACCCCCAAAGTAACATGTCTCGAAATTACTCGTCCTTGTCTACAATTCTTTCTTACCATGTATTTCTAACTCAGATGGGCAATACCAGGAAGGGAGGCAGAATTGATCTACCTTCGAACCCAGTCAACCAAAGAGTGCTTAGACAGCAACAAGCAGAAATGGATCCTCCGAATCCTCCACCGACCGGAACTGATCCAATGGTTGCAGCTTAGATGCAGATGCTGCAACAGATGGCGAATACGATGACAGATATGCAAGCTCAGATGCGGCAGGAGCGTCAAGAAATGTACCAAGAAAGGTAGGAGATGAGTGAGGAAATGCAACAAGAAAGAATGGTGCGACAGCATCAAGCACCAAATGCCTCCTCCACCACCACCACTTCCATCCTGGGACAAGCAATGGGAGTTCATGAGCCACAAGCCACCAACGTTCGCTAGCTCTCCAGACCCTCTGCACACTGATGATTGACTAAAGTTAGTGGAGAAGATGTCGATTATTGCTCGGTGCTCTGACCGGGAGAAGGTTCTTTATGCTTCTAGTCGTCTTACTTGTCCTGCTGCTGATTGGTGGGATTCTTACACCATTGTCTATGATGCTACTAATACTATCACTTGGGTAGAATTTGCTACTCAGTTCAGAAACTATCACATTCCTACTGGACTGATGAAGATAAAGAAGGAGTTTCTGTCGCTGAAGCAGAGCGGCATGTCCGTCAGCGAGTACCACGACATATTTATTCAACTATCCAGATATGCACCAGATGAAGTGGCTGAGGATGAAAGGAAGCAGCAACACTTCATTGAAGGACTTAATAGACCACTACAGTATGCACTGGTGGCTCATACCTTTCCATCGTTCCAGAGGCTGCTTGACAAGGCCCTAGCTATTGAACACAAGCGTGTTCAACTAGGGGATATGAAGAGGAAGACGATCACCCAGGGTCAGGGAAGCAGTAGCATTCATCCTCGCTATGTTCCACCCTAGGGTACACCTGCTCGTACTGGAGGAGGTCGGCGCCTAGCTTAGTTTGCACCACAGGGGACTCCACAGACTCCACAGACTCGTCAGGCTGCCCATACTGGCACCCCGGCGAGGTTCACAAGACAGAGTGTAGGCACCACATGATACATGTGCGGTTAGGCTTGACATTATGCTAATGTATGCCCACAGAGGATTGCTAGTACCTCGTCCCAAACAAGCAGCACACTCCAGGATCTAGCAAGGGATTCAGCATTGCTAGGGTTAATCAAGTCAGTGCTGATGCTACCGCTGATGGAGCTAACATCATAGGTATGTTTTATATTAATGCAATTCCTACAGCAATATTATTTGATTCTGTTGCTACACATTCATTTATTTCTGCTCGATATGCCAACACAAAATATGCAAAAGACACTAATAGTAATTACCCCTAAAGGGCCTGTTGAAGCAAATTATATGACCAATAGATTAATCTAGACAATTATAGGAAGAGAATTTTGGGCTACCCCTATAGTATTAGAAGAAAGAAGTATAGGCCTGATCCTTGGTATGTCATGGTTAAGGAAGGCCAAAGCAGTTATACATTGTGCTAGGGGAACTGTAGAACTCACCAGCTCTAAAGGAGAAAGATTTGAAGTTGAAATTACCATAACTGCCTCTACCAGACCCACTGTATTTCTAGTAGATGGGAAGTTTGTAGGCAACAACATCCATGTGGTTAGAGATTTCCCCAATGTCTTTCCAGAGGAGTTACCCGGGATGCCACCAGATAGGAAAGTTGAGTTTGTCATTGATCTCTTACCTAGAACTGCTCCTATTTCAAAACGGCCATATAGGATGTCAGTAGAAGAACTAAAAGAACTTAAGGAATAGTTAACGGAGTTAGAGGAGGCTGGGTACATTCGTCCGAGTTCCTCACCCTGGGGAGCGCCGGTTCTGTTTGTACAGAAGAAGGATGGATCACAGAGGATGTGTGTGGACTATAGATCTCTTAATGATGTTACTGTTAAGAACAAGTATCCTTTACCCCGCATTGAAGATTTATTTGATGAGATGAGAGGTGTAAGGGTATTCTCTAACATTGATCTTCAGTCGGGTTATCATCAAATGAAGATTAGCCATCTGATATTCCCAAGACGGCTTTCTCAACCCGATACGGTCTATATGAATTCACAGTCATGTCGTTTGGATTAACTAATGCACCAGCCTACTTCATGAATCTGATGAATAAGGTGTTCATGGAGTATCTTGACAGATGGTGCTATAGAAGCTACGAGATAATCAACTCTATGCCAAGTTCAACAAGTTTGAGTTTTGGCTTGATGAAATACATTCCTTGGGCACATCATCTCCAAAGGTGGAATCTTAGTGGACCCTCCTAAAGTGACAGCAATAGTGGGTTGGAAGATACCGAGTTCAGTCACGGAAGTCTGGAGTTTCTTGGGACTTGCGGGCTACTACCGGTGTTTTATTGAAGGGTTCTCCAAGATAGCAAAACCTATGACCGCATTATTGGAGAAGTGGAAAGAGTTTAAGTGGACTCATGAATGCTAAGAGAGTTTTAATCAACTATGGTTTAAATTGATGTCAGCCCTAGTGTTGATTATGCCGGATCTGCAAAAGGGATTTGATATCTATTGTGATGCATGCGGCCAAGGCTTGGGATGTGTTTTTATGCAAGAAGGACATGTGATCGCCTACGCGTCTCGTTAGTTGTGGAAACATGAGTTGAACTACCCCACTCATGACTTAGAACTGACAGCCGTAGTGCATGCGCTCAAGATATGGAGACATTATATTATGGGAACCAAGTGCCAAGTTTACACTGATCACAAGACCTTAAAGTATATCTTCACTCAAAAGGATCTCAACCTTGGGCAACGCCATTGGTTGGAGATCATCAAGGATTACGACTTGGAGATTCACTACCATCCGGGCAAGGCGAATTTGGTTGCAGATGCCTTGAGTCGAAAAAAGCACGTACATGCAGCGATTGTCACTCAACTACCTGATGAGTTAGTAGAAGATTTTCGAAGACTCAACCTGGGAAGAGTTGCACACACTGAAGGAGTCACTATTGAAGTGGAACCTACCTTGGAGCAGGAAATCCGCAAAGGACAGATCGGTGATACTAAAATCCAAGAGATCAAAGATCTAATTACTGAAGGTAGAGGTCCATAATTTATGGAGGATGAGCAAGGCACAATATGGTTCAAGAACTAGATATGTGTTCCTGAGATTGACAGCCTTCGTGAGACTATACTGAAGGAAGCAATGAATCTTATTACTCTATTAATCCTGGTAGCACTAAGATGTATCAGGATCTGAAGCAAAAGTACTGGTGGTATGGGCTGAAAAGAGATGTGACTGCACACGTGGCTGTGTGTCAAAGAGTCAAAGCTGAACACCAAAGACCAGCTGGACTACTGCACCCATTAAAGGTACCCAAATGGAAATGGGAAGAAATTGGTATGGATTTTATTACCAGGCTGCATCGCACCTCAAAAGGTTATGATTCGATATGGGTGATTGTGGATAGACTGACCAAAGTGGCTCACTTCATTCCGGTCAAGATTACTTATAAAGGATCTCAGTTGGCGGAGATGTATATGGCTCGAATTGTGTGTTTACACGGTGTACTGAAGAAGATCGTGTCTGATAGAGGCTCATAGTTTACCTCAAGATTTTGGAAAAGCTTTCATGAGAATATGGATATGAAGTTGAGCTTCAGTTCGGCCTATCATCCTTAAACTGATGGCCAAACTGAAAGGACTAATCAAGTACTAGAGGATATGTTGAGAGCTTGTGCCCTTCGGCATGGAGGCAGTTGGGACAAGAGTCTACCATATGCTGAGTTCTCTTATAATAATAGTTACTAGGCCAGTTTGAAGATGTCCCCATTTGAAGCTTTATATGGCAGGAAGTGCAGCTCTATTGGGACCAGACTGGAGAAATACAGTTCTTTGGGCCTGAGATTATTCAAGAGGCAGAAGAACAAGTTCGCATAATCCGGGAGAACTTGAGGGTGGCACAAACTCGGCAGAAGAGTTATGATGATAATTGAAGAAGACCACTGGAGTTTGAGGAGGGTGATCACGTGTACCTCAAGGTGTCACCACTTCGTGGAATGAGAAGGTTCAAAGTCAAAGGCAAATTATCCCCTCGCTTTATTGGACCCTTCAGAATCTTTAGGCGAGTTGGTGAGATGGCCTACCAACTTGAGTACCTGACCATCTGTCTGATGTGCACGATGTATTCCACGTGTCTCAATTCAAGAAATGTCTCCGTGTTCCCGAGGAGCAGCTACCAATGGAGGAACTCAGTGTTCAGGGTGATCTGACTTACACGGAGTATCCTATCAAGATCATAGACACCTTGACTCGAGTTACAAGGAATAAAGTGATAAAGATGTGCAAAGTGCAATGGAGTCACCATGGTGAAGATGAAGCTACTTGGGAGAGAGAATAAGAGCTTCGAATATAATTTCCCCACCTCTTGCCTAGTCCTACCTAATCTCGAGGACGAGATTCTTTTTAAGGGTGTAGGATTTGTAATTCCCAATTTGTAAATCAGTTGAAAGAAATTAATCTCCCTTATGTGTTTTGCCCTCTATTTGTTATAACATGTGAACAACCACATTTAAAGTTATTAATTAGCTAATAATACCTAAATAATATATGCATCATGCTGGGGTTTATTTGTGTGTGCATTTGCTAATAATAATAAAGATGTTAATGGAAATACATTAATAACCAAATTTGAAATTGAGACATAATTTACAATTTGAACTTGGAGGGAAGAAGGAAAAATGCTATATAGAATAAAGGAAATAGAAATATAAGTAAATATAAAATTGTTTATTAGAAATTATACATTTGATTTGAGAATACAAATCACAACAAATTTGAAATTGAGTATTAGACTTTTGAATTTAAAAAGAAATCCGAATCAGAAATTGTAAAAGAAAAAGAAAATAAAAAGGAAACAGGCGATTGGCCCAAATCCGCTTAAACCGGCCCAGCTAGCAACTTCCTCCGCGCAGCCCAACCTCACTTTTGCGTTGTCTCACATGAATTTAAGGGACAAAGGCGGGTGCATCTCATACATGCGCCAAAGAAGACAACATATATAATAACAGAGTGTATAGAGATAAATGTCACAATATAATCAGAGTACTTATTAAATAGCGGAAGTTTTACAATATAAAAGATAAATATAGATCGAACTAAGGATCATCCTTGGCACCATAAAGTCGACTGGGAGACGGCTAGATTAGATCAAACTCCTCGTTGTGTGGCTCCTCTTGAACCACCTATTCTTCTCCTGCGGGGGTGTGAGACAGCAAGGGTGAGCTCACACATGATCATAGCTCAACAAGTTGTGGGGAACCAGTGTGCATGAACTCACCAAAGGTTGGAGTTCATGTGATGTGTAAGGCTAATCAACAATAGGGGTTACAGCTAAGCATTGCTTTTAATAAGTTGATCAATTTTTATTAGCAGTTACTAAGTGTAAGTAAATACCAAACCATAATAAATAATAGAACAAAATTAATAAATAATCCCATGCAAATGCAAATGACAAATTGAATTTAAGTTACATAAATTAATCATGTGAGTGTCCGAGTCGCTCATGACCGTGAGCACGACTAGTATACCAGTTTTACACTCTGCAGAGATTGTGCATCTTTACCCACAAGTCGTGTTACCCATTTGCCACGGGGTTGATCGGACCCATTACACCTCTACCAAGGAAGCGAGGTAGGGTACCACTACGAGGCCTTTACAAAGTTCCATTAGCTTCAGAAAACCCACTGAGTTTCTAGGAAGCTCCAGTGCAGGAATCCCTCGCCTGACTGCCATCACAGCAAAATCAACCCAAGGACCTCCCTACACTGACCACTCCCCTACTGCCCTTGCCCCTTTCGGGTATGGTAGTCATCCACTAGCTTTCCTAGTTAATCAGCCAAGGGCGTCCCATACCACCCTTGTGGTAGCACTGTTTTCCCGGTTGGTTCTCCATGTTCCCATTAACATAATGATCTTATCATGAATAGTAAATAATAACTAATAACAAAAGTGTAACAATGAGTGATGTATATCTCCATACCCAAAACCACATAAAGCAATAGCATATACTACCAAAAAATATTCAGTGGTAAAAAGAGGTATAAAGATAGCCAAAAAACAAGGGTAACCTATTGGATCCCATCAAAATTAACCTATGCAGATCATTACGAATAATAAGAATATGACTGGGTAAAAAGGAAGTGATCAAGGGCACAACTTGCCTTCAATAGCTCCTGCTCAACAACTTCTATCTTCTGAACCAAACATACATAGTATAGCAAAAATTAACATCACAACAAACGTGTAAACAAAATACATAATAATAATCCACACATTAAAATAAGATCATAGGAACAGGAATCATTAAATTTGGAGTTATAGATTTTAAGTTATGAATTTCCCAAGGTTTTATGTATTTAATACAAGATTAAGTGAGAGATAAATTTTAATTTGTCTTTTATGTCAAAACAGTGGCACTATTTGATAGACAATAATATTACAAAATTATAGAACTGGAATTGATTAATTTGGACTTAGCATGAATTTTCTACAAATTGAACAAGTTCTAACATTTATTTATACATTAAAAATCAATTTTTGTTATTAATTTCCTATTTTCCTTAGTCTCTGGATTGGGCATCAATTACTGAGAAGTGCAAGGGTTAGCTGGTAAATTATCCTAGACTCAGTGAACAATACCCCCTGGACGATGGGTTAAATTCCAGAAAGATTAGGGTCTCTTTTGCAAGGTTACTCAGCCGAAAGTGTATGGCGCGATATCGGCCGCCTGATCTAGAATCAAGAGCTCTGATTAGACCGAGCCCTATATGAACCGGTACATGAGCGGTGTCGTTGGATTTACATCCGATGGTTCAGACCTAATGTACCCGAGTTCTAATCTTGCGCATCCGATACGAAATGGACGGCTCTCGCTACCCTAACCCAAACGGTACGCCATTTCTAATCTGGACCGTATGCCCTAGATCCAACAGTCCATGATCGACGTTGTCTACCCGACCAAATGGACACTGGCGACGACTGGTGTTGGGGACTTGTTCTCAAAGGCTTCGGTCCTGAGAGAAGGTAAAAAGTACAAGCGTGACGCAAAAGCAGATGCCAAGTCAGCGTGAACAGTACGGGAGTACTGTTCATCTATTTATAGATGCGGGACGCAGCCCACGTAAAATTACATTCATGTCCATTACATTTGTTAACGGCTTATGGAAATCTGTCGAGGCCCACGTAGTCTTTTCATCTTTAAGTCGGTTCCCCTTTCCGCTATCGCGACGAAGCTTCCCTGCACACAGCTTCGGCTGTGCACCGTCCTTCGTAGAACTTGGTAATCAGCTCGTCCTTCGTCTGGCTCAGGCTTCGTCCTGACCGTGCTTTATGTTCATAATTCTGAGTCCGAAGATACCTGTTCACATAATCCACTTGGAAAACATTGTCAAATCATGTTTTTGAGGACCTTCGGAGGACGAAGGCCCCCAACAGTAGCCCCTCGCAATATTAATTTGTTAATAATAAATTCAGATTGCGATATGGACGAAGGCCTTGAGCCGAAGGTCCGAAAAAACACCTTCCCTTTGCTAGAATAGCAACATTCACTGACAAGCGGGGTCTTTCAATTTTCAGCGCCCTGGGCGTATAAATAAGATCACACCACCAACTCATTTGGTACGCACACTTGCCATCTGCTTCGGTCCACTAAATTTTTAGCTCTTGTGCATTAAGATTGGTGACCTTTTTGATTTCGAAGCTTCGGCCCTGAAAACAGTTTTTTAGCGTGTCCGAAGATGTCTGAAGGTAAGAAGATCCCTACTGAGACGAAGTTGAGTCTCGAAGAAGAGAAGAATTTGGGGTTCCTGATAGCGATGGCGGAGACCAATACAGAGAAAATCACGAAGGAGATTCTTGAAGGTTTGTCCGAAGATACTGGTGACAGCGACAGCTATGATGTAGAAAGTGGTGGGGAAGAGGCCGAAGATCGACCATGGCGGCCAAGTCACACGGTTTTCGGTAAGACCACTATCAAGCAGAGTCATATTGATAATATGAGGGGGAGGTATTTTCGAGATATATCTGTTGTGAGGGCTGACGCTAGAGAGAAGACTTCTCCCACCCCAGAAGAAGATGAAGTCGTAGTCTTCCGAAGCTTTCTGAAGGCTGGGCTTCGGTTCCCCCTAAGCAACTTTGTTGTTGAAGTCCTGAAGACATTTCAAGTCTACCTTCATCAAATTACCCCCGAAGCCATCATAAGAATGGGGGTGTTTGTCTGGGCTGTGAGAAGCCAAGGTTTGGAACCAAACGCTAAAAGTTTCTGCAATATTCATGAGTTATTATACGAGACGAAGCCCAGGGGAAAAGAACAATACCACAACAATTTTGGGTGTTATAGCTTCGGTGCCCGCTCCGGGTCAAGCTGCCCTGTGCCGACCTTTCGGAAGAGGTGGCCCGGAGCCTGGATGACAGAGTGGTTCTATGTGAAGAATGACTTAACAGCGCAAGAAAATGTTAAAAGTATCATTATGCGCCCCATCTGGCAACGCTTCGGACTTCGAAAGCCGAAGGTTGAAATGGACGAAGCAGCCGAGGAATGCCAAAGAGCCTTCGGCGTAATCTGCTCTTTCATTGGGACAAGGGACTTGGTCCAAGAGCACATTGCCTTCAGGGTATGGCCACTTACAGAAAAGTGGGAAATGCCGAAGGAGACCATTAAAGAATCCGACGAAGGCGGATTGGTCAGACTGAAATACACATTCAAATATGCAGATAAATTTGTTGAACCTGATGATGACTGGTTAAAAAGCATTGAAACATTAAGTGACGAATTGCTTGGGGCATACTCGAAGGCTGAAAATACGGCGCTATCAGCAGCCTTCGGAGGCCGAAAGAAGAAAAGGCTCAACCGTGTGTTTGACGCAATCGGGTTTATCTACCCTGACTATCATTATCCGGTATTGGGTCGCAAAAGGAAAAATGCTTCTCCTGCGACAGAAGCTACCACAAGTGCCACTAGTGAGCCAGCGCCTCAAAGGAAAAAGATGAAGGTGCTCACCCATCGGACACGTTTTATTGAGCCGGCCACAGTGCCAGAATTTATTGGTGAAATTTCTTTGGCCTCTGAAGCTATAGAACCAGCTCCAGTGCCAAAGACAGTAGAGAAAACTGAAGCGCCTTCAGCAGTAGAAAAACCGAAGACTGAAGGGCCAAAAACATCAGAAATTTTAAGTCCTTCAGCAAATGTCGACACAACAAAAAATCAAAAGGGCCCATCGGTGACCCCAAGAAGAAAAAGAATGGTGAACGTATTGGATGTCTTGGAAACGATTAAGTCTTCAACCACAAAGGAGTCTGTTGAACTCGCTGAAGCATCTTCTGAAGCTTCGAAACAACAAGCTGAAGCTGAAGCTGGGCCTTCAGAGCCCGCCAAGGAACAATCCGAGAAAATATCAGAACCAGCTTTAGTTGAAGAAATTGACACTGCCGCCCCCGAAGCTCCCTCCAGCATACGCGATTACATCGTGCGACATGCTTCGGGGAAGAAACTTTCTGAAGAAGAAATCTATGAAGCGAATCACTATGCTAGAGAGTTGAAGTATCCGAAGGGGGCAGTAGTATTCAATGGGACAAACGAAGATGATTTCCTGTACTGTCTCCCAGACAATAAAGAATTATCCGTGTGCCGGGAAATGGCTAGAAGCATGGGGTTCCCGAAACTCGAAGCTAGATTATGCGCCATGACGAAAGAGGATCTCGCAGACAGTCTTGCATATAATAGCCTAAAGGTATGGAAATTAAGCGTTTGAAAAAACTTTTTAATGCGTAATTCATTCCTTTATTCTTATATGGATTCTTTTTCATATATTGCTTGATTCTGAGCAACGCACTAAGAGCCCAAAAAAGCGCCGAAGATGAAAGCTATGACATTGCGTTTAACAATTTACGCTCCGAAGTTATCAAACTGAGAAACGAAGCTCTGGAAAAGGATAAAATTCTGCTTACACTGGTAGATAAAGTAAAGAAGGACGAAGCTGCTTCAAAAGCCCAGGCCGAAGCCCAAAAACGTGAAATTAAAGATCTTCAGAAACAGCTAGCTAGAGCCAAAGAGGAACGTGTGCTTGAGGAAACGAAACGAGAACTTAGTGATCATATGGTCAATAAATTAGAGTTGAGTGTTAAAGAGCTTCGTGCATCTCAGAGAAAATGTTATGTTAAATCTGTAGAATGCGTGAATAAAATTAAAACCAGCTTCGCCAGCGTGGGCGCCTTTTCCAGCGAAGAGAATTTCTCTCGAGGCAATCCCGAAGGTCCACTGGAATGGATTAGTCACGAAGCAGAGGCCTTCGAGGAGATCCTGAGCAGTCGTGGCGACATCTGCGCTTTTTCGGGCGCCAGAGGAATTGCTTCTGTCTTAGAGAAGAAAGGTTGCGGGCATGTAAAATTTTTAGCTCAGTCCGAAGCTGCCTTATCTTCCGAAGACATCAAGGACCCCTCGGCCGAAGCAAGCGTGGTTGGTGGCAAATTTTTTACTGATATCTGGAACGACGGCGGCCGAGGAATGGCGCAAGAAATCATCCAAAGGAGCGAAAAAGGCATCCATGATGCTAGGAAAGTGGCAGAAGCTGCCGAAAGAAGTACAGAGCCCGAAAGGCAATTAGGTATTAATTAGTCGTTCTTATTGTGTTGTAATTTTTATTTCAAATTTTGCTCGCGATTTGTAAAAGTAATGAAGAAATGTTTTCTTCCCTCAGAAGCTGCTGGATCAACTGCCGACCCCCACACAAAAGGGGATGACGAAATTAAACAAATGGCCGAAGCTATCATGGATAAAGTTGTTGATCAACTTCTAAATGAAGCCGCCGAAGCAGTATTAAGAGAAAACTAGATGCTATTTAGAAAAAACATTTAAAGTGTGATCTATGTAACATTTTGTACATTTGAATGTAATATACAAGTCTCTTTTCATTATTCAATTCTTTACGATGCATGAAACTCTATATACATACCTTTTTTGAGCCTTCGGCGAAAAAAACACCTTCCCTTCTTTTCATGCTTCGTGAAGAAGACATTTTCCGTTAAAATTATTCTGATGAAACACGTTCATACTTCATGAAAACAGTCTCCGAAGCTATACAATTTCGATATTGCTCTGATGAAGCTCGTCCATGCTTCGTAAAAATATTCTCCGAAGCTGTATCCCGAAGATTATCATTGTATTCCCTCGTGACTTTACACAATTTTCACTTTCTCAAAGCGTCCTTTCGAAGGTTGATACTGTGTCCCCTTCTTTTGCCAAATGCAATATGATGTATGATGCTTATGTTATGCAAAATGATGTGATGATGTTATGTTATGCAAATGACATTTGTTCCGAAGATACACACAAAATATATTCGTAAGCTCTGCATTCCCTTAGGAACGTCTTTGGAGCTTCTTCGCCTTTTACTTAGACGGTATAAGCTCTGCATTCCCTTGGGAACGTCTTTGGAGCTTCTTCGCCTTTTACTTAGACGGTATAAGCTCTGCATTCCCTTAGGAACGTCTTTGGAGCTTCTTCGCCTTTTACTTAGGCGGTATCAGCGTTGACTTTTCGCTGTTTGCTCTGCATTCCCTTAGGAACGTCTTTGGAGCAAAAAACATACGCTGCGCTCCCTTTGGAACGGCTTTTTGTAACTTCGGCAACTTACTCTGCGCTCCTTAGAACGACTTTTTGTTGCTTCGAAGGATTTTTAATAATCCGAAGACCCTCCTTGTTACCGCAAATTTTTAAGCTTCAGCAACTTAAGCCTGTAGAGAAGATAGGTTTTTCTGATAACCAACCACAAAACTATTATATGAAAACTGAAGTGTTCTTTATTACACCGAAAACAGAACTTAAACGGAAAAGACTGCTATCAATAGTAGGATATTTGTCAATAAATGTGCTTCGACTCCGGCACAGTACTGTTGACTGTACGGGCTTCAGATTGCTCTCTGAGGTCCCTTTGGTGCGGAACATATTGGCTCCCTTCTGGCTGCTGGCCTTGTCGCAGCGAAGGTGGAGGCGGGGGCTGTTGCCATGAAGCTTGAGGTTGACTTGCCGAAGCTACGGAAACTGCAGGGTGGTTGCCCACGTACTCCGGGATGTAAGGCTGATGGTACGAAGCAGTATGCATGACCTGCTTCGGCTGTCCCTGTTGCGCTGCAGCTTCTGCTAGCTCCTTTTGTTTCTGGATGGTAACATGGCACATCCTGGTGGTATGGCCCTTGTTCTCACCGCAGAATAAGCAAAATGTCCTCCTTGGTTGATCTCCAAATCTCCCGCCGAAGCCCCTGGCGCCTCTGCCTCTTGGAGCTGGTGGCCGAAAGAAAGTTTGCTGCTGCCCCGAAGCCTGTGAGGAGCACTGCGGCCTATTCTGCTGACTCCCCTTGTCATCATTTTGAGTGGAGTTGTGAATGGACCTGACATGCCTCGGATAGAATCTTCCCCCGAAGCCCCTGGTCATCTCAGAAAATCTGAAGGCCTCCTCCCTTCTTTGGCGAAAGTCATTATCAGCACGAATGTACTCGTCCATCTTCTGGAGCAGCTTCTCCAAAGTCTGAGGAGGCTTCCTAGCAAAGTATTGGGCTGCAGGTCCAGGACGAAGCCCCTTGATCATGGCTTCGATGACAATTTCATTGGGCACCGTTGGAGCCTGCGCCCTCAAACGCAAGAACCTTCTGACATATGCCTGAAGGTATTCTTCATGGTCCTGAGTGCACTGGAACAAAGCTTGAGCAGTGACCGGCTTCGTCTGAAATCCTTGAAAGCTGGTTAACAACATATCCTTCAGCTTCTGCCATGAGGTGATCGTTCCTGGTCGAAGGGAGGAGTACCAGGTCTGAGCAACATTCCTGACGGCCATGACGAAAGACTTCGCCATGACTGCAGCATTGCCCCCATACGAAGACACTGTTGCTTCGTAACTCATCAAGAACTGCTTCGGGTCTGAGTGGCCGTCGAACATGGGAAGTTGGGGTGGCTTATAGGATGGAGGCCAAGGTGTAGCCTGCAGCTCAGCGGACAAAGGAGAAGCATCATTGAAAACAAAATTTCCCTGATGGAAATTGTCATACCAGTCATCTTCGTTGACGAAGCCCTCCTGATGAAGGTCTTTCTGCTAAGGCCTTCTGTTTTGCTCATCATGAGTAAGATGGCGAACTTCCTCAGAGGCTTCGTCTATCTGCCGTTGCAACTCAGCTAGCCGGGCCATCTTCTCCTTCTTTCTCTGCACCTGTTGATGTAGCATCTCCATATCCCTGATTTCTTGGTCTAGCTCTTCCTCCTGAAGCGTTGGGCTGACGGCCTTTCTCTTCTGGTTTCGGGCCTCCCAAAGAGAGACGGTCTCCTGGTTGTGGTCCAGCGGTTGCAGTGCTGCAGCCCCAGCCGCTGAAGCTTTCTTCGGTGCCATAGCGAAGGTCTACAGCTTCCGAAGGTGTTCAAAAAACTCGAAGTGGAAGTGAGTTCACCGGAGGTGGGCGCCAATGTTGGGGACTTGTTCTCAAAGGCTTCGGTCCTGAGAGAAGGTAAAAAGTACAAGCGTGACGCAAAAGCAGATGCCAAGTCAGCGTGAACAGTACGGGAGTACTGTTCATCTATTTATAGATGCGGGACGCAGCCCACGTAAAATTACATTCATGTCCATTACATTTGTTAACGGCTTATGGAAATCTGTCGAGGCCCACGTAGTCTTTTCATCTTTAAGTCGGTTCCCCTTTCCGCTATCGCGACGAAGCTTCCCTGCACACAGCTTCGGCTGTGCACCGTCCTTCGTAGAACTTGGTAATCAGCTCGTCCTTCGTCTGGCTCAGGCTTCATCCTGACCGTGCTTTATGTTCATAATTCTGAGTCCGAAGATACCTGTTCACATAATCCACTTGGAAAACATTGTCAAATCATGTTTTTGAGGACCTTCGGAGGACGAAGGCCCCCAACAACTGGGAAACTCGCCACCCCGGCGGCGCCATTGCTGCGCGCAGCGCGCCGGAGCTCCTACGCGCAAGCTATTCGGTGCTATGCGTTACCGGAAGGAAGGTGAACTTAAAGGCGCAACACATTACGAGAATCACAAGGCTGGATTGATCTGACCCGATGAGGCGTGGATCCTCATTGGAGTACGCCTCCGGTGAGCAATTCACGCCCAACAAGAGTACTCCCACTGCTATCAGTGGTAGAGTCGCAATCATTGGACCCCTCCGGAGCGCCACAGCACTTCGCCCGACGCCTATTTGCGGCAGCGGATTTCTTCTGCCAAGGCGGCTCTCTGTGAAGAAATTGGGGATAGCGCAGGCGAGTTTGGGTGTGAGGGAGTCGCGGAAGGATGGGGGGCGTATTTAACGGCTGATCGTGAGGAGTTGGCGAGGTGGTCCGGTTCACGCGAGAAAGGGGGAGCTCACCGTGGGATCCGCGCGGGTTGTTACTGCCACCGCGACCGGGATGACATGCGGGCCCCGACCAATAGGGACTCGAGCGCACACGGAGAGGTTGTCCGATTGGACCTAGATGTCGGCACCGCGCGGTAGGAAGACGGGCCGCGCCTGCGAGTGGATGATGGGGCGGACCCACACGACAGAGACCCCAGTGAAGTGACGGGGGAGAAGGGCTGACAGGCTGCACGGGTGAAAAGCTAGAGTGGGCCAGCAGTAGTTTTTTTCGGCCCAGGCGCGACTTTAGACTTTTTTATTTTCTTTTGCTTTTCCATTTCAAATTCAATCTTCAATTAAATTTAAATACAAACTTTGTGATGAATTTTCTCAGTTTTAAATGAACAATTTGATAATATCAGTGTAAAAGATATTTATTCTTATTTTTATTTTATTTTATTTTATGTAGTATTTTTCTCATTTCTTTCCTTCTCTTATTTCCCAATTCTAGAATTTAAATTTAGGCTAAATCCCAAATTCTCATTATTATTTCATTTTTATTCATGTTATTATTGTTTTAAATGCACAAACAAAAATCCAATATGATGCAATGGTTTATTTGTGTTTTAGTAAAGATTTACTCATTTTTAAACATGATTAGTCACATGCGATGATAATTAATGGTCACCAAAAATTGAGATCAAATCTATTTTCATTGTTTACATATTTGGGTATTACAAATCCTACCCCCCTTAACAAGAATCTCGTCCTCGAGATTTAGGAAGGACTAGGGAAAAGATGGGGAAAATCTATGCGAAGCTCTTTCTCTCTCCCAAGTAGCTTCATCTTCTCCATGGTGACTCCATTGTACTTTGCACATCTTTATCACCTTATTTCTTGTAATTCGAGTCAAAGTGTCAAGAATCTTGATAGGATATTCTGCATAAGTCAGATCATCTTGAACACTAAGCTCCTCCATTGGTAGCTGCTCTTCAGGTACCCTAAGACATTTCTTCAGCTGAGATACATGGAAAACATCATGTACATCCGCAAGATGATCGGGTAGTTCTAGTTGATATGCAACTTCTCCCACTCGCTTTAAGATCAAGAAAGGTCCAATGAAGCGAGGGGACAACTTTCCTTTAACGTTAAATCTTCTCATACCCCGGATTAGTTACACCTTCAGATACACGTGATCACCCTCCTTAAACACCAGTAGTCTTCTCCAGATATTAGCATAGGTCTTCTGCCTTGATTGTGCAATTCTCAAATTCTCTCTTACCATTCGCACTTGTTCTTCTGCCTCTTGTATAAGTTCAGGCCCAAAGAACTGCCTTTCACCAGTTTGATCCCAATACAGTGGAGTCCTACATTTTCTGCCATATAGAGCCTCAAACGATGACATCTTCAAACTGGCCTAGTAGCTATTATTGTACGAGAACTCCGCATATGGTAAGCTCTTATCCCAACAACCACCATGTTTAAGAGCACAAGCTCTTAACATATCCTCCAGCGCTTGGTTGGTTCTCTCGGTCTACCCATCAGTTTGAGGATGGTAGGCCAAACTAAAATTCAACTGTGTATCCAAGCACTCATGCAACTTCTTCCAAAACCAAGAAGTAAACTGTGATCCTCGGTCTGACACGATCTTCTTAGGCACCCCATGTAGGCAAACTATCCGAGTCATATACAATTCTGCTAGCTTGGCTCCCGTGAAATTAGTCCTCACAGGTATGAAGTGAGCCACTTTCGTGAGTCTGGCCACAATCACCCAAATGGAGTCATACCTTGCAGGAGTGCGGGGTAGTCCAACAATGAAATCCATGCTAATTTCTTCCCATTTCCACTCGGGTATCTTAAGCGGGTGCAATAGTCCAACTGGTCTTTGATGTTCGGCCTTGACTCTTTGACACACATCACACTTAGCCACATGTGCAGCCACATCTCTCTTCAATCCATACCACCAATACTTTTGCTTCAAATCCTGATACATCTTAGTGCTACTAGGGTGGATGGAGTAACAAGAATCATGGGCTTCCTTCAATATAGTCTCACGAAGGCTATCAATCTCAGGAACACATATCCAGTCCTTGAACCATATAGTACCTTGCTCATCCTTCGTGAATTCTGGACCTCTACCTTCAGTAATAAGATCCTTAATCTCTTGAATTTTAGCATCACCAACCTGACCCTTACGAATTTCTTGCTCCAATGTAGGTTCTAATTCGATGATGACTCCTTCAGTGTGCGCAACAATTCCCAGGTTTAGTCTCCTGAAATCCTCAACAATTTCAACGGGTAGCTAGGCAACAATAGTGGAATGAACGTGCTCCTTTTGACTCAAGGCATCCGCAACCAGATTTGCCTTACCAGGGTGATAATGAACCTCCAAGTCATAGTCCTTAATGAGCTCCAACCATCGGCGTTGCCTAAGGATGAGATCCTTCTGAGTGAATATGTATTTCAAACTTTTATGATTTGTGTACACTTGGCACTTAGTTCCCATATATAGTGTCTCCATATCTTGAGCGCATGCACTACGGCTGCCAGTTCTAAGTCATGAGTGGGGTAGCTCAACTCATGTTTCCGCAACTAACGTGACACGTATGCGATTACGTGTCCTTCTTGCATAAACACACATCCCAATCCTTGGCCACAGGCGTCACAATAAATGTCAAATCCCTTCTATAGATCTGGCATAACCAACACTGGGGGTGACATCAATCTAAACTTGAGTTGATTAAAGCTATCTTGGCACTTCGAGTCCCACTTAAACTCTCTTCCCTTCTCTAGAATTGAGGTCATAGGCTTAGCAATCTTAGAGAACCCTTCAATAAATCACCGATAATAGCCTGCAAGTCCCAAGAAACTCCGGACTTCAGTAACTGTACAGGGTATGCTCCACGCCACTATCTCCTTAACTTTAGCAGGATCCACTGATATCCCACCATTAGAAATGATGTGTCCAAGGAATGCCACCTCATCAATCCAGAACTCACATTTACTGTACTTGGCGTAGAGTTGGTTATCCCGTAGCTTCTGTAGCACCAATCTCAGATGTTCCTCATGATCGCTATCACTCTTGGAATAAATAAGAATATCATCGATGAATACCACGACGAATCTGTCCAGATACTCCATAAACATCGTACATAAAATAAGCCTGTGCATTAGTTAGTCCAAATGACATAACAGTGAATTCATATAAACCATATCGGGTCGAGAAAGCCGTCTTGGGAATATCGGATGGCCTAATCTTCATTTGGTGGTAACCCGATCGGAGATCAATCTTCGAGAATACCCTAGCACCTCTCATCTGATCAAATAAATCCTCAATGCGGGGTAACAGATACTTGTTCTTCACAATAACATCATTAAGTGATCTATAGTCCACACACATCCATTGCGATCCATCCTTCTTCTGTACTAACAGTACCGGTGCTCCCCAAGGTGAGGAACTCGGACGAATGTACCCTGCTTCCTGCAACTCCGTTAACTGTTTCCTCAGTTCTTTTAACTCTTCCACTGACATCCTATATGGCCTTTTTGAAATGGGAGCAATACCAGGAAAGAGATCAATAACGAATTCGACTTCCCTATCTGGTGGCATTTCGGGTAACTCTTAAGGAAAAACGTCTAGAAAGTCTCTAACAGCTCGGATGTTACTACCCACAAATTTTCCATCTACTAAAAATATGGCTGGTCTAGTAGAGGCGGTTACAGTAATCTCAACTTCAAATCTTTCCCCTTTGGAACTGGTAAGTTCTATGGTTCCCTTATCACAGTGTATAAATGCCTCAACTTTCCTTAACCAGGACATCCCGAATATCAGATCTATACTGCTTTCTTCTAGTACTATGGGTGTAGACCAAAATTCCCTTCCCATAATTGTTAGTGTTAATCTTTGTGTCATATAGTTTGCTTCAATAGGTCCTTTAGGCATAATTACTACCATAGGTGTTTTCATGTTTTGCAATGGTAATTCATTGGTGGTGGCAAATCGAGCAGACAAAAACGAATGCGTAGCTCCAGAATCAAATAATAATGCAGCTGGAATTGCATTAATGTAAAACATACCGATAGTGATGTCTACACCGTCAGTAATGGCCTCAGCACTAACTTGGTTAACCCTAGCAATGCTGAATCCCTTGCAAGGAGTTTGTTGCTTGTTCTGAGCTGATGCACTAGAATTCCCTGCCGGACAAGCATTAGCATAATGCCCAACCTGACTACACTTGAAGCATGTAGGGCATGTCTTCTGTCCTGTAGGCCTCACCGGGGTGCCAGTGGGGGTAGCCTGACGAGTGGGAGGTGTCCGTGGAGACCCCTGTGGAGTGTACTAAGCTGGGCGTGGTCCTCCTCCTGGACGAGTTGGTGTACCCTAGGATGGAACATAGCGAGGACGAACACTGCTACTACCCTACCCCTGTGTAATGGCCTTCCTCTTCAAATCTCCCAATTGAACATGCTTGTGTTCAATAGCAAGAGCCTTATCCAGTAGGTTCTGAAATGATGGAAATGTGTGAGCAACCAGTCCATACTGTAGGGGCCCATTGAGTCCTTCTATGAAGTGCTCTTGCTTCCTTTCATCATCTGCCACCTCATCAGGAGCATATCTTGACAGCTGGATGAATTTGTCACAGTACTCGTTGATAGACATGTTGCCTTGCTTCAATGATAGAAACTCCTTCTTGATCTTCATCAATCCAGTGGGAATGTGGTAGTTTCTGAACTGAGTTGTGAATTCCGCCCAAGTAGTAGTGTCAGCAGCATCATGGGCAGCAACATAAGAATCCCACCAGTCAGCAGCAGGACCTTCAGACGACTAGAAGCATAAAGAACCTTCTCCTGGTCAGAGCATTGGGTGATGTTGAGCATCTTCTCAATTGACTTCAGCCAATCATCAGCATCTAGTGGATCTGGCGAACTGGCGAAGGTTGGCGGCTTGTGGCTCATAAATTCCCAATGCTTGTCTCGGGTGGAAGTGGAGGTGGTGGTGGAGGCAATGGTGCTTGCTGCTGTTGCTGTTGCGCCCTTCTCTCCTGGCATATCTTGTCTCACTTTGGCGCATTTCCGGGAGATATCCTCTCGCTCTTGGTGCATCTCCTGGCGTTCCTGCCGCATTTGCGCATGCATATCTGCCATGGTGTCTGCCATCTGTTGCATTATCCGCATCTGGGTTGCAACAGCGGGATAAGCTCCGGCTGGTGGAGGCTGTGGGCGATCCATCTCAAGTTGTTGTCGTCGTGGTTGTCTAAATATCCTTCGAGTGTGCTGATTGGGAGGTAGATCAATTCCACCACCCTTCCTGGTATTGACCATCTGAGTTAGAAACATATGGTAAGAAAGAATAGTAGACAAGGCAAGTAATTACGAATCATGTTACTTTGGGGGATTTATTAGCTAAGCAGATTGGTGTTTTACCTACTAAGGCTATTTCATTACCTTATGGTGGTACATGCTAAGATGTCCATCTATAATATTTCAATCAATCAAAGAAGCAAATCGGACATTTATCATCAGAACAATGAACCAACATTTTTAAATAGGGAAAATAGTTTTAATTTCGTCTTAGTTTCCCTATCTCTTAAGAATGTCATAAATGTAGGATTCCAAGGTGTGGAACCCATCTTGTCTTAGAGTTGAAAATATAAGAGTAAACACAGTATGGCAGCAAAAGGTGAGACATGATTAAGATAAGGTAAGTATAGAATGAATCAGAGTAAGGTCAGTAGGTAGGATTTTGTCCATTTTTATCTAGGTTTCGTCTTACAGTCAACATTTCCTCTGATACCACTTCTGTCACACCTAGATTTAAGGGACAAAGGAGGGTGCATCTCATACATGCGCCAAAGAAGACAACATATATAATAACGGAGTGTATAGAGATAAATATCACAATATAATCAGAGTACTTATTACATAGGGGAAGTCTTACAAAATAAAAGATAAATATAGATCGAACTAAGGATAATTCTTGGCGCCATAAAGTCGACTGGGAGACGCCACCTAGATCAGATGAAACTCCTCATTGTGTGGCTCCTCTTGAACCACCTATTCTTCTCCTGTGGGGGGTGTGAGACAGTAAGGGTGAGCTCACATATAATCATAGCTCAACAAGTTGTGGGGAACCAGTGTGCATGAACTCACCAAAGGTGGGAGTTCATGTGATGTGTAAGGCTAATCAACAATAGGGGTTAAAGCTGAGCATTGCTTTTAATAAGTTGGTCAATTTTTATTAGCAGTTACTAAGTTTAAGTAAATACCAAACCATAATAAATAATAGAACAAATTAATAAATAATCCCATGCGAATGCAAATGACAAATTGAATTTAAGTTACATAAATTAATCATGTGAGTGTCCGAGTCGCTCATGACCGTGAGCACGGCTAGTATACCAGTTTTACACTCTGCAGAGATTGCGCATCTTTACCCACAAGTCGTGTTACCCATTTGCCACGGGGTTGATCGGACCCCATACACCTCTACCAAGGAAGCGAGGTAGGGTACCACTACGAGGCCTTTACAAAGTTCCACTAGCTTCAGAAAACCCGCTACAGTTTCTAGGAAGCACCAGTGCAGGAATCCCTCGCCTGACCGCCATCACAGCAAAATCAACCCAAGGACCTCCCTACACTGACCACTCCCCTGCTGCCCTTGCCCCTTTCGGCTAAGGTAGTCATCCACTAGCTTTCATAGTTAATCAGCCAAGGGCATTCCATACCACCCTTGTGGTAGCACTATTTTCCCGGGTGGTTCTCCATGTTCCCATTAACATAATGATCTTATCATGAACAGTAAATAATAACTGATAACAAAAGTGTAACAATGAGTGATGTATATCTCCATACCCAAAACCACATAAAGCAATACATTTACTACCCAAAAATATTCAGTGGTAAAACATGGTATAAAGATAGCCAAAAACTAGGGTAACCTATTGGATCCCATCAAAATTAACCTATGCAGATCATTATGATTAATAAGAACATGACCAGGTAAAAAGGAAGTGATCAAGGGCATAACTTGCCTTCAATGAGCTCCTGCTCAGCATCTTCTATCTGCTGAACCTCAGGATCCACAGCAGCTTACTCGTCTACTCGCATCAATACAAACATACATAGTATAGCAAAAATTAACATCACAACAAACATGTAAATAAAATACATAATAATAATCTACACATTAAAACAAGATCCTAGGAACAGGAATCATTAAATTTGGAGTTATAGATTTTAAGTTATGAATTTTCCAAGGTTTTATGTATTTAATACAAGATTAAGTGAGAGATAAATTTTAATATGTCTTTCATGTCAAAACAATGGCACTATTTGATAAACAATAATATTACAAAATTATAGGAACTGGAATGGATTAATTTGGACTTAGCATGAATTTTCTACAAATTAAAAAAGTTCTAACATTTAATTATACATTAAAAATCAATTTATGTTATTAATTTCCTATTTTCCTTAGTCTCTCAGTTGGGCATTAAATACTGAGAAGTGCAGGGGCTAGCTGGTAAATTATCATAGACTCCGTGAACAATACCCACTGGACGGCGGGATGAATTCCAGAAAGATTAGGGTCTCTTTTGCAAGGTTACTCAGCCAAAAGGGTATGGCGCGATATCGGCCGCCCGATCTAGAATCAAGGGCTCTGATTTGACCAAGCCCTATATGAACCGGTACGCGTGAGGTGTCATTGGATTTACATCCGATGGTTCAGTTCTAATGTACCCGAGTTCTAATCTCGCGCATCCGATCCGAAATGGACGGCTCTCGCTACCCTAACCCAAATGGTACACCATTTCTAATCTGGACCGTACGCCCTAGATTCAACGATCCACGATTGATGTTGTCTACCCGGCCAAATGGACACCAGCGACGATCGAGAAACTGAGAGCACCTAGAGGGGGGGTTGAATAGGTGATCCTGTGAAACTTGAAACTTAAGCCACAAAAACTTGTTAAGTGTTAGCACAATTATTGCCAAGTGGCTAAAGAGAAGTCTCAACAAAACACAATACCACAAAAGATCAAGCACAGAGGTGACACAGTGGTTTATCCCGTGGTTCGGCCAAGACCAACGCTTGCCTACTCCACGTTGTGGCGTCCCAACGGACGAGGGTTGCAATCAACCCCTCTCAAGCGGTCCAAAGACCCACTTGAATACCACGGTGTTTTGTTTTGCCTTTCACTATCCCGTTTGCAAGGAATCTCCACAAATTGGAGTCTCTTGCCCTTACAAGTATATGATCACAAATGAAACACAGAGTAAGGGAGGGAAGCAACACACACAAATCCACAGCGAAACGCGCACACACACGGCCAAGAATCGAGCTCACAAGAGTATCACAAAGTTCTCACTAGAACGGAGCTCGAATCACTTAGAATCACAAATGAAAGCGCAAAGACTAAGTGTGGATGATCAAGAATGCTCAAAGGTTGCTTGTGTCTCTCCTCCATGCGCTTAGGGGCCCTTTTTATAGCCCCAAGGCAGCTAGGAGCCGTTGAGAGCAAATCCGGAAGGCCATTCTTGCCTTCTGTCGTCGGGGGCACCGGACAGTCCGGTGCACACCGGACACTGTCCGGTGCCCGATTTGTTTCCATAACTGACGCTTCCGACCGTTGCCGACCGTTGGAAGATCTGGAGCCGTTGGCGCACCAGACATGTCCGGTGCACACCGGACAGTCCGGTGCCGTCTTCCGACCGTTGGCTCGGCCACGTGTCCCGCGCAGATTGCGCGGCCGACCGTTGGCCCTGCCGACCGTTGGCTCACCGGACAGTCCGGTGCACACCAGACAGTCCGGTGAATTTTAGCCGTACGCCATCGGCGAATTCCCGAGAGCGGCCAGTTCGCTCCGAGCCAGCCTGGCGCACCGGACACTGTCCGGTGCACACCGGACAGTCCGGTGCTCCAGACCGAGCTGAGTCTTGGCTGCACACAGCCAAGTCATTTTCTCCTCTTCTCTTTTCTTCTTCTTTCTGTTTCTAACACTTAGATAAGTATATTAGTACACAAAACCAATGTACTAAGTTTTAGAAACATACCTTTACTTCATGATTTGCACCTTGTTCATCCATGGACATAGATTCACAATTAAGCACATGTGTTGGCACTCAATCACCAAAATACTTAGAAATGGCCCAAAGGCACATTTCCCTTTCAATCTCCCCCTTTTTGGTGATTTATGCCAACACAACATAAAGCCACTAGAACAAGTGCAAACTCACTTCAAATTAAAACTCAAATTTATTTTGATTCAATTTTGGCATATATGGATCATCCTTTGCCACCACTTGGTTTGTTTTTGCAAATCAAACTCAAATCTCTATCTCTAAGTTAAACACACATGTTGAAGCATAAAGAGAGTCATTCCAAAAGAGATTGATCAAAGATTTCAAAAACTCCCCCTTTTTCCCATAATTACTACTTCTCCCCACAAGAAGCCAAAAGAGACAATAAAAGGTTTTGACAAACCAAAAACTCTACTCTACTATTTTCAAATTTCTCAAGTGGTAGCTGATCCATTTATTGCTTTGGCCTTTATTTTCTCCCCCTTTGGCATGAAGCACCAAAACGGGATCAATCTTGGCCCTTTAACCCCATTGCCTCACCAAAATCTTCAATTTAGAGCAAATGGCAATAAGAGTTCATGAGATGGACTTGGAATAAGTTACCCTCTCATCGGAGTGCAGTGGAAGTCTTGCATGATCCAAGTCCACCTTTTCCCTTTCAATTCTCCTTTGAGACTAAATCAAACAAACTCAAGCATATGGTTAGTCTCAAGGGATCAAGTTGTAACACATCTCCCCCTAAACATGTGCATCACTTTGCAACGGACTTGTGAGGTCCAGGGAGTGTTTGTACAACTTGAGCACCATAATAAGCAACAAAGTGCAGAATGAACATGATCAAAGGCATAAGCACATGTATGCTACATTTCAATCCAAGTTCCGCAAATCTAAGATATTGAGCTCACTACGCAACCTGCAAAAGGTCTTCTCATCTAAAGGCTTGGTAAAGATATCGGCTAGCTGGTTCTCGGTGCTAACATAAAACACTTCGATATCTCCCTTTTGCTGGTGGTCTCTCAAAAAGTGATGCCGGATGTCTATGTGCTTTGTGCGGCTGTGCTCAACAGGATTTTCCGCTATTCGGATAGCACTCTCATTGTCACATAGGAGTGGGACTTTGCTCAGATTGTAGCCAAAGTCCCGGAGGATTTGCCTCATCCAAAGTAGTTGCGCGCAACACTGTCCTGCGGCAACATACTCGGCCTCAGCGGTGGATAGGGCAACGGAGGTTTGTTTCTTAGAGTTCCATGACACCAGGGACCTTCCTAAGAATTGGCACGTCCCCGATGTACTCTTCCTATCGACCTTACATCCAGCATAGTCGGAATCTGAGTACCCAATTAAGTCAAAGTTAGACCCCTTTGGATACCAGATCCCGAAGCAAGGCGTAGCGACTAAATATCTAAGAATTCGCTTCACCGCCACTAAGTGACACTCCTTAGGATCAGATTGAAATCTAGCACACATGCATACGCTAAGCATAATATCCGGTCTACTAGCACATAAATAAAGTAAAGACCCTATCATTGACCGGTATGCTTTTTGATCAACGGACTTACCTCCTTTGTTGAGGTCGGTGTGCCCGTCGGTTCCCATCGGAGTCTTTGCGGGCTTGGCGTCCTTCATCCCAAACCGCTTTAGCAGATCTTGCGTGTACTTCGTTTGGGAGATGAAGGTGCCGTCCTTGAGTTGCTTCACTTGGAACCCAAGGAAGTAGTTCAACTCGCCCATCATCGACATCTCGAATTTCTGCGTCATCACCCTGCTAAACTCTTCACAAGACTTTTGGTTAGTAGAACCAAATATTATGTCATCGACATAAATTTGGCACACAAACAAATCACCATCACATGTCTTTGTGAAAAGAGTTGGATCGGCTTTCCCAACCTTGAAAGCATTAGCAATTAAGAAATCTCTAAGGCATTCATACCATGCTCTTGGGGCTTGTTTAAGTCCATAGAGCGCCTTAGAGAGCTTACACACGTGGTCGGGGTACCGTTCATCCTCGAAGCCAGGGGGTTGCTCCACGTACACCTCCTCCTTTATTGGCCCGTTGAGGAAAGCGCTCTTCACATCCATTTGGTACAACCTGAAAGAATGGTGAGCGGCATATGCTAGCAAGATACGAATTGATTCTAGCCTAGCCACAGGAGCAAAAGTCTCCTCAAAGTCCAAACCTGCGACTTGGGCATAACCTTTTGCCACAAGTCGAGCCTTGTTCCTCGTCACCACCCCGTGCTCGTCCTGTTTGTTGCGGAAAACCCACTTGGTTCCCACAACATTTTGCTTGGGACGAGGCACCAGCGTCCAAACTTCATTGCGCTTGAAGTTGTTAAGTTCCTCCTGCATGGCCAACACCCAATCCGGATCTAGCAAGGCCTCCTCCACCCTGAAAGGCTCAATAGAGGAGACAAAGGAGTAATGTTCACAAAAATTAACTAATCGAGACCGAGTAGTTACTCCCTTGCTAATGTCACCCAGAATTTGGTCGACGGGATGATCCCTTTGAATCATCGCTCGAACTTGGGTTGGAGGTGCCGGTTGCGCTTCTTCCTCCATCACATGATCATCTTGTGCTCCCCCTTGATCACACGCCTCCTTTTGATGAACCTGTTCATCGTCTTGAGTTGGGGGATGCACCGTTGTTGAGGAAGAAGGTTGACCTTGTTCATCTTGTTCCTGTGGCCGAACGTCTCCAATCGCCATGGTTCGTATAGCGGCCGTTGGAACATCTTCTTCATCTACATCATCACAATCAACAACTTGCTCTCTTGGAGAGCCATTAGTCTCATCAAATACAACGTCGCTAGAGACTTCAACCAAACCCGATGATTTGTTGAAGACTCTATACGCCTTTGTATTTGAATCATAACCTAATAAAAACCCTTCTACAGCTTTGGGAGCAAACTTAGAATTTCTACCCTTCTTCACTAGAATGTAGCACTTGCTCCCAAATACACGAAAGTAAGATACATTGGGTTTGTTACCGGTTAGTAGCTCATATGACGTCTTCTTGAGGAGGCGGTGAAGGTAGACCCTGTTGATGGCGTGGCAAGCCGTGTTCACGGCTTCCGACCAAAAGCACTCGGGGGTCTTGAACTCTCCAAGCATCGTCCTTGCCATATCGATTAGCGTCCTGTTCTTCCTCTCTACCACACCATTTTGCTGTGGTGTGTAGGGAGCAGAGAACTCGTGCTTGATCCCTTCCTCCTCAAGAAACTCCTCCACTTGAAGGTTCTTGAACTCGGACCCGTTGTCGCTCCTTATCTTCTTCACCTTGAGCTCAAACTCATTTTGAGCTCTCCTGAGGAAGCGCTTGAGGGACCCTTGGGTTTCAGACTTATCCTGCAAAAAGAACACCCAAGTGAAGCGGGAAAAGTCATCAACAATAACTAAACCATACTTACTTCCTCCTATGCTTAGATAGGCGACGGGTCCGAAGAGGTCCATATGCAGCAGCTCCAGAGGTCTTGACGTGGTCATCACATTCTTGCTGTGATGTGCTCCTCCCACTTGTTTACCTGCCTGACAAGCTGCACAAGGTCTATCTTTTTCGAAATAAACATTTGTTAGACCTATCACGTGTTCTCCCTTTAGAAGCTTGTGGAGGTTCTTCATCCCCACATGTGCTAAGCGGCGATGCCACAGCCAGCCCATGCAAGTCTTAGCCATTAAGCATTCATCTAGACCGGCCTCTTCTTTTGCAAAATCTACTAAGTAAAGCTTGCCGTCTAGTACACCCTTAAAAGCTAGTGAACCATCACATCTTCTAAAGACAGACACATCTACATTAGTAAAAAGACAATTATATCCCATATTGCACAGTTGACTAACAGATAGCAAATTGTAACCAAGAGACTCAACTAAAAATACATTTGATATTGAGTGCTCATTAGAAATTGCAATTTTACCTAACCCTTTTACCTTGCCTTGATTCCCATCACTGAATATAATTGAATCTTGGGAATCCTTATTTTTGACGTAGGAGGTGAACATCTTCTTCTCCCCCGTCATATGGTTTGTGCATCCGCTGTCGATAATCCAGCTTGAACCCCCGGATGCATAAACCTGCAAGGCAAATTTAGGCTTGGGTCTTAGGTACCCAACTTTTGTTGGGTCCTGCAAGGTTAGCACAAATATCCTTAGGGACCCAAATGCAAGTTTTATCTCCCTTGCATCTTGCCCCTAACTTCCTAGCAATTACCTTCTTACCCTTTCTACAAATAGCAAAGGGAGCATTACAAGCATAATAAATGGTAGAAGGTTTGTTCACAACTTTTCTAGGGACATGAGTAAAATTTCTCCTAGGCATATGCACAATATTTCTCCTACACATATTTCTATCATGCTTATAGGAAGAACTAGAAGCAACCATGGCATGAGAATCATAAACATGTGAATCAAAATCATTATAAGTATTTCTAGCTTGTCTCCTATCATTATACATAAAAGCATGGTTCTTTTTAGCATTACTAGCCATAGGGGCCTTCCCTTTCTCCTTGACAAAGATGGGAGCCTTATGGCTTGTTAAGTTCTTGGCCTCTCTCTTGAAGCCAAGACCATCCTTAATTGAGGGGTGTCTACCAACCGTGTAGGCATCCCTTGCAAATTTTATTTTATCAACTTCACTCTTGCTAGTCTTAAGTTGGGCATTAAGACTAGCCAATTCCTCATTTAATTTGGAAATTAAAACTAGGTGTTCACTACAGGCATCAACATCGAAATCCTTACACCTAGTGCAAATCATAACATGTTCTACACAAGAATTAGATTTATTTGCTACTTCTAACTTAGCATTTAAATCATTGTTAACACCTTGTAAAGTAGAAATGGTTTCATGACAAGTAGATAGTTCATAAGAAAGCATTTCATTTCTTTTCACTTCTAAAGCATATGATTTTTGTGCCTCTACAAATTTATCATGTTCATCATACAATAAATCCTCCTGCTTTTCTAAAAGCCTATCCTTTTCATTCAATGCATCAATCAATTCATTGATTTTATCTATCTTAGATCTATCTAAGCCCTTGAACAAGCATGAATAATCTATGTCATCATCATCACTAGACTCATTATCACTAGAAGAAGCATAAGTGGAGTCTTGAGTACTCACCTTCTTCTCCCTTGCCATAAGGCATGTGAGACGCTCGTTGGGGAAGAGGGAAGACTTGTTGAAGGCAGTGGCAGCGAGTCCTTCATTGTCGGAGTCGGAGGAGGAGCAATCCGAGTCCCACTCCTTTCCTAGATGTGCCTCGCCCTTTGCCTTCTTGTATTGCTTCTTCTTCTCTCTTTTGTTCCCCTTTTCCTGGTCACTTTCATTATCGGGACAGTTAGCGATAAAATGACCAAGCTTACCGCATTTGAAGCATGAGCGCTTCCCCTTTGTCTTGGTCTTGCTTGGCTGCCCCTTGCGACCATTTAGCGCCGTCTTGAATCTCTTGATGACAAGAGCCATCTCTTCATCATTGAGTCCGGCCGCCTCAATCTGTGCCACTTTGCTAGGTAGTGCCTCCTTGCTTCGTGTTGCCTTGAGAGCAATGGGTTGCGGCTCATTGATCGGACCATTCAAGGCGTCGTCCACATACCTCGCCTCCTTGATCATCATTCGCCCGCTAACGAATTTCCCAAGAACTTCTTCGGGCGACATCTTGGTGTACCTGGGATTTTCACGTATATTGTTCACTAAATGAGGATCAAGAACGGTAAATGACCTTAGCATTAGGCGGACGACGTCGTGGTCCGTCCATCGCGTGCTCCCGTAGCTCCTTATCTTGTTGATAAGGGTCTTGAGCCGGTTGTATGTTTGCGTCGGCTCCTCGCCCCTTATCATTGCGAACCGTCCAAGCTCTCCCTCCACCAACTCCATCTTGGTGAGCAAGGTGACGTCGTTTCCCTCATGAGAAATCTTGAGGGTGTCCCAGATCTGCTTGGCGTTATCCAAGCCGCTTACTTTATGGTATTCATCCCTGCACAAAGAAGCTAGAAGAACAGTAGTAGCTTGTGCATTCTTATGAATTTGTTCATTAATGAACATGGGACTATCCGAACTATCAAAGTGCATTCCATTCTCTACAATCTCCCATATACTAGGATGGAGAGAGAATAGGTGACTACGCATTTTGTGGCTCCAAAATCCGTAGTCCTCTCCATCAAAGTGTGGGGGCTTGCCGAGTGGAATGGAGAGCAAATGTGAATGTGAACTTTGCGGAATACGAGAGTAATCAAAAGAAAAGTTCGAATTAACCGGTTTCCTTCTCTCGTAGTCGTTGTGGTCCTCGTCCTTTTGGGAAGAAGTAGATTCATCACTGTCGTCGTAGTAGATGATCTCCTTGATGCGCCTTGTCTTCTTCTTCTTCCCTTCCTTCCGTCTATGGCCCGAGCCGGAGTCGGTAGGCTTGTCGTCCTTCGGCTCGTTGACGAAGGTCTCCTTCTCTTTGTCGTTGATCACTATACCCTTCCCCTTAGGATCCATCTCTTCGGGCGGTTAGTCCCTTTGTGAAGAGAACGGCTCCGATACCAATTGAGAGCACCTAGAGGGGGGGGGGTGAATAGGTGATCCTGTGAAACTTGAAACTTAAGCCACAAAAACTTGTTAAGTGTTAGCACAATTATTGCCAAGTGGCTAAAGAGAAGTCTCAACAAAACACAATACCACAAAAGATCAAGCACAGAGGTGACACAGTGGTTTATCCCGTGGTTCGGCCAAGACCAACGCTTGCCTACTCCACGTTGTGGCGTCCCAACGGACGAGGGTTGCAATCAACCCCTCTCAAGCGGTCCAAAGACCCACTTGAATACCACGGTGTTTTGTTTTGCCTTTCACTATCCCGTTTGCAAGGAATCTCCACAAATTGGAGTCTCTTGCCCTTACAAGTATATGATCACAAATGAAACACAGAGTAAGGGAGGGAAGCAACACACACAAATCCACAGCGAAACGCGCACACACACGGCCAAGAATCGAGCTCACAAGAGTATCACAAAGTTCTCACTAGAACGGAGCTCGAATCACTTAGAATCACAAATGAAAGCGCAAAGACTAAGTGTGGATGATCAAGAATGCTCAAAGGTTGCTTGTGTCTCTCCTCCATGCGCCTAGGGGCCCTTTTTATAGCCCCAAGGCAGCTAGGAGCCGTTGAGAGCAAATCCGGAAGGCCATTCTTGCCTTCTGTCGTCGGGGGCACCGGACAGTCCGGTGCACACCGGACACTGTCCGGTGCCCGATTTGTTTCCATAACTGACGCTTCCGACCGTTGCCGACCGTTGGAAGATCTGGAGCCGTTGGCGCACCGGACATGTCCGGTGCACACCGGACATGTCCGGTGCACACCGGACAGTCCGGTGCCGTCTTCCGACCGTTGGCTCGGCCACGTGTCCCGCGCAGATTGCGCGGCCGACCGTTGGCCCTGCCGACCGTTGGCTCACCGGACAGTCCGGTGCACACCGGACAGTCCGGTGAATTTTAGCCATACGCCGTCGGCGAATTCCCGAGAGCGGCCAGTTAGCTCCGAGCCAGCCTGGCGCACCGGACACTGTCCGGTGCACACCGGACAGTCCGGTGCTCCAGACCGAGCTGAGTCTTGGCTGCACACAGCCAAGTCATTTTCTCCTCTTCTCTTTTCTTCTTCTTTCTGTTTCTAACACTTAGATAAGTATATTAGTACACAAAACCAATGTACTAAGTTTTAGAAACATACCTTTACTTCATGATTTGCACCTTGTTCATCCATGGACATAGATTCACAATTAAGCACATGTGTTGGCACTCAATCACCAAAATTCTTAGAAATGGCCCAAAGGCACATTTCCCTTTTAGAAACTCGCCACCCCGGCGGCGCCATTGCTGCGCGCAGCGTGCCGGTGCTCCTACGCCCAAGCTATTCGGTGCTACGCGTTACCGGAAGGAAGGTGAACTTAAAGGCGCAACACATACCGAGAATCACAAGGCATGATTGATCTGACCCGATGAGGCGTGGATCCTCGCCGAAGTATGCCTCCGGTGAGCAATTCACGCCCAACAAGAGTACTGCCACGACAATCAGCGGTAGAGTCGCAATCAGTGGACCGCTCCGGAGCGCCATAGCACCTCGCCCGATGCCAATTTGCAGTCACCAGTGAGGTGTTCTTGCAGCGGCATATTTCTTCCGCTAAGTCGGCTCTCTGTGAAGAAATTGGGGATAGCACAGGCGAGTACGGGTGAGAGGGAGCCGCGGAAGGATGGGGGGCGTATTTAGCGTCTCATCATTTGGAGTTGGCGAGGTGGTCCGGTTCACGCGAGAAAGGGGGAGCTCACCGTGCGATCCGCGTGGGTTGTTACTGCCGCCGCGACCGGGATGACATGTGGGCCCCGGCCAGCAGCGACTCGAGCGCACGCGCAGAGGTTGTCCGACTGGACCCAGATGTCGGCACCACGTGGTAGGAAGACGGGCCACGCCTGCGAGTGGATGACGGGGTGGACCCACACGACAGAGACCCCAGTGAAGTGACACGGGAGAAGGGCTGATGGGCTGTGCGTGTGAAAAGCTAGAGTGGGCCGACAGTAATTTTTTCGGCTGAGGCGCGACTTTAGACTTTTTTCTTTTTTTTATTTTCTTTTGCGTTTCCATTTCAAATTCAATCTTCAATTAACTTTAAATGCAAACTTTGTGATGAATTTGTCCTCGGTTTTAAATGTACAGTTTGATAATATCATTGTGAAAGATATTTATTCTTATTTTTATTTTATTTTATGTAGTATTTTTCTCATTTCTTTCCTTCTCTTATTTCCCAATTCTAGAATTTAAATTGAGGCTAAATCCCAAATTCTCATTATTATTTCATTTTTTATTCATATTATTATTGTTTTAAATGCAGAAACAAAAATCCAATATGATGCAATGGTTTATTTGTGTTTTAGTAAAGATTTACTCATTTTAAACATGATTAGTCACATGCGCCGACATGTCGGGCCCACGGGTATTTTCATTGTCATGAAACATTGAGATCAACTATATTTTCATTGTTTACATATTTGGGTATTACATGCGCCAACATGTGGGGCCCATGGGTCAGCCACCCATCGCGCGTGGACTGAGGGGACTTTGGCTGACGTCGTGGCCTCGCGACTTAGTCTCAGTCGGCTCCCCCTCGCTCACGCGGTTGTCTCACTGCCGTTGGGACCCACTCACCATGGCTCCACTTGCCGGCCTAACCAACCGCATAGATCGCGCGATGACCATCGTGGTGGCAGCTGGCCACCCCATGTCCCTCGCCTCGGCCATTATAGGGAAGGATAAGCGCGCCCAACCCCTTCCATTGCCCTCACTCGCCACCAGCCGCGCAATCATTGTCTCTCATCGCCGCTGGTAGCCAGTTTGGTGCGCTTGGGATTAGCCATCATCGCCGAGTGCCGTGCCGCCGCCCTAGGGTTGGGAAGGACAGATGGGGTGTTCGCAAAACCACGGGGAGGCCATATGTGTGCTCGGACCGAGGGAACTAACACCTGAACGGTGGGGATTGCTCGTCGGAGACTTCACCGCGCCGCGGACCCACTCTCGCCGTTTAGTGGACATCGTCACTCTGGGAACCGGTACGTAGCCTCGAACTGAGTCCGCTACCTGCTCCTCATTACGTAGTACCCGAATTATGCTCCAGGGGCGGAAATCGTGTGCTCGCCGGCGATGTCGTGCCGCGAATGGGACGGCGCCGCCGTTGGGATAGCCCGAGTAGGTGGTTAACTGCCGGTCGTTTATCAAAGGCTCAACGGCTACGATTAGATTGGGAACGTACCCCTTCGCTGTGTTCATTTCGGCCGTGGATCTTAATCGGACGGCCCACAACCGATCTGGAGTAGATGATCCCTTCACCGTCGATTTTGGATCCGACATCTAGTTTTGCGTACCAGTTCATCAGGATCTAATCTGGCACGCCCAAATTTGATCGAATGGCAGAGAGCCACGTGTACCCCTTCGTAGAACCCATTTCACAAAAGAACCCCTCTGTTTTTAGAGAATAAACCCGCCATCCATTTTGAGCCTGAGTCACAAAAATACTTGCGTAGAGGCCCCTGCCTTTCTTAGGAATCTTGCACGCAGTCCAGGGGAAAAGAAAATCAAGGAAAATGAAATAGAAATTGATTTTTAATGTAAGAATAATTACTAGAACTTGTTTAATTTCTAGAAAATTCATATTAAGTCCAAATTGATCCATTCCAGTTTCTATAATTTTGTAATAATATTGTTTATCACTTAGTGCCACTGTTTTAACATGAAAGCCATACTATAATTAATTACTCAATTAATTTTGTACCAAACACATAAATACTTCAGAAAATCATAACTTAAAATTCGTAACTCCGAATTTAGTGATTCTTTTTCCTAAGATCTCGTTTTAATGCATAGATTATTATTATTATGTATTTTGTATACATGTTTGGTGTGATGTTAATTTCTCCCTTGTACCATGCTTGTTTGTACTGTGGCGAGTAGAAGAGCCAGTGGCTGAGGAGTCATGTGTTCAACAGGTAGAAGTTGCTGAGCAGGAGCTCATTGAAGGCAAGTTGTGCCCTTGACCACTTTTATTACCCAATAATGTTCTTTATAATCATTTATTCATACATAGGCTTAATTTTGATGGGACCCAATAGGTGGCCCTAGTCTGGTTATCTTTTCACCTTGTTTACCCCTAAATTTTTGGGTAGTCATTGCTATTGCTATACATGGTTTTGGGTGTTGAGATAACTATTACACATGATTATTCTTTATTAGTGTTCTATTTCTGTTCATGATAAGACTATTATTTTAATTGGAACATGGAGCTTAACTTGAGAAACATGTGCCCCCACAAGGGTGGAATGGGATGCCCTTGGCTGACTAACTAGGAAAGCTAGTGGAGGACTACCTTACCCGATAGGGGCAAGGGCAGTAGGGGAGTAGGCGTGTAGGGAGGTTCCTAGGTTGATTTTGTTATGATGGCGGTCAGATGGGGGATTCCTGCATTGCTCTTCCTAGAAAACTATAGCGGGTTTTCTGAAGCTAGTGGAACTTTGTAAAGGCCTCGTAGTGGATCCCTAGCCATTCACCTCAGAAGTGTCTAAGGGCCTTGCAAACCCAGGCTTTATGGGGTACACTACTTGTGGGTAAAGGGTATAACCTCTGCAGAGTGTAAAACTGGTATACTAGACGTCCTCGCGGTCAAGAGCAGCTTAGTACTCTCGCATGATTAATTTATAGAATTAAATTCAAATTGTCATTTGCATCGCACTAGGATTTATTATTAATTTTGATCTACTATTACTCCGGTTTGGTATTTACTTACATTTAGTAACTGCTAATAAAATTTGATCAACTTATTAAAAGCAATGCACAGCTTTAACCCCTATTTATTGGTCAGCCTTACACTTCACATGAACTCCCACCTTTGGTGAGTTCATGCACACTATTTCCCACAACTTGTTGAGCTATGATCTTTTGTGAGCTCACACTTGCGATATATAACCCCCCACATGAGAAGAACAGGTGGTCCCGGATGAGCCGTACAATGTGGAGTACCAGTTGATCTAGGTGGCGTCTACCAGTCAGCTTTATGGCGCCAAGGATGGACACTTAGTTCGCTTTATATTTATCATTTATTTTTGTAAGACTTCCACTATGTAATAATGACATTAATGATATGGTGACATTTATCTCTATACATTTTGTCATTATATGTGTTGTTCTTCTTTGGCGCACATATGAGACGCACCTGGCTTTATCCCTTAAATTGGGGTGTGACAACCAGGACTGGCAAAATTCATGGCAATTCCACACTACCCGTATATGATACTCAAGATGCCAGGCCTCAAGAGATCATCACAGTGCGCGCCAACTTCCAAGGCACCGTAGAATGCTTTTGGGGTACCATTCAGACGACTCTCACTACCAAACCCCCGGTAGCCCTTCCCACACAAGCCGATGGCAAACTGGAGGAAGGAAACTTCACGATCCCAGCTCCGGCTACGACCTCTATGCGGCCGATTGAAGAGACTAAGAGGATCAATCTGGGATTCTCTGATGAACGCAAGACTGCAATCATCAGCTCTAGCTTCAACGAAAAATAGGAATGTGCGCTCGTCCAGTTCCTACAAGACAATCGGGATGTGTTCGCATGGCAACCTGCGGACATGTCAAGAGTCCCAAGAGAGCTAGCCGAGCACAAACTCAAAGTGTACCCTCAAGCAAGACCGATCCGACAGAAGCTACGTCGTTTCATGCCTGACAAAAGAGAAGCCATTCGGGCGGAATTAGCTCGCCTGGTGTCGGCAGGGTTTATTAGAGAAGTACTACATCTTGAATGGCTGGCAAATCCTATTCTTGTACTCAAAAAGAATAAAATTGATTGGCGCATGTGCGTCGACTATACTGATCTCAATAAGCACTGCCCGAAGGATCCCTTCGGACTCCCTAGAAAGATCAGGTAGTTGACTCGACCGCTGGCTGTTCTATGCTCTCCTTCCTAGATTGCTACTCCAGATATCATCAGATCAGTCTGGCAAAGGAAGATGACGAGAAGACTGCATTCATCACGCCATTTGGAGCCTTTTGCTATACCTCCATGCCGTTTGGCCTCAGAAACGGTGGAGCAACCTACCATATGTAACACCACAAAACCATCAACTAAAAAATGCATTTAGATTATTAGTGGTAAATATAGTAATGGATTTTTCCTTCAAGTGTTTGATTTTTATTTGCATTTAGAATAATGTTGTTTGCTCATATTTGATTTATGGATGTTTCGTAGAATTTCTTTTATATTGAAAGCCAACTTGTTAATATAAAAACATTGGTCCAAAAATAAGTATTTTAGTTATAAATAATTTTGCTATAATTATTATGAGTTTTAGAAATATTTAAAAATATATTTATTTTTATTTTTAATAGAAAATAAAAATAAAAAAGAAAAAGAGAAACACTAACCCTGGCCGAAACTGGCCCACCAGGGCCCATCAGCCGTGGCGCCCACCTCTCTCCCTTCCCTCTCTCACCGACGCGCGGGTCCCACCCGCAGGTGGGTCTTCTACCTCCCCTAGCTGTGCCGCCGCCTCCGTGCTGTGCCTCGCGCCGTGCCGCTGCGCCGTTCGGCAGCCGAGCCAACCCCGTCCCGTGCCCCTAGCTGACTGGCCACGGCTGTTTGAGTCCCCCCAAGCCAGAAACGGCTGGCTCCTCCCCTTCCTCTCCCTCCCCCCCATTTCCTCTCCTCATCAACGGAAACCGATGCCATTATTGGCGATTTGATGGCCTTGAAGGCGCCGGCCACCTCCTCTCCGGCGCCCTCTCCCATTCCCCTCGCCCTCTATAAAAACCAACGACTGGAGCTCTCTCTTCTCTCCCCAACCCGAGCTCTCCTCTCCAAATCGCACCTCTCCCTCGCCGTCCGCCCAGCCACGCCCTGCTCGCCGGAGCCTCGCCCCGTTGAGCCTCCACGCTGGAGCTCGAGCCTCACCATACCCGTCCCCGGCCACCCTGACGCCGAGCTTCTTCCCTGCTCCCTGCCCGGCCGATTCCACCCCCCCCCCTCGCCGTCGAGCTCCTCCCTGCTCACAAGAACTAGCCCATGGTAGAAGAAAGCCATTTTGTGTTTTGGCCCTCCAATTTTCTAGAAATTATTCCTGTATTTTCTGCAGTACAAATGTATCAAAAAGAAGTCCTAAAATCTTATGTGGTACTCCCTGAAGTATACATGTAATTTGGAATCAACCCCGACAAATAGTATTTTGAATATGAACATTATTTTTATAATTTGAAAAATACATAGATTGCCATGATTCTTTAATTTTGTGATTAGATACTAGAATCCTTTTTGATTAACTGCTCATTTTAGCATATAAAATAATATTATGTTAGTGATTGTTAAATACAGTTTTTAATGATATATGGAATTAAAATAAATACTAGGTCCCATTTTCTTGGTCATGTAGTCATGATAAATGTGTATAGCACTTAATTACTTAGAATTAGTAAAATATCCATTTATGTTAAAATTAGCATGATCATATTACTAATGTCCAAAATTAGTAATCTACATTAATTCTTAGAATATTAATGTTAGGTGATTTAGAAATAAACATTTTTAGCTATACGTATAATTTCTATTTAGAAAGGAAAGGATAAAACCCAAAGGACTATTATTAGTAATAAAGTTATTTTCTGTAAAATTTGTTAAGACATTTTATCTACATTATACTAGATAAACTAGTGTCATAATCACCTACTCATATTTTCACCAATAATAACTCAAAGTGGAAGATATAATGGATTAATAAATATTTATGCTTTAGACATATCTATGAGTATAGTTGTGTGATATATGAATGTGAATGTAATGGAGACTGATTACCCATGTAATGGTGTATGTTTATTTATTTGGCGTACGTATTCTTTTGTACGTTCGTGTAACACCCCTGGTGTTACTGCCACTAAAACTTGAGCATGACATCATAATCATTGGCATATCATGTGTTTGTCACACCTAGAATGCATTCACTAGGCAAAAATTTCAAACAAGTTGTGTGGATGTGACTGGTTGTGGGTAAAACCCTAGATAGGGTACTTAACCCTAAACTGGACCCAGAAGAGTAAACAAAGCCTAAGGAGGGTACTTAACCCTAAACTGGACCCAGAAGAGTAAACAAAGCCTAATGAGAGAATACTTCAAAACTCATTAGAAATAATCATAAAATGTCACCATGGATGGACTTAAGTAGCATCCAAACCCTGGAAAACCCTAGATTGAAACCCTAGGGGGTTATATGCAAAATGTGCACATTTTTGGACCTAAGTGCAAAAACTATGAAATTAGGGTACCTTAACTCATATGATTCACATGTATGTGGATTTGCAAAGTAAAACTTGAGATTTGGACCTATTTGCAAAAAGCCCTACTTAAACTCTATTGAGTTAGGTCTGGATTTCAGTGACAATGGGTCAACTTTGAAGCCCTATATCTTCCAAATTATGAAGATTTTGCCCTAGGTCAACACATCAAGTTTGTAAAGCTATGTAAGGGGAACAACTTTGCTATAGGAATTAAACCATGCTCACATGAAGAATTTGGAGAAAAATGTGCCCAAAGTCGAGTTGTCAGACTACCTTGAGTCTGAATTCAGGCTAACAGTGTGATTGAGCCATCTTTGAGCTGGCATTCGAGTATGATCCAATAAGAATTTGGGAGTGATTGATATAGTAAGATTGAAGCTGGATAGTAGAGCAACAACTTCCTTAAAGATGGATTAGTAAGTTGCCACATGGAAATTGATTTCCAAGCCCTGTAACTTAGGATGTCAAGCGCACTAAATAGAGATCCCATTGTATAGTGACTGAAACAGATCACTAGAATTCATCCCCCCTCGTCGTCGTTGATCCTGCGCTCAGATCCACGTCGGTGTCGCAATTCATGCCCGACCGAACTCAGATAAGCGCTCCTCGGCAAGAAATATCGCACTAGAGATAAACTCCGGCCACTGTTCTCACCGTCGTCATGTCCAGCCATGGTCAGTCGCGTTGGCATCATCGGCGTTCGCCGTTATACAGCCAGGCTACGTGCCTTAATGTTTTACCACGTCGCAGTGCGTCACCGTAAGCCACTCTCTGCTACTGGTTTGTCACCGGTGAGGCCGCCACAATGAAGGCCACAAATCACCGCACCAGTGACTCATTCCTTCCCGACCGCCACCACGCCCAACCCAAATTCACCGGTCACCACTCAAGCCCGCTATAAATTGCGTGTACCCTCGGCTCTGTTAAGCAGTCAAGCGCCTCATCCAGCAAACTGTGCCTCGAATCATTCCCTAGAGCTCGCCAATTTGGGTTTTCCCCCAAATCGGTTTCTGCCATCGTAGAAACACCTTCGCCATGGCTAGCCTGTTCTAGGTATGTTCATACCCCCTGCTCCTTTGTTTTAGCATCCTTAGGTTCTCTTGATGCTCCTCGACCAATTTGATTGAGTTAAGCTACCTCAGATCATCGGGGACACGTTTGTTCCTCCGATTGTCCATGCAGTGTCGTGGACCGAATGATTTAGAACCTCATTAGTGAAATTAAGTGGGGGGAAATGATTAGGAGGGGTCCGATTTGATGTCTGCCACACGGGAGCACCGGTCGTTGCGGGGTTCGACCGGTGAAGGCTCGCCGAAGCTCGGTCCTCCACCGCTCCCCGTCGGGGACTTGGCACTGCGAAGAATTAGAAGTAGAAGGGGTTTCCTGTAAACATGAACGACTGTAATAAAAAGTGTCGCGGGCTCTTGTAGGTTATTCAAAAGGTCAGGGCCCTTTCTACAAAGTCTGCACGCGCGGGCGCGCTTGGGCGCGCTTTTGCTGTTGATGGGCTGATTTGGACTAGTTTCGGCCCAGTTCTGTTGATTCTTTTTTTCTTTTTCTGCCGGGACTAAAGAAATTCTAGAAAATTGCAGGAAAATGCTAAAAATACGCAACCAATTTGCTAGACTCCTAATTTTCCATAGTATTTAATAAAAATAGTGTCATGATTTTTGGTCCAAATAGGAAATTATAGAGTATTTAAAATAGCCAAAACCCATGCTTCTGGATATTAGAGAGTAATTAATAATCCCAAAATTCACCAAACTTTTTAAATGAACTTTAAATATTATTTAAAAGCCTTGGGTAAAAATTGGCATGATTTGGACCATGTTTGATACTTAGAACCCAAAACCCTAACCCCCTGCCTTACGAACTTCACTATAGACTTCAAAAACCCTAGTTTCCCGGAGATCCGTGAAGGAAAGTTATATTCAAGATATTAGATAATAAACTTTTATTATTTTTGCATCTTCATGAGCATTACATGAGCATTCATGATTATACATGGCTATGAATAGAAAACGAAGAAGAGATACAGGTTGAAGAAGCCAGGACTACACCACCACCACCTAAAGAACCTCATGCAGGAAACTGCTTTTACTTTGATATCTGTGGAGTCGAGCCTGATTTACCTATCACACAAGGAAAGCCCTAGTGCATTTGCCACCCATTGTTATTTTGAAATCTTTCTCACTTATTGATGCATTAGGTGATAAGAGTTGTATGCTAAACTAGTTGCTGCATTTCCTTCCTTGGATTTGATTACTTCTCCTTAATCCTTGATTTACAAAAAGGTTTTTCTTATGCTTAGCTTTGCTCTAGAAAAACAAAATGTTTTGTTTTCACAAAAGATTATGCTTCAAAGAGGGTGGGATGTTTTCAAAAACAAAATTTGATGGTGGATCCATCATGGCCATGATGGGTTCAACATCAGAAAAGATGTACCTCTGCTAGGTACCAAACTTTGGGTTTGAAATGATAAAGCTGAGACCGGGCGGGTGACTTGCACGAGAAGAGAGTCTCGGTGTAGTGTCTTCGTCTGAGTCGATTAAGGACCTTGTCGATGTAGGCTTACTGATCGAGGACCCTTTAACTGGTCACATGCCTCATCATGGGTAAGCTTTGCCTCAGGCAGACTAATACCAGAATAGGATAACACGCAATGGGACTGGAGAGATGGCGAGAGTAGCGTGTACCCTCCGTGGCAAAAGACTGGACGGTGGTGTATTTGTGCTCTCGGTTGGCGTGAACCTGATCTGGTCTTAAGAACCCCGGTGGCGAGTTAACATATGCGAGGGTTAAGTGCTACATATGTCGTGTGATTGGAGATCCTCAGCTGAGTATAATCGATTCAGATTGCTGTAACTTCACGGATATGAAGACTTGGTCACTGCCCTACACGTAGCATTCCAGTGAACAAGAAGGGTTGAAAAGAAATTGGCTAGTATAGGTCAAGTGCTTGAATTAGGGTAGAAAGAACTGGACTTTTAAGGATCCATTATTAGTAAGCATTTCTGCAAACAGAGTCATTGATTATTGAAAAGCCATACCTTGGTCCCCAAAGGCTAGCATATCCTTGAGAGTCTTTTATTTTGACGGGTAAGACTTGCAAAAGTACACTTCGTACTCAGGGCTTTGTCCCATGTTGTTTTAGGTGAAGAAGCAGCAAACTTTTGTTGCTTCTGTTCCAAGGTGGTACCGAAAGAAGAAACTCAAGACTGAAGCTGTGGGAGGAAGGGTCCTCTATTAAGAAAAACTTTTTACTATTTATTGGGAGGGGTTTTCGCCTCCCAGGTTATGTAATAATAACACTCAACACTCTTATATTTGGTTCTGGTCTGTAATAAATACTACTCTTTCTTACTTTTCAATAAAGTAAGTTACTGTAACTGCTTCCGCATTTTCATACATTCGATGTATCGTAATGTCTGCGTGACGGGTGAAACGCTCTTTGGGCGAGGTAAGAAATTCAGATACCGAACTTGTCGAGTGATCAGGTGCATCTGTAGGGTTGTCTGAGGTCCGTTGGACAAGGACAACTATTGGTGGGCCTAATGACTTGGGAGGTTCCGTCACAGCTGGTATCGGAGCGAAGCCCATCTCTGCAGATATTATGAGATATTTTCAAAAAGAATTTTCAAAGACTTATCTAGAAAATTTCTTTCCTTCTTATCTAACTATCTTCTATGATATTTATTTTAAAGACCAGATAATAGAGTGCACTGTATAGAAGGTTGTGAATCAACTAAGGTTGATTCTGTAATTATGCATGCATCATGATAAAAACTATATTAATAAGGTTTCCCCCCTCATGGAGATATGCCGCCACGCACAAGGAAAATTGCACGCAAGTCTACCGGACCCATTGGCCTACCTCGCCATCAACTAGCTCCAAGGCATGAGGACAGTAATAGTGGTAGCAATGATCCCATTAGAGATCTGGAAGCTCAGGTAGAACAGCTTCGAACGGAACTCTGTTACAGGAACAATGTGTGGGTTGAGGATGGTCAGTGAATAAACGAGTTAAGAACTGACATCCGACACTTGAAAGACCAACTTGTTGAACGAGATTTAGCACTCAATTGGGCTATTAACTCACATTCACTTGCTTGGGCCAAGGAAGCCAAAGCTCGAGCTCGCGTGGAGGAGCTTAGCCCAGCCGTGGATAACTTGCAGGTGTACTGCAATACACTACATGAGGAGGTTCATGTATTGTATTCACAACTGCACCCTAACGTACTTGTGGATCCTGTCGAAATGGGAGCCAGACCTTCTGGAGTCGCGGGAGAAGCACTTGGTGGTGAACTGGACCATTTCAGGCCTCCTCCCTCTATGAAGTTGGGTGATGAATGGTCTCCTACACTCGACAGAGAAGCTACCAAAAGTGCTAAGAAGCTAGAGTAGTGTAGTATATACATAGTGTTAATGTATAATAGGTAATGTAATCCTGTTGTAAATTCGAGTCCTTATCATTACTTTTTTAGTAATGTAAAATGAATGGTCTGCTTTGGCATATTATATTCCAAATGTTCTTTGCCTCAGATGCCGTCCAAGACTCGTGCACAGGATGGTGCAGGAACCTCCCGTGGGAGGGAAGCAACTCCTAACCCACCCCCAGTACCTCCAACATTAGCTGAGGACATCGCTGCCTTAGTTAATGCCACAGCCGACAACACCCGCTTTCTGCGGGAAATGGCGGGACAACAAATGCAACAACAAGGCGGGCGAGCATATCTACAAGGACCCCGCGAAACTTAATATTTGGATTTCTTCGAGACATGTCCTCCGTTATTTGTCAAGGCTAAAGATCCTCTTGAAGCGGATGAATGGATCCGGGTTATCGAACAAAAGTTTGGGCTTCTCTGATGCACGGAGACTCAAAAGCCCTTATTCGTGGCACAGCAGTTGCGAGGCCCTGCCAGCACCTGGTGGAGAAATTATGTGGCTATCCAACCTGCTGGTCATCAAATTACCTGGGACGAATTCAAACTGACATTTCGGGAGCACTATATTCCGGAATGGGTGCTCCATATGAAACAGGAAGAATTTATGAACCCAGTATACCGGAGATCCAAGATATTCTGGTAGTAGGTGAATTCCCGGACGTCTTTCCGGAAGAGCTGCCTAGATTGCCTCCAGAAAGAGATGTAGAAATTGTAATTGAGTTGAAGCCCGGTACGGCTCCTATTTCTAGAAGGTCGTACCGAATGCCTCAGAACGAGTTGGCAGAACTCAAGACCCAATTAAAAGATCTATTAGAAAAAGGATTCATCCGGCCGAGCTTATCGCCATGGGGTTGTCCAGCCATCTTTGTCAAGAAGAAGGACCAAACACTTCGGATGTGCGTGGATTACAGACCCCTTAATGAGGTCACAATCAAGAATAAGTACCCTCTTCCCCGGATTGATATTCTATTTGATCAACTTACTGGAGCTCGGGTATTTTCCAAGATTGACCTCAGGTCGGGTTATCATCAGATCCGTATCTGACCCGAAGATATACCCAAGACCGCATTCACTACGAGGTATGGATTATTTGAATATCTGGTTATGTCTTTCGGACTAACAAATGCTCCTGCCCACTTCACATATCTTATGAACTCGGTATTCATGCCCGAGATGGATAAATTTGTGGTGGTATTCATTGATGATATCTTGATATATTCTAAGAATGAAGAGGAGCATGCTCGGCATTTGTGGATCGTATTAACGCGCTTAAGGGAGCACCAATTATATGCTAAGTTGAGTAAGTGTGTGTTCTGGCTGGAGGAGATCCAATTTCTGGGACATGTATTATCTGCCAAGGGGATTGCGGTGGATCCCAGCAAAGTCAAGGATATTTTGGAGTGGAAACCCCCAACCACTGTACATCAAGTCCAAGGTTTCCTTGGACTGGCTGGTAATTACCGCCAATTCATTCCAGATTTTTCCAAGCTTGTGAAACCAATCATAATTTTATTGAAGAATGATACCAAATTTAATTGGTCTTCAAAATGTAATGAAGCCTTTGAGCAGCTGGAAGTATTATTAACCACTGCTCCGGTATTGGCTCAACCGGACATTGAAAAGCCCTTTGATGTGTATTGTGACACATCAGGTAGTGGTCTCGGCTGTGTTCTAATGCAAGAAGGTCAAGTGATAGCTTATGCTTCAAGGTAGTTGCGCCGGCATGAAGAACATTATCCAACTCATGACCTGGAATTAGCTGCTGTGGTTCATGCCCTAAAAATCTGGCGTCATTATCTACTGGGAATATCTGTCATATTTATACAGATCATAAAAGCTTGAAGTACATCTTTACCCAGTCAGAGCTTAATATGAGACAAAGGAGATGGCTCGAGCTGATAAAAGATTATGAATTAGAGATTCACTATCACCCAGGCAAGGCCAATGTAGTGGCAGATGCGCTAAGTCGCAAGGCTTCCTGCCATTATCTGACGATGAAGACTTCTGACATTACATTATGCCAAGAAATGGAGAAGTTGAACCTAGGAATGATACAACATGGAACTTCAAATCACTTAAAGCTTGAGTCTGTCCTCCTACAAAGAATAATTGATGCCCAAAGAAATGATGTGGGTATGAAACACATTCATGAGAAAATGAAGGCCGGTAAAGCCAACTGCTTCAGAAGAGATGATCAAGGTGTTGTATGGTTTAACAACCGCATAGTTGTGCCTAAAATGATGAGATCCGCCAGCAAATTTTAGATGAAGCACATCTTAGTCGCTATTCTATTCATCCTAGAAGCACTAAGATGTATCATGATCTAAAACAGCATTATTGGTGGACAAAGATGAAGATTGAAATCGCACGCTATGTGGCAAGATGTGACACCTTTAGACGTGTTAAGGCCATACACATGAAAGCTGCTGGTCCATTACAATCTTTGCCTATCCCTACATGGAAATGGGAGGATATAAGCATGGACTTTATTGTGGGATTGCCCGGGACAGCAAAAGGGTATGATTCCATCTGGGTGATTGTTGATCGACTTACAAAGATCGCCCACTTCCTTCCAGTCAGGGTAAAGTATATAGTGGCCACATATGCAGAGTTATACATTGCCCGTATTCTTAGTTTGCATGGTGTTTTGAAGACCATAGTGTCGGATCGTGGACCGCAATTCGTGTCCAAATTTTGGGAAGAACTTCACAAGGCTTTGGATACTAAGTTGCTCCATAGTTCGGCCTATCATCCTCAAACCAGTGGGCAAACTGAGAGGGTGAATCAAATACTTAAGGACATGTTACAAGCTTGTGCTCTAGAATTTTCACAGAAATGGGATGAATGTTTGCCATTGGCGGAGTTCTCGTACAATAATAGCTATCAGGAGAGTATCAAAATGGCACCCTTTGAAGCCTTGTATGGACGACGGTGTCGTACTCCATTAAACTGGTCTGAACCAGGTGAAAGAAGTTTCTTCAGGCCAGATATGGTAAAGGAAATCGAAGAGAAAGTTCAACGAATAGTTCATAATTTGAAAGAAGCTCAAGCTCGTCAGAAAAGTTATGCAGACAAGCGACGAAAACCCTTGTATTTTCTAGTTGGGGATTATGTCTACCTTAAAATCTCACCAATGAAGGGTATATCACGTTTCGGGGTAAAAGGGAAGCTTGCACCCCGGTACATTGGTCCTTTCCCTGTTCTTGAACAATGTGGACCAGTGGCATACCGACTCCAGCTACCCGAAACCTTGTGTGCAGTGCATAGTGTGTTCCACGTGTCTCAATTGAAGAAGTGTCTTCGGGTTCTCGATCGAACCATTGAAGTAACGGATGTTGCCTTAGAACTAGACTTTACATATTCTGAACATCCTATTCGGATTTTGGATCAAAAGGACAGAATTACCCGAAGAAAAACTCTCAAGTTTTACAAGATACAGTAGAACCAACACACAGAAGATTAAGCTACTTGGGAAACTCAAGAATTTCCCAGGATTTTTAGCTTCGTGTAAATTGTAAAGATATGTACACTTGTTGTAATAGAGGAATGAACCCCATACCACCCCTCCCTTGTACCAAAAATATGGAAATAAAAGTATGACACGTTTCCTTTTCCATTGCTTGCCCTAGGACTTTTAATCTTGGGACGAGATTCTTTTATGGGGGGAAGGATGTAACACCCCTGGTGTTGTACTGCCACTAAAACATCAGCATGACATCATAAGCATTGACATATCTTGTGTTTGTCACACCTAGAATGCATTCACTAGGCAAAAATTTCAAACAAGTTGTGTGGATGTGACTGGTTGTGGGTAAAACCCTAGAATAGGGTACTTAACCCTAAACTGGACCCAGAAGAGTAAACAAGCCTAATGAGGGTACTTAACCCTAAACTGGACCCAGAAGAGTAAACAAAGCCTAATGAGAGAAAACTTCAAAACTCATTAGAAATAATCATAAAATGTCACCATGGATGGACTTAAGTAGCATCCAAACCCTAGAAAACCCTAGATTGAAACCCTAGGGGTTATATGCAAAATGTGCACATTTTGGACCTAAGTGCAAAAACCATGAAATTAGGGTACCTTAACTCATATGATTCACATGTATGTGGATTTGCAAAGTAAACCTTGAGATTTGGACCTATTTGCAAAAAGCCCTACTTAAACTCTATTGAGTTAGGTCTGGATTTCAGTGACAATGGGTCAACTTTGAAGCCCTATATCTTCCAAATTATGAAGATTTTGCCCTAGGTCAACATATCAAGTTTGTAAAGCTATGTAAGGGGAACAACTTTTCTATAGGAATTAAACCATGGTCACATGAAGAATTTGGAGAAAAATGTGCCCAAAGTCGAGTTGTCATTGTGGTTGAGCCATCTTTGGGCTAGGATTTGAGTATGATCCAGTAAGAATTTGGGAGTGATTTCTATAGTAAGATTGAAGCTGGATAGTAGAGCAACAACTTTCTTAAAGAAGTATTAGTAAGTTGCCACATGGAAAATTGATTTCTAGGCCCTACAACTTAGGCTGTTAGGCGCAATGAATAGAGCTCCCATTGTACAGTGACTGAAACAGATCACCAGAATACATCCCCCCTCGCTGCCAGAGATCCTGCGCTCCGATCCACATCGGCGTCGCGATTCACGCCCGACCGAACTCAGATAAGCGCTCCTCGACAAGAAATATCACACTAGAGATAAACTCCGGCCACTGTTCTCACCATCGTCGTGTCCCGCCATGGTCAGTCACGTTGGCATCATCGGCGTTCGCCGTTATCCGGCCAAGCTATGTGCCTTAATGTTTTACCACGTCACAGTGAGTCACCGTAAGCCACTCTCTGCTACTGGTTCATCGCCGGTGAGGCCGCCACAGTGAAGGCCACGAATCACCGCACCAGTGACTCATTCCTTCTCCGACCGCCACCGCGCCCAACCCAAATTCACCGGTCACCGCTCAAGCCCGCTATAAATTGCGTGTACCCTCAGCTCTGTTAAGCAGTCAAGCGCCTCATCCAGCAAACTGTGCCTCGAATCATCCCCTAAAGCTCGCCAATTTGGGTTTTCCACCAAATCGGTTTCCGCCATCGTAGAAACACCCTCGTCGTGGCTAGCCTGTTCTAGGTATGTTCATACCCCCCTGCTCCTTTGTTTTAGCCTCCTTAGGTTCTCTTGATGCTCCTCGACCAGTTCGATTGAGTTAAGCTACCTCAGATCATCGGGGACACGTTTGTTCCTCCGATTGTTCGTGCAGTGTCGTGGACCGGATGATTTAGAACCTCATTAGTGAAATTAAGTGGGGGAAATGATTAGGAGGTGTCCGATTTGATGTCTGCCGCATGGGAGCACCGGTCATTGCGGGATTCGGCCGGTGAAGGCTCACCGGAGCTCGGTCCTCCGCCGCTCCCCTTCGGGGACTTGGCACTGTGAAGAATTAGAAGTAGAAGGGGTTTCCTATAAATGTCAGCGACTGTAGTAAATAGTGTCACGGGCTCTTGTAGGTTATTCAAATGGTTAGGGCCCTTTCTGCAAAGTCTGCACGCGCGGGCGCGCGTGGGCGCGCTTCTGTCGTTGATGGGCTGATTTGGACCAGTTTCGGCCCAGTTCTTTTGATTCTTTTTCTTTTTCTTTTTCTGCCTGGACTAAAGAAATTCTAGAAAATAGCAGAAAAATGCTAAAAATACCCAACTAATTTTGCTAGACTCCTAATTTTCCATAGTATTTAATAAAAATAGTGTCATGATTTTTGGTCCAAATAGGAAATTATAGAGTATTTAAAATAGACAAAACCCATGCTTCTAGAATTTTAGAGAGTAATTAATAATCCCAAAATTTACCAAACTTTTTAAATAAACTTTAAATATTATTTAAAAGCCTTGGGTAAAGTTTGGCACGATTTGGACCATGTTTGATACTTAGAACCCAAAACCCTAACCCCCTGCCTTACGAACTTCACTATAGACTCCAAAAACCCTAGTTTCCCGGAGATCCGTGAAGGAAAGTTATATTCAAGATATTAGATAATAAACTTTTATTATCTTTGCATCTTCATGAGCATTACATGAGCATTCATGATTATACAAGGCTATGAATAGAAAACGAAGAAGAGATAGAGGTTGAAGAAGCCAGGACTACACCACCACCACCACCTGAAGAACCTCAGGAATGGAAACTGCTTTTACTTTGATATCTGTGGAGCCGAGCCTGATTCACCTATCACACAAGGCAAGCCCTGGTGCATTTGCCACCCCTTGTTATTTTGAAATCTTTCTCACTTACTTGATGCATTAGGTGATAGGAGTTGTATGCTAAACCAGTTGCTGCATTTCCTTCCTTGGATTTTTGATTACTTCACCTTAATCCCTGATTTACAAAAAGGTTTTTCTTATGCTTAGCTTTGCTCTAGAAAAACAAAATGTTTTGTTTTCACAAAAGATGATGCTTCAAAATGGGTGGGATGTTTTCAAAAACAAAATTTGATGGTGGATCCATCATGGCCATTATGGGTTCAACATTGGAAAAGATGTACCTCTGCCAGGTACCAAACTTTGGGTTTGAAATGATAAAGCTGAGACCAGGCGGGTGACTTGCACGAGAAGAGAGTCTCGGTGTAGTGTCTCCGTCTAAGTCGATTAAGGACCTTGTCGATGTAGGCTTGCTGATCGAGGACCCTTTAACTGGTCACATGCCCCATCATGGGTAAGCTTTGCTTCGGGCAGACTAATACCAGAATAAGATAACACGCAATGGGAGTGGAGAGATGGCGAGAGTAGCATGTACCCTCCGTGGCAAAAGGCTGGACGGTGGTGTATCTGTGCTCTCGGTTGGCGTGAACCTGATCTGGTCTTAAGAACCCGGTGGCGAGTTGACATATGCAAGGGTTAAGTGCTACATATGTCGTGTTATTGGAGATCCTCAGCTGAGTATAATTGATTTGGATCGCCGTAACTTCGTGGATATGAAGACTTGGTCACTGCCCTACACGTAGCATTCCAGTGAACAAGAAGGGTTGAAAAGAAATTGGCTAGTATAGGTCAAGTGCTTGAATTAGGGTAGAAAGAACTCTAGAACTCAGGTAATGACTTAACTTGCCAATAAAACTGGACTTTTAAGGATCCATTATTAGTAAGCATTTCTACAAAAAGAGTCATTGATTAATGAAAAGCCATACCTTGATCCCCAAAGGCCAGCATATCCTTGAGAGTCTTCTATTTTGACGGGTAAGACTTGCGAAAGTACACTTCGTACTCAGGGCTTTGTCCCATGTTGTTTTAGGTGAAGAAGCAGCAAACTTTTGTTGCTTCTGTTCCAAGGTGGTACCGAAAGAAGAAACTCAAGACTGAAGCTACGGGAGGAAGGGCCCTCCGTTAAGAAAAACTTTTTACTGTTTATCGGGAGGGGTTTTTGCCTCCCAGGTTATGTAATAATAATACTCAACACTCTTATATTTGGTTCTGGTCTGTAATAAATACTACTATTTCTTACCTTTCAATAAAGTAAGTTATTGTAACTGCTTCCGCATTTTCGTACCTCCGATGTATCGTAATGTCTGCGTGACGGGTGAAACGCTCTTGGGCGAGGTAAGAAATTCAGATACCAAACTTGTCGAGTGATCAGGTGCACCTGCAGGGTTGTCTGAGGTCCGTTGGACAAGGACAATTGTAGGTGGGCTTAATGACTTGGGAGGTTCCGTCATAGTACGATACACAAATCGATGCTACAAGTTGACTGTGAGGTAGATGAACCAAACACATTCGAGGACGACCCACAGAACACTTTCGAGCAAGGCAAGTGAATTCTACCTCTTCATTTCTATTTGTACCCAAATAATGCATATAATAATGTTTACATTTTTTTTTTGGATATTGCATAATTTGATGGGAATTGCCTAAATAAGGATATCCTAGAATTACTAACCCTATTCCTTGAATTACCCTGGGATAAATACTATGCTTAGCAATTTTTGCTATTGCTCAACTTGATAAATATGATGTCACTCTTTTAATGACACTATGTTCCGTAAATGAAGTTTTATTATGATGTTAATCCGATGGGTAAACATGAACATTTTGTGTTAAATGGAACATGGAGTGACCACCAAGGATAACAGTGCAACCACGAGTGCTATAATGGCTCTAGCTTTGGTAATTAGCTCTATAGACTTAGTGCTTAGCAACCCTACCTGAAAGATGGGCAAGAGGGGGCTGTTGGGGGCTTGTTCTCAAATGCTAAGAATTAAGAACAAGGCAACATAGAAAATGTTAGGTGTTAAAGTCCTTCGTCCTCCAAAACATTATATCCCTTCAGGATATAAAGAATTTCGGACGAAGGTTACGAAGGACGTACCTTCGTGAGCATAATAGCAAGGGACGAAGCATTCATATCATATAAATCATGAAGTATGAAATAAACATTTAAATATGATCATGGAATCATTTCCATTTTTATTATCATGAATGAATGAATGAATATAAATGACTTCAAATTACAAATGTACCTTCGGTCCTGAGGAAAACAAAGGTATAGGTGTGATGCGAAAGCAAATGGCAGGTTCGCGTGAACAGTACAGGGGTACTGTTCATCTATTTATAGACACAGGACGCAGCCTGTGACGAATTACAATTATGCCCCTTACAAAAGTTTACAACATTAACTTAGACCTCTATGGATAAAAAGGTCATTGTATCTCTATGTCGGTTTGTAACGCCGAAGCTCCATAAAAAGGAACCTTCGGCCATCCCCTGGGGACAACTTCGGCCGAAGCTGCTTCTTCGTGTAAGACCTTCGGCGCAACGAAGCATGGCCCCAACAGTAGCCCCTTTCGCGGCGCTAGATCGTTTTTCGTAACGAGCTTGATCCGTGAAAAAAGCCTCTTAAGCTTCGGGAAGCCGAAGGTCCAAAAAACACCTTCCCTGAGCTCGTTGCCGAGAAACGATTCAATTCCCGAGCTCGTGTCGGTCCCACCTTGCAGAGTTACTGTTTGATCTTTGCGGTCCACTGCGCAGCGAGTACAAGTGACTGCCCGCCTGGTGTAAAAATCCTGCCGCTTCGCCTTCTTACCTGCAGCACTATATAAACAGACGAGTAGGTGTGAAGTTACCACAGCATTCATTGCTATTTGCACTGTTTTGCTGCCAAAATTTTTAACTATAGCCGAAGCTTGATCCTCAGAATCGAACGAAGGTCCATCTCGAAGTCTGCTTCGTCAGAAAGGAAAGCTTCGGGAAAAAAGGAAAAAGAAAAAAGTGCTTTAACTTCCCCAAACTCAGAATCAAATGGCCAGAGTGCGATCTACTGCCAGAGTTGAACGTGAAGGAGACGAAGCCGAAGGTTCGAATACTGTGCCCATCTCCGAAGCGATGCAGCGTTCCGGACTGGTGATTGCGGAAGAAATGCCCGCTGCCGAAGCAAACCCGACAACTGCCGAAGGAGAAGAGAACATTGAAGAAACTGACTCCGAAGATGACTATCGCATTGCCATGCCCAGTAAGCCCAGCCACCTAGACTTCGGAAAGTCGACTGTTTCAAAGGCTGATCTCGCCAAGATGGTGAAGGCAGGTTATTTCAGTGAAAATCAGAAGAAGCTACTTCGCTTCGGGGGAGAAGAAACTACCCCGAAGCCAGAGAAGGACGAGATTGTTATTTTCAAGAGCTTTTTAAAGGCTGGGCTGAGATTCCCTCTTCATGGAATTATTGCAGATGTATTGAAAAAATTTGGTATTTACTTTCATCAATTGACTCCTAACGCTATCGTTAGGCTTAATGTTTATATCTGGGCCCTCCGAAGCCAAGCAGTGGAGCCATTTGCCGACAGTTTCTGTCGAGTTCATGAGTTACATTATCAAACAAAGGCCAGAAAAGATGGGTTACATGACAACTTCGGCTGCTACAATTTTGCCTACCGGAAGACAACAAAGTGTCCTGTTATCAGCTACCGAAGCAAATGGCCAGCAGGCTGGAAATCTGAGTGGTTTTATGTGAAGGTTGACGAAGATGAAGAGAAATTGGTACAAAGTCCACTTGATTTAATCTTCGGAGAGACAAGGCCACGGTGCCACATGACATTGGAGGGTGCCACCTGGGCTACACTAGGTGAGTTTGAAATTATTTCAGAGCATATCGGTACCAGGGATCTGGTTCAAGAATTCTTGGCATTCAGAGTCTTCCCTACTCTGAAAGAATGGGAAATGCCCAAGCTAGAAGGGGAGAAGAAGAAGGGGGAACTTGTCCGGCTGCCTTATCACTTCAAATTCAAGAAATACTTTAAAAAGCCTTGCCAAGAGTGGCTGGACACAGTTGAGGTGATGTGCAATGAAATTCTTGGGAATTATTCCAAAAAAGAAGATCAACTGATGACCGCGGCCTTCGGCACCCGTCCGAAGCGAAGGCTGAACCGAGTGCTTGATGCCCTGGGCTTCGAGTACCCTGACTATGAACAGCTGAACAAGGGTGCTGAGGGCCAAAAAAGGAAAAGAGTGGCCGAAGCTTTGAACAAGGATGAAGAAAGACCACCAAAAGAGAAGAAAATTCCCAAGAAGAGAAAAATATCAACTCCAAAGCGAAAATTATCCAATGAAGAGGGGACCCCCGCACCACCTTCTACCAGCGACGTGGAGGAAATTCTAAAGGTAATGACTGAACCCATGCCCACGAAGCTAAGTCCATTAGGGCCTCAACTGACGAAGCTTTTTCGAAAGGTGGAGGAGGCGGAAAAAACGAAGATAACCAAAGCAAAAAGGCAAAGAATTATTGCAGTAACCGAAGTTATTGACAAGACGCCACCGAGGGCGTCAATTCAGAAAACGCCAGCTGTCGAGGGCACAGCAAATGTCGAAGTTGCACCTTCAGAGGTCGCGGCTACCGAAGCCGCTACAGCCGAAGATGTGAACTTAGAAACTACCATTGAAGACATCAACAAAATTTTGACAGACATGGCTGCAGAAGAAGCTGCCACCGTTGCTGAAGAAACCATGGCCACAGTGCCTGGGAAGGAGAAAGAAATAGCCGAAGACACTTCGGACGACGAAGCCTACACATTTCAAAATTTAGTTGGGCAAAAACTGTCGAAGGCCGAAATAGAAGATCTTAAGGATTATGCCAAATCTTGCGGATATAAGCCAGGAGCTCTTCTATTTGGAGGCATTGATGATGAAAAACTGGGCTGCATCCGGGATCCAACTGGGGCTAAGGTCATCGGTACTCTATCAAAGAGTATCGGTTTTCCGAAGCTAGAAACAGACATCAGCCGCTACCGACGACAACATATCGTCGGCAGCTTATTTTATTCTAATTTCAAGGTAAACAACTTTTCTCTGACTTCTATTGTTTTTAATAATGGAAATATTCCTAACAAAGGTTGTTTATTTGCAGAGCATGCTTCTGAGCAAAGCTCTGAAGATGCAGCAAGATTTGGAGGACAAAAAACACGAAGCTATAATTGAAAATTTAGAGAGCAAGATAAAAGAACAATGAGCTATCATTGAAAAGAAAGACTTCGAGCTCCAATCAACCGAAGGCTTGCTGGCAGAGACTGAAGCTAAAGTATCAGAATTGAATTCGAAGCTTATCGGTCAATCAAAACAATTTGAACGGGAGAAGCTAGAGCTTAATTCGAAACTTGAAGCCGAAGTCCAGACCAACTCAGACTTGAAGAAATCATTAACAAGCCTTCAAGACAAGTGCTTGAAATTTAGTAACAACTGCATCCAACAATTAAAGAAGATCTTTCACTCAGTTGGAGCCAGTAGCGGGAAGTTTAACCCTTCAGCTGAAAATTTACCAAAAGCCTTCGATCATATTGAAGCTGAAATTGAAGAACTTGACGAAGTTATAGCCGGGCACGGTGACTTCTGTGCCTGGGTAGCTTCTCGGGGTACCGCTGCAGCGTTCCTGAAGGCCGGCTGCGAGCATGGAAAAATCGTCAACAGGCCCAACTTTACCCTGTCTCCATCAATCCTGGACGATATTCCTGACCTCGCCCGAAGCAGCTCAAATAGATTTATAAAAATGATATGGACAAAAGGCGGGCGGGAGAAGGCTGGAGACGAAGCTCGAAGTCATCTTGAACCAGTAAGAAATGATACTTCGTACTTACCTTCTCCTTCACACTTGATTTTTACCCACGATACCTTGATTCATGTAGGATGACGAAGCTGAAGATGATACGTAAAGAATACGCCGCCGAAGCGGAAACCTGACGAAGATTAGTAGGAGTAGACTAGAAAAAACTCAGGAGAATTTGTAACGACTTTTTGTAAATACAATTAAACTGTTCTCAAGGAACTTTGTACATACCTTGCAATATATTCTTACCCTGCTTTGATGTGGACGAAATTAGTATTTTGAGCCGAAGGCGAAAAAAACACCTTCCCTTCTTTTCGTACACAACGAAGCATAAAAGCCCAGTTCCTCTTTTTGCCGAGGCTTTTCTTTTTTGTACACAACGAAGCATAAAAGACCACTTCTTCTTTTTGCCGAAACTTTTCTTTTTTGTACACAACGAAGCATAAAAGACCACTTCTTCTTTTTGCCGAAGCAACCACTTAGGAACACAAATGCTATGAATGAATGCTTATGAATGCAAATGCTATGATGTAATGTAATGTGCGAATGAATGTCCAAAGCATATGTCCGAAGCCACACTCTCAGCCATTATTTCCTTAGAAACAACCACACATCAGCTCTGCATTCCCTTAGGAACGACTTTGGAGCTTCTTCGCCTTTTACTTAGACGGTATAAGCTCTGCATTCCCTTAGGAACGTCTTTGGAGCTTCTTCGCCTTTTACTTAGGCGGTATAAGCTCTGCATTCCCTTAGGAACGTCTTTGGAGCTTCTTCGCCTTTTACTTTCGGCGGAATCAGCGTTGACTTTTCGCTGTGAGCTCTGCATCCCCTTAGGGACGTCTTTGGAGCTTCTTCACCTTTTCAGTTTCGGCACTCGATGGTGCGTTCTCAGTTTTTACATTTACATTTTTTGGGGGATTTTGCTCTTATAAAACTAAAAAGGAAATTACACATGATGGCCCCATTAAAAACCTTTCTCCCCCTTTAGAAAGGAAAAGGGTGCCATGAAAAAAGAAAAGGAAAACATAAAAAGTTACATCAAGTTATACATAATATCGCCGAAGCTCATCCGCATTCCAAGATCTTGGAATTTCGTTGCCATCCATGTCCTTCAATCTGTACGATCCAGGCCTTGACGAAGATACTACTAAGAAAGGTCCTTCCCATTTCAACTGTAGCTTGCCCACTGTGTCTGGGTTGGCTACTCTCCGAAGCACCATGTGACCCGGCTCAATATTTTTTAACCGGACCTTTCTATCTCGCCACTTGACTGTTTCAGCTTGATATTTATTGATATTCTCCACAGCCTGAAGCCTGATCCCCTCTAAAGCATCTTTTTCCACAAGGCAAGCATCTTCGGGACCTGATTCTGCCGAAGCTACTACTCTTATTGACCCAGCTTTAGCTTCTTCCGGAGTTATTGCTTCGTCACCGAATAATAATTTGAATGGGGTAAAGCCTGTAGACCTTGATATTGTTGTATTGTGGCTCCACACCACTTTGGTCAACTGATCTGGCCACTTTCCCCTAGGTTGATTGAAGATTAACTTCATTATTCCTGTCATTATAATGCCGTTGGCCCTTTCAACAAGCCCATTCGACTCCGGATGCCTAACTGATGCAAAATGGATCTTCGTTCCAATTTGATCACAGAAATTTCTGAAAGCTTCGGAGTCGAACTGCATTCCATTATCTACAGTGATGGCCTTCGGTACCCCGAAGCGGCAGACAATATTTTGCCAGAAAAACTTTTGGACAGTGGCCGAAGTTATTGTGGCTAATGGCTTCGCCTCAATCCACTTGGAAAAATACTCCACCGCCACTATAACATACTTTAGATTTCCTTGAGCCGGTGGTAATGGACCCAACAAGTCAAGGCCCCACCTTTGCAATGGCCAGATGGGTTGTATCAGCTGTGTCAAAGACGAAGGTTGCTTTTGATCTCTTGCACATTTCTGACAACCTTCGCACTTTTGAACTAACTCCGCTGCATCCGAAGCTGCCTTCGGCCAATAAAACCCTTGGCGGAAAACTTTTCCAAGTAACGGCCTAGATCCAATGTGGGATCCACACAGGCCTGCATGTATTTCTTTCATTAATTCTATACCTTCGGTTCTAGACAAGCATTTGAGCAGCGGGGCACAAACTCCATGTTTGTATAATTCCCCTTCTATCATGACATACGGACGAGCCCTTGCCTCTATTCTTTTATTGTAAGCTTCGTCATCTGAAAGGAACTTACCCTGAAGGTAAGAGATTATTTCAGTTCTCCAATCTTCGCTGTAAACAAGAGATATGTTGAGGACTGCTCTTTCAAGGAGCTCCACTGAAGGTGCCTTTATTGTTTCGAAGAACACATCCGAAGGTAACGGCAGCCCCTGTGCTGCAGACTTGGCTAGCAAATCAGCATGCTCATTTTGTCCTCGAGGGATATTCTTGACAGAAAATCCTTCGAAGGATGCTTCGATCCTTTGGACCGTGTCTAGATATTTTTCAAGTTTCGGATCTTTAGCCTTACAACTTTTGTCAATATGACCCAAAACAACCTGGGAATCAGTTTTAAGAATAGCCCTTCTGATTCCCATTGCCTTTAATTTCCGAAGGCCCAGGAGCAGGGCTTCGTACTCAGTAATATTGTTTGTACAGCTGAAGTCAAGTCTTGCTGCATAACAAGTTTTAACCTTGGATGGTGAGACCAACACAGCAGCTGCACCTGCTCCGAAGGTTCCCCAAGAGCCATCACAAAACACTGTCCACACTTCGGCATCTTTATTTGCTTCTTCATCCTGAGCCCCTGGCGTCCAGTCGGCAATGAAATCTGCCAATGCTTGAGACTGGATCGAGGATCTATGCACATAATCAATGTAAAATTCATTGAGCTCTGCAGCCCATTTTCCAATCCGTCCAGTAGCTTCTCTATTTCTCATGATATCCTTCAATGGCTGCGAAGAAGGAACAACAATATTGTATGCCTGAAAATAATGCCGAAGCTTCCTGGATGCCATTAAAACGGCATATAATACCTTCTCCAGCTCCGTATAATTTTTCTTTGATACACTAAGGACTTCAGATACAAAGTATACTGGAACCTGCTTCTTGACTTGTCCATCAAGCTTCTCCTGGACAAGTGCTGCACTTACTGCCGAGTGCGAAGCTGCCACATATAACAATAGAGGAGCCCCTGGCGTTGGTGGAGTTAATGTTGTTAGATCTATCAAGTATTGCTTCAGCTCATCGAAGGCTTTTTGTTGACTTGGGCCCTATTGAAAGACTTCAGCTGACTTCAGCACCTCGAAGAATGGTAAATTTCTTTCTGCTGATCTGGATATAAATCTGTTGAGAGATGCCAGCCTTCCTGTCAATCTTTGGGCCCCCTTTCTTGTGGTTGGTGGCTCCATTCGCAGTATAGCTTCGATTTTATTTGGATTGGCTTCGATTCTCTTTGTTGAAACCAAGCATCCAAGAAATTTCCCCTTCTTCACTCCGAAGACACATTTTTCTGGATTCAGCTTCAGACCAGCTTGTCTGAAACTGGCGAAAGTCTCCTGCAGATCAGCAATATGATTTTCCTGCTTCGTGCTTTTTACAATGATGTCATCGACATAAGTCAACACATTTCTGCCTATCTGAGACTGGAGGACCTTCGCTGTCATTCTGCTGAAACTTCCTCCAGCATTTTTGAGCCCCTCAGGCATCCGAAGATAGCAATATGTGCCACTTGGGGTTATGAAGCTAGTCTTCGGCTCATCTTCCTTCTTCATCCAGATTTGATGATAGCCTGAGTAGCAGTCCAGGAGACTCATGAGCTCTGAAGAAGCTGCTGCATCAACTAAAGAATCTATCCTTGGCAGCGGGAATTCATCCTTCGGACAAGCCTTGTTGAGATCTGTGAAATCGATACACATTCTCCACTTGCCATTGGCCTTCTTCACCATAACAGTGTTAGCTAGCCACTCTGGATACTTTACTTCTCTGATAACTCCTGCACTGAGGAGTCTTTTTACTTCATTGCGAGCCCCTTCGGCCTTGTCATCTGACATCTTCCGAAGCCTCTGCTTTCGGGGTCTGAAGGATGGGTCGACATTGAGCGAATGTTCAATAACATCCCGATTTACTCCACAGAGATCATTAGCTGACCATGCAAAAACATCTTTGTTGTTGAATAAAAACCTTATCAAGGTTTTCTCCTGGTCTTCAGATAGTTGCGAGCCCAACAGCACCTTCTGCTCTGCTATGTCCTCACACAATAGCATAGGCTTCGGCTGATCTGCTGAAGCTGCTTTCTCCCTTCTGAATTTGTACTGTTCACAAGCTTCAGCTCCATCTATGTTGTGGATTGCTTTGGAGTCAGTCCAGCTTCCTTCGGCCCTTCTAGCAGCTTCCTGGCTTCCATGAATAGCAATAGGCCCTTGGTCCGAAGGTATCTTCATGCAGAGATAAGCTGGGTGAAGAATTGCTTCGAAGGCATTAAGAGTACCACGACCAATGATAGCATTGTAAGGATACTCCATGTCAACAATATCAAACACAATTTGCTCAGTCCTTGTGTTGTTAACAAATCCGAAGGTTACCGGCATGGTAATCTTCCCAAGTGCTACAATCTGCCGCCCTCCGAAGCCACAAAGAGGGTGCGTAGCATCATGAATCTTGTCTTCGGGCTCTTGCATTTGTCTGAAGGCTTTAGCAAATATAATATCAGCTGCACTGCCTGTATCAACTAAGACATTGTGGACCAGAAATCCTTTGATCACACAAGAGATAACCATGGCATCATTGTGAGGATAATCCTTAAGCTGAAGATCTTCCTGAGAGAAAGTAATTGGAATGTGGGACCATTTTGACTTGATGAAGGGTCCCTGCACTCCAACATGCTGCACCCTTCTCTGAGCCTCCTTCTTCTGCTTCTTGTTAGCCGGCTCTGAGCAAGAACCGCCTGTTATCGGGAGCACCAGCTTCGAAGCCGAAGCAGCTCCAGCTTGATTGTTGAACGAAGCCATCAGCTCAGAAAAGTGGAAGTGAGTTCACCGGAGGTGGGCGCCAATGTTGGGGGCTTGTTCTCAAATGCTAAGAATTAAGAACAAGGCAACATAGAAAATGTTAGGTGTTAAAGTCCTTCGTCCTCCAAAACATTATATCCCTTCAGGATATAAAGAATTTCGGACGAAGGTTACGAAGGACGTACCTTCGTGAGCATAATAGCAAGGGACGAAGCATTCATATCATATAAATCATGAAGTATGAAATAAACATTTAAATATGATCATGGAATCATTTCCATTTTTATTATCATGAATGAATGAATGAATATAAATGACTTCAAATTACAAATGTACCTTCGGTCCTGAGGAAAACAAAGGTATAGGTGTGATGCGAAAGCAAATGGTAGGTTCGCGTGAACAGTGCAGGGGTACTGTTCATCTATTTATAGACACAGGACGCAGCCTGTGACGAATTACAATTATGCCCCTTACAAAAGTTTACAACATTAACTTAGACCTCTATGGATAAAAAGGTCATTGTATCTCTATGTCGGTTTGTAACGCCGAAGCTCCATAAAAAGGAACCTTCGGCCATCCCCTGGGGACAACTTCGGCCGAAGCTGCTTCTTCGTGTAAGACCTTCGGCGCAACGAAGCATGGTCCCAACAGGGGCGACAGTGGTTTGGTGGCAGCTCATGTTAACATGGGGTGGTAGTCTTGGCTAAGTTACCTCACCTAGAGGGCCATCAATACTGACATGGAAACCTTAGCGGGTGACTTTGTACTAAGGATATTTTGTTAAAGCCTCATAGTGGATCCCTAGCCATTCACCTCGCCAGTGTTTATGGGTCCGATCAACCTAGACTAGATGGGATACACGACTTGTGGGTAAAGTTGTACCACCTCTGCAAAGTGTAAAACAGATATGCCAGTCGTGCTCACGGTTAAGAGCAACCTGGACCCTCACATGATAATTGAACTTAACGATGGAAAATAAATCGTGATCTGTTGATCTACCAATGGTTTGCTTAAGTGATTTCACTTAAGTGTTTTTGATATAATATTATGCCTTTGATTAATTGGGATATTTGGGACACACTTATTAGTAAGACAGGTGTTGCTAATAAAATATTGACTAACTAAAATGCTTACCGCTTATCCATAGCCTACCTTGTTAACTTTGCATTATTTCCCCCACTTGTTGAGTCCCAACAATAAGTGAGCTCACCCTTGCTAATATTTTGATCAGAGGGTACATGTTTAATTCCGCTGTACTTTGAAAATGAAACATGTTTAAGATACTATGATCCGGATGATGTAATAAAGTTACTCTACTCTCTTTACGCCTTTATTGCATTGTCTTTTGATATATTACACTTGTGACGTCAACATATGTGTGCAAAATGGATCCTGGCCCACATATGCTATGCATTCGGTTTTGCCCCCAGAACCGAGTGTGACAGAAGTGGTATCAAAGCTATGCTGACTCTAGGTTGTTAGACTAGTTAGAATTGGAAAGCCTAGACAGTTCAAAACATGATAATTTTGTTCTTACAAAATTATTTTATTAACCCTACCTCTTTAAAATTCAACTAAGTTAGCATTTTCTCTTGTAGATGGTTCGTACAATTGTCACACCCGGATTTAAGGAACAAATCCGGGTGCATCTCATATACGCGCCAGAGAAGACAACACATATAATAATAGAGTGCATAGAGATAAATGTCATAAATATCGTAAATGTACTTATTACATAGCGGAAGTCTTACAAAAATAAATGATAAAATAAAGTGAACTATATATTATTCCCTTGCGCTAGAAAGCTGACTGGGAGAAGCCACCACTACTAGAGATATGCTTATTTAAGACACACATTTTAAAACAAATATCAATGCATTTTATAGAAGTGTCTTATATCATATGGTGATGAGTAAGGTAAGACGGTTCGTTGGAGATCTGTCTTTAATAAAGAAGTGTTTTGAGACATTTACATCAAAATAAATGTCTTATATTGATTTAAGACGGATTGTTATTGAAAACCATCTCAAATAAATATACCATTTTAGTCGTTAAGATTGCAATAATTGTCTTAGATTTTGGTTAGTATATTTGACGCTTTTGTATATGAAAGCATCTCAAATAAAGATATTATTAGAGTCGTCTAGACTACAAGGATCGTCTTAGATGTTAGTGAGTATACTAGACATTTCTAAATATGAACTCGTCGTTGTATGATATTTATGATAAGACATCTTGTTAAAAAGCATAGTAAATAGTGAATCCATCTTAGTTTGATCATATATATGATATAAAATGTAAAACTTATCTTTATAACTTGATATATATGGTAAAATGGACCCACATGCGACTCGATCATTAATGTGTCACATAACTGACCTAAGTCATCATTTTACTTTAATTCCTATCATTTACATACCATAGGGTTTAGGAAGGCATACGCATATGCTGAATATATTAGTGCTTTTTATATTTACATTATCAAACTCCAAAACTGAGCTATTTCAGAGATTCAGACTAAAAAACGCAACGTCTAAATGATTCCTGCTAATGAGGTTCCTTAAAAGATGATCCCGATTCACTCGCTCTTGGCATTCCACGGGTGTCAGTGTCAAAATGCCACAGTGTGACGAAGCGTGTTGGCCTCAATTTTACAGACACCCTTTCAGTTCTCGCAAATCAACTTGCAGTCCTCACACTAACCCCAACCACGTTCGGTTGGGTTGGGCGCCCCCTCAGCCCATGCAGTCCCCTTACACCCATCTCACCCAAACCCTACCACCTCCTCCCGCTCCTCCTCCTCTACCAACGCTCCCTAGGGTGAACCCATCGTCACCCCGTCTAGGCCCACAACGCCCTCCTCCCCTTGTGAGTCAGGCGCCCCTCTTAGTCATGTGCAGGGTGAGCCGCTGCCATGGTGGGTGTTTTTTGCGGGCGTGAGCTCCGCCCGTCGCTGGTCTTGGATGACATGGCTAGGCTCCTACCACCCCTCCCTCCACCCGAGACTCCATGTTGCCACCGCCACATGAGACTACGCATCCACTCTTCTTCCTCCCCTTGCTCTCGATGGCTGGCGTCCGCTCCTTAAGCGCCTCTGCCCATGCCCAGCTCACGCACTTGCCGGCTCCCCGATGGAGATGAATGAAGAAAGGAAGGTCAGCTTACTAGAACTAGCAGATATATCATCGGCCACGATTGGAGGATTCTCATGGGCTCCCTTGATTTTAGATCCAGGAGTGAAGAAGTTTACCCATGGCCCTAAGATTGTGTTAACTCTTCCCCAGAATGATATTGAGCTCCTGGCCTTCGTATTAGCCATACGAGATGATGTGAACCTCACCTTCGAGACCTCCGCAAGGTCGAGGTTGTCATCATCTTCGACCAGATGGGCATCAAGGAAGACCTCCTCCACGAATTAGGGCACTCCCTATTTTTATTCTTGATTCCTCGGATCAATATATGTGTTTTTCAGTATTCAAGAGCAGAGCCGAAATATCAATTAACTCTATTATTATTGTTATTAATATGTTCCCACAGGTACTGGCTTTGATTCTCTCGCCTACTAGGGAGCTTGCTTCCTAAATAGAGAGTTATGCCGGCTATTGGCGACCACCTGAACGTCCAAGTGCATGCTTGCATTGGTGGAAAGAGTATTGATGAGGACATCAGGAGGCTCGAGAATGGGGTGCATGTTGTCTCGGGAACTCCAGGCAGAGTCTTAATATGATCAAGAGGAGGACTCTGTGAACAAGAGCCATCAAGCTTCTAGTTCTGGTTCGTTTGCTCTCCTATTTTTCTTTTTTGAAAATTTTGTCTGCTTAATATGTAAGGGGCTGATTCATGTGTGTTGTAGCCTATAGTTTTTTATTTTTTTTAGCAATTGACTATATTTGATGAACATCAGAGATGCATATACTTTTTTCTCCAAGTTTCAGCATGTAGTGGTTATCAGGGAGTTGCCATCTTGGAAGTATAGTAGCTAAATTTATTTGAGTAGTCTTTTATGCAGGGTACTAATTTTTTTTGTTAAAAATGTCACTGCAGTTATGTCCTAGTGTCCACATCCTTATCTCTACTACTTTTGGCTGCCTAGGTAAGATGTTACATCCATATGACCTTTGTGATATCTTTTTTGCTATATGTACTTTTACCAGGCATACATGTGATCTGATCTATGTAGCTTGCTAACACTTGACCTGCGCTTCATGCAGTTTGGTGGTGGTGGGAGGAGCATCCCCACGAGTGTGTCCCCGGCGAAGAGACCTTTGGTGCTTTCCATTTACTCCACCTCTCTTTGTTCAATGTTTTATTTTTTAGCTTATTTTTGTGTGAAAATTTGATTTATTTAGTCCTGCTAGGTGGATTTAGGGAGCACGAGGATGAAGCCGCTGCCAGAACAGAAGGCACTAGAGATGATTTTTGAGAAGCTTCAAAGGTGTGTGTTTCACATATTTGTCGCAAACACGGACATTGTGACCTATGATGGCTATATATAATAAGTAATATAATTAGTGTGAAATTGAAACCATGATCTATTTTGAAATGGAACCATTCAGTAGTGTGTAGGTTTGCTGTTACTTTTAACAACTGATGCAATGAGCAGATAAATTGGTACTTAGTCTCTGATCGCCCTACCTCCCTCCCTCCCGCTCGCGCGCACATGCAATATCTTGAAGGACGAGGGCCAAAAACAACAACTGTTTGCAAAATTAAATCTGGATTCATTGAAGCATGTTTCTTGGAGGGAGAAGGTCAGATTCCTAGGAAACCTTTTTCCGTGGTTACACTTTTTAGCAATATCGTTTGCATAGTTAGGAGCAGTATGTTTTGTGGTGATATTCTATGTGAACAGTGCATTTGTTATTGACAACGAAGGAATCAGCCATATATGTACCAACGACCTTGGAAGCTCGGCGTAGGATCACCTTTTTTGCAAACTCACTTTTTATGAGAATGCCAAGGGCACCACCTGTCTGTAGCATGATGTCCTTCAGGTAGGCAGTCTAGCTGGCTTGAACTCCCTTTTCTGCATCACTTAATGTTATCCAGGTTTTAGCAGTAGCTTTCAGAGCAAGCATAATTATGCCAAATCATTCTTTTACATTATAACACTTCCTTAATAGTTTTTAAATTGTTTTCTGCTTTTGCACCAGTGTTTTAACTCCATACTTCAAAGAGGAGGTGCTCTTTTCACCATAAGATCTTCATAGGAAAAATGAGGATGGTATATCAATACTATTCTACCTACGAAAAATATATCCATGTATTTTTGCAAATACTAGACATAAAACTTTGAGATATTTATTAAAGCTTTTAGGAAATGATTCACCATGACTCCTGTGTGTCCATAGATGAATTTAGGAACTTCCTTCATCGAATAGATTTTAAACTGAAAGATGAAGAAGAACTTAAAGAAAGGATGGATGAGATCTGTAATTGGGCGTCTTATAGGAGTCAAACTCTCACCAGAACAGGTAAAATGAGTAGTGCAATCCTGCAATTCATCAAAATATAACTTGTTCTCTGACTTCTTTTTTTCCATTTTTTCCCAAACTACTTTTTTTTATTTTCCTAGTAAGAGGAATGATGTACTACAGAAAGGCACTTGAAATCCAATGCCTTCAAGATATGACAGATCCTGGTAAGATCAATGTGTCCATGTTTTCCTTTTTCCAAACCATGTTTATCATCATATCTTTGATTACATGTTTATTTTTTGTAGCTAATGTTGACCGAGACAGATCAATAGGATCCTACCAAGAGTTGCAATCTGATATTGAAATGGCACAAGCTATTGCTGATATCAAATTCACCTATGTTGTCTCATGTCAAGTTTATGGCATGCAAAAGACATCAAAGGATTTAAATGAAAAGGCGCTATCAGAATATCCTCAGTCTCATGATAATGTACAGAAGCTAATGCTCTATACCAGTATACCTACATAGTATGCTTGCTGCAACCCAACTAACTTGTAAATTACACAGGAACCCATCAGTACGAGTTGCTTTCATTGATGAGGTCGAAGCTCCAACTAGAAATGGAGCAACTGAGAAGACATATTATTATGTTCTTGTCAAAGGTGGTGAAAAGTATGATGAGGTACTTGTCAAATAAAATTTTAAGATTCACTTGCCTTTGCATAACACATGAAGTCACAAGTCCTGGGCAACACATGCAGAAAATAGAAGAGTTATATGAGTTTTGAATTTTTACTTATTTCATTTCCAGAATTTTTGGATTTGGTAAATGAAGTTATATGAAAAATCCAGTTATTAGGATTGGCTTGGTTGACATTGTTATGTAGCCTATATTATAATGTTAAATATCAAGCCTTCAGTTATCTGTTTTCTTTCTAGTTAATAAGTAAGCTTAGGAGTTGTTGCAATTTGAGTCAGCTATGTCATAAAAATAATGCTTTCCTCAGGTTACACTCCTACAAAAAATCTTTTACCAAATAATGTGTGATATATATAAGTAGTTTCTTATCAAGATTTCTACACTGATTCATGCAACCAAATGCTCAGATTTAGCAACATTGTGTTATTTCTGCGTACACATGATTAAAACAGATGTCATTTTCATGCTTAACGCTGCAAATTTTGTTTTAGGAAATTTACCACATAAAGCTTCCTGGCAATCCAACAGATATTGGAGAGGGAAAACCTAAAAACCAAAATCATGGACTTCATCAAGTTTGACGTCGGCAACATGGTAATGGTGACCAGCGGGAGGAACACCGGGCGTGTAGGAGTGATCAAGAACCGGGAGAAGCACAAGGGCAGCTTCGAGACCATCCACGTCGAGGACTCCATGGGCCACCAGTTCGCCACCCGCATGGGCAACGTGTTCACCATCGACAAGGGCAACAAGCTGTGGGTGAGCCTGCCCAAGGGAAAGGGTATCAAGCTCAGCATCAGCGAGGAGCAGAGGAGGCGCGATTTCATTGCCTAGGTTGCTGCCAACTCATAAGTTCTCTGAACATGCTGCTTGGAGCTTTTTGTTATGTCAAGTTTTCTCCTATTTGTTGTACAGGAAAAGATAGGAAAAGATAGAGTGGAATTCAAATTTGGTGGCCGTAAAAGTGTGGAGACTTGAATTCATATAAAGTTAGGCTTAACATTAGTGCAAACAGTTGTATTTTAATTTAGATTTAGAGTACACTTATGTATGAGTTGTTTGACAATGCTTATTTATGAGATATTGAAAGGTACTTATTTATATTATATTAATTATAATGTTGTTCAATATATGTGTATGTATATTTATCTTTTAAATTATTATAACGTGATATTTGAAAAATGATTATAAATTGAAGAACGTACTACCGTGTAAGTCATTTCATTTAAATCTTAATAAGACGGTCACCAAAATGTCTAATATCAGTCTCCTAAATAAGACGGTTTTTAAAACGTCCAGTATTTGTCACCTAAATAAGATGGTTTTCCTATTGTAATCGTCTATTATTGTAGGATATTCGAGATAGTTTGATAAATATTTTATGACTTATAATGTTTGTATTCTCTACGGTTCTTTAAAAGAAGTGTCTTAAACAAATATATAATTCAAGACGGTTTATCAGACAAAATGACTTAAACAAATACCTTTTATAGACGGTTATAAATTAAAAATTGTCTTATATAATATCTTTTAAGATGGTTTATAACCATCTTAAATGTGGGACATCTTTTACGACTCCATCAAATTTGGACACTTCATAAGCGTCTTAAGAACTGAAAATTAACCGTCTCATATAACATGTTTTGTAGTAGTGCACCTAGATCAAGTCAAAAGCCTCGGTGCTAGGCGGCTCCTCTTCGACCACCTGTTCTTCTCCGGTAGGGGGGTATGAGACAGCAAGAGTGAGCTCACATACATTCATAGCTCAACATGTCGTGGGGAACAATGTGCATGAACTCACCAAAGGTGGGAGTTCATGTGGAGTGTAAGGCTGATCAACAAAATAAAGGCTGAAGGTGAGCATTGCTTTTATAAGTTGGTTAAAATTTTATTAGCAATTACTAAGTATAAGTAGATACCAAACCTTAGAAATAATAAGTAAAAGTAATAATAAAATAATCCCAATGCGATGCAAATGACAAATTGAGTTTTAATTCCATAGATTAATCATGTGAGGGTCCGAGCTGCTCATGACCGTGAGCACGGCTAGTATACCAGTTTTACACTCTGCAGAGGTTGCATATCTTTACCCACAAGTCTTGTTACCCATCTGCCAAGAGACGGCCAATCCCATACACCTCTACCGAGGAGGCGAGGCAGGGTAACACTGTGAGGCCTTTACAAAGTTCCACTAGTTTCAAAAAACCCGCTACAGTTTATAGGAAGCTCCAGTGCAGAAATCCCTTGCCTGACCGCCATCACAGCAAAATCAACCGAAGGACCTCCTTACACTGACCACTCCCCTACTGCCCTTGCCCCTTTCGGGTAAGGTATTTATCCACTAGCTTTCCTAGTTAATCAGCCAAGGGCATCCCATAATACCCTTGTGGTAGCACTGTTTTACCGGGTGGTCGCTCCATGTTCCCATTAACATAAAGATCTTAACATGAACAGTAATAATAAACAGATAATAAAAGTATAATTATGAATAGTGTATCTCCATACCCAAAACCACATAAAGCAATAGCAAGTACTACCCAAAAATATTTCATTGGTGAAACAAGGATAAAGATAACCAAAACTAGGGTAACCTATTGGATCCCATCGAAATTAGCCTATGCAGATCATTATGAATAATAAGAACATGACTGGGTAAAAATAAGGGATCAAGGGCACAACTTGCCTTCAATGAGCTCCTGCTCAGCAACTTCTACCTGCTGAACCTCAGGATCCACAATGGCTTGCTCGTCTACTCGCATCAACACAATACATACATAGTATAGCAAAAATTAACATCACACCAAACATGTAAATAAAATACACAATAATTATCTACACATTAAAATATGAACTTAGGAATAGGAATCATTAATTTTGGAGTTATAGATTTTAAGATATGGATTTCCAAAGGTTTTATGTATTTAATACAAAGTTAAGTGAGAGATAAATTTTAATGTGTCTTTCATGCCAAAACAGTGGCACTAATGGATAAAGAATAATATTATAAAATTATAGAAATTGGAATGTGTCAATTTGGACAAAAATGAATTTTGTATGCATTTTACAAGTTTCTGCAATTAATTCAATACTAAAATTCATTTTCTAATTGATTTTATGAATATTATTCCCTGATTGGGCCACGCCACAATAACCAGGAAAGACAGGGGCTTCATTATAGGCTTCCCGAGACACAATCAACAGTGCCACAGGACTGCGGGTTTATTTCAGTGTTTGGCGGGGGCTCTTTAAAAAAATGTACCCGCGAAGGGGTATCCTGAAACCAGGGATGTCCGATTATCATCCGATGGCAAGGATAGATCAGAGCGCTAATATAACGGGATATGACGCTGGCCCCTGGATCTAGATCTAACTGTCGAGATTCTATGTTGATCCTCCCGCACGATTCCCATCCGACGACTTAGATTTATCACACGAAGCGGTACACAGACTATTTAATCTGCGCTGTTGACAAAAAGACAAACGGCCGAGGTTCTTCTCCCCCCCATGGACGGTGTCTTCCACCCGTGACCCCTCTCCCCCGATAGAGCCCAATCCAACGCCGCCGGCGACGGCCAATCTGGCACGCCATCGCACCTGTTGGGGGCCTTCGTCTCCCGAAGGTCCTGAAAAACATGATTAACAATGTTTTCTCAAGTGTAATGTATGTACAGGAGCCTTCGGAATCGGAATGAAGCTATCTACAATATGAAAAGCATGGTTGGGACAAAGGTCGAACCAGTTCCGAAGCTATGTGCAAGGAAGCTTCGGCTCAGTAGCAGAAAAGGAACCGACTTAAAGAGGAAAATGCTTTTTAGTCCTCGATAGATTGTCCTAATGTCAATAGTAAACATGAAGGGTATGAATGTAATTTTGCACAGGCTGCGCCCTTTGACTATTAATAGATGAATAGTACCCTCGTACAATTCACGCTGACTTGTATTCATTTTGTGCGTCACACTTGTACTATTGTCTTCCATCAAGCCGAAGGTACATTTGTAATTCAATATTGTTTCTGTCTTTTCGTAATAGTATAATGAGAATGAATTAACAATGTTATATGATTGCTTATGTTGTCTTCTATATTCTGTATGCTTCTTCTTCTATTATCATTTACTACGGTGACGAAGGTATGTCCTTCGTAACCTTCGTCTGAAGATCATTATATCCTGAGGGGAATAATGTTTTGAAGTATGAAGGGTATTGACATTTAACATTTTTGTGCTGCCTTGTTCTTAATTCATAGCATTTGAGAACAAGTCCCCAACATTGGCGCCCACCTCCGGTGAACTCATTCGACCACCTTCGGCAAGCACTGACCTTCGTCATGCTGCCGTAGAAGATAACTGCACCAGGGGCTGCTGCACTGCAGCCACTAGACACAAATCAAGAGATTCTCTCTCTTCGAGGGGCTCGAAGCCAGAAGAGAAAGGCCACCAGTTCAACACTCTAGGAGGAGGAGTTGGACCAAGAGATTAGGGACATGGAAATCATCCATCAACAAGTGCAAAGGAAGAAGGAGAAGATGGCCCGGCTGGCTGATCTTCAAAGGAAGATTGACGAAGCTACTGAAGAAGTGCGTCATCTTGATCAAGATGAACAAGACCGAAGGCCCCAGCACAGGGAGCTTTGTCAAGAGGGCCTATTCAACGAAGATGGATGGTATGATGATTTCAGTCATGATACTTTTACTTTTGATGATGCTTCTCCCTTGGCAGCAGAACTGCAGGCTACTCCATGGCCCCCATCATACAAGCCACCCCAGCTTCCCATGTATGATGGGCAATCAGATCCGAAGCAGTTTCTGATGAGTTACGAAGCAACTATATCTTCGTACGGGGGCAACACTGCAGTCATGGCGAAATCTTTCGTCATGGCAGTCCGGAATGTAGCCCAGACATGGCATTCTTCTCTTCGGCTAGAATCTATCACGTCATGGCAGAAGCTCAAAGACATGCTGGTTAGCAGTTTCCAAGGCTTTCAAACGAAGCCAGTCATAGCTCAGGCCCTGTTCCAATGCACGCAAGACCACGAAAAATATCTTCAGGCATATGTCCGAAGGTTCTTGCGACTGAGGGCACAAGTGCCTATAGTGCCTAATGAAATTTTCATTGAGGCCATGATCAAGGGTCTTTGGCCTGGACCTACTGCTCAATATTTCGCAAGAAAGCCCCCATAGACTCTAGAGAAGCTGCTTCAGAAGATGGATTAGTACATGTGGGCTGACAATGACTTCCGCCAAAGAAGGGAGGAAGCTTACAGATTCTCTGAGATGACCAGGGGCTTTGAAGGACAAATTCACCCTAGGCATGTCAGGTCGATCCATAGCTCCAGTCAGAGCGATGACAAGGGAAGTCAGCCTCAGAGGTCACAGTACACCTCACAACCTTCGGGGCAATAGCAAAGCTCTTTCAGGCCACCAGCTCTATGGGGCAGAGGCGCCAGGGGCTTCGGAGGAAGATATGGGGATCATCCCAGGAAGATTCATTGCTTATTCTGTGGTGAGGATAAGGGCCATACTACGAGAATGTGCCAAATCACCATTCAGAAGCAGAAGGAGATCGAGGAAACCGAAGCTCGACAGAATCAGCCGAAGCAGGTCTTGCACACTGCTTCGTGCCACTCCCCCTACATACCAGAATATGTGGGCAATCATCCTGCAGTTTTTGCTGCTTCGGCTAATCATTCCCAGGATTCCTGGCCACAGCTCCCTCCTCCACCACCATTGCAACCAACTTATGTCATTTTGTTTTTTAACAAGAAACAAGCAATGTAAATCTAGTTTTAATTCTCTGTAATAATTTCGCTTTTATCAGAATGAAATATATCTTTTTCACAGACTTACGAAGCTCAAAAAATGCTGAAGCTCAAAAGTCGTTCCTAAGGGAATGCAGAGCTAAAAATTGCTGAAACTACAAAAAGTCGTTCCTAAGGGAGCGCAGCGTAAGTTCTGCCGAAGATACAAAAAGTCGTTCCTAAGGGAGCGCAGTGTATGTTTTCTGCTCAAAAGTCATTCCAAAGGGAATGTAGAGCCAAATACCGCCGAAATATAAGGCGAAGAAGTTCAAAAGACGTTCCTAAGGGGATGCAGAACTTATACCGCCGAAATAGAAGGCGAAGAAGTTCAAAAGACGTTTTTAAGGGGATGCAGAACTTACACCGAAAAATAAGCGGTGAAGCCGAAAAATAAACGGCAGAGAGATTTTGATCGTTCCTAAGGGGCCGCAGAGATTGTGTGTTTTAGTGTGGGCGTGTGGGTGTGTGTCATAGACATTAGCATCATTTTTAGCATCATACCATCACATCATCCTGCATAGCATCACATCATACATCATATTGCACCAAGGACACGAATTGAATACGAAGCATGGATGTTTTTACGAAGGCACTAAGTAAGCTGAGAAATACAGTTTCGTCAGCTTTGTTGCAAAAGAAGGGATTCCCTGGTTACGAAGCATGGATGTTTTTATGAAGTATGGATATTTCTACGAAGCTTGGTTGTTGTCACGAAGCATGGTTATTTTCACGAAGCACAGATCTTTTTCTTTGCGAAGCATGAAAAAAAGGGAAGGTGTTTTTCGCCAAAGGCTCAAAAATGGTATGTATATAAAGTTTCATGCATCGCAAAGAAGTGAATTACAAATAATTTACATATTAGATTCAAAAATATGCACATCAAATATTACAGTTTTGTTACAACAAAGCTACATTGTCTATCTAAAAATGTTTCTACAATAAGTACTAGTCTTCCTTCAGGACCTTCTCCGCAACTTCATTCAGCAATTTATTGATGACTTCGTCAACGATAGATTCGGCCATATTGATGATCTCCAGTGCTTCCTTCGTTTCTAGATCGGCCAGGGGGTCGAACGGTTCCGGTGGCGGAGATAATTGAGCTACAGTAAAAAGAAAAATATAATAATAATATAATAATCAGTCCGAAGCCACAAAAACAAATGCCAAAGATAGATGCCGCAAAACAATACCTATGCGTCTCTCGCGCTCTGCGACTTCTTCAGCCTGTTTTGCTTGAACTCGGGTGTCATGGATGTCTTTCTCGCTTTTCTTCATAATTTCGTGAGCCATCTCTCGGCCACCATTTACCCAGATGTCATTGTAAAATTTCCCGCCCATTAAACTTGCTTCAGCTGAGGGATCCTTTGTGTCATCTACGGAAAAGGCAGCTTCGGCCTAGGCCAGGGTCTTGACATGGTCGCATCCCGCCTTCTCCAGGATGGCTGAAATTCCCCTTGCGCCGGAGAATGCGCAGACATCCCCGCGATCACTTAAGATTTCTTCAAAAGCTTCGGCTTCTCCACTTATCCATTCGATCACACCTTCAGGGTCGCCTCGTATGAAGTTATCTTCATTAGAATAGGCGCCCACATTGGCGAAGCTAGCCTTTATCTTCTCCGCGCAGCCTAAAGATTTTTCAAAACATCTTTCTTTGGATGTGCGAAGTTCTTCAATTGTTTTCTCTAAATAGTTTTTCCAATATTCGCTAGCCTCTCGGTTAGCTTCTGCGAGAGCGCATTTTTCTTTGGCCTATGCCAACTGTTTCCGAAGGTCTTCAAATTCATTCTTCTCGATTTCGGCTTGAGCCTTGAAACTAGCTTCATCCTCTTTCACCTTGTTTACTAATGAAATCAAAATTTTATCATTTTCAAGACCCTCGTTCCTTAATTCAATTACCTCTGAACGAAGGTTGTTTAGAGCCATTGTGTATCCTTCATCTTCAATATTTTTCTGAGCCCTTAGTGCATTACTAAAAATTAAGCCCTACAAGAGGAAGACAGAATTAAGTAAAGTAAATAAAATATTTCATTTTTCAAATACAAAATTAGCTTTTACACCTTTATGCTATTATATGCTAAGCTATCAGCAAGCTCATCCTTTAACAAGATCAAAAGACCGTCTTCTAGCTTCGGGAATCCGATGCTTCTACCTATCTCCCGGCAAACGGATATCTCTTTATTATCCGGGAGACAGTACAAAAAATCTTCTTCCCCATTAACAATAAACACTAATGCCCCCTTCGGATATTTCAATTGTTGGGCATAATGTAGTGCTTCTAGCTTTTCTTCTAAAGAAAGTTCTTTTCCCGAAGCGTGATGGATGATGTAATCAATGCTTTCCTTTGAAGCTTTGGTAGTAGCAGCTTCAACCTCTTCAGACACAATCTCCTTTGCCGCTTTTTCTTCAACTACAGCAGGCTCCGTCTCGGTGGGCTCTGAAGGCCCAACTTCGGTTTCAATTTCAATTGTTGCAGCCTTGACTTCTGCCTACTTAGTTTCAGCTTCAGGGTGCACTTTCGAAGCTTCGGCAATTTTTCTTGAAGGAGTAGGACTCAAGGCTTTTGTTGTTTCTAACACAACATCTAGCACATTTCACATCCTTCTCCACTTGGGAGATGTGGTAGAACTTTTTTGTGTCTTTGGCGCTGTTGCCTCTGTTGAAGGTTTAAAGTCTCTGGCATTTTCGTCATTTCTTTAATTTCCGGCCCTTCAGCCTTATCAGCCTTCGTTTCAACTAGCCTAACTGAAAGCTCCTTCAGCATTTTAGCCAGCTCTTCAATCCTCTAATCAAGGCGGGCGGTTTATTTTGCTTTGACAGTCGAAGAGGCCCCTTTGCCAAATTCAGGTATCACGGCCGGTTCTATGAAATGCGGTCGGTGAGTCAGAACCTTCATCTTCTTGCCTTTTGGGTCAGCTGTGATGGCCGAAGCGGCAACCTTTCTAGAAGCAGTGATCTTTCTTTTTACCCCATGGCCTCGCAGAGGGTAGCAATAGTCAGGGTATACGAAGCCAATAGCATCGAATACCCTGTTCAACCTTTTCTTATTCCAACCCCCGAAGGCTGCGGACAAGGCATTGTTTTCTGTCTTGGAATAAGCTCCAAGCAAATCATCACTTGTAGCTTTGATGCACTTCAGCCAGTCATCGTTTGGTTCATCAAATTTATCCCCAAACCTGAATGTATACATCAACCGGACCAAATCACCTTCGCTAGACTTAGTGATGGTCTCCTTTGGCATTTCCCAGCTTTCTACAAGTGGCCACACTCTGAATGCTATATGCTCTTGAACTAAATCTCTTGTGCTGATGAAGGAGCAGATAGTACTGAAGGCCTTCTGACATGCTTCGGCGGCGTCATCAATTTCGACCTTTAGCCTTCGGAGGCCGAAGCGGGACCAAATGGGGCGCATAATGACTTCCTTAATATCATCCCTCGCTGGCAAATCATTCTTCACATAGAACCATTCTTCCATCCAAGCCCCGGGCCATCTCTTCCGAAATGTTGGCACTGGGTGGCTTGCGTTGGGGCGAGCGATAAATCCATAACAACCAAAGTTGTTGTGGTACTGTTCTTTACCCATGGCCTTCATCTCATATAGAAGTTCGTGCATACTGCAGAAGCACTTCGCACTTGGCTCTAGCCCTTGGCTCCTTACTGCCCAGACAAAAATCCCCATCCTTATTATGGCTTCGGGGGTGATCTGATGAAGGAAGATTTGGTAGGTCTTCAGCACTTCAACTACAAACTTACTTAAAGGGAACTGAAGCCCAGCCTTGAAGAAGCTTCGGAAAATCACAACTTCGTTCTCCTCAGGAGCAGGGACGTTGTTGTCGCCGCCAGCGCTAACAATAGACATATCCCGAAAGTACCTTCCTCTCATATTATCACGATGACTATGTTTGATGGTTGATTTTCCGAAGATTGAATGACTTGGCCTCTAGGGTCGATCCTTAGAATCTTTGTCCTCACTTTCTACATCATAGCTATCGCTGTCATCAGTATCTTCAGATAAGCCTTCTAATATCTCTTTAGTAATCTTCTCTATATTTGTTTTTGCCATTGACTCCGCAAATCCAACAATATAAGGATCGACAGTCTTCTCCTCAAATAGCTCCTCCTCCACAGTCGGCTTTGTCTCAACAGCAACCTTCTTGCCTTGAGATATTTTTTCTTCAGACACGGAGAAAACGTGTCTTTTAAACTGAAGCTCAGAGAGCTTGAAAAACTATCAAGCGCTAGTGAGCAAGAGCTATAAAATTGAGAAAATAAAGCAAATGACACAACTAGTGTATAAAAATGCAGCTGGTGTGAGTTCTTATTTATACGCTCAGCGCGCTGCAAGTTGGAGGGCCCCGTCTGTCATTGACTGTTGCTATTCTAGCAAAGGGAAGGTGTTTTTTTCGGACCTTCGGCTTAAGACCTTCGTCCATGTCGCAGTCTGAATTCGTTATCTTAACAAATTAATACTGCGAGGGGCTACTGTTGGGTGCCTTCGTCTCCCGAAGGTCCTCAAAAACATGATTAACAATGTTTTCCCAAGTGTAATATATGTACAGGAGCCTTCGGAATCGGAATGAAGCTGTCTACAATATGAAAAGCATGGTTGGGACGAAGGTCAAACCAGTTTCGAAGCTATGCGCAAGCAAGCTTTAGCTCAGTAGCAGAAAAGGAACCGACTTAAAGAGGAAAAGGCTTTTTAGTCCTCGATAGATTGTCCTAATGTCAATAGTAAACATGAAGGGCATGAATGTAATTTTACACAGGCTGTGCCCTGTGCCTATAAATAGATGAACAGTACCCTCGTACTGTTCACGCTGACTTGTATTCATTTTGTGCGTCACACTGTACTTTTGTCTTCCATCAAGCCAAAGGTACATTTGTAATTCAATATTGTTTTCGTGTTTTCGTAATAATATCATGAGAAAGAATTAATAATGTTATATGATTGCTTATGTTGTCTTCTATATTCTGTATGCTTCTTCTTTTATTATCATATACTGTGGTGACGAAGGTATGTCCTTCGTAACCTTCGTCTGAAGATCATTATATCCTGAGGGGAATAATGTTTCGAAGGACGAAGGGTATTGACATTTAACATTTTTGTGTTGCCTTATTCTTAATTCATAGCATTTGAGAACAAGTCCCCACCAGCACCAAACCCAAATTAAACGATCATACACGAGGCCATGGTAGTTGCGAGTTGGCCGAGGTGCTTCATATCGTAAGGGCTGATGGTGGTGGCGCGGTCCACGGTGTTGAGCGGTCCGACAGAGAGTCTTCAGCCATGGCGAGGAATTCCCTGAAGTTCAGTCAATGATTCTCCCCGGCGAGGCTTGAAAACTTCCCGGCGCGCTTCGGTGGAGCTTCTGCAACACTTTTCTGACGTCGACCCTCGTCGCAACGCTATTCTTCGCTCCTCACTCATATCGGCGGCAATGGCGGCTGGGCTCGTTGGGCACTGGCGCTGCAGAAAGAGCTTTGGTGATAGGCGTGGCTGAGGTATCCGCCCATATAGCTGAGATGGGGTGAGCGGGTTCGTGGTCAGCTGACCACGGCAGAAAACCCGGGTGGTCACCGCGGTGGCCGCGTCATGCGCGCGCGTTCATTATGGTGAGATCGTTGGCGACCGATTTGACATCCCGGCCCCGCGCGCAGGTGACAAAGCAGGGAAGACCCGGTCGCGTCGCGCGTAGCGGAGAAGGGCTGTCATTTGGGTCCTGCGTGTCAGCGTGGTTACTCATTGTGGGCCCGGTTAGCAGCTGTGAGCTCGCGTGGTGGAGGAAATCTTTGGTCGTGCGGAAGACATCTAATGGTCGGCCAAATAGGTGGCGCTCGGCCCATTCAGTGCACAATGCTATTTTTCATTTTCTTTTCCTATTTTCTTTTCTTTATTCCCAAATTCTACTTTAAATTCAGATTTAAATTCAAATCATGTGCCACATTATCCTCATTTCATGTTGTGAAATTTAGAAATACCAATTTTAGAAATATAATTATATATATATTATTTATACTTTCATAACCTTTCTCTCTTTCTTATTTTCAAACCCTACTCTCTATTTAGGGTTTATTCCAACTTCTAGTCATTATTATATGTTTATTATCCTCATTATTTTTTTTATTTAATGCACAAACATATAAACTCCAACATGATGCATATTCTTTTATTTTAGTATCATTTATTTTAATTATATATTTTTTAATTATATGTATGCTCTTTTTATGATGAAAATATGGCACACAAAATGAGGAGATCCAATATAGTATCACTATATACATTTTGGGTATTACAAATCCTACCCCGTTAACAAGAATCTCGTCCTCGAGTTTTAGGAAGGACTAGGGAAAAGATGGGGAAAATCTATGCGAAGCTCTTCTTCTCTCTCCCAAGTAGCTTCATCTTCTCCGTGGTGACTCCATTGCACTTTGCACATCTTTATAACCTTATTTCTCATAACACGAGTCAGTGTATCAAGAATCTTGATGGGATACTCAGCTTATGTGAGATCATCTTGAACACTAAGGTCCTCCATTGATAGCTGCTCTTCAGGTACTATGAGACATGTCTTCAGCTGAGATACATGGAACACATCATGTACGTCCGCAAGATGATCGGGTAGTTCTAGTTGATATGCCACTTCTCCCACTCGCTTTAAGATCAAGAAGGGTCCAATAAAGCGAGGGGACAACTTTCCTTTGACTTTAAATCTTCGCATACCTCGGAGTGGTGACGCCTTCAAATAGACATGATCACCCTCCTTAAACTCTAGCAGTCTTCTTTGGGTATCAGCATAGCTTTTCTGCCTTGACTGTGCAGTTCTCAAATTCGCTCTTATTTGATGGACTTGTTCCTCTACCTCTTGTATAATATTAGGTCCAAAGAACTGCCTTTCACTGGTTTGATCCCAATACAATGGAGTCCTGCTCTTTCTGCCATACAAAGCCTCAAACGGGGACATCTTCAAACTGGCCTAGTAGCTATTATTGTAGGAGAACTCCGCATAAAGTAAACTCTTATCCCAACTACCAACATGTTTAAGAGCATAAGCTCTTAACATATCCTCCAGTACTTGGTTGGTCCTCTCAGTATGCCCATCAGTTTGGGGATGGTAGGCCGAACTAAAATTCAATCTTGTATCCAAGGACTCGTGCAACTTCTTCGAGTACCGAGAATTAAACTGTGATCCCTGGTCTGACACAATCTTCTTTGGCACCCCATGTAAGCATACAATCCATGCCATGTACAACTCTGCTAACTTGGCTCCTGAATACGTGGTCTTCACCGGAATAAAGTGGGCTACTTTAGTTAGCCTATCCACAATCACCCATATAGAGTCATACCCAGCAGATGTGTGGGGTAAGCCCATAATGAAGTCCATGCCAATCTCTTCCCATTTCCACTCAGGTATCTTAAGCGGGTGTAGTAAACCAGCAGGCCTTTGATGTTCCGCTTTCACCCTCTAGCAAACATCACATAGTGCAACATGTGAAGCAACATCCTTCTTTAGTTCATACCACCAATACTTCTGCTTTCAAGTCCTGGTACATCTTAGTACTACCAGGGTGGATGGAGTAAACTGAGTCATGTGCCTCCTTCAATATGGTTTCATGAAGTCTATCGATATCAGGAACACAAATCCGATTCTTGAACCATATCGTGCCTTGCTCATCCTCCGTGAAATCCGAGCCTCTACCTTCTGTTATCAGATCCTTGATCCCTTGAATTTTGGCATCACCGATCTGACCCTTTCGTATTTCTTGCTCTAAGGTAGGTTCCACTTCTATGGTAATTCCTTCTGTATGAGCAACTATTCCCAGATTGAGCTTCTCAAAATCTTCTGCTAACTCATCAGGTAACTTGGGTGACAATAGCTGCATGGACCTGCCCCTTTCGACTCAAAGCATCCACAACAAGATTCGCCTTGCCCGGATGATAGTGGATTTCCATGTCATAATCCTTGATGAGCTCCAACCATCGACGTTGCCTAAGGTTAAGATCCTTTTGAGTGAAAATGTATTTTAAGCTCTTCTGATCAGTGTAGATTTGACACATGGTCCCCATACTATAGTGTCTCCAAATCTTGAGAGCTTGCACAACTGCTGCCGGTTCTAAGTCATGAGTGGGGTAGTTCAACTCATGTTTCCACAACTGGTGAGACGCGTAGGCAATGACTTGTCCTTCCTACATAAGCACACATTCCAGGCCTTGGCGACTTGCATCACAATATATATCAAAATTCTTCTGCAGATCTAGCATAATCAGTACTGGAGCAGCCATCAACTTAGATCTCAACTGATCGAAACTCTCTTGGCATTCCTCAGTCCACTTAAACTCCTTGCCCTTCTCCAACAATGAGGTCATAGGCTTAGCAATCTTGGAGAATGCTTCAATGAATCGCCGGTAATAGCCTGCGAGTCCCAAGAAACTCCAGGTCTCCAAAACTGTACTTGGTGTCTTCCAATCCATTATAGCTGTTACTTTAGCCAGATCAACAGCAATTCCTCCTTTGGAGATGATATGCCCGAGAAAATGTACTTCATCAAGCCAAAAGTCACACTTGGTAAATTTGGCATAAAGCTGATTATCCCATAACTTCTTTTGCACCATCCGCAAATGCTCCTCATGCTCACTATCATTCTTGGAATAAATAAGAATGTCGTCGATGAATACTACGACGAATTTATCAAGATACTCCATGAATACCTTATTCATCAGATTCATAAAATAAGTTGGTGCATTGGTTAAGCCAAATGACATGACTGTGAATTCATATAGACCATATCGGGTAGAAAAAGCCATCTTGGGAATATCAGATGACCTAATCTTCATTTGATGGTAGCCGGACCTGAGGTCAATCTTAGAGAACACTCTAGCACCTCTCATCTAATGAAATAAGTCATCAATTCAAGGTAACAGGTACTTGTTCTTGATGGTAACACCATTAAGTGATCTATAGTCCACACACATCCATTGCGAACCATCCTTCTTCTGTACAAATAGTACCGATGCTCCCCAAGGTGAGGAACTCGGACGAATGTACCCTGCCTCCTGCAACTCCGCTAACTACTTCTTATGTTCTTGTAACTCTTCTACGGATATTCGGTAGGGGCATCTAGAAATAGGAGTAGTACTAGGTAAGAGATCAATGACAAACTCAACTTCCCTCTTCGGTGGCATCCCTGGTAACTCCTCTGGAAAGACATCTGGAAAATCCCTAACCACACGGATGTTGTCACCAACAAACTCCTCAGCTATAAAGAATATCGCACGTCTAGAAGAGGTGGTTACTGCAATTTCAACTTGAAATCTTTCTCCTTTAGGGCTGGTGAGTTCTACAGTACCCCTACCACATAGTATACTAGCCTTTGCCTTTCTTAACCATGACATAGCAAGGATCAGATCTATACTGCTTGCCTCTAATATTATAGCGGTAGCCCAGAATTGTCTTCCCATAATTGTTAATGTCAATCTATGTGTCATATGATTTGCCTCAACATGCCCTTTAGGTGTAATTACTATCATTGGTGTTTTCATATTTTGTAGTGGTATTTCATTTGTGTTGGCATATCGAGCAGACATAAATGAATGTGTAGCACCAGAATCAAATAATATGGTTGCAGGAATTGCATTAATATAAAACACTCCAACTGCGATGTCAGCACCATCAGGAGTAGCATCTGCGCTGACTTGATTAACCCTGGCAATAGAATATCCCTTGTCAGGAGTTTGTTGCTTGTTCTGAGCTGGTGTACCAAAATTCCCCACCGGACCAGCATTAGCATAATGCCCAACCTAACTGCACTTGAAGCATGTAGGGCCAGTCTTCTATCCTATAGGCCTCGCCGGAGTGCTAGTGGGGGCAGCCTGACGAGTGGGAGGTTTCCGTGGAGACCCCTGTGGAGTGTACTGAGTTGGGCATGGTCCTCCTCCTGGACGAGCTGGTGTACCCTGTGGCGGAATGTAGCAGGGACGAACACTGCTGCTACCCTGCCCCTAGGTAATGGCCTTCCTCTTCAAGTCACCCAGTTGAACACGCTTGTGTTCAATAAAAGAGCCTTATCCAGTAGTCTCTGAAATGATGGAAATGTGTGAGCAACCAGTGCATACTGTAGGGGCCCATTGAGTCCTTCTGTGAAGTGCTCTTGTTTCCTTTCATCATCTGCCACCTCATCAGAGCATATCTTGACAGTTGGATGAATTTGTCACGGTATTCACTGACAGACATGTTGCCTTGCTTCAATGACAGAAACTCCTTCTTGATCTTCATTAATCCAGCAGGAATGTGGTAGTTTCTGAAATGAGTTGTGAATTCTGCCCAATTAATAGTGTCAGCAGCATCATGGGCAGCAACATAAGAATCCCACCAGTCAGCAGCAGGACCAGTCAGGCGACCAGAAGCATAAAAAACCTTCTCCCAGTTAGAGCAATGGGCGATGTTGAACATCTTCTCAATAGATTTTAGCCAATCATCAGCAGCTAGTGGATCTAGCGAACTGGCGAAGGTCGGCAGCTTGTGACTCATAAATTCCCGGTGCTTGTACCAGGGTGGAAGTGGAGGTGGTGGTGGTGGCAGTGGTGCTTGCTGATGTTGTTGTTGTTGTTGCTGCTGCTGTTGCACCTTCTCTCCTGCCATATCTCCTCTCGCTCCTGGCGCATTTCCTACCGTATATCCTCTCGTTCCTGGTGCATCTCTTGGCGTTCCTGCCGCATCTGAGCGTGCATATCCGCCATGGTGTCTGCCATATGTTGCATTATCCACATCTGGGCAGAAACTGTAGGATCAGCTCTGACTAGGGGAGGCGGAGGAGGATCCATCACAGCTGGTTGTGGTTGGGGTTGTCTAAATATCCTCCGAGTGTGTCGATTGGGAGGTAGACAATTCCACCACCCTTCCTGGTATTGATCATCTGAGTTAGAAACTGTCAGAGAGAAAATTCTCCGGCTAGGTGGCGGAACGCACCCGCCCTAAATCCTAAGATGAGGAGGGGCCTAAGCATTTTGCCTGCTAGATGGAATCGGAAAGAACACAAGAACACATAAGGATTTAGAGTGGTTCGGGCCGCCGGAGCGTAATACCCTACTCCACTATGTGATGTATTGAGCTTGAGAGCTTGTATGAACTTGTGAGTCTGAATGTCTATGTGTGCTTGAGTCTTGTAACGTCGTGTGCCCTCCCTTTCATAGCTTAAGGGGGGCACGTACAAGGATGCTGAGTCCCGACATGTGGGCCTAGTGGCAAAATGGAGGGAAGTAACTACTGCCTGTAACGCCAGGGTGATCTCCGAGCGCCATAATGTCCGTAGTGCATATAGTATTGATATGTCACCGCTGCTTCCTCGGTACGCGCGAGTCATGATGAGTGCAGCGCATGCGGAAGCATGGTCATACTGCCTGCCAACGGAATGGACAGGCACGCCGCCTGCAAGATGGCCTGGTCGCCGCCCGTCAATGGAGTGGACAGGGCTCATTAAATGCTGAGGCGGCACATCGCCTGCCAGTGGAGTGGGCAGGGCTCATTAAATGCCGAGGCGGCACATCGCCTGCTAGTGGAATGGACAGGCGACGTGCCTTATCCTCAATAAATCCAGAGGCCGTGTGGCCCAGAGGCCTTACGTCAGGCTCTGCCCGCTGTCTTACGACACGAGCAGTAGGCCACGTGGCGGCTTTGGGTCTCCGCTTGAGCGGGGAGCAGAAGCGCACACAGTATGGTCCAGACACGTGTCGGCTCTGGACCCCGCTTGGCCTTGATTAAGGCATGGGTATTCTTTGTCCCAGAATCCTGGGACCCTGTTGTGAGTGGCTCGGACCCCACACAAAGGGGTCCGAGAACTGTCCCAGGGGTCCGGTTCATGCCCGTGTAGGTCCTGGACCTTACACAGAGGTCCGATCTGTATATGCAGGGGTCCAGCACTTTCTCATGGGGGTCTGGACCCACTGTTGATACCTTGGAGTGTATTGTCTTCTCTGGCCACATGGTGGCCCCGGAGCCGTCCATGTGGTGGGGTCGGTCGCTGTTCACCATGCGACTAGAGATAGCTGCGTGGGTATCGCATCTTCGTACTGTAGTAAGGGGTACCCCTATTTTAGGGTACTGACAGTGGCCCCTGGGTCCACCTCAGGGGAGGATACGAGTCTGCAGGTGGGGCCAAAGCTTGGCTGGCGATTGGCGCGCCGCTCTCGTGCGCTTGCTGACGTAATCACTGCCAGTCCATCTTCGGTCACGCCAACTGCCACGTCTGTCCTCGCAGCTGACTTGACCCGCGGCCCCCATGCTTGATGGTTTCGCCGGGCCACACGCGAGGCACCTCGATACCGGTGCCTTGGTTTAAAAATCCACCTTCTCTGTCTTCTGCGACGGCCCCGAGGGGGCATAGTACTGGCGCGAGCGGCGGTTCGACTTCTCTGCACCCAAGAACCGGCGCCCAAGGAGGATGACTCATGGGCCCAGGCCCCCGTGTCAGAGACTGGGCTGTTGGTTTCGGCGGAGATGAAGAGGCGCACTACCGCGGGTGGTGGTTCGCTCCTCGTGTGGCGGTTCGCCTTCTTCACACTCGGAGACCCGCACGCCAGCTGCATGACATGTGGGCCCGGGCCCCCGTGTCATATGCTAGGTTGCATTGGTGCGCGTTGGGCGAGATTTTCTGTGGCATCTCAGGGCGCGAGCAAGGGAGTCTTCCTTGAAAAGGGATTAGCCCCGCGTGCAGCGGTTACGCTTTCGCATTTTCTCCCAACTGCTGCGCCCATTCGCCTTCAAGCTCTCCGCGCCCCTTTGCATTTGTGCTCCTCTGCTTTCCGTCGTCGTAGTCACCATGGCCTGGCTAGTCCATCCCGAGCGCTTCTAGTTTGAGGTGGCACTCAACTTGTTGTGCAACCTGCTCGGATGGGGTGCGCCGGCGTTCACCAGAAGTATCCACGCCGACGCCTCTCCCCTCAGCGATCTCGCCGCCGGGGAGTTCATGCTCTTCGTCTCCTACCTCTCCTGCGTGTTGGTGCTGCCAATCTTGCCATTCTTCTTGCTGCTACTGGAGGGGCTCGGCCTCAAACTTCAGCACCTCACGCCCCACTCCATCCTCCAGGCGGCCATCTTAGCCCACCTCTGCGAGATGTTCGTGGGGGTGGCGCTTCCTCCGCCAGTGCTTGAACGAAGGGGTGTTGCGCAGCGACCTTCCGGAGATGGAAAGCGAGCTGAGCTCCGGCTCCATTTTTCGCATGAACTTCACCAGCATCTCGTGGTACGCCTCCATGAACTGGTCTAGCTTCGGCTCTATCTCTGCAGCCGGGCCGCCGAGCACCGTGCGCTGTCGTGCCTCCATCTCTTTGGATTTAATAGCCCCGGCGTCACCTCCAACGATGAGGGCCCCTTCGCCTTGACGCGCGCATCGAGGAGGCTACCGTCATTGGAAAGCTGTAGCACCAGATTGCCGCTGATGCCGCTGTTCCCAGTGGCCGCCACCGTGTTTAGGGTGAGCAGTAGGCCTGTGCCTGGCAGTTGCGGTGGCAGACAATGGCGCTGAGGGAGGATGCCCACGAGCGATAGTAGTGATCACTGGTCCGGTTTCTGACACTAAAGACGCCACCCGGGAGGTCGTACAAGATGTCGTGGAGATGGTGGCCGCACGCTTCCATTGCGACCCTGCTGATGTCAAGTAGTTCATACCTGTAGAAATGAGGCTAGGGCTCCGCTTGAAGGCGGATGTAATAACTTTTGTTTTTGTAAGATACGTTTTGGAACTATCAATTAAACAGTTCTTATCTGTATGGTATTTGCTGTGTGTGGCGTTACCAACTTCTCTCCTGGTACTTGGCCCACCTGGGATGTAGGCTCGACGTGTCAGGGCTGGATACCAGCATACATAAGAAAGAGTTGGTGACCCGGCCCCCAGGAGGTAGCCTCAACTAGGACCTAGACCTACACACAGCCTTGGCTAGGGAGTGTTAGTGGCACAGGACCTGCAGGATTGAACCTAGGAAACCAAGCTGTATGCCCGGACACCCTGAATCACAGCTCCAGATACTAGGACACCCATCGCAGAGTGGTGGAGTGTGCAGGCTTATGGTACGGAACCAGGCTAGGTGGCTACACAGTTCCGGACCACCCCAGGAGACGTGTGTCCATTCTCTAGAACCGGACCCCAGGTTGTCGGACCTACCGGACTATAGTTCCAAATACTAGGGTACCCGTCATAGAGTCGTGGAGCATGCAGGCTTAGGGTACGGAACCAAGCTAAATGGCTACACAGCTCCAGACCACCCCAGGAGACAAGTACCCGTTCTCTAGAACTGGCCCCCAGGCTGCTGGACCCCCCTACCGAGGGATCCCAATCTGCAAGCCTAGCTACTCAATTCGGGTGTCATTATACCAGCAATGGTGGGAACCATATGGGTGGGTTAGATAAAAAATAGTATCTGGAAACTAAACAGAATAAAACCATCATAGAAGCACATCTAAAGGGGGTAAATCTTTTCTTTATAACTTGACATGCATGGGTGCAGACCAACAGGCTGGGCTTATGAGGGCGGACCTCACTAGGCTGGCGTACACATATGCACAACCTAGTTACAAAGAAGAAACCTTAACCCCTCAGACTTGCCCCTATGGGTAGAACTTACGGAGATGCTCTATGTTCCAGGGTTTGGGAAGAGGCACTCCTTCGGTTGTGGCGAGGCAGACACACCCGGGTTGGCATACTTACGTCACCTTGAAGGGTCCTTCCCAACTAGAGGGGAGTTTGTGGATCCCTTCTCGGTTTAGAATTCGCCTTAGAACTAGGTCCCTGACCCTGAGCTCCCTACTATGCACGAACCGTTGGCGGTAGCGCCCGAGCGCTTAGTTGTAACGTGCATTTCGGATCGCCGCTTGCCATCTACGTTCATCGATGAAGTCCACATCCTCACACCATAGTTGTTCCTACATAGACTCATCAAAAGACTGGACCCATGGGGAGCCCATAAGGATTTTCGGGGGAAGGCAGGCTTCGGCCCCATAGGCCAAGAAGAACGGGGGGTCTCCCTGGTAGCCCGGCTAGCTGTCATCACCGGAGTCGGAGTCTCTGGTGAAAACATCCTTTAGGACCCCCTCGGGCGACTGATACCCAAGGTCCCTTTCCCTCGTGGCCACCTCACCGCTATCGACCCTTTCCTTGTCAGGCCGGCGACGAGGTGGGGAGCCATCCCTGGTGGTTTACTCGCGCCGCTCTCTGACACGCTTTGCGAGCTCGATGATCTCGCGACAATCCGTGGTGCTATGGCGACTGTTGGGGTGCACAGGGCATGAGCCGCTGTTACTCCTCTGTGGCCGTGGATGCTTGTTGTGCTCGCTCCAGCCCCCAGTCGCAGCTGCGATGACCGGGGCAGCAGTCTGCGGCTTCTCGTGGCCGCGGTTCTTCTTCTTCTTCTTTTTGCCGTCCTGGATGACGGTACCCAGGCCACCCGTCTGGGCAACCCCGGTCTGTGGTGCTGAGTGCCATGCACGGCCCTCGGCGACCCTGACGCACTTGTCGGCCTGAGCGAAGAGCATGGTGACAGTTTCCACGTCATGCGTGGCCAACTTCTCCAGCATCTTCTCATCACGTACTCCCTGGCGGAAAGCGGTGATGATGGAAGCATCGGAAATACGAGGTATGGTGCCTCGTACCTTGGTGAAGCGGGAGATAAACACCTGGAGAGTTTCCCCGGGCTCCTGCCTCACTACGTGGAGGTGGGCCTCCACGCCATGCTGCTGATAAGCGCTGGCGAAGTTCACTGTGAACCGCGCGCAGAGCTCTTCCCAGGAGTAGATCGATCCTAGGGCTAGGTTCATGAGCCAAGTCCGGGCTCGCCAAGACAAGGCTACATGGAAGTATGTTGCCATTATAGTAGTGTCTCCACCTGCTGCCGTAATGGCAGTGACGTAAACCTGCAAGAATTCTGACGGATTTGACGTACAATCGTACTTCTCTGGCAGGTGCGGCAAGAACTTGGATGGCCAAGTCGCCGCGCGGAGATGATCCGCCAGCGCGGCGCAACCCACGCTGGCCAATGGGACACCCGCCTGGACCTGGGCGCTCGTTGGAGTCTGCGGTGCAACCACAGCAAAGTCATAGTCGAGGGTGCCACCCTCGACGTTCTGTCGGCGCTCACGCGCCCTTTCTAGATAGATGCGGGCATCCTCGCCTGCACGCCTGCGGTTGAGTACTGCCCACAGGTCATCAGACCTCTCTAGAGAGACTAGAGCATCCTCTCCCACACGCCTGCGGTTGAGCTACGCCCGCAGGTCCTCAGTCGGTGCGACCCTCACCGAGGGGGAGCGCACTAACGCCAGGACGACCGAGGCCTAGGCCTGGCTGAGCCAGAGTGTGCCATGCCGAGCAGGCGGTCAACATCGTCATGCCACTGCTTCATGGCCCCCGGCGAGGCCGTGGAGCTAGGAGGGTGGCACAGCAATTCCCTGACTACCGACAGCGCCCCAGGCGCAGCCTTAGACGCCTTGGATGTTTGCGCAGGAGTGTGCTGCCGCGTAGAGTGCACAACAGCAGCTCCAAGTGCAGGGCGGTTGGTGGCCCGCGGTGTGGAAGAGGCAGCCTCTTCCTCCACCATGAAGTCCTCGGGCATGAAATCATGGTGCTCGACGATGTGGACCAGGGCATCGAGCAGGAAAACAAGCAAAAACCTAAAGCCGAAGCCCCTACCTGGCGCGCCAAATGTTAGAGAGGAAATTCTCCGGCCGGGTGGCGTAACGCACCCGCCCTAAATCCTAAGATGAGGAGGGGCCTAAGCGTTTTGCCTGCTAGATGGAATAAAAAAGAACACAGGAACACACAAGGATTTAGAGTGGTTCGGGCCGCCGGAGCGTAATAGCCTACTCCACTGTGTGATGTATTGAGCTTGAGAGCTTGTATGAACTTGTGAGTCTGAGTGTCTAAGTGTGCTTGAGTCTTGTAACGTCGTGTGCCCTCCTTTTTATAGCTAAAGGGGGGCACGTACAAGGATGCTGAGTCCCAACATGTGGGCCCAGGGGCAAAATGGAGGGAAGTAACTACTGCCTATAACGCCAGGGTGATCTCCGAGCGCCATAATGTCCATAGTGCATACAGTATTGATATGTCATCGTCGCTTCCTTGGTACGCGTGAGTCATGATGAGTGCAGCGCATGCAGCAGCATGGTCGTACTACCTGCCAATGGAATGGACAGACACGCCGCCTACAGGATGGCCTGGTCGCCACCCCTCAGCGGAGTGGACATGGCTCATTAAATGCTGAGGCAGCACATCACCTGCCAGTTGAGTGGGCAGGGCTCATTAAATGCCGAGGTGGCACATCGCCTGCTAGTGGAATGGATAGGCGGCGTGCCATATCCGCAAAAAATGCAGAGGCCGCGCGGCCTAGAGGCCTTACGTCAGGCTCCGCCCGCTGGCTTACGTCACAGACAGTAGGCCACGTGGCGACTTCGGGTCTCCGCCTGAGTGGGGAGCAGAAGCGCACACGGTATGGTCTGGACACGTGTCGCCTCCGGACCCCCGCCTGGCCTTGATTAAGGCCTGGGTATTCTTTGTCCCAGAATCCCGGGACCCTATTGTGAGTGGCCCAGACCCCACACAAAGGGGTCCGGGAACCGTCCCAAGGGTCAAGTTCGCGCCCGTGGAGGTCCTGGACCTTACCCGGAGGTCTGGTCTGTATATGCAGGGGTCCAGCACTTTCCCATGGGGGTCCGGACCCACTATTGATACCTTGGAGGGTATTGTCTTCTCTGGCCACGTGGCGGCCCCGGAGCCGTCCACGTGGTGGGGTTGGTCGCTGTTCACCATGCGAATAGAGATAGCCACATGGGTATCGCGTCTGTTTTATGGTACCGACATAAACATATGGTAAGAAAGAATAGTAGACAAGGCAGGTGATTACAAATCATGTTACTTTGGGGGATTTATTAGCTAAGCAGATTAATGTTTTACCTACCAAAGCTAATTCATTACCTTATGGTGGTACATGCTAAGATGTCCATCTATAATATTTCAATCAATCAAAGAAGCAAATCAGACATTTATCATCAGAACAATCAACCAACATTTTTAAATAGAGAAAATAATTTTAATTTTTGTCTTAGGTCTCCTATCTCTTAAAAAGGTCATGAATGTAGGATTCCAAGGTGTGAAATCCATCTTGTCTTAGAGTATAAAAGATAAGAATGATCAGAGTAGAATAGTAGAAGGTGAGATAGGACCAAGATAAGTATAGAGAGAATCAGAGTAAGATAAGTAGGTAAGGGTTTTATCCATTTCTATCTAGGTTTCGTCCTACAGTCAACATTTCCTCTAATACCACTTCTGTCACACCCGGATTTAAGGAACAAAGCCGGGATCATCTCATATATGCGCTAGAGAAGACAACACATATAATAACATAGTGCATAGAGATAAATGTCATAAATATCATAAATGTACTTATTACATAGCGGAAGTCTTACAAAAATAAATGATAAAATAAAGCGAACTATATATTATTCCCTGGCGCCACAAAGCTGATTGGGAGACGCCACCTAGATCAAGTCAAAAGCCTTAGTGCTAGGTGGCTCCTCTTCGACCCCCTGTTCTTCTCCTGTGGGGGGGTGTGAGACAGCAAGAGATCTCACATACGTTCATAGCTCAACAAGTCATGGGGAACAATGTGCATGAACTCAACAAAGGTGGGAGTTCATGTGGAGTGTAAGGCTGATCAACAAAATAAAGGCTGAAGCTGAGCATTGCTTTTATAAGTTGGTCAAAATTTTATTAGCAATTGCTAAGTATAAGTAGATACCAAACCTTAGAAATAATAAGTAAAAGTAATAATAAAATAATCCCAATGAGATGCAAATGACAAATTGAGTTTTAATTCCATAGATTAATCATGTGAGGGTCCGAGCTGCTCATGACCGTGAGCACGACTAGTATACCAGTTTTACTTTGTAGAGGTTGCGCATCTTTACCCACAAGTCATGTTACCCATCTGCCAAGAGACGGCCAATCCCATACACCTCTACCGAGGAGGCGAGGCAGGGTAACACTACGAGGCCTTTACAAAGTTCCACTAGTTTCAGAAAACCCGCTATAGTTTATATGAAGCTCCAGTGCAGGAATCTCTCGCCTGACCGCCATCGCAGTAAAATCAACCCAATGACCTCCCTTCATTAAAAATATTTTAACATGAACATTAATAATAAACAGATAATAAAAGTGTAATCATGAATAGTGTATCTCCATACCCAAAACCACATAAAGCAACAGCAAGTACTACCCAAAAATATTTCAGTGGTGTAACAAGGATAAAAATAACCAAAACTGGGGTAACCTATTGGATCCCATCAAAATTAGCCTATACAGATCATTATGAATAATAAGAACATGGCTAGGTAAAAATAAGTGATCAAGGGCACAACTTGCCTTCGATGAGCTCCTGCTCAGCAACTTCTACCTGCTGAACCTTAGGATCCACAGTGGCTTGCTCGTCTACTCGCATCAACACAATACATACATAGTATAGCAAAAATTTACATCACACCAAAAATAATCTACACATTAAAATATGAACTTAGGAACAGTAATCATTAATTTTGGAGTTATAGATTTTAAGATATGGATTTCCAAAGGTTTTATGTATTTAATACAAAGTTAAGTGAGAGATAAATTTTAATGTGTCTTTCATGCCAAAACAGTGGCACTAATGGATAAACAATAATATTATAAAATTATAGAAATTGGAATGGGTCAATTTGGACTAAAAATGAATTTTCTATGCATTTTACAAGTTTCTGCAATTAATTTAATACTAAAATTCATTTCTAATTTTTTTTATGAATATTATTCCCTGACTGGGCTGCGTCACAATAACCAGGAAAGATAGGGGCTTCATTATAGGCTTCCCGAGACACAATCAACAGTGCCACAGGACTACGGGTTTATTTCAGTGTTTGGCGGGGGCTCTTTAACAAAATGTACCCGCGAAGGGGTATCCGGAAACCAGGGACGTCCGATTATCATCCGATGGCGAGGATAGATCGGAGCGCTAATATAACGGGATACGACGCTGGCCCCTGGATCTAGATCAAATGGTTGAGATTCTATGTTGATCCGCTCGCACGATTCCCACCCGACGACTTAGATTTATCACACGAAGCGGTACACAGACAATTTAATCTGCGCCGTTGACGAAAAGACCAATGGCCGAGGTTCTTCTCCCCCCATGGACAGTGTCTTCCACCCATGACCCCTCTCCCCCGACGGATCCCAATCCAACGCCGCCGACGACGGCCAATCTGGCACGCCATCGCTCCAAACCCAAATTAAACGATCCTACACGAGGCCATGGTAGTTGCAAGTTGGCCGAGGTGCTTCATACCGTAAGGGGTGATGGTGGTGGCATGGTCCACGGCGTTTAGCGGTCCGATAGAGAGTCTTCGACCACGGCGACAAATTCCCTGAAGTTCGGTCAACGATTATTCCCGGCGAGGCTTGAAAACTTCCCGGCGCGCTTCGGCGGAGCTTCTGCAACACTTTTCTGACGTTGACCCTCGTCGCAACGCTATTCTCTCCTCCTCACTCCTATCGGCGGCAATGGCGGCTGGGCTTGTTGGGCATTGGTGCTGCGGAAAGAGCTTTGGCGATAGGTGCGGCTGAGGTATCCGCCCATATAGCCGAGATGGGGTGAGCAGGTTCGTGGTCAGCTGACCCGGGCACAAAACCCGGATGGTCATCGCAGTGGCCATGGCATGCGAGCGCGTTCATTACTGCGAGATCGTTAGCGACCGATCTGACATCCCGGCCCGCACGCAGGTGACAAAGAAGGGAAGACCCGGTCGCGTCGCGTGGAGCGGAAAAGGGTTGCCATTCGGGTCCCGTATGTGAGCGTGGTTACTCAGTGTGGGCCCCGGTCAGCAGTTGTGAGCACGCGTGGTGGAGGAAATCTTGGGCCGCGCGGAAGACATCTACTGGTGGGCCAAATAGGTGGTGCTCGGCCCATTCAGTGCACAGTGCTATTTTTCATTTTCTTTTCCTATTTTCTTTTCTTTATTCCCAAATTCTACTTTAAATTCAGATTTTAATTCAAATCTTGTTCCACATTATCCTCATTTCATGTTGTGAAATTTAGAAATACCAATTTTAGAAATATAATTATATATATTATTTATACTTTCATAACCTTTCTCTCTTTCTTATTTTCAAACCCTACTCTCAATTTAGGGTTTAATCCAACTTCTAGTCATTATTATATTATTATTATCCTCATTATTTTTTATTTAATGCACAAACATATAAATTCAAACATGATGCATATTCTTTTATTTTAGTATCATTTGATTTAATTAATTTTTTTAATTATATGTATGCTCTTTTTATGCTGAAAATATGGCACATAAAATGAGGAGATCCAATATAGTATCGCTGTATACATTTTGGGTATTACAACAATCCAAACCACCCGGGCCAACACCAACTACATCCCTCTGCCACGACAAGTTCCTGTCTACCCAGTGGTAGTCGAGGAAATCCCTATGGATCTCCCTCGCATTCCTGTGCAGAACGGAGTCATTCTGGAAGACAGCTCGGAGGAGTCTCTGCCTACACCCACCTTGTTGGTAGAATCACTAGCCTTCGCAGCTGGATCGTCAGCTTCAACACCGCCTGCACCAGCAGTCCAAGCCCCTGCTCCCGGAGGCGACGACCCGAACAACTTTGGTGACGATGATGAAGACGATGAAGAAGAAGAAGAAGAGAACATCAACAAAGAAGCAAACGGTGAACAGTAGGACCATTACGTGGGGTTATGGCCTATCACTGAACATTATACATCAATGTTCGAGACAGGACACTTCCCTAACCTGCTACAGGATGTCCTGCATGCGTTAGGAACCTACGTCTGACCCCTGTATGAGACAAGGTGAGTGTACAAGCCTCCTCGGGCTTGCTACTACATCACTCGCATTCATGTCAGGGTGATGGATGCAGGTGATAGAGGGTTCAGGACTCTGTCAGCTCATGAGTCTCTGACGCCGCTCTCCACCTACGCTGCTTTGGTCAGTGATGCTGCTAGGCGAACTCTATGGTCCCTTAGCCACACCTACCAGCAGCAGCTACACAACACGAAGTACATGCATCTTCCTCTGCGTATTCATGGACAAAGCCAGACCAGCATTGTTCCAGGTGGAGCTGAAGAAGATCGCCACAACACCCTAGCTTGTGTGGTGGCAGGTCTTAACATCGACTTGGATAGTGCTACACCGGACCTCTCTAGGGTACACTTGGAGCTGGAGGATGCACACGCAAGGATTACAGCCCTAGAAGCTCAACTAGATGGAAGGAATCCCCTGAAGTTCAAGTCCCTGCCATGGCCTTATCCCCTCCCCACAAGAGGATCCGCTATGGAGAAACAGGATCCATCACCATGCTGCTATAGATTTCTTTTTATATATTGTAGTAAGTTAGATTTCGCGTTAGACGATGCACACCTTTATATTACTACAATTATAATAATAACAGCCATGTGATGGTGTTGTTTGTAATGTTTGATTTGGATTTTTGCTTGAGTGCAATGGTCTTATAGAATGATGGTCATAAGAGCATAATAAAAAATACACTTAACCTTAATAAAAAGGTATTCCCCCTAGAATCTTCTCTACACCTCACTTACCTTATAATTGCACTTCCTAACCAACCAGATGGTGAACACTTGCTCAGGTCCCAGTAACCACCAGAACCAACGTGGTCAGCAGTTGCCACCACTACCACCCAATCCCAATATAGAGCAATTCATTGCAGCATAGATGCAGCTTCTATAAGGACTCACTGCTTCGGTGCAGCACATACAACAGAATCAACAGAACCAGCAGCACCAGCATCAACAACAACAAGCACCACAAGCTAGAGATAAGCATCGGGATTTCATGAGCCATCAACCGCCTGCTTTCTCTCATGCAGTTGACCCCTTGGATACCGATGACTGGCTTAAGGTCATTGGGAAGAAACTGGACGTCACCCAATGCAATGACTGAGAGAAGGTCTTGTACGCTTTGGGAAGACTCAAAGGTGCCGCGTCCGATTGGTGGGATGCCTTCACCGCGGCACATGCTAATGCTGATGCCATAACCTGGCAGGAATTCCAAGTGAACTTCCGTGCTCACCATATTCCCTTGGGAATAATGAAGTTCAAGAAGGAGTTCCTTTCCCTCACACAAGGGAACATGTCAATTAGTGAGTACCATGATCGCTTCACCAAGCTTTCACGCTACGCCCCAGAAGAAGTGGACACTGACGAGAAGCGCCAAGAACGTTTCTTGGAAGGCTTGATTGGGCCTTTAAACTATCAGCTACAGAGCCACAACTTTCCCAACTTTCAGACTCTGCTTAACAAGGCAATTGGCCTTGAAAGCAAAAGAAAAGAGTTGTCTGATCATAAGGGAAAGTTCCAAGGGTAGACCAGCAGGAATACCCGTCAGAACAACTCCGAAGGTTCTCAGTTTCGCTCCGGAAATCAGAGTGGGAACAACAACTACCAAGTACAACGCTCTAGACAACAAGGTCAGATGAGCAACCAATATCAGAACCAACAGAGGAACAGCACTCAGACTGGTCAAAGGTCAAGTGGTCAACAGCAAATCGTCAAGGAAGCGTCATGAACACACCGGCCAAAAACAACAGCACAACTACCCCAGTCCAACCTAATGGCTATTTCAAGTGTGGCGAACTTGGCCACTATGCTAATAACTGCACAAGGTGTAATCAACAAACACCCTAGAAGAACAACAACCAGAGGACTGACCAGAATACACCTGCTCGTGGATCTGCACAGAACAAGACTCCGCAGAACTAGAGTAGGGGAAGAGTTAATCACGTGACAGTAGAATCAGTTCCTGAGGATGCCAACGTGGTGTATGGTATGTTTCTTATTGACTCCATACCTGCATCAGTTTTATGTGATTCTGGAGCATCTCACTCCTTCGTAACAAAGTCATTTGTGGAAAAACATAATATACCAAATTATCCCTTGAAGAAGAAACTATTAATTTGATCACCGGGAGGTGAACTTAGAGCCACTCACTCATGCCCTCAGACTAAGATTGAAATAAGAGGCCTAAGCTTTCTAGTAGAGCTAATAATTTTGGAATCGAGTGGAATCGATGTGATACTTGGAATAGACTACTTGACCAAGTACGATGGAGTAATATCATGTGCTAGAAGGACGGTAACATTAACCAATCCACAAGGAGAAAGAATCGAAGTCAATGTCAGTATGCCAGCAACAGCAGAAGAAATGGTAAATCTATTGGAGGAGAAATCTTTGGAGCAAATCAGAATAGTGTGTGAATACCCAGACATATTTCCAGAAGAATTACCAGGTATGCCACCTGATCGTGATATAGAGTTTTCTATTGAACTTTTACCCGGAACTGCACCAATTTCAAAAAGACCTTAACGAATGGATGTCAAAGATTTAATTGAATTGAAGAAACAAATAGAAGAATTACTGGAAAAAGGTTTCATTCGCCCCAGTTCGTCTCCATGGGGAGCCCCAGTTCTATTTGTGAACAAGAAAGATGGTTCAAGGAGAATGTGTGTGGACTATAGAAGCTTGAACGAAGTAACAATTAAGAACAAATACCTGTTACCTCGGATTGAAGATTCGTTTGATCAAATGAGAAGAGCTAAAGTATTCTCAAAAATAGATCTAAGATCAGGCTATCATCAGTTGAAGATTCGAACTGAAGATATACCTAAAACAACCTTCACCACAAGATATGGACTATATGAGTTTTTGGTCATGTCTTTTGGACTAACTAATGCACCGGCTTACTTTATGAACTTGATGAATAAAGTATTCATGGAATACCTCGACCAGTTTGTGGTGGTATTCATCGACGACATACTAGTATACTCTCAGAATGAAGAAGCACATGAAAATCATCTTAGATTAGTTCTACAGAAACTTCGAGACAATCAGTTGTATGCAAAATTTTCAAAGTGTGATTTTTGGCTGAAGGAAGTCGCTTTCCTAGGTCATATTATCACTGATGGAGGAATCAAGCTAGACCCCCAGTAAAGTAAGTGAAATACTAAATTGGAAACAACCCACAGATGTGTCCAAGATCAGGAGTTTTCTTGGATTAGCAAGATACTATAGAAGATTTATCGGAGGCTTCTCTAAAATAGTGAAACCCCTTACTTCACTGTTGGAGAAAAGTAAAGAGTTTAAGTGGGATGAAGCATGTCAAATATGTTTCAAGGAATTAAAGGAAAGGCTAACCACTGCACCAGTGTTAATTATGCCTGATATTCATAAAGGGTTTGATGTGTATTGCGATGCATCACATCTAGGACTTGGATGTGTGTTAATGCAAGAAGGAAAAGTGATTGCATATGCTTCAAGGCAGTTACGAAAGCATGAAAAGAATTATCCTGCGCATGATTTGGAATTAGCTGTCGTAGTGCACGCTTTGAAATTTTGGAGGCACTACATGATTAGGAACAAGTGTAAAATCGTCATAGATCACAAAAGCTTGAAATATATCTTCACACCGAAAGAACTCAACCTAAGATAGAGAAGATGGCTTGAGTTAATCAAGGACTATGATTTGGAAATACAATATGACCCAGGAAAAGCAAATGTATTGGCGGATGCTTTGAGCCGTAAAGGTCAAGTGAACAACATCACTACTCATTTGATGTCATAGGAATTGTGCTAGGAAATGGAACAACTCAACCTTGGTATGCTCAATAATATGGAAGCAACAGTTATGTAAGTGGAATCTACATTGGAACAAGAGATTCGTAAAGGACAGGAATCTGATGAGAAAATTAAGGAAATTAAAACTTTGGTTAGTTTGGGTAAAGCCCTAGATTTCATAGAAGATGAACAAGGCACAATATGGTTTAAAAAGAGAATCTATGTACTAGAAATCGAGCACCTACGCCAACTTATCTTAAGAGAAGCTCATGATTCAGCTTATTCTATTCACCCTGGAAGTACTAAGATGTACCAGGACCTAAAGGAAAAGTATTGGTGGTGCGGTTTGAAAAGAGATGTGGCTACTCATGTTGCACTATGTGATGTGTGTCAATGAGTTAAAGCCGAACACCAAAGACCAGCAGGATTGCTACAACCTCTCAAGGTACCGGAATGGAAATGGGAAGAAAACAGTATGGATTTCATAATTGGACTACCCTGTACTCGAGATGGCTATGATTCAATATGGGTTATATTGGATAGGTTGACTAAAGTGGCACACTTTATACCTGTGAAGACAACCTACTCAGGAGCCTAGTTAGCAGAGTTATACATGTCAAGGATTATTTGTCTGCATGGAGTACCAAAGAAGATCGTATCAGATCGAGGAATCCAATTTACCTCGCGCTTTTGGAAAAGACTACATGAGTCCATGGATACCATGCTAAACTTTAGCTCAGCTTATCATCCACAAACGGATGGGCAAACGGAAAGAACAAACCAAGTGTTGGAATATATGCTAAGAGCTTGCGCTCTAAATCATGGTAGAAGCTAGAATAAGAGTTTGCCTTATGCAGAATTCTCGTACAACAATAGTTACTAGGCAAGTTTAAAAATGGCACCGTTCGAAGCACCTTATGGATGAAAGTCTAGAACACCGTTTTATTGGAATCAGATTGGAGAAAGTCAAGTATTTGGTCCAAAAAATCTCCAAGAAGCAGAAAAGCAAGTACATATTATCAGAGAGAATTTGAAAATAGCATAGTCGAGACAGAAAAACTATGCTGACAATAGAAGAAGAGAGTTGATCTTTGAAGTAGGAGATTTTGTATACCTTAAAGTTTCACCAATGAGAGGAATGAAAAGATTTAAGGTTAAGGGTAAATTATCTCCTCGCTACATTGGCCCGTTCAAAAATTTGGGAACAAAAGGTGAAGTAGTGTACCAGTTAGAGCTACCCGATAGTTTTGTCGGATGTGCATGACATATTTCTTGTGTCACAACTTAAGAAATGCTTAAGAGTATCAGAGGAACAATTACCTATGGTAGAACTCAACGTTAATGAGGATTTGACTTATTCAGAGTATCCTATCAGAATTTGGGAAACATCTCATAGCATTACACGGAGTAAAGTTATCAACATGTGTAAAGTTCAGTGGAGTCATCATTCGGAAGATGAGGCCACCTGGGAAACAGAAGATGAACTCAGAGCATAATTCCCCCAGTTATTCTAAGAAGTTCCTTAATCTTGAGGACGAGATTCTTTTAAGGGGGTAGGTTTGTAACACCACAAAACCATCAACTAAAAATAATGCATTTAGATTATTAGTGGTAAATATAGTAATGAATTTTTCTTTCAAGTGTTTGATTTTTATTTGCATTTAGAATAATTTTGTTTGCGCATATTTGATTTATGGATGTTTTCTAGAATTTCTTTTATATTGAAAGTCAATTTATTAATATAAAAACATTGGTCCAAAAATAAGTATTTTTGGTATAAATAATTTTGGCATAACTATTATGATTTTTAGAAATATTTCAAAATATATTATTTAAATTTTTAATAGAAAATAAAAAGAAAAAAGAAAAATAGAAACCCTAACTCTGGCCGAAACCGGCCCACCAGGGCCCATCAGCCGCCGCACCCACCTCTCTCCCTTCCCTCTCTCAGCGACGCACGGGCCCCACCCACAGGGGGGTCTTCTTCCTCCCCTAGCCGCAGCACCGCCTCCGTGTCGTGCCTCGCGCCACACCGCACGGCAGCCGAGCCGACCTCGACCCGCACCCCTGGCCAACTGACCGCGCTCGTTCGAGTCCCCCTGAGCCGAAAACGGCCGACTCCTCCCGTTCCTCTCCCTCCCCCGCATTTCCTCTCCTCATTAATGGAAACCGACGCCATTATTGGTGTTTTGATGGCCTTGAAGCCGTCGGCCACCTCCTCCCCGGTGCCCTCTCCCATTCCCCTCGCCATCTATAAAAACCGACGACCAGAGCTCTCTCTTCTCTCCCCTACCCGAGCTCTCCTCTCCAAATCACGCCTCTCCTTCTCCGTCCGTCCGGTTGTGCCCCGTCGAGCCGCCACGCCAGAGCTCGAGCCTCACCGCGCCCGTCTTCGGCCACCCCGATGCCGAGCCCCTTCCCTGCTCCCTTCCCGGTCGATTCCCCCCCTGTTGAGGTCCTCCCCGCTCACAAGCACCCCAAGGTAGAAGAAAGCGATTTTGCGTTTTGGCCCTCCAGTTTTCTAGAAATTATTCCTATATTTTCTGCAGTACAAATGTATCAAAAAGAAGTCCTAAAATCTTATGCACTACTCCCCGAAGTTTACATGTAATTAGGAATCAAACCCGGCAAATAGTATTTTGAATATGAACATCATTTTTACAATTTGAAAAATACATAGATTGATTCTTTAATTTTGTGATTAGGTACTAGAATCCTTTTTGATTAACTGCTCATTTTAGTATATAAAATAATATTATGTTAGTGATTGTTAAATACAGTTTTTAATGATATAAGGAATTAAAATAAATACTAGGTCCCATTTTCTTGGTCATGTTAAAATCTAGATTATTAATAGTCATGATAAATGTGTATAGCACTTAATTACTTAGAATTAGTAAAATATCCATTTATGTTAAAATCACCATGATTATATTTCTAAAGTCCAAAATTAGTAATCTACACTAATTCTTAGAATATTAATTTTAGGTGATTTAGAAATAAACATTTTTAGCAATACATATAATTTCTATTTAGAAAGAAGAGCATAAAACCCGAAGATCTATTATTGGTAATAAAGAAAATAATTAATAATTATTTTCCATAAAGTTTGTTAAGACATTTTATCTACATTATACTAGATAAACTTCCGTCATAGTCACCTACTCATATTTTCACCAATAATAACTCAAAGTGGAAGATATAGTGGATTAATAAATATTCATGCTTTAGACATATCTATGAGTATAGTTGTGTGATACATGAATGTGTATGTAATGGTGAATGATTACCCATGTAATGGTGTATGTTTATTTATTTGGCGTATGTATTCTTTTGTATGTACGATACGCAAATCGATGCTAGAAGTTGAATGTGAGGTAGATGAACCAAACACGTTCGAGGATGACCCACATGACACTTTCGAGCAAGGCAAGTGGATTCTCCCTCTGCATTTCTATTCATACTCAAATAATGCATATAATAATGTTTACTTTTTTGGATATTGCATAATTTGATGGGAATTGCCTACATAAGGATTTCCTAGAATTACCAACCCTATTCCTTGAATTACCCTGGGATAAATACTATGCTTAGCAATTTTTGCTATTGCTCAACTTGATAAATATGATGTCACTCTTTTAATGACACTATGTTCCGGAAATGAAGTTTTATTATGATGTTAACTCGATGGTTAAACAAGAACATTTTGTGTTAAATGGAACATGGAGTGACCACCCAGGATAACAGTGCAACCACGAGTGCTATAATGGCTCTAGCTTTGGTAATTAGCTCTATAGACTTAGTGCTTAGCAACCCTACCTGAAAGTTGGGCAAGAGGGGGTGGCAGTGGTTTGGTGGCAGCTCATGTTAACATGGGGTGGTAGTCTTGGCTAAGTTACCTCACCCAGAGGGCCATCAATGCTGACATGGAAACCTTAGCGGGTGGCTTTGTACTAAGGATATTTTGTGAAAGCCTCATAGTGGATCCCTAGCCATTCACCTCGGCAGTGTTTATGGGTCCGATCAACCTAGGCTAGATGGGATACACGGCTTGTGGGTAAAGTTGTACCACCTCTATAGAGTGTAAAACTGATATGTCAGTCGTGCTCACGGTTAAGAGCAACCTGGACCCTCACATGATAATTGAACTTAAAGATGGAAAATAAATCGTGATCCGATGATCTACCAGTGGTTTGCTTAAGTGATTTCACCTAAGTGTTTTTGATATAATATTATGCCTTTGACACACTTATTAGTAAGATATGTGTTGCTAATAAAATATTGACCAACTAAAATGCTTACCGCGTATCCATAGCCTACCTTGTTAACTTTGCATTATTTCCCCACTTGCTGAGCCCCGACCATAAGTGAGCTCACCCTTTCTAATATTTTGATCAGAGGGTGATGATGAAGACTTCGCAGATGGCGTTGACGAAATTTGAGTCTAACTTTGCACCAGTCAGCTTCCTGTGGAAGAGTGTCCATGTTTAATTCTGTCGTACTTTGATAATGATAATTGTTTAATATACTATGATCCGGATAATGTAACGAAGTTACTCTACTCTCTTTACTCCTTTATTGCATTGTCTTTTGATATATTACACTTGTGACGTCAACATATGTGTGGAAAATGGATCCTGGCCCACATATGCTATGCATTCGGTTTTGCCCCCAGAAACAGGTGTGACACCAGAGGGCTATCCAAACATGCATAGCCAATGACTAGGGCAAGTGAGTAGAGGCCTATGTTGATGATGTAGTCATCAAGACAGAAAACTCAAATAACTTCATCGAGGATTTGCAACAGGTCTTCAATAGCTTGAGGCGCTACCGATGGAAACTGAACCCAGAGAAGTGCGTGTTCGGGGTACCGACTAGAAAGCTACTCGTGTTAATCGTCAGCCATCGAGGAATATAGGCAAATCTAGAGAAGATTGAAGCCATTATGAGGATGGAGCCATAGCGATCACAGAAGAAAGTATAAAGGCTCACGGGATGCATGGCGGCGTTGAGTACATTCATATCAAGGCTTGGTGAGAAAGGGATGCCATTCTATAAACTGCTCAAAAAGGTGGATAAATTCCAGTGGACCACAGAAGCTGAGGAAGCCTTGGAAGCACTAAAGAAGTTTCTAGCCACACCTCAAGTACTCAAGCCACCACGTCGAGCTACATCTGATCAGCTGGCCAAACACCTGCTGCTATATATTTCCTGCACGACTCACGTGGTAAGCACTGTGTTGGTAGTCGAGCGGGTAGAAGAAGGGCACGCAAATCCAGTACAGCATCCGGTTTACTTTATCAGCGAAGTACTCGTTCCCTTGAAGATAAGGTACCCTCAAGTTCAGAAGTTGTTATACGCAGTACTTCTAACTTATCACAAGCTTCGACACTACTTTCATGACCACAAAGTCATAGTTGTCACACCCGATTTTAGAAGGCAAACCAAATGCGAACCATGTACGTGCCAGGATCAAAAACTCACGTACACAGCAATTACATAATTGGACATCATCACACATTGCTCAAAGTAAATAGAGGAAAGGTATTTTATTACATCAAGATGTCCAAGACATCCACAGAGTCTATAACATGGTCACTAACATAATCAAAGTACGGAATACAAAACGTAGTAGATAAGGCCTTCACAGGCAGCTGACTGGGGGTTTGCCACTAAGATAACTAGAACTCGTCATTGTCCTGGAACTCCTCGAAGTCCTCCATGTTGCCAGCATCTCCTCCTGAGCACTGAATACAGTGGGGACAACCTAGGGTGGGATGGTTTTTAAAGCAAGGGTGAGTACACATCAACGTACTCAGCAAATGTCCCGTTCGGCTAAAGTGCACTAGTTGTATGTAGAGTTAAGGTTAAGCAGTTTCGTTTAGTAAGTCAAGTATTTGTTAGTAATAGTAGAGCCAAGTTTTAGTAATAAACCCAGTTATAACCTAGAAGTACTCCCTCCAAAAGGAAATACCAGAGATCCGAATTATAACCATCATCATTAGACATCATCATAAAAGCATCCAAAGTTCTTCTAATCAAAGAGGATCCCAAGTCCGCTCTTAACCATGAGCTCAGCTGATATACCAGTTTCTAACACTCTACAGGGGTTGCACACTTTACGAACGAGTCATGATTCCCACTTTGCCCAGAGATCATGACTCCCCATGGATCACTACCAAGGTGACCTGGCAGGGTCTCACTACGTAGCCTTTACAAAGACTCCCCAGGTGCATAGATGCTCATTACGTTTCACCAGTCATACAAACGTAGTACACCTCCCCAAGGTGGGTGACTAACAAAACCAAATCGAATGAAACTCTGCACCCCCCTTGGCAGAGCGAGCACTACGCCCCGGCCCTCATCTAATTATTTAGCTAAGGGCGTCCCATTCCACCCTCATGGTTGCACTGTTATCCCGGGTGGTCACTCAACGAATAGGTCCTTATAGAGAGGTACTCAGGAAAATGGCCTAAGTCCCATAAAATATCACAAGATCATCATCGGGACAACATCATCGTATCATAAATGTTCACATCATGTTCATTGATTAAGTTAAAGCAATAGCATAAAGATAACCATGATAATACAAAGGTAAGCAAGGACACGATAAATACAGACTAGTAAATCCTTAGGTTTCAATAATGTAGTGCAGGACGGTGAATTACAAAGTATGTAGGACATAATAGGTCAGAGGACACTTGCCTTCACTAGGTTGTTGCTCAGGAAGATCTTCGGCAACACACTCAGGAACCACAGGCTGCTCATCGTCTAAATAAAGCGATCATACATTCAATACATTTGGAAAATGACAAATGAACATCACACTAAACATGTACAAACAATGGAACACATCTCAAAAAGGAAAAGTATAAACTCAAAAGGGAGTTTAAGTTATAAGGTGAACTAATCACATTTAGTAGTTTGTTATTTTCTAAGTGTTGTCTATCTCCATGATTACATAATCTGATTCTACTCATTTTAATGAGACATAAAAGTTAAACCAGGGATAAATTCATATACTACATATTATTAATCTCACAAGATTAAATATCCATTTACCACTAGGGTTTTCCTTTTTATTTATCTTATTAAACAAATAAAGTATCACTTAAACTAACCTATAGCCTAGCATAAAATTAGAATGCATAGACAAAGTATGAACATAATTTATTTGAATAGAGAATATTCCTATGAACATTTAGCAATTTGAATCACTAAATTTGGAGTTCATATGAAAAGATATGAAATAAACAAGTTTTGAAGTTTGAAATACAAAATTAGGCCCAAATCTGTGATTATTTAAAAGGCCGGGGGTCTGTTTATAAGAATCCAGGAGCCTGCGCGCAAAACCCAAGGACGGCGGGTTGATTCTCTAAAAACTAAGGGTCTCTTTAGCAAATTTACACGTGAAGGGGTATCGGGCAACCTCGACCACTCGATCATAAATAAACGACTGAGATCTGATCCACGGACGAGCGCGCGCGGACGGGTGAGTGTGGCTTACAGGTGGGGCAAGGAAGGGTTGAGGCACTGACGCGTGGGGCCCACGGGTCAGCGGTGTGCTAAGAGCGTGGGACGCGTTGGCCAGAAGATCACCGATCAACGGTTCTGGATCCACGGACCACAGGAATCGTTATCTGCGCATCCGGGCCATCCGATCAAGACTGGACGGTTTGGATCGTGTGCTAGGGGCTTTGTCCTCTCCGGCCAGCCAGAGGCGACGCCATACGCGCCCGCCGATGGCGCAGCTGCTGGCAGCGAAGTAGACTAGGGCTCCTTGGGTGCTAGGGGTCGGTCGGTGTAACACCCCAGGTGTTATTTCTCGTTAAACATCGATTATGGATTTAAGCGCGGGATGTTAGTAAATAAAGTGGACACTAAATTTTAATCATCCCACAAAAGTTCGAGTTTGGTGTCGTATTTATTTCGATAATCTACGCAATTGAAAAGGGTTCATGAAGCTTTTGGATTATCGAATCTTCGTCACTAGCGGATTTTGAACTGTTCGGATCACACGCGTAAGTGAATACGAAAATCAGAAAACTTCTGATTTTATGTAAAATATTTGGAGCCCCAGGCTGTCTAAAAGAGTAATGCGCCAGCACATTAATTGAATTGTTTCTCTCAGCATGTGATCCTTGACGTTAAGGCGAATGATCGACAGCTGGTGAGAATCGTAAAATTAGACGGGACTAAATACCGTCTTGAATACCGAAGCAGAACTTGACGATTAAAACGTTCGGGGCAAAATAATTAGAATCGCGCACTGTCCGAGAGAAATCGTGCGCGAGGTTACGATCCAATTTATCCTTCAGCACGTTGTTTTGGCGACGAAATCGCGTATGCATTCACAAATATGGTTCCGGCTAATTTCAGTCAAATCACAGAGCAAATTATCGATGTTGAAACCATTTTATTTCGGTCTATCGTTTCTCGCCTAGATCCAAATCTTCGGATATAAGTAACTGTTAAAAATTCCTCTGAATTCCAGAGTATCTGCTTAATTAAATTCTATCCGAATTTTATAACTAATACTGTAGCCTGATCTAATTTGGCTCTTCAAAATCTTAATTTTTGATACGTGGTATTTTGGCAGGCGTTTTTTGCACGAGAGAGAAAAAAAGAAGAAATGAAAATATCCTCTCCCTCCCGCTGTTCTCTCTCTCTTCTCTAATTTTTCCAGCCGCCACCATCTCAATCCTCTGTCGCCCCCTCCCCGTCAGATTTTTTTTCAGTAGCTCCTTATCCCTACGCCACCCTCCCTTCAAATATCCTCTCCACCATGCTGGAATTTTCCTGAAGTCATTCCCTAATCGGCCTCCATCTCTAGTTCACCTCTCTCCCTGTGCTCTCTCACGCCACATCCCTAGCTCCAGCTCGTCGAATCCCCTCTGCTCACCCATGGTGCTCGGCCGCGCAGAATCTTCATCGGCCATGGCGCCTCGTCCTCGCCTCCTCCGGTTCCTCGCCCCATGGCGCTCGGCTGCTTTTACTCCCTCCCCTGTTCGCCCATGGAAGCCGCGGCTTCCCCTTCGAGCTCCCTGGCACCTCACCCTGCTCTGTGTCCGCCCATGGAGTCGTCGTGTGCCCAGCTCGCTCCAGCTCGCCGGTCGAGTTTCCCTGGCGCGTGGATCTCTCCTCCCCTGCTTCTCCTCCACCGCGCCCCTCTCCCTGGTCCCTGCCATGGCAGCGCTTCTTCCAGCTCGCACCCGTCGTCTTGCCTGCTCGCCTCTGCGCCGTGGCTTTCTTCCCTCCGAGCTCGCCCCGGCCCCTTGCTTTCCCCATGGTCGGCGCCCCCTTCAACTCCTCTGCTCGGCCTCTGCAGCTCGCCTGCTCTAGCTCCCTGGTCGCCGTCCCCTGAGTCACGTGCTCCCTACCGGCCGAGTCCCTCTCCATACCCATGGCGCCCAGCTCGGTCTGTGTGCCGCTACGCTCGCCCATGGTGGCGCGTCCCTCTCCCAGCCGTCGAATCCCGCCCATCTGCGCTCTGTCCAGTCCCTAGCTTAGTTTTCCTCGGTCGTAGACACTGTCGAGCTTGGGCCCTGCTTGTCGTCCGTCCACGCGTCATGCGTGGAGCAACGGAGGAAAATCTGCAGCCTAAGCCTTGGTCAATGTCTGTGTGGATTTGGGAAAGAAGAATGTGAAGTCGGCTTGTGTCGCACGTCTGGTGCTCGGTGAAAAGCTCGAACATGAGACCGCCATTGATCCAGCCGTTGTCCATCTCGCCAACATATTTTATCCGCCGTGGTTCAGCTCGCCATGGGCCTGGCCATCGTCCCTGCTTTGCCTTCCCCAAGCAGCCACGTGGATGGCCTCGCTCTTGACGTCGTTCTTACAAATATCGAGTCGACTTAACTCCGATCCTCACCAACCATGTGATGTATCGTCAGACTTCTATGCGCAATCTCGTCAGCTGTCGCGCCCCTGCTCACCGTCAACCCGCTCGGACCTTGGCTCGACGTGCAACAACCATCATAGCATGGGGATTCAGTTGCGTCGTTTCTTTTTTTGGAGCGCAAATCGCGTCATGGTGAAGACAGTGAAGTTCTAGGTCGGTGCTCGCCAAATGTTTGATGGAACATCTAAACTGATGATCGTTGCCGATTGTGGGAATTTTCAAGTTGGTTTGATCGCGGTAAGGACTCGTCGTTTATGTTCTGTTTGTTTTACCTCCAATGGATTATGGTGAGCTAAAAGTGCGTAAATGTTTGTTAAATTTATAAGTAGCTTGGGCAAATATTTTTAGTCGGGATGAATCTCGTGTTTGGTCATAATGCATTGTGTGATGTCGTCTGATCCATGCTTGTTGCATGTGTATTATTCGTGGCGGTGTCTTAAAAATAGCATCATCTGGTAATCGTCAGTTTGTACGTTACATGAAAGGTGTTTAGATGGTTGTATGTGTCGAATATATTTAACTAGGTTTTATGCATGTAATAAGTGGTGAGGTTAATCTTGTGTAGTATGCTTGTTAAAATACGGCTGTGGCGAGGAGTGTTTGAGTAGACATATGGGTATAATGTGATTAGTGTGTTATCCAAATTAATTCGAAAAAATGGTTTAGAAAGTTAGTTAATATGCTTCTATCTTTATTCTAAATTTAAATGACTAATACTAATAAATCGAATTTGTCAATTTTCTAGTGTTGAACATTAGTTAAGGAGAGTAGAGCGTGTGTATATTTTATTGTTTTGCGTTGTATAAGTTACCTCCGAACAGACTGGAATAGCGTAATTATTATAATTAGTCTTACATCGCTAGCTAGTATTTGCTTAATGTTTTGTTATAAGTGTTTCATCCTCTTTGGTGTATATTATCTATCTTATGCTATTTATACTCGTGCTCATAAAATATACACTAACCTAGTGGTATAAGTGTTTCATCTTCTTCGGTGTATATTATAAGGCTAAGCATCATGCATCTCATGAGGTACGCTAGTTGATCACATGATGTGAAGGGCAAGAGCTGGATTAATCTCAAGGTAATGCTGATGGATGAACCTAAAGATGGATAATCTGACCAAGTGCCAAGACAAAAGCTGATCGCCAAGTGGACAACGTCTAACAACACTAACCTAGTGTTATCCAGGCAAGCCCTGGTGCATTTGCCACCTCCTTGCTGTTTTAAAATCTTTATCACCTTGTTTGATGCATTAGGTGATAGGAGTTGTGTGCTAAACCGTTGATGCATTTCCTTCCTTGGAAAGTTGATTACCCTTCCTTGATACCCTTTTATGAAAAGAATTTTATGATGCTTAGCCTTGCTTTAGAAAAACAAAATGTTTTGTTTTAAAACAAAAGTGATGCTACAGATTGGATGGGAAGTTTTCAAAAATAAAACTTGATGGTGAATCCATCATGGTCGTGATGGGTTCAACATCGAAAAAGATGTACCTCTACTAGGTACCAAACTTTGGGTTTAAATAATAAAGCTGAGACCGGGCGGTTGACTTGCACTAGAAGGGAGTCTCGGTGTAGTGTCTCTGTCTGAGTCAATTAAGGACCGTGTCGATGTGGGCCTACTAACCGAGGACCCTTTAACTGGTCACATGCCTCATCATGGGTAAGCATTGCCTTGGGTAGACTAATACCAGAAAGGCCAACACGCAATGGGAGTGGAGAGATGGCGAGAGTAGCGTGTACCCTCCATGGCAAGAGGCTGGACGGTGGTGTATCTGTGCTCTCGGTTGGCGTGAACCCGGTCTGGTCTTAAGAAACCTAGTGGCGAGTTGACATATGCAAGGGTTAAGTGCTACATATGTCGTGTGATTGGAGATCCTCAGCTGAGTATTAATCGATTCGGATCGCCATTACTTCTCGGACATGAAGACTTGGTCACTAACTTACACGTAGCAATCTAGTGAACTGATGGGATGATAAAAAGACGGCTAGTATAGGCCAAGTGCTTGAACTAGGATAGAAAGAACAGTAGATGCAGGTAACTTTACTTAACCTGACAAATAAAAATGGATTTTTAAGGATCCACTCCTAGTAAGCTTTTCTGCAAACAGAGTCCTTGATTCTTGATAAGCCTTACCTTGAATCGTTTTAAAACCAACATACCTTTGAGAGTATTTTCTTTAGTCGGGTAAGTCTTGCTGAGTACTTGCGTACTTAGGGTTTTATTCCCATTGTTGCTGCAGGTTACGAGTCACTTTGATTGTGATTGGTGTTAAGCGCTAGTGGGCACAGCCTTCTTATAAGTCTAAGTACTTCTATACTTCTTATTGAGGATTGTCACTGAGCTAGCACATATTTCAAACTTATAAATAATTTATAACATTTGAAAGTTTATTCTTTGAACCACTTTTGTGACCACTCCGATAAATATAATGTAAATTTGTTGTAACTTGTAAAATTTGGTAATAAGATTTCCGCTGCAAATTGATGGTGTGTGATTTGTGTTTACTTAATCCTACGGTCTTGGTTGTAAGTGGTTTATCCAAGGTCCTTGGGGCACTCGGACAGATCCTGTTAAGTTATCTGGTGCACATGCATAGCCGTCTTAGGTCTTTGAGACAAGGACAGGTGCATGTGGGCCCAATAACTTGGGAGGTTCTACCACAGTTGAGGTTGCTAGAAAGGTTGGGGAAGACTCGGTGAGCACTACGGCGGGGTCGGGATAGTAGGAAAGGGGGTGAGGCGGCCGGACAGGGGAGGGGAAGTCCACTCCGGTGAGCAATCACGGGTGTGTAAACGCAAAACAAGGGAAAATAAGGGTGGGGTTAGGACGATTACCTTGAGGGGAGGCTCGAGGACTCTCGAATGGCATCCAGGACACATCGAGGACACGGGTCGACGACGGCGGAACTGCGGCTGCGCGAGGAAAGCTCTGGTAAGCGCGGACCAGGCAAACTAGAGGGGGAGGGGGCGAACCAAAGAGCGTCCTAGGTTGCAGGTGATAAGGTGGAGCTTACCGAGGCAACGGACACGACGGGGGCTCGACGACGTTCGCAGAACGAGCGTGAGACTACAGCGAGTGACGGTGGAACTCTCTGGGCGCACATAGCGAGAGAGAGGGAGAGGGATCTCGGCTGAGGGCGCAACTGAGCGGGGAAGGGCGAGTGAATGAGGGCGGGGTCCAGAAAAGGCTTGGGCGTGTAGGTCGTGGCGGGGAAACGCGTGGACGTGGGCACGTCCACGACGAGGATCACGGACGGTTCGGAGGGAAAGGTCCGACAAACGGGACCCACCGGTCAGTGAGAGTGGGCGAGTAAATGGGCGGCCGGGCTGACGAACGAGGCCCGCAGGACAGTGAGGGAAGGGATGCGCACGCGGAAGAGATCAACACTGACAAGTCGGCCCCACTGGCAGCGAGAAGGAGCGAGAGAAGAGTGAGCGGGCACGAGAGGACGTCGATAGTTAGTGGCCGCCTGTTAGGGAGGGCTGGTGCGCGGGCGCGCGTGCTGGACCGGCTGGGTTGATTTGGGCCGTAATGGGATTTTCTATTTTCTTGGAATTCCCAATTGCTTTTCTATTTATTTTTCCCTAGGGTTTTCAATTCAAATTCAAACCAATATTCAAATTCAAACCAATTCAAACATGTGAATCGATTCAAAGAACAATTTAGGCACATCATGATGCAACATTTCATGACTCACATTGTTTTGACAAAATAAATAATTAATCCCTCTCCTATTTAACTTAATTCTAGCCAAAAGAAAAGGATAGAGAGAGACAAGAGTAACACATGAATTTTTTAGATATTCAGAAAGAAATTTTATACCCCCAAATTCATGGTGTTACAATAGTAGTCACACGATTCACAATAGGAGATATACTCCACAACAAGGAAGCTGTTGGGAGAACAGCCAAGTGGGCATGCAAACTCGGAGCTCATGATATAGAATTTCGACCTCGCACTGCAATAAAGACTCAAGCACTGGTTGATTTCGAATCAGAATGGACTGAGCACCATGTCCCAGAAAGTCTAGAAGCTACTGAAGTCTAGAGAATGTACTTCGATGGCCAGCTAAGATTGCAGGGAGCAGGAGCAGGGATTCTTTTCGTTGCCCCTGGAGGTGACCAACTCAAGTATGCACTTTAGCTTTTGTTTCCAGTGTCCAACAATGTTGCAGAGTATGAGGGCTTGGTTCATGTGCTGAGCATCGCATCTCACTAGGCATCAAAAGGATAATGGTGTACGATGATTCACTGGTAGTCATCAGCCAGGTAAACAAGAACTAGGGCTGCTCAACCAACTCAATGAACAGATATTGCACATCGGTACAGAAGCTAGAGGACAAATTCGAGGGCTTAGAATTCCACCATGTGGAAAGGGATCACAAAGCAGCAGCAGATGCATTATCAAAGCTGAGGTCTAGCCGGGCCCAGGTTCCACCTAGGGTTTTCGTCCAAGAGATACAGCAGCCGAGCGTCACCGCTGAGCAGGTTGAGGAGTGCCACGCTCTGGACCAGGCATAAACAGATCCCAACGACTGGAGGGAGCTAATTATCAGATACATAAGAAACAAGGAAGAACCAGATGACAAGGCCGCAGCAGAACGAATCATGAGACAGTCGGCCCACTATACCATCATAGGGGGTCTACTATGTAGAAGAGGTGCAGGAGGAGTCCTCATGAAGTGTGTTCACTCGACTACTGGAAGGCAGCTGCTGGACGAAATCCATGCAAGGCAATGTGGTGTGCATGCAGCATCAAGGACATTAGTAGGGAAAGCTTTCAGGTCTGGGTTCTACTGGCCAACAGCAAAGAATGATGCAGAAGAATTAGTCTAGAAGTGCGAAGCATGCCAATTCTTGTCAAAACAGCAGCATCTACCCGCACAACAACTGCAGACTATTCCTGTAACCTGGCCGTTCGCATGCTTGGGCTAGACCTGATTGGGCCATTAAAAAAAGCTCAAGAGGGATATACTCACATACTGGTCGCCATTAATAAGTTCACAAAATGGATAGAGTACAAGCCCATCGCCTCTTTGACCTCAGCAAAAGCGATAGAATTCATTCAAGAAATAATGTTTAGGTTCAGAATACCTAATAGCATTATCATAGACCTAGGATGTAACATCACTAGCTCAGAGTTTTTTGACTTCTGCGAGCAGAGGAGCATCCAGATCATGTATGCATCAGTGGCACACCCAAGAGCTAATGGGTAGGTGCAAAGAGCCAACGTGATGATACTTGATGCACTCAGGAAAAAGGTATTTGACAAGAGCGAAAAGCTTGCAGGAAAATGGATCAGAGAACTACCGTATGTGGTCTGGAGCCTGCAAACCCAGCCAAGCTAGACCTTGCCTGGAAACACCCCATTCTACATGGTATATGCGTCAGAGGTAGTATTACTAGCGGATCTGATCTTTGGGGCACCCAGGCTAACATTTAAAAGCATAGCTGATGCAGAAGCAACCAGGCAGGAAGATGTTGATGCATTAGAATAAGAACGTCTGAATGTTGTCATTCAGTCGGCTAGATACCAGCAAACCGTATGGTGCTATCACAACAAAGCAGTGCGACATCGATCCTTCGCAGTAGGAGACCTAGTCCTCCGCTGAGTGCAGACGGGAGAAGGTGACACAAACTGTCACCCCCATGGGAAGGACCATTCATCGTTGCAGAGGTTACCCGGCCAGGATCCTACCGACTTACCCAAATGGATGGAACCGAAGTGGGGAATTCGTGGAATATTGAGCACCTCAGGAAATTCTATCCATAGCAGTACCTCGAAAATCTAGCGGACAAGCTATACTTTGTAAGCAAAAGGTTTCATTATCAATAAAGCTTCTATGTTCTACCGAAGGCAAACTCTCAATCAACAATCGGCTTAAGTTGGAAACGACTTAGAACCGGCGCAACATGCCTTCATGCTTACACAACTTAGGGTGACTACTATACCCTACTGACGGAGCAATCATCTTATGTCGGAAATGCCTTAAGTTGGTGCGACATGCTCACGCTTACATGACTTAGGGTGAGTACTATACCGTACTAACGGAGCAATCGGCTTAAGTCGGAAACTCCTTAAGTCGGTGCGACATGCTCACGCTTACATGACTTAGGGTGACTACTATACCCTACTAACGGAGCAATCGGCTTAAGTCGGAAATGCCTTAAGTCGGTGCGACATGCTCACGCTTACATGACTTAGGGTCACTACTATACCCTACTAACGGAGCAATCGGCTTGTGTTGGAAATGCCTGAAGTCGGTGCGACATGCTCACGCTTACATGACTTAGGGTGTCTAATATACCCTACTAATGGAGCAATCGACTTAAGTCACAAATGCCTTAAGTCGGTGCGACATACTCACGCTTACATGACTTAGGGTGATTACTATACCCTACCAACGAAGCAATTGGCTTATGTCGGAAACGCCTTAAGTCGGTGCGACATGCTCACTCTTACATGACTTAGGGTGATTACTATACCATACTAACAAAACAATCAGCCTAAGTTGGGAACGTCTTAAGGAAATACAACATGTTCACATTCACATATCCGAGGGCGATCTCAACACCCTATTAACGGAACAGTTGGCTTAAGCCAACATAGCGTGGTCACGCACACATGAACTCTATGATGCTTTGTCTTGATAAAAATACTAACTCAAGGAAAAGTGTTTCTTGTCCAAATGAATCAAAGTTTGTCTTATCACACAAATTACTGTGCAGGAGCATTCTTGCAGGGAACCTTACTAGCAGGATCACTAGAGGAAGAAGGTTTGCTCACACCAGCGGATGCAGCGAGAACGTCGGCAGCAATGTCCTCAGGCACCACAACACCAGGTCTTTTCATCAGGATGAGCCCAGCACGAACAGCTTTGTCCATCGCTTTGTCACACATTGCTTTCATGATACTACGGTTGTCCTCTAAGGCCTTAATGTCATGACGAGCGGTTTCCAACTCCTGTGAAACAAGTTTCTTTAAAGCACGCAACTCCTTGATGATGGAATCTTTTGAAGATAGTAACTTATTAAGCGATGACACTTCAGTCTGGGAGGCCCTCAACTCATCCCTATGATGGTCAAGCTCTGACAAGGTAAAGCGATGACTCGTCTCCAAAATAGTAAGGGAATTGCTGGCATCACGGTACAGTCTATCTAGACTATCACGGGAATCAAGAAGCGTTCGCCTCTCCTCCTACAAGCAAGAAGAGCACTGGACATTGAAGTAAAGGCGTGAAACAGAAGCATCAGGAATAGTTAGAAAAATCTACCTCATAAGCCCTCTTATCTGAATCAAGTTGAGCGTTCAAGGAAGAGTTCAAGGTCCAAGCACCATCCAAGAATGCAGAAACCTGGTCCAGATCGGCTTGACTCTGAGCATACCTTTCATCAGCGTCGGAGCACCGTTGAGTTAAAGCTGGTGAAGCAATAAGGAAAAAATATAGGAGGTGAAATGAGAGAAGTAATGAATAGTAAATAAAGCTACCGACCCACTAACCGATGTTCGATGCTTTTAGATCATCTATTTGCCTCTAGAGCAGGAGAGGATTCCACTGTACGAAGGACAAAACTTGATCGGGAACAGGGGCACCACAAGACCTCAGCTGGGCCGACATAGAGTTCAGAACATTCTACAAACACAAAAGTTAGTTAATGAGCCTGTTTGTTGTCACACCCGGTTTTAAGGGACAAAGCTGGGTGCATCTCATACATGCGCCAAAGAAGACAACATATATAATAACAGAGTGTATAGAGATAAATGTCACAATATAATCAAAGTACTTATTACATAGAGGAAGTCTTACAAAATAAAAGATAAATATAACAGGATCTAAAATCCATCCTTGGCGCTAGAAAGTCAACTAGGAGACGACAACCTAGACCTCTCACGAACACAGCGCAACATCCACCAAGCGCCATCCAGTGGTATCTGTTCTTGACCTGTGGGGGTGTGAGACAGCAAGGGTGAGCTCACACATGTTCATCGCTCAACAAGTTGTGGGGAATAATGTGGCATGAACTCACCAAAGGTGAGAGTTCATGTGAAGTGTAAGGCTTATCAAAGAGAATGGTTAAAGATGAGCATTTCTTTTAAAGTTGGTCAAAATTTTATTAGCAATTACTAGATGTAAGTAAATACCAAACCATAATAAATAATAGAACAAAATTAATAATAAATGATCCCATGCAATGCATATGACAAATTGAATTTAAGTTCCATAGATTAATCATGTGAGAGTCCTGAGCTGCTTATGACCGTGAGCTCGGCTAGTATACCAGTTTTACATTCTGCAGAGGTTGTACCCTTTACCCACAAATCGTGTTTCCCATGTCGCCAGGGTTAGCTAGACCCTTAGACACTACCAAGGTGAATGGCTAGGGATCCACTACGAGGCCTTTACAAAGTTCCACTAGCTTCCGAAAACCCGCTACAGTTTATGGGAAGAGCACTTGCAAGAATCCCTCGTCTGACCGCCATCGCAGCAAAATCAACCCGAGAACCTCCTTGCATGCAACTCCCCTAGTGCCCTGGCCCCTTTCGGGTAAGGTAGTCTTCCACTAGCTTTCCTAATTAGTTAGCCAAGTGGTCCCATTCCTCCCTTATGGTGGCACGTGTTTCTCAAGTTAAGCTCCATGTTCCAATTAACATAATGTAATGATCTTGACATGAACATAAATAAAATAACATAATAATTGGAACATGGACGTAACGAAATATTAATCACAAAACCATATAAAGCAATAGGATAACTACCCATATGAATCATGGGTAAACAAGGTAAAAGGGGTAAACAGACTAGGGTGACCTATTGGGTCCCATCAAAAATAAACCTATGCATGGTAAATGATTATAAAGAACATTATTGGGTAACAAAAGTGAATCAAGGGCACAACTTGCCTGACACTTGAGATTCCAGGTACCAACTTGCTTTTCAGATGACACACGTCCTCGCGCTAGTCGTAGCAATACAAACAAACATGGTATAGATAAAATTAACATCACATCAAACATAAGAACAAACTACGTAATAACATTCTACGTGATGCTACGAGATCGTGGGATCGAGAACTACTAAAATCGGAGTTATGGTTATAAAGATACGATTTTCTGAAGCATTAAATGATTAAATAGTGAAAATGTATATTATATGTTAATTAATATAAATCATGTGAGAAAAGATTACAAATAAATAGCTAATTCAACTTTAAACTAAGTTATAACTTGATTAGAGATCATATTTTAGTCAGATTATATTTATGACAGATTAACTTTGATTGGAGAGATTAATCTACCTAACATAGGTTAAATAAATATCTATTTATAAAAAAATGTGACATGGTACATATTTATATGAAGCTAACATAACTGGAACAGACATGAATCGGACGTCTTACGCAAAAGTTAAAGTGCATTTAATAAACCGTGGGTTCAAACGCTCATTGGCCAAAAACGAGCCACATAGAGGGCCACAGAGTTTGTAGCCACAGAAGACCAGCGTGGGGTGATGCATGCGCAGGGGAAACATTCAGCGGGGCCCACATGTTGATTTTCTTCCAGACGTGGGGCGTGAGGCAAAGGAATCCGCATGCAACATACAGGTGAGGCCATGGGTGGTTTTCATTTTCTATTTGCATGTGGCCAAGAGATTTGTGCGTTGTGTCTGTGTGCATGTGGGTGGGGCCGATGCATGGTTTCCTCTTCTCGGTTGTATATTTGCATGACGCTGAGAAAAATGGAAAAGTGAATCATGCGTGGGTGTTGCATGCCGCATGCGGGTGGGGTCCACACGATGGTTCGCTTCCCTCTCTGCAAGTCTGCATCTTTCTCCTACCGCCGAACGCCCAGGTCTACGGCGCCTTCTTCTACCCCCGGTCCTCTCTCTCTCTTCGATTTCTTTCCTCCGCTAATCCGTCGCGGCAGAACGCCATGCACATGACAGCGAGCGGTTTCGAGCTCGCTATTCGAGCCCTAACTACCACCCAGGAGTACGGATCAGAGCGCGGATAGAACCTATGCAGAGAGGATGTAATGTTGAATTACAGGGATGTCTTCTTACCAAGTTCGAAGCACAAGTATAGTTGCCCGCGGAGGCTTGCAGCACTATGGCGATTCCTGAACACGGTGAAGCCACGGACGATCTCTGCGCCGCAAGGGGAAGCACCGTGTCCCGCCCCAGCCTCAACATTGGAGATCCTAACCCCAGGCACAGCTTTTCATGCTCACCCTCTCACTCTCCTGATTCCTCGAGTGCTTAGAGGTTTTGCAATGTGCTTGGATGGCTACGGTGAGACGGCAGCAACTTCTTATAAACTGTCCGCAGGGAAAGCCTGCTCCAGCCGCGCAAGCAACTGGATCCCGAGCGAATCGCCCAGAAATTCGGAGTCCATTGCACGGTTAGTTGCCAGGGCTTTCGCCGGTAACGATGAACGCGTGAGTCCGCTGTTAGACCATGCCGCAGAGAAAGGATGCCAGCGCAGCAGCTAGCGACCACCCAGGCGAGCCAAGCGCAGAGGATAGGCTATATGTGTGACCCTGCGGCGTCCGATTTCCGCGCTCCGTGTTCAAGAAGATGGTCTGCACGTTGGGGCTCGGTTTCTTCCCAAGGTTGTGCCAACCACACGACCTAGACCCACGGAGATCCCCAACCGGAATCCAGTTGTTTCAGTTAGTGCGACCCGATTCAACAGCCGAGTTACGCTGATGCGCGGCCAGCGAGCTCGATGGGTGTTTGCTCAGATCCAGTTGCAGGGAAGAAGGAACGGCTGACAGCACGGTCCCATTTGTCAGTGGCCGGGAGCGAACAACAAGCCCGGGCTTCTGGCTGATGCGCGTGCTGGCGAACGGGTCCGGCTCGTCAGCGAGGGTCGCAAACGTTAGAGCGCTGGCAACGTGGGTTCCTCTGTCAGTGCCGAGAAAGCCAGCATGGGCGCGCATGGTGTGTGTCGGCCGAGGGGGCCCACTCGTCAGTGATGCCAGGGCGCGCGGTGAGGCAAAAGCTAGGGTTAGTTGGGCCGCATGTTAGGGTTTTGGCCCAAAGTCTGTTTCCTTTTCCCCTTTTTTTCTTTTCTATTTCAAATTCCAAATATTCAAATCCACATCCTAATTCCTGTTTTGAATTCAAATCTCAAATATAATCCAAATGTGAGTATAAATCTGTAATATCCCAAAAAAAAAGTTGCCAAAGGTTGATCTTCGGTGCGTGGATGTGGGAAAAGGGTTGTGGGCCGTTGGATGCTAAGTCGGAGTCATCTGTGGTGTCGCTTCTTTTCTCCTGAAAAGAAAACCTTAGTGGTGGCCTTTTCCCCCTTTTGCCCCTACTTGGCCGCCACCCCTTCCCCCCTCCCACACTTGGCCGCCCCTCCCTCCTTTCCCCTTGGGGCTGGCCGTCCTCTCCTCCCATGGCAGCCCCTCTCCATGGCTTCCTCCTCCCTCTAGATCTCCCCCCCCCCCCCCCGCGCAGCAAGGATCGAAAAGAGGAGGAGCACGTTGAATTGAAGGGGAAGAGAGGATCAAGGAGATGTTCTTCCCCATCTCTTCTTGTAGAATTTCTTGGGTAAACCCTAGGTATGGATGAGATCTTTGTTCCTCCCTGTAATTATATACTTTTGGAGGTTGTGTATCATGGGAATTAAAGGATTAGAGGTTGGATTTGATGTGGGGTTAGGTTTTGATCTCGAATTTAGATTTCTGCAGAATGGCAGATTCGACAGTTTCTGTTCATGCCAGTTTTCCGTGGTCTTAGTGGCCTCAAAAAAAATAAAAAGTCTATATATGAGTCGTAGATAATTTGTAGATATTTCCTTGGCCATGAAGAACACCTCAATCGGACATCAGAACAGAAAGTTATGGAAGTTTGATTATAGCAGTTTTTCAGTCTCATAATTCTGTGCAGAATCTGTTCTCTTAAGAGTTAGGCAATTTTATCAACAGAATTAAACTGTGAGTTGGTAAAAGAAGTTGTAGATAATTTCATAAGCTTTCCAGATTGTTAAAGATTGCATCCATATGATTTGTGAAACTCCAGTTATGTTTGTTTTACTGTGGCTGTTCCTGTTTACCTGACAAAAATGAGTGGGTCTGTTCACTGGTGGGTTTCATCTAGTAAATGGCCGAATTGGCTCTTCCAACTATGGAGACTTTTGTATAGGAATAAAAGTTCTTACTTCCAGCAGAATTTCATAATTTTTGGTTCAGTAGTTTGGGAGATATCGAATTTTAAAGTTAACCATATTGCTGTCTAAAATAGATTCAGTCAGTTATCTTGTCAGATGTTTTAGAACTTGTAGATGGCAGAATTTAACTATCAATTGAATACTGAAGTTGTAGAGTATTTTGTGTAGATACTCCTAGAGTATTTGTTTGATATCACCGCTGTTTTAATTTTAAAGATACAAAATTAACAAACAGCGTTGCTGCTGTATGGCATGTGGTTCAGGGTGGGAGTCTTTCCACTGGGTCTTGGTTTCAAGTGTAGGAGTGTTTTGTTGATTGATGGCAAATGTTTGTGAAATATTTGTACTAAGTTTTATGCCCGCTAGCAGGTGACTACACTCCAGATCATGTCTAGTACATTTCTTCTTCTTCGATGAAGGCAAGTGAATGTAGCGGTGGTTGCTTCCGTTCTGACCCGTTATTTCTATTGCCTACACTCTAATATTCAGAAGTATTGGATTCTTTCATAATTGGACACTATGGTGATGCTTTACTTGCTTGCATTATACTGATGCTCAATCATATATTGATGATGATTATGATTCGAGTATGATTCATGAGATTAATTCACACCCCTGAAGGTAAATGAAGTATTATTTGAGGTTGGTATTGTATCTGAAGGTAAATAAAGTATTATTTGAGGTTGGTATTGTATCTGAAGGTAAATAAAGTATTATTTGAGGTTTGTATTGTATCTGAAGGAAGTGAAGTCTATTGATAAATGCAGCATGCCATATACATTGCATGACTCATTTGCATCTGAAGTTTTGTCGTGACCTATGGTCCGACCGTACCGGTACAATTTAGCATCGTACGTTGCCCGAGGAGGGGTACGATGCGGCTTCATACCCTTAGAGGTATGAAGGCAGAGGACATATGTATTGCATTCATATGCATTCATTGAAGTGATATTTGCAGATGATGTGGTTTTATACCCCAGAGATATGAAGATAGAGTACCTACACACTGCATTCCTATGCATACATTGAAGTGATATTTGCAGGTATTGTTGACGCAGGGAAGTGTTATAGAACCTATTGTGGTTGTTCGAGGATATGAGATGGTATTGGTTATAGTGGGACTATTGAGTTCTATATCTACAAGTATTTCTGATTTTAATTGTGACTCTTTTAAAATGTTGATGAATTCAATTTGTGGTTTAAATATCTCGTCAAAATAATTCGCTTGCTGAGATGTTTCATCTCACTCTTGCATTACTCAATGCAGGTGCTTGTTGCTCATCAAGGGAAGTGGGAAGTAGCAGCACATCCACCTTCACTATTATAATAACACTGCTTAGGCGCAGTCATGACTTAATTAGAAGCTTCTTATCAAAGGATGTTTGTTTCTAACTAGTTGTGCGCACTGGTTAATTTAGCTCATGCCATTATGGTTGTCTTCCCATTGCTAGCAGACTATTAATGTCTATTATGTTTTCTTATCATGATATCTATTTATACTTTGTTGCTTCCCCGTTTATGCAATTTTCAAAGGTGATGCTGTCGAAATTTTATATACGAATGTTAGATGTGTAGTTTAGTAGCATTCTGGGGTGTTTGTAGACCCCGGGGTGTTACAGTTGGTATCAAAGCATAGGCTTTAGATTCTTGGCAATTTGAAGATAAATTTGACACACTCGCACATATAGGAAGGGTATGGGTTTAAATATCTTTGATACATGTTAGTGTCTTTGAAGTGCAGATGACAATAACCTCACTCCTCCCTATTCCTTTACGGTGATGTGGTAAGTTGTTTATGGCTTAATGCTTGATATAATTTATTTCTGAAATTTTGATATTGTTTTATTAATGCGGTAGATATCGCTGGTCATTTGTGAGAATGAAGTTGTTATTATGCTTGTGATATACAAGTATGCCTATGTTGTTTTCACCATGTTTTTCATGGTTGAGTTTTATTACAATAATATTGTTATATATGCTTGATTGTGGATGTTTCTAAGAGGAGTGTGAATTGTATGTTTTGGGGTACAAGGTAATCATCAATTTGAATTTAAGTTGTTGAGTGGTTGGTGGATAGCTCCAACTATCATTGCAAAGAATGATTGTTTATGTTGAGAAACCAGTTCTGAAAGAAATGAATATTGGTACTTTATATGGATTTTTGGGGGAAGTCTTTTCATAGCTAGAATGGCTTACATGTCTCTCTCCTATTGTGTGTTTTAGTTGCCACAAAGCCTAGATGTGGTTTAATGTGGTTGCCTGTTAGTCATACTAATTGTAGAATAAATCATTGATTCTCTTGATCCATTGATTATGTATTGATACATTGAGGATCTGATGGTTCCCTTTTCGATGCATGCTTGTGGAGCCATTTTTTTCAGACCACCTATCTATTGGTTTGAAGGAAGTCATTGCCTAGCCTAGAGTTGCTTGGGTGTGGCTAGTCACCTACTCCTAGATGATGTGGTTTTTACATTAGCTTAATATGTTTATCAAATGTGTGAAGGATTAGGGGTTATTATTGACTTTGTATGTCTGGTACTTTGAGTGCATCGTATGATAGAAAGAAATGTAAGTTTCTGAACTACAGTAGATGAAGACTTATGTTATGTGTAGGTTAACCTTACTAGTTTAGATATTTTTCCTAGTTGAGTTGTTGGATGGAGTATAGTGACATTGGTTAACCAAGTATTGTGTTGTTGTGCTGTCAGTGCTATTTGTGGAGCTTTTGGCATTTCTTCGATGAAATGTGCCGCACAGAATGTTATTGGCTTCTTGTTGGCTTTATTGCTCCATTAGTTCTATAGATTTTCTCCCTTTTGTGGGGTGCAAAGAATGTTAGATTACATGATTATCTTTATGGCAAGAACAAGGTTTAGGAAGATTAGGAGTTTTGTTTCAATAGAACTACTTGTTTCTTGGTGCTGTGAGGTGAGGTGTTTGATCTTCTTATACATTCATCTGGTGTGGATGTTTCACCATTAAATTAAAATGAATTGTTGAAGTTGGTAAAGGTTGTGCTTAGTGCATATTACCCCTTCATAAAAGAGTGTCGTTTTAAGACATTGATGCGGATGTATGGCTGCATCCAAATTCGATGTTGTGAAATCGTAGTGTTGATTGCATCTATGACTTGGTTTGAGCTTCATTACATGTTGGTTCATGCTTGATGTCAGGTGGTGTAGTTTCCATAGACATTTAGTCCGAGGTAGAAGTTATTGTGTTAATTAAGACCAATAATGACCCATGTTTTGGAATGGTGGTGCTATATGGGGTACCTTGGATGTTTTGTTTGGAGTGGACGAATTCGAGGACGAATTCTTTTTAAGGGGGGTAGAGTGTAATATCCCAAAAAAAAGTTGCCAAAGGTTGATCTTCGGTGTGTGGATGTGGGAAAAGGGTTGTGGGCCGTTGGATGCTAAGTCGGAGTCATCTGTGGTGTCGCTTCTTTTCTCCTGAAAAGAAAACCTTAGTGGTGGCCTTTTCCCCCTTTTGCCCCTACTTGGCCGCCACCCCTTCCCCCCCTCCCACACTTGGCCGCCCCTCCCTCCTTTCCCCTTGGGGCTGGCCGTCCTCTCCTCCCATGGCAGCCCCTCTCCATGGCTTCCTCCTCCCTCTAGATCTCCCCCCCCCCCCCCGCGCAGCAAGGATCGAAAAGAGGAGGAGCACGTTGAATTGAAGGGGAAGAGAGGATCAAGGAGATGTTCTTCCCCATCTCTTCTTGTAGAATTTCTTGGGGAAACCCTAGGTATGGATGAGATCTTTGTTCCTCCCTGTAATTATATGCTTTTGGAGGTTGTGGATCATGGGAATTAAAGGATTAGAGGTTGGATTTGATGTGGGGTTAGGTTTTGATCTCGAATTTAGATTTCTGCAGAATGGCAGATTCGACAGTTTCTGTTCATGCCAGTTTTCCGTGGTCTTAGTGGCCTCAAAAAAAATAAAAAGTCTATATATGAGTCGTAGATAATTTGTAGATATTTCCTTGGCCATGAAGAACACCTCAATCGGACATCAGAACAGAAAGTTATGGAAGTTTGATTATAGCAGTTTTTCAGTCTCATAATTCTGTGCAGAATCTGTTCTCTTAAGAGTTAGGCAATTTTATCAACAGAATTAAACTGTGAGTTGGTAAAAGAAGTTGTAGATAATTTCATAAGCTTTCCAGATTGTTAAAGAGTGCATCCATATGATTTGTGAAACTCTAGTTATGTTTGTTTTACTGTGGCTGTTCCTGTTTACCTGACAAAAATGAGTGGGTCTGTTCACTGGTGGGTTTCATCTAGTAAATGGCCGAATTGGCTCTTCCAACTATGGAGACTTTTGTATAGGAATAAAAGTTCTTACTTCCAGCAGAATTTCATAATTTTTGGTTCAGTAGTTTGGGAGATATCGAATTTTAAAGTTAACCATACTGCTGTCTAAAATAGATTCAGTCAGTTATCTTGTCAGATGTTTTAGAACTTGTAGATGGCAGAATTTAACTATCAATTGAATACTGAAGTTGTAGAGTATTTTGTGTAGATACTCCTAGAGTATTTGTTTGATATCACCGCTGTTTTAATTTTAAAGATACAAAATTAACAAACAGCGTTGCTGCTGTATGGCATGTGGTTTAGGGTGGGAGTCTTTCCACTGGGTCTTGGTTTCAAGTGTAGGAGTATTTTGTTGATTGATGGCAAATGTTTGTGAAATATTTGTACTAAGTTTTATGCCCGCTAGCAGGTGACTACACTCCAGATCATGTCTAGTACATTTCTTCTTCTTCGATGAAGGCAAGTGAATGTAGCGGTGGTTGCTTCCGTTCTGACCCGTTATTTCTATTGCCTACACTCTAATATTCAGAAGTATTGGATTCTTTCATAATTGGACACTATGGTGATGCTTTACTTGCTTGCATTATACTGATGCTCAATCATATATTGATGATGATTATGATTCGAGTATGATTCATGAGATTAATTCACACCCTTGAAGGTAAATGAAGTATTATTTGAGGTTGGTATTGTATCTGAAGGTAAATAAAGTATTATTTGAGGTTGGTATTGTATCTGAACGTAAATAAAGTATTATTTGAGGTTTGTATTGTATCTGAAGGAAGTGAAGTTTATTGATAAATGCAGCATGCCATATACATTGCATGACTCATTTGCATCTGAAGTTTTGTCGTGACCTATGGTCTGACCGTACCGGTACAATTTAGCATCGTACGTTGCTCGAGGAGGGGTACGATGCGGCTTCATACCCTTAGAGGTATGAAGGCAGAGGACATATGCATTGCATTCATATGCATTCATTGAAGTGATATTTGCAGATGATGTGGTTTTATACCCTAGAGATATGAAGATAGAGTACCTACACACTGCATTCCTATGCATACATTGAAGTGATATTTGCAGGTATTGTTGACGCAGGGAAGTGTTATAGAACCTATTGTGGTTGTTCGAGGAAATGAGATGGTATTGGTTATAGTGGGACTACTGAGTTCTATATCTACAAGTATTTCTGATTTTAATTGTGACTCTTTTAAAATGTTGATGAATTCAATTTGTGGTTTAAATATCTCGTCAAAATAATTCGCTTGCTGAGATGTTTCATCTCACTCTTGCATTACTCAATGCAGGTGCTTGTTGCTCATCAAGGGAAGTGGGAAGTAGCAGCACATCCACCTTCACTCTTATAATAACACTGCTTAGGCGCAGTCATGACTTAATTAGAAGCTTCTTATCAAAGGATGTTTGTTTCTAACTAGTTGTGCGCACTGGTTAATTTAGCTCATGCCATTATGGTTGTATTCCCATTGCTAGCAGACTATTAATGTCTATTATGTTTTCTTATCATGATATCTATTTATACTTTGTTGCTTCCCCGTTTATGCAATTTTCAAAGGTGATGCTGTCGAAATTTTATATACGAATGTTAGATGTGTAGTTTAGTAGCATTCTGGGGTGTTTGTAGACCCTGGAGTGTTACAAAATCCTACTATTATTATTATTTATCCTCCTTCATATTATTTAATTATGGAAGCAAGAAATGACATTATTACAATTTTTGTTTTATATTTTCCATTTATCAGGTCAAATTAAATCTTGATTCCTTTATTCAAATAAAATGCATCACAATAAAATCATCGGCATGAGGTGCACATTTCTTTATTCATTTATTTGTTACTTGAATAATTTAATACCACTAACTGAGTATGCACAAAGAAAAGAAAGTCAAACAATTGCCAGAACACTAACATATAGGTATACTTATTTATTTATCTTATTTTTTTCTCTTATACAAATTTCGGGCTTTACAAATCCTACCCCCTTAATAGAAATCTCGACCTCGAGATTTGTAAGGAAAGGGTGTATACTCGTATTGTCTCAACACGTATGCACAAACAAACATCTCAGCATGATGCATAATTTATTAACAACACATGGGGTCAATTAGACCTTTTTATTCCTCCTGAAATAGTATCATACCATTTACTAACTAAAGTAACATTTAGATCTTACAAATAGTAGTAATTTATATATATATATATGTTTATGTGGCTTTGTGGGGCTAGTGGTGGTGGTGGAGGATTTGGAGGATTCACTTCTGTTTGTTGTTGCTTGACAATCTTCCCTTCCTGGTATTGACCATCGAGGTTAGAAGCATATGGTAAAATAGTTTGCAAGGGACATTATTTGGTAGACAGAATGAATAGGCTAGCATCTGGTTATGAACTAAAGATTCTTTGGCAGGGCTTAATCTGTTGTTTTATACCAAGCTTGGGATAACTAGTCGTATAAGGTGAATGTCCAAAGGTACGATAGAATCTGCCAAGATGAGATAGATATGGGTGAGATAGACTACATGATGTAGTTCAAAATTTTGTTTGATGTTAGGTGGGGACAGATAATTAATCAATTCATCATGACATTATTGGTTGAGTTAGCTCATGGTTGAGTTGGTCTAGTATGCTAAGTTAACACCTAGCTAGGAGGGTCCAAGTACCACTAATCTATTTAAGCTGACCACATTGGATTAGATCATACTAGGTTCCATAATCCTATTAAGAATACCCTTTAATTAAGCATAACTGACTTTATCTTTATGAAATTCTATATTTTTTATACACCTGAAATTTTTTTATGCCATTAGCAGGTGTGGTATAGAAGCAAGTACATCATGTTCTAGCCATTTGTGAGTGTAGAGAAGATTTGGGGTAAAAGATAGTTAAGTAAGGGAGAGATTTTTTTATTCTGGGTGGTGGATCTTGATTCACCTAAAGATCTGTTTCCACTTGTACCCTTCATTGTCGAGGCTAACCTTCTTCTTGGGTCTGATTTAGGTACTATTTGTCATGGTGCTGGATGCCATTATCTGAGTTGGGATAACAATTACGGTATATGGGCTAGGTAGATTGAACAGAGTTTTACTTTACTTTTGAGATAAATAGGTTGGGCAACCTATAACATAGGCTAGGTCGTGGTTCCACGGACAAGTTGGTCCAAAACACCAAATTTAGGTTTTAAAACCCATTTATAGGAGTATGGTTTAGTTAATACTTGTAACATAAATCAGACCATATTAGATTAGGTAGGGTCTAGATTAGATTGGATATAACTGGATTAAACTTAGTTTAAGTCAAGTCAATATATCAGGGTAGAATATGTGTTATTAAGATGTGTTAGAATCCTTTGAGATAGGATGGAATATATGGTGTAGGTAGATCGGAATCTCTGTCAGGTTAAAACAGAGGGGTTATGCAACTATCGGGTGGTTAAGGTAGTTGCATATAGCCAGGTTGTTGTATGTGGTCTAGTCTAAATTAGAATCTTAGTCCAACTTGGTTTAAAACATATTTATAAGAGTAGGATCCAATCTTATTCTACCAGTATTATCTAACATGTTTGTCCATTAGATTAGATCTGATCTGATTAGATAGGATCAGGATTAAATTGGTGTAATCAGATTAGACTAGATGAGATCTACTTAATTTATTTTTAGAATAGATCATGTTTGTTACACTATTATGATATAAGCAAAGCGGTTGGGACAAGTATGCTTGTTAGGACAAGATGAGTCTCTAAGAATAGGATAGAATATTATGAGATTAGTCAGATCTATTAGGATAAGATGAGAATCCTTTCGAGATGAGATGAGTCTATTAAGGTAAGAGAGTATCTTTTAAGATAAGATGAATCAATTAAGATAAGAGAGAGTCTATTAAGATAAGAGGAACCCATATATAATAGATATAGTTTAATGGAGGATAATCTAAGTTGTTTAGTTATCTCATAAATTTTATTTATTTATTTTTATGCCTTTACGTATATGTAATTGTGGACATTACTCCACAACCCATCACACATAATCAAAAATCCAAATCAGACAAGTGTCATAAGAACAAACACTCAAGCGTATAGATACCTATAAAAATAGTTTTGTTTTTGTTCCGAAGAGTAGGTCTCCTACTCCTAAAGTCACTTTAGGCACAGGATTTTAAAGTGTGAAATCCACATTTTTCTTTAGAAGATAAAGGTAAGAATAATCAGAGTAAAGCGGAAATAGATAAGAAAAGATTAAGATAAGTTTAGAAAGAATCAGAGTAACAAAGGTAAGGTTAATCAGAGTAGAACAGTAGAAGGTGAGACATGATCAAGATAAGTATAGAAAGAATCAGAGTAAGGTAAGTAGGTAAGGGTTGTCCAGTTCTATCTAGGTTTCGTCCTACAGTCAACATTCCTCTAATACCACTTCTGTCACACCTGATTTTAAGGGACAAAGCTAGGTGCATCTCATACATGCGCCAAAGAAGACAACATATATAATAACAGATTGTATAGAGATAAATGTCACAATATAATCAAAGTACTTATTACATAGTGGAAGTCTTACAAAATAAAAGATAAATATAACAGGATCTAAAATCCATCCTTGGTGCCAGAAAGTCAACTGGGAGACGACGACCTAGACCTCTCACGAACACAGCGCAACATCCACCATGCGCCATCCAGTGGTACCTGTTCTTGACCTGTGGGGGTGTGAGACAGCAAGGGTGAGCTCACACATGTTCATTGCTCAACAAGTTATGGGGAATAGTGTGGCATGAACTCACCAAAGGTGAGAGTTCATGTGAAGTGTAAGGCTTATCAAAGAGAATGGTTAAAGCTGAGCATTGCTTTTAAAGTTGGTCAAAATTTTATTAGCAATTACTAGATGTAAGTAAATACCAAACCATAATAAATAATAGAACAAAATTAATAATAAATGATCCCATGCAATGCATATGACAAATTGAATTTAAGTTCCATAGATTAATCATGCGAGAGTCCTGAGCTGCTCATGACCGTGAGCTCGGCTAGTATACCAGTTTTACACTCTGCAGAGGTTGTACCCTTTACCCACAAATCGTGTTTCCCATGTCGCCAGGGTTAGCTAGACCCTTAGACACTACCAAGGTGAATGGCTAGGGATCCACTACGAGGCCTTCACAAAGTTCCACTAGCTTTCGAAAACCCGCTACAGTTTATGGGAAGAGCACTTGCAAGAATCCCTCGTCTGACCGCCATCGCAGCAAAATCAACCGGAGAACATCCTTGCATGCAACTCCCCTACTGCCCTTGCCCCTTTTGGGTAAGGTAGTCTTCCACTAGCTTTCCTAATTAGTTAGCCAAGGGGTCCCATTCCTCCCTTATGGTGGCACGTGTTTCTCAAGTTAAGCTTCATGTTCTAATTAACATAATGTAATGATCTTGACATGAACATAAATAAAATAACATAATAATTGGAACATGGACGTAATGAAATATTAATCCCAAAACCATATAAAGCAATAGGATAACTACCCATATGATTCATGGGTAAACAAGGTAAAAGGGGTAAACAGACTAGGGTGACCTATTGGGTCCCATCAAAATTAAACCTATGCATGGTAAATGATTATAAAGAACATTATTGGGTAACAAAAGTGAATCAAGGGCACAACTTGCCTGACACTTGAGATTCCAGGTACCAACTTGCTTTTCAGATGACACGCGTCCTCGCACTAGTCGTAGTAATACAAACAAACATGATATAGATAAAATTAACATCACATCAAACATAAGAACAAACTGCGTAATAACATTCTACGCGATGCTACGAGATCGTGGGATCGAGAACTACTAAAATCGGAGTTATGGTTATAAAGATACGATTTTCTGAAGCATTAAATGATTAAATAGTGAAAATGTATATTATATGTTAATTAATATAAATCATGTGAGAAAAGATTACAAATAAATAGCTAATTCAACTTTAAACTAAGTTATAACTTGATTAGAGATCATATTTTAATCAGATTATATTTATGACAGATTAACTTTGATTGGAGAGATTAATCTACCTAACATAGGTTAAATAAATATCTATTTATAAAAAAAACGTGACATCGTATAAATAATGTTGTTACTACATGGTACATATTTATATGAAGCTAACATAACTGGAACAGACATGAATCGGACGTCTTACGCAAAAGTTAAAGTGCATTTAATAAACCGTGGGTTCAAACGCTCATTGGCCAAAAACGAGCCACATAGAGGGCCACAGAGTTTGTAGCCACAGAAGACCGGCGTGGGGTGATGCATGCGCAGGGGAAACATTCAGCGGGGCCCACATGTTGATTTTCTTCCAGACGTGGGGCGTGAGGCAAAGGAATCCGCATGCAACATGCAGGTGAGGCCATGGGTGGTTTTCATTTTATATTTGCATGTGGCCAAGAGATTTGTGCCTTGTGTCTGTGTGCATGTGGGTGGGGCCGATGCATGGTTTCCTCTTCTCGGTTGTATATTTGCATGACGCTGAGAAAAATGAAAAAGTGAATCGTGCGTGGGTGTTGCATGCCGCATGCGGGTGGGGTCCACACGATGGTTCGCTTCCCTCTCTGCAAGTCTGCATCTTTCTCCTACCGCCGAACGCCCAGGTCTGCGGCGCCTTCTTCTACCCCCCCCCCCCCCCCCCCGGTCCTCTCTCTCTTCTATTTCTTTCCTCCGCTAATCCGCCGCGGCAAAACGCCATGCACATGACAGCGAGCGGTTTCGAGCTCGCTATTCGAGCCCTAACTACCGCCCAGGAGTATGGATCGGAGCGCGGATAGAACCTATGCAGAGAGGATGTAATGTTGAATTACAGGGATGTCTTCTTACCAAGTTTGAAGCGCAAGTATAGTTGCTCGCGGAGGCTTGCCACGCGATGGCGATTCCTAAACACGGTGAAGCCACGGACGATCTCTGCGCCGCAAGGGGAAGCACCGTGTCCCGCCCTAGCCTCAACGTTGGAGATCCTAACCCCGCGCATAGCTTTCCGTGCTCACCCTCTCACTCTCCTGATTCCCCGAGTGCTCAGAGGTTTCGCAATGTGTTTGGATGGCCAGTGTGATAGCCCTCCCAAGTTATCAGGCCCATATGCACCAATCCTTGCCTTACTGGCCTCAGATGGCTGTGCACGTGTACCGGGTAACTTAACAAGGCTATCGAGTTCGCCAATTGGAACTCATCATCCCAAGGATCTCCCACATAACAGGTATATTACAGTAATCACATTTGATACACACACATTAGAGATAGAACGGAAGACTTTTACAAAGTACACTTTTCATTCCAGAACTCAAGTTTTACATGGTAGAAAGAGATGTATTTATTACAAGTCCTGATAGTACTCGAAGTGCATAACTTATTACAATAATTGGAAGGGTGAAGCCTTTCCATAAGAGATATATAAAAACATTCTAAGCTTCAAGTCCTCCATATGAAGTAACTAACCCAAAGATAAGGGAATAAAACTTCTCCTACAAAAACAACAAGGGATAAAACCCTAAGTACGCAATTACTCAGCAAGACTTACCCGACTAAGCAAAAGACTCTCAAGGGTATGCTAGCTTTTGGGAATCAAGGTAGCTCATCAAAGTTCAAGGACTCATTTTGCAGAAAAGCTTACTAGAAGTGGGTCCTTAAGCCAAGTTTTATTTCACAAGTTAGTTTATTACCTGAATCTTCTAGCCTGAATCTAGCATTTTCCTAATCTAGATCATTCACTTGACCTACACTAGGTTCCTTTTAAAATCCAAATTTTTGTTTTGCTTGTTATCTACGATGAAGGGCAGTGATCCAGTCTTCATATCCGAGAAGTAACGGCGATCCGAATCGATTAATACCCAGCTGGGGATCTCCAACCACATGACATATGCCTCCCTTAACTGTTTTGCACATATCTACCATTCCCACAGATCCTCCACCACATGAACAGGTCCGCGCCACCCGAGAGCACACCACCCCTTTTAGGCAGTCCTATGCCAGGAGGGTACGTGCCACTCTCGCCATCTCTCCACTCCCAGTGCGCGATTGTCTTTTCATGTATGAAATAGCCGGGTTCAGGCTTGCCCATGATGAGGTATGTGGCCAGATAAAAGGTCCTAGATCAGCAGGCCAACAATCGGTACGGTCCTTAATCGACACAGACGGGCGACCTTTCCTGCTCAGCATCTGGTCCCATTTTAAACTATTTCAAAATTTTGGCGCTTGACAGAAGGGCCATGCCTAGATAATGAATTTATCAACGTCTTGATGCCTTCATTATCCCAAGCCCATTTTCTTTTTGTAAAAACATGAGTCATAGATCAAAAATATTTTTCTTAGTCTATCAGCATGACTAAGCATCTCTAGCTTTTATAAAACAGGTGACAAGGTGTGCTAATCAACCTTTCAAGGATGGTAATGCATCAAGGGTTTAATCAATCAACTCCTATAACCTAATGCAGCATATAAGTGATAAAATTTTTGTAAACACAAGGAATGTGGGAAATGCACCGAGGCTTGCCTCGGTAACACTAGGTTAGTGTTGTTAGGTGACGTCCGCTTGATGACCATCCTTGTTCTGATACTTGTTTCGTCCATCCATCTTCAGATTAGTTCATCAGCTTCATCCTGCGGATTAGCCTGCGCTTGGGGTCGACTTGGCTCTTCTTCCACATCACGCGATTAATTAACGTACCTGAATGATATGCATTATGCACATGAATGCATATAAACATAAATATCGCAAACCTAAATAATGCTCGCGATAGCGAATTAAACACCTAGCGGCGAGGCGTTGTACTATTTTATACGAAAACACTAGTTACCGATATACGACTACGCGTAATAATTACGCTTCTCGAGATTAAACGAACCTAACGCAAACATCACGAGCAACAAATTACACACATGAAACACAATTATCCTACTCAACTCATCAGTTAATTAATTAAATTCTAAACTTATCCCTCGTTTTATAAATTATACTACATCGCTCACAAAGAACTATTTTAATTTTATTTCACTCCTCACATATTTTACATGTCGACAATTAATCAAACATTTCTTTATGTTATTTATTTAATGCAATTGACAACGACAAGATTCATCAGATGATTATATGAAATACTAAATCTATCCTTTACGTCGTCACCTAGCTTAGATATCCCTAAATTAATCTACCTTTCACATTACTAAACCCATCGTACTTCACTTATTTTTAACACTACCATAACGCGCCTGCGCTAAATACGAGGATTATTACGACTAATAATTCTAGTTAATCCAATTATCAAATAAACTTACAAAAATTATAAATCGGCTCACCAGCATCAAACGCGACCCAATTTTTGAACGAATGCTGATAAATCCTGGCTCGAGCTTGTCGTCGAACATCTGAAGGTTGTTGTGCGGCTTCGCCTTCTTCTTCATCTAATTCCCTCCTTTCATATCGAGCGCGGTTCACTTTATTTTACTGAGCAGGTGGTGTACGAACTTGACCCTAGGCTTAGACGCAAGCTGGAGCAGAGTAGGACGAGGCCAGAGGTCCAAAGTGGCGCTGCGTGAAGGAGATCGACAGCCAGTTGTCGACGAATGCGCGGAGTCTTACAGAACCGTGATGCTGAAGATGTTGTGGTGACGAGCAAACACGTTGCCGAGTAACGACGTTGATGTTCACGCGCTGCGGGGCAACAGCAGGGTCGACAGTCGATAGCGCGGTCCTGTTTGGAGATGAGTGTGCGCAAGATGACTGAGGAGGTGCGACTGAGCACAGCAATGCAGAGTCTCGTGGTGGTGACCCTAGCAGACAGCGCGTGACGCAAGTAGCATCGACACGGCTGCGCGCACAGGAAGCAATAGGAGCACGGCGCGCACATGCAGACACGCGCGCAGGAAGGTGGAATCCGAGCGCAGGGTGAGCTCGGCGAGCGATGCGCACGGCGCGCGAAAACTTCACAGCACAGTGAATCAGCGACTAATCCGAGCTGGAGCTACGCGCGCACAGGACTGAATCCGAGCAGAGACTGAGGGATGCGCGCCATAGGAGCTTCGAGCAAAGAGAGCTGGGGCGACAAGGAATCTCCACAGCGGGATCGCGGCGCTGGCGGGGAAGCTTGGAGAGCCGCGACCATGGCTAGTGAGGGGCTCGGCATAGGAGAGGAGCAACCACCAGGAGGCAGGCGCGCGTAGAACTCCACGGCGAGCAGAGGGAAGGAGACAACCTCAGGCGCCATGGAAGAAATCTTGAGGAATCTGCGCGCGGAGGAAAAAGGAAACACCAGGAGCCTGGGCACGCCATGGCTGGGAGCTACAGCCGGCGGCCATGGAAGAGAGCCGGCGATGGGCGCGGGCTTGGGGAGAGGACGGCTAGGCGCTGCCGGGCTAGACGAGCTCCGGCGTGTACGGAGCCGTGCGCGCGCACCAGTGGAGGGAGCGGAGGAAGATGCCGAGATTGGGGAAGGAGGAAGAAAAGGAGCGCGCTCGAAAGAAGCCGAGCGCTAGCCAGCAGATGGAAGAACGAGCGCCTGTAAGAAAATCTGATCACCGGATGAGACTGAGAAGAGAGCGATAAGAACACGGAACAAAAAAATCTCACGCAGCCGAATTAGGAGCTTTCTATCAACATCGCTGACCTGCAAGCGGTGCTGGAGATAAGACCATGAGCCATGAGCGGCTAGAGATAAAGTTGAGAGGATAATCGTTGGAGAATACGAATAGGATTTTCCTTCTTTTTTTTACAATTACGTACAGGTAAACATAGTTTCAGGTAAACATAATTTCAGGATTTTGAGTTTTAGCGATAAATAAAGGGTCGATGCACTATACAACAAACGGCTACACACTTTATTTTCCAAAACACAAAACGGAAAATCCGAGGATTTGGATCCGGGTGAGAAACGACAGATCGAAATGAACTGATTTCGGTACAAATAATTTATTCTACGATTTGACTGAAATTTGCCGGAACTATATCTGCGAACGTATACGATTTCGTCGTCGAAACAGCGTGCTGAAGTATGAATTGATCATATTCGCGCGCACGATTTTACTCAGATGACGCGCGATCCTAATTATTTTTTTATACCGAATATTTTAGTCGTCGAGCTCAAATTAATTTGACCGGGATAAAAATCACCCAGTGGGTCGAGTTTCCGAAATCGTGTTCGCGCGAGCGGCGAATTTTAAATAATCACCGGACGCACCGATTTTCAGAACAAATATGTTCCGAACAGCACGAAAATTTAGGATGAGCCCGAATAGATGAAAATAAACGACGTCGCCCTCGCGACAAACAAAACAGATGCGATACAAAAATCGCGATAGGCGAAGATGATTAAAATTTGATGTCCGTTTTATCCACTGATATTACGTGCTTAAATCTGTACTCGTTGTCGAGCGGAATAAAAACACCAGGGGTGTTACAGCCCTCCCCCTTAAAAGAATCTCATCCCGAGATTCGGAGCGAAAGACTTCTGAGGGTAGAGAAGCATGTAACCTAACCCATGTCCATATCAGCGATAACCGTGAGACATTTCCAAACAAGGGCGAGTGTCTCAGGACGTCGTTTCTCTAGTGGACATAACATGTATCGCCTTAGGCTAATTTAGAAATGTCCACCAATAGAGACGCTGTCTGCCAGAGTAACACATAAGGTTCCATGTGTGCAGTTTGCTTTTTTTGATGACACTGTACTATTTGAGTCTATTGAGCAAGCGGTAAATTCGCGATTTTACCCAAATAGAATCAGATGCACCATCTTGGGTAAAACACACAGAAAGAGGTTTACCAACAAGTGGTCATGGTAAATTCGTAGCACAGGGGACGGGTGTGGATGTCGAATACTATCGCGGTTAACATGTGGTTAACCCGAGAATTCAGTCCACAAAAGATGGTATAGATTCGAGAAAATCACCCGCTGAGGGATCTGCAGATGCGTACTTTGCAACCAGCCCATTCTAGCAAGCACTAACCATGGCTCGACTTGATCACACATGATGGGAAAGCACACGCGAGGCGATCGAGTCATGACTAGAGCGATGACTAGGTGGTTTCTGGTCGACTTAAGCTTGGTTTTTATAAACACTTCCTTTTGGGTGGGTTGAACCAATGTGAGTTTAGACAACTCAATGAAACGATCTCTAAACTCAACCTTCGTTCACTGGGCAGTTACAAGTTAGTAAAACCAACTTGTTGAACTACTTTTGACTCTGAGCAAGTTCTCTCAGTACCATCGGTAAGCTAAGGGTTGAGAGTTCACATTTGCGAGCAAAAGGTCATGCATTTGGGTACAAATCTATTTGGTTAGATTGTTCATCCGTTGCTTCATGCAAGATGAACAGATTTGGTCCGGGAATGGATGAATTAAATAAGAGAGCGACAAACTCCTCCATTTCAACAGCAGGGAAAACCAATCTCCATTTTGAGAGCTAATCAGTTGTCTCTCGACACTAAAAAGCTTCAAGGCTTCACCTTTACACAAGGATGTAAAGGGAACTTGTATGAGTAGTTACTACCAAGATCAAAAGAAAAGAGACCACACATAAAAGTGGTATGCCCTTTTGATCCAACAGAGATGATAGATGTTGCTTGATCACTTGACAAACAACATAGAAATTATTTCATGGGAAAAGATCTACAGGAGTTAACACATCAGTGTAGTTCCACAATGGATCATGACCAGAGACCTTGATACCAGCATCCGACGAGTAGCACAGTCCTATGTGAGCATTCACAGGAGGCTCTCAGTTTCGCTGTGGCACCATAAGTCATTAATCGTGACACCAATACCAACAGCACCAATAATGAATCTCACATGGAGGAACAATTTGTGCAGAGATAACATATTGATATAATCTCATAATGGATTATGACTGCTAACGGTGATACCAACGCATGCCAATTGCGCAACCATGTGTTGATCACCCACCGGAGGCCCTTGGTTTCGTCGCGGCACCATTGACTTTAGTCATAACACCATTACCAGATGTAACCAATAAGAAATCTTATGCCCCACCACTAGATTAAGCAAGGGTGACAATATGCAAAGAGATACTCCACCTGTAAGGATGGTTACAAGTAGAGAGCCAATTAGATTATGGCCCGATGAAATGAACAAGGTATGGCCATAACCTAAATTTGTATGAGTTTGGTCATGGAGTGATAACGGAAAATTCAAGTTTGGGTCATGGTTCACTAAACAAGAACATGGCCTAATTTTTGGTTTAGGCAAACAAGTCACCAACATTCTATCGACACATTAAATACAAGAGCAAACACGTATAACACCTAAATAGATTACCTAAAGAACGGAGGATAACTATTTCACTGACGTTCATAATACCGCATTACACCATACTATCTACAATCAATGGTTACTGGAATAAGGACGAGAGAAGCATCTTGGGTGTATAGGTGACAAACATAATGCAACAATCAGGATGCATGCTCGTCCTATACGTCCTCACGAATTTTGCCAACATAATGTGGCGATAGCGTTCTATCTCAGTGGCATGCGTACGATTCTCACGGTATTTTGCTAGTCGTCAGCTACACATACGTTTTCGAGGTTAGTGTACCTGCAGAAAAAATCCATCACAGCCCAATTCCCAATGATACAGTCCACACATGACAGTTTATCACAGTTTATACTCCATATATTTCTATATGGAGGCCAGCTCATCATTATGTGCCGAGCCACGCATAGGCGTCATTGCCACACTTTAACCATAGGGCAACCCATTATGGTAACTCACCTTCTTACCTGAGCGTAGGTGTGTCGTTACAAGTACATTACACTTCTCAGTATTCCCATGTCTGTATACCCATACACATCCATGGGGTACTGATTCCCAGAAAAGTAAATACTCCACATCACAGCCTTCATATATACATATGTAAAACATGTATATAATCAAGCGCCACAATTAAGCACTTCCCTAGACCAACGGTTGTTCGGTCATGCTCTCACATCTCACCTTACCTTGAGCGTCAATCCATTCAAAACTGAATGGCCTCAAAAATAACAATACACATGTATGCAATACCCCCGGTTGTGGGTTAGTGGTTTTTAAATAAGCCACCTGATAATCCTTACTTTAGAGCTTAACAGAGGATGTCGCTAGCATTATAGTTTTTCAAATCTGTTTTCCAAAACCAATCAATGTGTTTAGTTGAAAATAGATTTTTCGAAACCAAAACTTTTGTTTTGAAAATACGTATGTGACCGTATTATACTTAATCCTGCTCCGATACAAGCTGTGATAGCCCTCCCAAGTTATCAGGCCCACATGCACCAATCCTTGCCTTACTGGCCTCAGATGGTTGTGCACGTGTACCGGGTAACTTAACAAGGCTATCGAGTTCGCCAACTGGAACTCATCATCCCAAGGATCGCCCACATAACAGGTATATTACAGTAATCACATTTGATACACATACATTAGAGATAGAGCGAAAGACTTTTACAAAGTACACATTATATTCTAGAACTCAAGTTTTACATGGTAGAAAGAGATGTATTTATTACAAGTCCTGATAGTACTCGAAGTGCATAACTTATGTCACACCCGGCTTTAAGGAACAAAGTCAGGTGCATCTCATACATGCGCCAAGAAGACAACATATATAATAACAGAGTGTATAGAGATAAATGTCAAAATAACATCAGAGTATTTATTACATAGCAGAAGACTTATTACAAAATAAAAGAATAAATATAAAACGAACTAAGGATCATCGGCGCCAATGTCAACTGAGAAACGCCACCTAGATCAGATCAAACTCCTCGCCTTGCGGCTCCTCCTGAACCACCTGCTCTTCTCCTGTGGGAGGGTGTGAGACAACAAGGGTGAGCTCACACATGATCATAGCTCAACAAGTTGTGGGGAACCAGTGGACATGAACTCACAAAGGTGGGAGTTCATGTGATGTGTAAGGCTAATCAATGACAGGGGTTAAAGCTAAGCATTGCTTTTAAGTAGTTGGTCAAAATTTTATTAGTAGTTACTAAGTCTAAGTAAATACCAAATCTTAAATAAAGTAGTAGAACAAAATTAATAATAAACCCATGCATATGCAAATGACAAAATTGAATTTAAGTTCCATAATTTAATCATCAGAGAGTCCTGAGCTGCTCATGACCGTGAGCTCGGCTAGTATATCAGTTTTACACTCTGCAGAGGTTGTACCCTTTACCCACAAGTCATGTTACCCATCTGCCAAGGGGTCACGACTCCCATACACCTCTACCTAGGAGGCGAGGCAGGGCAACACTACGAGGCCTTTACAAAGTTCCACTAGCTTCCGAAAACCCGCTACAGTTTATGGGAAGAGCACCTGCAAGAATCCCCGTCTGACCGCCATCGCAGCTAAATCAACCCGAGAACCTCCTTGCATGCAACTCCCCTACTTCCCTTGCCCCTTTCGGGTAAGGTAGTCTTTCACTAGCTTTCCTAATTAGTCAGCCAAGGGCGTCCCATTAAACCCATGTGGTGGCACGTGTTTCTCAAGTTAAGCTCTATGTTCCAATTAACATTAATGATCTTAACATTAACATAAATAGAATAACAAAAGAATTGGAACATAGATGTAATAAATGATTATCCCAAAACCATGTAAAGCAATAGCAAACTACCTAAGTGATTCAGGGGTGAACAAGGTAATGAGATAAACAATCTAGGGTGACCTATCAGGTCCCATCAAAATTAACCTATGCATGAATAAGTGACATTAAAGAACATTATTGGGTAAAAAGTGGTCAAGGGCACAACTTGCCTTCAATGAGCTCCTGCTCAGCTACTTCTATCTGCTGCTCACCAGAATTCTCAGCCACGGGCTCTTCTACTCGCCACAATACAAACAAGCACAGTGTATAGAGAAAATTAACATCACACCAAACATGTAAACAAAATACACAGTAATAATCTACACATTAAAATACAATCCTAGGAACAAGAATCATAATTTTTGGAGTTATAGATTTTAAGATATGAATTTCTAAAGGCTTTATGTGGTTGAAATAGGATTAAGTGGTAAATTAAACTTCTTATTGTTTTCATGACCAAACAGAGTATCTAAGTGATGGAGAATAATATTACCAAATTTTAGGAATTGGAATGGATTAATTTGGAGCAAGTATGAATTTTCTATTAGTTTATCAAGTTCTAGTAATTGTTTTCATATTAAAAATCTATTTTCAATTCATTTATTCAAATTTAAGTCAGCTCTAGACTAGGCCTCATTTTCTGTGAAGCGCAGGGGGGTCTGCGCAAGATATCCTAGACTCAGACAACAGTTCACAACGGACGGCGGGTTGATTATATAAAAACAGAGGGTCTCTTTTGACTAATGTGCTCGCGAAGGGGTATGGGCCACGATGGGCCGTCCGATCAAAACCCAAGCACCAGGATTCAATCCTACATATGATGAACCGGTATGTTGTGCAAGCGCTCGGATCACGATCCTGCGATCCAGATTTTAAAGAACCCACGACAACCCAGGTCCGCACGATGTCCATCCAACCGCACGAACTGGTCCAACCGAACGGCTGCGCCATGTCTAATCTAGGCCGCCCAAAGTCGATCGGACGATCCGAAGATCGCCCCCAACCTCAGCTCAACAGGGGAGCGCCGCCGAGACAACCCCACGACGGAGCTGGTAGCCGATGCCCATCGTTCGATGCCCCCGAGCCCGAATCCCATGATTACTTGCCCGCGCACAACCACCCGATCCCCCTGAACTCGAAGACCGACAGCAGGTAACCGATTGACATGCCTAGCTTCACATCCATGGCGAGTCACGGCAACCGAAGCTGGGTGAACACCGGTGTGCAATTCTCGCCCCAATGAGGAGTAATTTCCTCCCCCGCGTGATTCTACACCACCAGAATTAGCTAACGACCCCAACGAAAGCAACCATACCAGAGGATTTGTGGTGATGGGGATAGTCCTCGACGCGGGGCGGAGAAGCGGCGCCAATGAACGCCGGTGAGTGATTCCACCAGTCCCTGACCATGGCCACGGCTCCGGTCCGCGTGTAAAGTGTCGTAGATCCCCTAGCGCGACGGTATGGAGCCCAGGACGGCGTACAAGACTACGCGTACCTTCTCCCTTCTCCTTTTCTCTCTCTCTCACTGTCGGTGGCAATGGCGAAAGTTGAAATGGTAGCGCGCTCGGTGGTTCTGAATGCAAAGAGGAGAACGTCGCGCTGTATAAGTACTCCAGGGCTCGGTCAAGGGGTAAAGCGGGTTCCTCGGCAGCACGTTGAGCGGCGGCGAATTTGCCGCGCGGGGCCACGAGGAAGTCACGGAGATAGTTGAGGTGATGGCTGGGCGCTCTGCTGACCAGATGGGTCCACTATGTCGGCCACCCAGCGGACGAACGGCACGCGCCAGCGACTGTTCGGTGGAGCCCACTTGCCAGCGTACGTGACCGGCGTGGAATCCGACTGGGAGACTATCAGGTGGGCCATGGTTGTCAGTGTGACACCCCAGGTGTCAGTTTCGTGTTATGTCGGGAGATTTATCCTAATCTCAGATGCTCAGTAAAAATTTCTATTTCTCGATCGTGCCTATCTCTGTTTATCAGGCTTTCTCTCGGAAGTTCACCGAATTCAGAGTTAATCGATCGCGAGAAACAGCCAATTTTGGAGCGTGTTAAAAAAACTTTTATTTCTCGGCACAAATGCAAACTCGAAGATCATTCTCGAATTATAAATTTCATCTGAAGCTCTTTAAATCAAACTCTCGATGACTATTATCTGATCTGAGCCCGAATCTAATTCCTCGAAACTTCGATCTATGTTCGACTATTTTATCCGGGCCCGTACTCTCAAACGGAATACTCAGTATGTCGTCCTCTAATCAATTTTATCCGACTCGGCTAAATATCTCATGGCCGAACCGAACTCAGAACCTCGTATCAATGACAAATTTTAAAATGTCACGATCCGAATTCTCCGACTAAAATCTCAGGGCAATTTAATTTCGAATCACGCATAGAAAATTATTTTCAAGTGAAATCAAATCCAACTCTCGGCCGAATTAATCGCTCAATCGTCCGTTCGCCGAAATTCTAATTCGCTCTGCTCTCCGTTGAAACAAATTCCGCAGGAGCATTTTATTCCGTAAAATAATTTAGCGCAGCCCGGTTCGTGTTTGGGCCAGCCCAACCTAGCCCATTTGGCCCATTTAAAACCCTAACCCTAGTGCCCCTTCTATAAATATGGACCCCTCTCCCTTGCCCTTGGCCATTTTTCACTCCCACCCCTACACTTCCCACAGCCGCCAGCCATTTTTTTTCCCCTTTCTTCCCCACGAAGCAAGCAGGGAGCCTTTCTCCCTGCGCTCAGCCCCCCCAGCCGGCCCCCTTCTTCTCCATGGCCGAACACCTCCATGGCCGGCGCCCAGCAGCTCGGCTCCATGGCTCAAGCCCGAGCTCCCTGCGTCTCCCTCCCTTGAGTTCCGTCGCGCGCAGGGCAGCCGAGCACCTCCATAGCCATGGCGTCCCCTGCCCTTTTCCTCCTATGGGCGCGAGCCTCCATCCCCCTACAGTGGACGCTGCGCGAGATGCTCCCATGGCGCTCCCCTGTTGAAGCCCCTTGCCGACGCCCTGCCCTCCTCCCTTCCCACGACCTTCTTCCCCATGGCGACGGGATCTTTCCTTCCGGCGGCCGTGCTCCTCATGAGCGCTCTGCTCGAGCTCTGCCGAACCTGCTATTTCCCTGCGCGTGGCCGCGGCACATGGCCCTGCTCCTCCTATCTTTCCCACCAAAACAGCGAGCCCCCATCGCGTCCTGGTGTTCTCGCTGCTCAGCGTTGGCCGCGCGAGCTCGCTGCGGGATGCCCTAGCCGCTGCTCGCCTCAACCACATCTCCATGGCCGGGCTCACTTCTTCGCTGTGCGGCGCCAAGTAGCAGCAGCACGCCAGCCGCGCGCGCCACCTATTCGACGCAACGCCGAGTCGGGTCGCCATGCATCGTTGGCCACCCGTGCGCTATGCCGCACCAACCAGCAGCCGCAGCAGCTCCTCCGTGGCGCGTGCTCCACCTTGTCACGCTCGCGGTACCCGTCGTCGACATCACCTTCGTCCTCGCTGCGCGTGGTTCTCTGACGCGCAGCCCCTATCGCTCCTGCTCGCTTCGACGCGTAGCCGTCGACGACTCGCCAGTCCTCGCCACGCTCCGTCGCGTTCGACAGCCTCCTCTATTGCCTTCTGTGGTAAGTACCGGTACGGTTTGTGCTGTGCAGTGATGAAGGATATGCGAAGTGTGATTGTGATGATGTTAGGAACAAACGCAGTCGCGTGGGATTATGTGTTGACTAGACAGTCGTATCACTGTTTGAGTTCTCATGCGTGTAATGTGTTTGGTAAAATGCTTGTTGGTTGCCGGTATGTGGGTGAGTTAGTGGTTAGCAAGCAAAAACATGGTGTAGGTATGTGGAGAATTAGTGTTGAAATGCAAATTTATGCGAGAGATGCGTTGGTGAACATGTATGCGACGAGTGTCCGTCTTAGTGATAAGAGCAGGGGAGTTAGTAGACTCCGTCGAGGTCATGTGTGATGATTTTATTTAAGTGGTGAATGCATATTGAAATGACTTATGTCATGCGTTATAATTGGAAACGTGAAGGGTGGATAGGGTGTTTCGGAGGAGTTAGCCAATATGTTTGGACAAGTATGGTAGAAGTTGAGTTGCTTATGTGGTAGAATTGATGCTCGACATGGTGGATCACCTAAAAATGTGGTGTTCGATGTGGCTTGTGTGTTATCCAATTTAGGTTGAGAAATGGTTAAGAAAGGCTAATTAATCTGCTTCTACCCATGTTTTGAGCGCGGTGTCCAAAATGGTTTGTTAGTTCACACTGTGTTAGCAACTCTTGCTAAGTAGTAGTCAATTTCGTTAAGTGATGGTTATATATATGTGCCTCTAATGCTTCAAGTGTGTTGCGAGTTAATCAGTAGACTCCCTATGTGACGCTAGATGTCTGGATGAAATTCCATGATTTGTGGTGCTCAAATCGTCGAGTTAGAGGTTAAGTCGATCGATGCGAATTAAATGGTTAAAAATGGTTAATAACGTATTTGTAGGCATAAAACTAGAAACTAGTGTTCTCGCACTCGTTTGGGATGTTGTAGCCCAATTGCGCATGATTATGGTCGTGAATGAAGCTTAGTAGTGCTCATGGGAGGTCTAAGTTAAAATGCAAATTATTGGGTGAAAAGCGCTTCGATGTTGATTTTCGTGGAGAACGTGTGGTTAATTGAGTATGGTAAATCTAGCGCACAAAACGACTTGGATAAAATTTATGAGTCAACTTGATGGTCCTAATTTGACTAATTGAACTCTAACAAATGGTAAAGTGTTGGAATAATTCAAGTCTCTAAAACATGACTATTCTTGGATTGTATAGGAGCTGAAATTTACAAGTTGCTGTTTTGGACTGCACACAGTGATTTCCCCGTGCTATATGTTTGATGAGCTAAATTATGTTTTCTGTAGATATGTACTATAGAGAAGTTGTAGATAACATGATTATCTTGCTTGTACAAAAATTTGACAGCCATAAACCTGATCGTTTAGGAGTTGTGTTTTTCGCAAGCCCAGCATCTGAATCTGTCGAATTTCAGAACAGATTTCAGAAATTGCAATGGTTGATTAAGTTAATGTTGAAATCAGTTATTGGTGTTCACAAGAAAGTTGTAGACAACTCTATTATCTTACTTGTGTTAAAATTTGACAGCCACAGGTCTAATAGTCTAGGAGTTATGCTTTTTACAAATTCAGTAACTGAATCTGTCCAAATTCTGTACAGATTTCAGAAACTGTATTGTTTGCTTAAGTTAATGTTAGAATCAGTCCTTGTCGATTATAAGAAAGTTGTAGAGGCTTTTCTGATCTTGCTTGTGTTAAAATTTCACAACTAAAGGCCTGATGGTTTAAGAGTTATGAATTTTACAACTTGGTGGCTGTGTTCTGTCCACTGACAGAACAGATTTCGAAAACTGTAATATTTGATTTAGTTAAACCTGGAATCACTTCTTGGTGATTATAAAAGTTGTGTAGTACTTTTGCTAAGCTTTTCAAAAAGTCTTAGATCACTCTTTTTGGTGGTCTGAAGCTTAAGTTATGGATGTTTGAAGTCTGAAGACTGAATCTGTCCAGTTCTGGACAGCAAGGTCTTTTAGTGATATTTACGCTTAGTTAAATGTTGAATCACCCTGTGATGTTTATAAACAATTTGTAGAACATTTAATTAGCTTTTCAGAAAGTCTAGGATCACCTTATTTGGATGTCTGAATTTTCAGTTGTGAATTTTTGAAGTTGCTAACCTGAATCTGTCCAAATCTGGACAGCGCTGTTGTATTAGCACGTTTTGACCTTGCTAAGTGTTGAATCATGTTGTGATGACAATACCAAAGTTGTAGAGCACTTTCTAAGCTTTCCAGAAAGTCCTAGTTTGCTAGTTTTGGATTAATATTTGAAAAGTTATGACTGAAACGAGTGACTGCTGTTTTGCTGTCCAAAAATTCTGCTAGTGCGCTTTTGATTGTTTAGTTCCCCCTTGTCGCTAAAAATGTGTGGTTTGCTCTTAAATAATGTAGACTTGCCATGGTTAAGCTTAATAATGAATGTGTGTACTGTTTTATATGTTCCTTTCTCTAGTGATTGCGATATAGGAGTTTCATAGACATTGACGCCTAGGTCATCGATTAAACTTGTGTGTGATGCTTTTGTGTGATCAATAGAACTAAGGCAAAGTCGTAACAATTAAATAAATGCGTGTACCTGTGATATCGTATTTGTGTTGCGTAAATAAATAAAATATGGTCGTCTTGATTAATGGTGTAAAGGATGAACGCCGATAATGTACGAATAGCTAGCGCTTGCGTATAGTCGTTGCGGTGTCTTACTACTTGGTGTTTAGTTCGCTATCGTGTATTGTATACCTTGTGATAACTTTTCAGTATATTCATACATGTGCATCTTGCATCTCATATAGGACCGAGAGAGGATGATCGAGCCAGTGGTGTGGTGGTAACAACAAGGTGCAGTTGGTGGACGTACTGAAGGATGGTGGACTTAACCAGTGGATGCTCGCCAAGAGAGCACCTCCCTCCCCCAGCAAACACTATCTAAGTGTTAAAATAAAGGCAAGCCCCGGTTTTATGTATAACCGTTTATATATGCTATTTTACTACACTTAATGTTTGTAGGCTTGTACTGTGCACTTAAGTGTAGGAGTTGTTTGGAACCTTAGTTGCATGAACTCAGGATTCCCTTTTGAGATGGATACTAGTATGCTAGGTCGAGTAGCTGCTTTATTAATTAGGATCTCGGTAGAAGTCGAGTGATTTTTCTAGCACTCGCGCGAGGTCAGGAATTGGCTGTATCCACTTTCCTATCATATTGATGTTGGTTTGTGGGCAACAATCCATGGGGATTGGTTGTTCACGGGATAAAAAGTTGATTAAGGATTATGGTGTGGTACCGTGAGTCAAGCGTTTGAACGTACTAAGCACATGCCGAGAAATATGGTAATCGGTAAGCCTAGTACCTGATTGAACCTGGCAGTGGACTTTACCCCTCACGCGACCTGAGACGTAGTCTCCCATTCCGGTTATGGTGGGTACAAGTGCGGTCACTGCACGACGGCCAGTCGGGGTCAGTGGGGCATTGTACGCCAAGGCGGTGAGCCCTGATCTGCTGATGGGGAATCGATGGGGACGGTTGATGTGTGTGGGGACGGAGTGCCCCTACATGTCGTGTGTTTAGGTTTACCTTGCAAGGTTTAAAAACTCGATTCGAATCGTCTGCTTCTCGCAGCTAATGAGACTGCTTGATCCATGCTGCTACATTGAGTAACAAGTGGAACTGTGTTGAGATGATACAAGCTGTTGATTGCTAAAAATGCTTGCTAATATGTATGAATAGATAGTACACTTTTAGCCTTAAGAGAGTCACACTTAATTTTGACAAAGTTAAAATCTTGATTTAGAAACTCAGCTAGTGCTTTTGGCAACCAAACCCCACAGCCAAACAGCTGCATGTCTAGAGGTAGGGGAGTATAGACTCCTCACACCGGGTAAGTCTAGCTGAGTATTAGTATACTCAGCCTTGCTTGTGGCACAATTTTTGCAGGTACTCCTTGATTTGGTTGATGGTGTGACTTGGCCTCCCTCCCTGCCACCGGGATAGACGGTCGAGTGGGTTACTGCTTCCGCAGGAGAGGACCAGGAGGAGTAGCGTGGCCAGGCTTCGCCATGTTGCTCGGTTCTTCTCCGTTAGTTATTTCCGCTGCATCAAAATTTATGGTTATTATTTCTGAAACTCCGATAATGCAGTCACTAATGATACTTATTAAATTTGTGGTATTATGTTTTATTGCATTTCTCTGTGCCTCACCTTCGAGTGAGCTGGTGGTATTCGATCCTGGATAAGTGGCCTCGTCGGACTAGATCCGAGGGACTGACGGGTTATTCCTATTTAAGTGTGGTCCAGCCTTTAAGGCGAGACTTAGGCACTTAAGTTGGAATAATTCGGGCGGTTCCGCCACAGCTGGTATCGGAGCGAATACCATCACAGAGAAGTCAATAAGTCATGATTACCAACCTTTTCTAAAGTAAAACTTGCTTAGAAACCAAAGTTGGATAGATATCAGGACGATAAGGATAGACCTAGGACATGAAGCCTTAGGAATAGATGGGTAGCTAGGTGGCTATTTATATAGGCCATAAAGGCTACTAATACTATTAATAGGGATGCTATAGCAGCACCCGAAGACTTAGTTAGGTCTGAGAAGACGACTAGAATGAGCATGCATCCTGATTGTCGCATTATAATTGTCTCTTGCGCATCAACATGCTTCTCTCACCTTTATTCCAATAATAAAAACTTGTGAATAATGTGATGTACAGTTATGTTAGAAATGTCGTACCTCATGTCAGATTGGTAAGTCTTGTTAGGTTGTGTTATGTGTTTCTCTTGCCTTGCTATCTAGGTGGTATTGAAATTGTTCAACCCTTTTTGCAAAAAAATGTGTTGTTTGTTTCCTCATAAAAATACACCCCCACTTTAAACAACCTAGTGGTTAGCAAGTGAAACCCTTAAAAAAATCAAATCACATGCTGGTGTTGGTGTTTTCTAGCCCTTGTGTGTTGCACTATTGATAATGCACCCGCACAACCTATAGATGCCCATAGCTTGACCGCTAGACCAGCCCAAGTCTCCTTGTGCACTTGTGTCAAAAAAAAATATAATTGTTGTTGGTGTCTAGTTGCGCAAACCCTATCAAGGCCATGTTTCTTTCCATAAATCCTTGCCCCTAAAACTTCATAGCGTTCCTGTTGATCATCCTAGCTGATCCTGTTTGCCTACCTCTCGTTTCGCCTGGATCTAATAATCCTTTATCTTGTGAATCATGTTGTGGCTTAATCATCCAAATCTCTGGATCCTTTAATGACCCTGTTCCGTTATCTGGTTATCTGCTATGACCCGTTCTCAAGTATCGAATGTCGATCTTGCCTAAATCTCTCATTTCTGGTCATTCTCATACCCCTTCTCTGAGGATCATGACGCTGTTTTATCGATTCTATCTCTAAGCAGTGTACCCATTTGGTTCAATGGATTATGCTGTTGTCCTTGGTTCTCTCATGTCTCTAAAAGCTCAACAATCTATTTTGATCTCATGGTCGGTTCATCCTCATATTAAATATCATGCTAATTTCTTTCCTGATAATCTCCATGTTGATCAAAAAAAATAATTCTCTGAGTTCAAGAAAATTCTCACGTGATGCTCTTTCGCCAAAAATCTATGTTTCAACTCCTGTCATGATCTTATTTTTCTGAGCCATACTCTCATGGGCTCCATCTATTATGCTATGTGGAATTCTCATTGGTTACGTTTGGTAATGGTGTTATGACTAACGACCGATGGTGCCGCGACGAAACCGAGAGCCTACTATGGTGCACACATGGTTGAGCTGCTCGGCACGCGATGGTATCGTGGTTAATAGTCGTGATCCCTTACGAAACTATACTGATGTGCTATCTTTTGTGAACATTCTCTCAGAGTGATCGCTGCATTTTGTCTCAGCATGCCGCGATATTCTATCTGAATCTAACTTCATTATCTTGTCAGATCCCATCTCATGAAATTTGCATCTATCATCAGCCTGGGAGTTACATGCTTCTCCACCCTTGAAGATCCTCATTCGAATCTCGGGACGAGATTCTTTTTAAGGGGGGAAGGCTGTGACACCCCAGGTGTCAGTTTCGTGTTATGTCGGGAGATTTATCCTAATCTCAGATGCTCAGTAAAAATTTCTATTTCTCGATCGTGCCTATCTCTGTTTATCAGGCTTTCTCTCGGAAGTTCACCGAATTCAGAGTTAATCGATCGCGAGAAACAGCCAATTTTGGAGCGTGTTAAAAAAACTTTTATTTCTCGGCACAAATGCAAACTCGAAGATCATTCTCGAATTATAAATTTCATCTGAAGCTCTTTAAATCAAACTCTCGACGACTATTATCTGATCTGAGCCCGAATCTAATTCCTCGAAACTTCGATCTATGTTCGACTATTTTATCCGGGCCCGTACTCTCAAACGGAATACTCAGTATGTCGTCCTCTAATCAATTTTATCCGACTCGGCTAAATATCTCATGGCCGAACCGAACTCAGAACCTCGTATCAATGACAAATTTTAAAATGTCACGATCCGAATTCTCCGACTAAAATCTCAGGGCAATTTAATTTCGAATCACGCATAGAAAATTATTTTCAAGTGAAATCAAATCCAACTCTCGGCCGAATTAATCGCTCAATCATCCGTTCGCCGAAATTCTAATTCGCTCTGCTCTCCGTTGAAACAAATTCCGCAGGAGCATTTTATTCCGTAAAATAATTTAGCGCAGCCCGGTTCGTGTTTGGGCCAGCCCAACCCAGCCCATTTGGCCCATTTAAAACCCTAACCCTAGTGCCCCTTCTATAAATATGGACCCCTCTCCCTTGCCCTTGGCCATTTTTCACTCCCACCCCTACACTTCCCACAGCCGCCAGCCATTTTTTTTCCCCTTTCTTCCCCACAAAGCAAGCAGGGAGCCTTTCTCCCTGCGCTCAGCCCCCCCAGCCGGCCCCCTTCTTCTCCATGGCCGAACACCTCCATGGCCGGCGCCCAGCAGCTCGGCTCCATGGCTCAAGCCCGAGCTCCCTGCGTCTCCCTCCCTTGAGTTCCGTCGCGCGCAGGGCAGCCGAGCACCTCCATAGCCATGGCGTCCCCTGCCCTTTTCCTCCTATGGGCGCGAGCCTCCATCCCCCTACAGTGGACGCTGCGCGAGATGCTCCCATGGCGCTCCCCTGTTGAAGCCCCTTGCCGACGCCCTGCCCTCCTCCCTTCCCACGACCTTCTTCCCCATGGCGACGGGATCTTTCCTTCCAGCGGCCGTGCTCCTCATGAGCGCTCTGCTCGAGCTCTGCCGAACCTGCTATTTCCCTGCGCGTGGCCGCGGCACATGGCCCTGCTCCTCCTATCTTTCCCACCAAAACAGCGAGCCCCCATCGCGTCCTGGTGTTCTCGCTGCTCAGCGTTGGCCGCGCGAGCTCGCTGCGGGACGCCCTAGCCGCTGCTCGCCTCAACCACATCTCCATGGCCGGGCTCACTTCTTCGCTGTGCGGCGCCAAGTAGCAGCAGCACGCCAGCCGCGCGCGCCACCTATTCGACGCAACGCCGAGTCGGGTCGCCATGCATCGTTGGCCACCCGTGCGCTATGCCGCACCAACCAGCAGCCGCAGCAGCTCCTCCGTGGCGCGTGCTCCACCTTGTCACGCTCGCGGTACCCGTCGTCGACATCACCTTCGTCCTCGCTGCGCGTGGTTCTCTGACGCGCAGCCCCTATCGCTCCTGCTCGCTTCGACGCGTAGCCGTCGACGACTCGCCAGTCCTCGCCACGCTCCGTCGCGTTCGACAGCCTCCTCTATTGCCTTCTTTGGTAAGTACCGGTACGGTTTGTGCTGTGCAGTGATGAAGGATATGCGAAGTGTGATTGTGATGATGTTAGGAACAAACGCAGTCGCGTGGGATTATGTGTTAACTAGACAGTCGTATCACTGTTTGAGTTCTCATGCGTGTAATGTGTTTGGTAAAATGCTTGTTGGTTGCCGGTATGTGGGTGAGTTAGTGGTTAGCAAGCAAAAACATGGTGTAGGTATGTGGAGAATTAGTGTTGAAATGCAAATTTATGCGAGAGATGCGTTGGTGAACATGTATGCGACGAGTGTCCGTCTTAGTGATAAGAGCAGGGGAGTTAGTAGACTCCGTCGAGGTCATGTGTGATGATTTTATTTAAGTGGTGAATGCATATTGAAATGACTTATGTCATGCGTTATAATTGGAAACGTGAAGGGTGGATAGGGTGTTTCGGAGGAGTTAGCCAATATGTTTGGACAAGTATGGTAGAAGTTGAGTTGCTTATGTGGTAGAATTGATGCTCGACATGGTGGATCACCTAAAAATGTGGTGTTCGATGTGGCTTGTGTGTTATCCAATTTAGGTTGAGAAATGGTTAAGAAAGGCTAATTAATCTGCTTCTACCCATGTTTTGAGCGCGGTGTCCAAAATGGTTTGTTAGTTCACACTGTGTTAGCAACTCTTGCTAAGTAGTAGTCAATTTCGTTAAGTGATGGTTATATATATGTGCCTCTAATGCTTCAAGTGTGTTGCGAGTTAATCAGTAGACTCCCTATGTGACGCTAGATGTCTGGATGAAATTCCATGATTTGTGGTGCTCAAATCGTCGAGTTAGAGGTTAAGTCGATCGATGCGAATTAAATGGTTAAAAATGGTTAATAACGTATTTGTAGGCATAAAACTAGAAACTAGTGTTCTCGCACCCGTTTGGGATGTTGTAGCCCAATTGCGCATGATTATGGTCGTGAATGAAGCTTAGTAGTGCTCATGGGAGGTCTAAGTTAAAATGCAAATTATTGGGTGAAAAGCGCTTCGATGTTGATTTTCGTGGAGAACGTGTGGTTAATTGAGTATGGTAAATCTAGCGCACAAAACGACTTGGATAAAATTTATGAGTCAACTTGATGGTCCTAATTTGACTAATTGAACTATAACAAATGGTAAAGTGTTGGAATAATTCAAGTCTCTAAAACATGACTATTCTTGGATTGTATAGGAGCTGAAATTTACAAGTTGCTGTTTTGGACTGCACACAGTGATTTCCCCGTGCTATATGTTTGATGAGCTAAATTATGTTTTCTGTAGATATGTACTATAGAGAAGTTGTAGATAACATGATTATCTTGCTTGTACAAAAATTTGACAGCCATAAACCTGATCGTTTAGGAGTTGTGTTTTTCGCAAGCCCAGCATCTGAATCTGTCGAATTTCAGAACAGATTTCAGAAATTGCAATGGTTGATTAAGTTAATGTTGAAATCAGTTATTGGTGTTCACAAGAAAGTTGTAGACAACTCTATTATCTTACTTGTGTTAAAATTTGACAGCCACAGGTCTAATAGTCTAGGAGTTATGCTTTTTACAAATTCAGTAACTGAATCTGTCCAAATTCTGTACAGATTTCAGAAACTGTATTGTTTGCTTAAGTTAATGTTAGAATCAGTCCTTGTCGATTATAAGAAAGTTGTAGAGGCTTTTCTGATCTTGCTTGTGTTAAAATTTCACAACTAAAGGCCTGATGGTTTAAGAGTTATGAATTTTACAACTTGGTGGCTGTGTTCTGTCCACTGACAGAACAGATTTCGAAAACTGTAATATTTGATTTAGTTAAACCTAGAATCACTTCTTGGTGATTATAAAAGTTGTGTAGTACTTTTGCTAAGCTTTTCAAAAAGTCTTAGATCACTCTTTTTGGTGGTCTGAAGCTTAAGTTATGGATGTTTGAAGTCTGAAGACTGAATCTGTCCAGTTCTGGACAGCAAGGTCTTTTAGTGATATTTACGCTTAGTTAAATGTTGAATCACCCTGTGATGTTTATAAACAATTTGTAGAACATTTAATTAGCTTTTCAGAAAGTCTAGGATCACCTTATTTGGATGTCTGAATTTTCAGTTGTGAATTTTTGAAGTTGCTAACCTGAATCTGTCCAAATCTGGACAGCGCTGTTGTATTAGCACGTTTTGACCTTGCTAAGTGTTGAATCATGTTGTGATGACAATACCAAAGTTGTAGAGCACTTTCTAAGCTTTCCAGAAAGTCCTAGTTTGCTAGTTTTGGATTAATATTTGAAAAGTTATGACTGAAACGAGTGACTGCTGTTTTGCTGTCCAAAAATTCTGCTAGTGCGCTTTTGATTGTTTAGTTCCCCCTTGTCGCTAAAAATGTGTGGTTTGCTCTTAAATAATGTAGACTTGCCATGGTTAAGCTTAATAATGAATGTGTGTACTGTTTTATATGTTCCTTTCTCTAGTGATTGCGATATAGGAGTTTCATAGACATTGACGCCTAGGTCATCGATTAAACTTGTGTGTGATGCTTTTGTGTGATCAATAGAACTAAGGCAAAGTCATAACAATTAAATAAATGCGTGTACCTGTGATATCATATTTGTGTTGCGTAAATAAATAAAATATGGTCGTCTTGATTAATGGTGTAAAGGATGAACGCCGATAATGTACGAATAGCTAGCGCTTGCGTATAGTCGTTGCGGTGTCTTACTACTTGGTGTTTAGTTCGCTATCGTGTATTGTATACCTTGTGATAACTTTTCAGTATATTCATACATGTGCATCTTGCATCTCATATAGGACCGAGAGAGGATGATCGAGCCAGTGGTGTGGTGGTAACAACAAGGTGCAGTTGGTGGACGTACTGAAGGATGGTGGACTTAACCAGTGGATGCTCGCCAAGCGAGCACCTCCCTCCCCCAGCAAACACTATCTAAGTGTTAAAATAAAGGCAAGCCCCGGTTTTATGCATAACCGTTTATATATGCTATTTTACTACACTTAATGTTTGTAGGCTTGTACTGTGCACTTAAGTGTAGGAGTTGTTTGGAACCTTAGTTGCATGAACTCAGGATTCCCTTTTGAGATGGATACTAGTATGCTAGGTCGAGTAGCTGCTTTATTAATTAGGATCTCGGTAGAAGTCGAGTGATTTTTCTAGCACTCGCGCGAGGTCAGGAATTGGCTGTATCCACTTTCCTATCATATTGATGTTGGTTTGTGGGCAACAATCCATGGGGATTGGTTGTTCACGGGATAAAAAGTTGATTAAGGATTATGGTGTGGTACCGTGAGTCAAGCGTTTGAACGTACTAAGCACATGCCGAGAAATATGGTAATCGGTAAGCCTAGTACCTGATTGAACCTGGCAGTGGACTTTACCCCTCACGCGACCTGAGACGTAGTCTCCCATTCCGGTTATGGTGGGTACAAGTGCGGTCACTGCACGACGGCCAGTCGGGGTCAGTGGGGCATTGTACGCCAAGGCGGTGAGCCCTGATCTGCTGACGGGGAATCGATGGGGACGGTTGATGTGTGTGGGGACGGAGTGCCCCTACATGTCGTGTGTTTAGGTTTACCTTGCAAGGTTTAAAAACTCGATTCGAATCGTCTGCTTCTCGCAGCTAATGAGACTGCTTGATCCATGCTGCTACATTGAGTAACAAGTGGAACTGTGTTGAGATGATACAAGCTGTTGATTGCTAAAAATGCTTGCTAATATGTATGAATAGATAGTACACTTTTAGCCTTAAGAGAGTCACACTTAATTTTGACAAAGTTAAAATCTTGATTTAGAAACTCAGCTAGTGCTTTTGGCAACCAAACCCCACAGCCAAACAGCTGCATGTCTAGAGGTAGGGGAGTATAGACTCCTCACACCGGGTAAGTCTAGCTGAGTATTAGTATACTCAGCCTTGCTTGTGGCACAATTTTTGCAGGTACTCCTTGATTTGGTTGATGGTGTGACTTGGCCTCCCTCCCTGCCACCGGGATAGACGGTCGAGTGGGTTACTGCTTCCGCAGGAGAGGACCAGGAGGAGTAGTGTGGCCAGGCTTCGCCATGTTGCTCGGTTCTTCTCCGTTAGTTATTTCCGCTGCATCAAAATTTATGGTTATTATTTCTGAAACTCCGATAATGCAGTCACTAATGATACTTATTAAATTTGTGGTATTATGTTTTATTGCATTTCTCTGTGCCTCACCTTCGAGTGAGCTGGTGGTATTCGATCCTGGATAAGTGGCCTCGTCGGACTAGATCCGAGGGACTGACGGGTTATTCCTATTTAAGTGTGGTCCAGCCTTTAAGGCGAGACTTAGGCACTTAAGTTGGAATAATTCGGGCGGTTCCGCCACAGTCAGCACCAGTATGGATAAGTTGGGCCACGCAGGGGAGTTCTCAAACGGGCCGAAGATGTCGTTTGGGCCCATACAGGTTTCCCCTTTTTTTTCTTTTCCTTTTTCCTTCCCTTTTAATTTCTAGAATTCAAATTTGAATTCAAATTTAACTGTGAATTTATATTTATTTTAAATGTACCATTTGAGCCCAAATAAGGAGATCAAACTATTTTCTTTATATTATTTTCTTTATCTTTGTTTAGTATTCCTTCTTTTCTCAAATTCTTGATTTTCCCTTTAGATCTTAAATTCCCATTTGGGAATTAATATATTCCTCTCCACATTATTTTATGTTGTCACAAAATGCACACAAAATAAAATTCCCAGCATGATGCTTGTATTATTTTTAGGTGTCTTTTGTCATTTATTTGTCTGTTATATGTGGTGTTCGCATGAAACGATAAACATGGGTAACACATATAGATATAGAGTAATATAATTTCTCTTTCTAGACCTTTCTTACAAAGTGGGTGTTACAAATCCTACCCCCCTTAAAAATAATCTCATCCTCGAGATTTAAGAAGATCTAGGGAAAAGGTGAGGAAAATCTATGCGAAGCTCTTCTTCTCTCTCCCACGTTGCTTCATCTTCTTCGTGGTGACTCCATTGCACTTTGCACATCTTTATCACCTTATTTCTTGTAACTCGAGTCAATGTATCCAAAATCTTGATCGGGTACTCCGTGTAAGTCAAATCACCCTGAACACTGAGCTCTTCCATTAGTAACTGTTCCTCAGGGACACGGAGACACTTCTTCAGCTGAGATACGTGGAACACATTATGCACATCTGATAGCGTAGCAAGTAGCTCGAGTTGGTATGCCATCTCCCCAACTCGCCTAAAGATCATGAATGGTCCAATATAGCGTGGGGACAATTTGCCCTTGACTTTAAATCTCCTCATTCCACGAAGTGGTGACACCTTGAGGTACACATAATCTCCTTCTTCAAATTCTAGTGGTCTTCTTCTATTATCTACGTAGCTCTTTTGCCTGGTTTGAGCCACCCTCAAATTCTCTCGAATTATACGGACTTGTTCTTCTGCTTCTTGAATCAGTTCAGGCCCAAAGAACTGTCTTTCTCCAGTCTGATCCCAATACAAAGGAGTCCTGCACTTTCTTCCATATAAAGCTTCAAAAGGTGACATCTTCAGACTGGCCTGATAACTATTATTATATGAAAACTCAGCGTATGGTAGACTCTTATCCCAACTTCCTCCATGCTGAAGGGCACATGCTCTCAACATATCTTCCAATACTTGATTAGTCCTTTCGGTCTGTCCATCACTCTAAGGGTGATAAGCTGTACTAAAATTCAACTTCGTGCTCATATTCTCATGAAAGCTTCTCCAAAATCTTGAGGTAAACTGCGAACCTCGATCAGACACGATCTTCTTCGGTACTCCATGTAAACACACAATCCGAGCCATATATAACTCTGCTAGCTGAGAACCTTTATATGTAGTCTTTACAGGAATGAAGTGAACCACTTTAGTCAATCTATCCACAATCACTCATATAGCATCATATCCTTTCTGGGTGCGAGGCAATCCAGTAATGAAATCCATACCAATCTCTTCCCACTTCCACTCGGGTATCTTCAGTGGGTGCAATAGTCCAGCTGGCCTCTAGTGTTCAGCCTTAACTCTTTGGCATACATCGCACATAGCCACATGTGCAGCTACATCTCTCTTCAATCCATACCACCAATACTTCTGCTTCAAATCCTGATACATCTTGGTACTACCAGGATGAATAGAATAATCCGAGTCATGTGCCTCCTTCAAAATAGTCTCTCGAAGGCTTTCAATATCAGGAACACACATCCTGTCCTTGAACCATACAGTGCCTTGCTCATCTTCTGTAAATTCTGGACCTCGACCTTCAGTAATCAAATCCTTAATCTCTTGTATTTTAGCATCACCAATATGTCCTTTGCGGATCTCTTGCTCCAAAGTAGGTTCCACATCAATTGTAACTCCTTCAGTGTAAGCAACTATCCCCAGGTTAAGTCTCCTAAAATCCTCAACAATCTCATCGGGTAGCTGGGCAACAATAGCTGAATGAACATGCTCCTTTCGACTCAAGGCATCTGCAACCAAATTTGCCTTGCCCGGGTGATAGCAAATCTCCAAATCATAGTCCTTAATAAGCTCCAACCAACGACGTTGCCTAAGGTTGAGATCCTTCTGAGTGAATATATACTTCAGACTCTTATGATCCGTGTACACTTGGCACTTGGTCCCCATGATATAATGTCTCCAAATCTTAAGCGCATGCACAATGGCTGCCAATTCCAAGTCATGAGTGGGGTAGTTCAATTCATTTTTCCGTAACTGACGAGAAGCATAGGCAATCACATGTCCCTCTTGCATGAGCACACATCCTAAGCCTTGGCCACATGCATCACAATAAATATCAAACCCTTTCTGTAGGTCTGGCATAACCAATACTGGTGGCGACATTAATCTCTTCTTCAATTGTTCAAAACTATCTTGGCACTTCTCGTCCCACTTAAATTCTCTGCCCTTCTCCAGAAGCGAGGTCATAGGCTTAGCAATCTTAGAAAATCCTTCAATAAATCTCCGATAATAGCCAGCAAGTCCCAAGAAACTCTGAATCTCAGTAACTGTAGTGGGTACTCTCCACTCCATTATCTCCTTAACTTTAGCAGGATCCACTGATATTCCTCCATTAGAAATAATATGACCAAGAAATGGCACCTCGCCAATCCAAAACTCGCACTTGCTGAACTTGGCATATAGTTGATTATCTCGTAGCTTCTGCAGCACCAATCTCAGATGTTCCTCATGATCGCTATCACTCTTGGAATAAATAAGAATATCGTCGATGAATACCACGACGAATCTGTCCAAATACTCCATAAACACCTTATTCATCAAGTTCATAAAGTAAGCTGGTGCGTTGGTTAATCCAAATGACATAACAGTGAACTCATATAATCCATATCGAGTCGATTTGGGAATATCCGTTGGTCTAATCCTCATCTGATGGTATCCCGATCGGAGATCAATCTTCGAAAATACCCTTGCACCTCTCATCTGATCAAATAAATCCTCAATACGGGGTAACGGATACTTGTTCTTCATAGTAACATCATTAAGTGATCTACAATCCACACACATTCTTTGTGATCCATCCTTCTTCTGTACAAACAGAACCGGCGCTCCCCAAGGTGAGGAACTCGGACGAATGTACCCAGCCTCTTGTAACTTGGTTAACTGCTTCTTCAGTTCCTTTAACTCCTCTACGGACATCCTGTATGGCCGTTTAGATATAGGGGCAGTTCCAGGTAAGAGATCAATAACAAACTCAACTTCTCTATCATGTGGCATCCCTGGTAACTCCTCTAGAAAGACATCCGGAAAATCTCTAACCACACGGATGTTGTCGCCAATAAACTCATCAGGTATGAAGAACATCGCACGCTTGGATGAGGTGGTTACTGCAATATTAACTTGAAATCTTTCTCCTTTAGGGGTAGTGAGTTCTACGGTACCTCTACCACACGCTATAATGGCCTTTGCTTTTCTTAACCATGACATACCAAGGATCAGATCTATGCTGCTTGCCTCTAATATTATAGCAGTAGCTCCAAATTCTCTCCCCATAATTGTTAATGTCAATCTACGTGTCATTTTATTCACCTCAATAGGCCCTTTAGGTGTAATTACTATCATGGGTTTTCTCATTTTTAGCAGTGGTATTTCATTTGTGTTGGCATATCTAGCAGACATAAACGAATGTGTAGCACTAGAATCAAATAAGATGGTTGCAGGAATTGCATTAACATAAAACATACCAAGTACGATGTCAGCACCATCCGGAGTAGCATCCACGCTGACTTGATTAACCTTGGCAATAGAGTATCCCTTGCCAGATCCTGGAGTTTGCTGCCTATTCTGAACTGGAGTAGTAGCCATCCTCTGTGGGCAGACATTTGCATAGTGTCTAGTCTTCCCACACTTGAAACACGTAGTGCCTGGACTTTGTCCTGAAAACTTCGTCGGGGTGCCAGTGGGGGTAGCCTGTCGAGGAGGTGGAGTCCTCAGAGGTGATTGGTGAACTGGGCGCTGGCCTCCTCCAGTGCGAACTGGTGTACCCTGGGGTGAACTGTAGCGAGGACGAACACTGCTGCTTCCTTGTCCTTGAGATATAGCCTTTCTCTTCAAATCTCCCAGCTGAACACGCTTGTGTTCAATAGCTAGCGCCTTATCGAGTAGCCTCTGAAATGATGGAAATGTATGCGCCACCATAGCATACTGCAGGGGTCCATTAAGTCCTTCAATAAAATGCTCCTGCTTCCTCTCATCTTCAGCAACTTCATCAGGGGCATATCTGGATAACTGGATGAACTTGTCGCGGTACTCACTAACTGACATACTTCCTTGCTTTAGCGATAGGAATTCCTTCTTCTTAATCTTCATCAATCCAGTAGGTATATGATAATTCCTGAACTGTGTACTGAACTCTGCCCAAGTAATAGTATCAGCGGCATCGTGGGCAGCAGTATATGAATCCCACCAGTCAGCAGCAGGACCTGTCAGACATCCAGAAGCATATAAAACCTTCTCCCGGTCAGTGCATTGTGCAATATTCAACATCTTCTCCACAGATTTCAGCCAATCATCCGCATCCAGTGGATCAGGAGAGCTTGCAAATGTAGGTGGCTTATGACTCATGAACTCCCTATGCTTATCTCGGGGTGGAACTGGTGGTGGTGGTGGAGGCAGTGGTACTTGTTGATGTTGCTGTTGTTGTTGCATTTGCTGTTGCAGCTGCTGTTGCGCCCTCCTTTCCTGGTGTATCTCCTCTCGCTCCTGGCGCAACTCCTGTCGTATCTCTTCTCTTTCCTGGCGCATCTGTTGGCGTTCTTGCTGCATCTGAGCACACATATCTGCCATAGTGTCCGCCATTTGTTGCATCATCCTCATCTGAGCTGCAATCAGTGGGTCAACTCCGCCTGGTGGGGGATTAGGAGGATTCATCTCTATTGGCTGTGGCTGGGGTTGTCTATATATCCACCGAGTGTGTCGATTAGGAGGCAAATCAATTCCACCACCCCGCCTGGTATTGACCATCTGAGTTAGATACATATGGTAAGAGAATAGTAGATAAGGCAGGTATTTACAAATCAGGTTACTTTAGGGGATTTTATTAGCTAAGCAGATTAATATCTTACCTACCATAGCTAATTCAATACCTTATGGTGGTACATGCTAAGATGTCCATCTATAATAGTTCAATCAATCAAATAAGCAAATCAGTCATTTGTCATCAGCACAATCAACCAACATAGAAAATAGTTTTAAATTTTGTCTTAGGTTCCCTATCTCTTAAAAAGATCATAGTGGTAGGATTCCAAGGGGTGAAATCCATCTTGTCTTAGAGTAGAAAAGATAAGATTAATCAGAGTAGGATAGCAAAAGGTGAGACAAGATCAAGATGAGATGAGTATAGAATGAATCAGAGTAAGGTAAGTAGGAAAGGGTTTGTCCATTTCTATCTAGGTTTCGTTCTACAGTCAACATTTCCTCTGATACCACTTCTGTCACACCCGGCTTTAAGGAACAAAGCCAGGTGCATCTCATACATGCGCCAAGAAGACAACATATATAATAACAGAGTGTATAGAGATAAATGTCACAATAACATCAGAGTATTTATTACATAGCGGAAGACTTATTACAAAATAAAAGAATAAATATAAAATGAACTAAGGATCGTCGGCGCCAATGTCAAATGAGAAACGCCACCTAGATCAGATCAAACTCCTCGCCTTGCGGCTCCTCCTGAACCACCTGCTCTTCTCCTATGGGGGGGTGTGAGACAGCAAGGGTGAGCTCACACATGATCATAGCTCAACAAGTTGTGGGGAACCAGTGGACATGAACTCACAAAGGTGGGAGTTCATGTGATGTGTAATGCTAATCAATGACAGGGGTTAAAGCTAAGCATTGCTTTTAAGTAGTTGGTCAAAATTTTATTAGCAGTTACTAAGTGTAAGTAAATACCAAACCTTAAATAAAGTAGTAGAACAAAATTAGTAATAAACCCATGCATATGCAAATGACAAAATTGAATTTAAGTTCCATAATTTAATCATCAGAGAGTCCTGAGCTGCTCATGACCGTGAGCTCGGCTAGTATACCAGTTTTATACTCTGCAGAGGTTGTACCCTTTACCCACAAGTCATGTTACTCATCTACCAAGGGGTCGCGACTCCCATACACCTCTACCTAGGAGGCGAGGCAGGGCAACACTACGAGGCCTTTACAAAGTTCCACTAGCTTCCAAAAACCCGCTACAGTTTATGGGAAGAGCACTTGCAAGAATCCCCCGTCTGACCACCATCGCAGCTAAATCAACCCGAGAACCTCCTTGCATGCAACTCCCCTACTGCCCTTGCCCCTTTCGGGTAAGGTAGTCTTCCACTAGCTTTCCTAATTAGTCAGCCAAGGGAGTCCCATTAAACCCTTATGGTGGCACGTGTTTCTCAAGTTAAGCTCCATGTTCCAATTAACATTAATGATCTTAACATGAACATAAATAGAATAACAAAAGAATTGGAACATAGATGTAATAAATGATTATCCCAAAACCATGTAAAGCAATAGCAAACTACCCAAGTGATTCAGGGGTGAACAAGGTAATGAGATAAACAATCTAGGGTGACCTATCGGGTCCCATCAAAATTAACCTATGCATGAATAAGTGACATTAAAGAACATTATTGGGTAAAAAGTGGTCAAGGGCACAACTTACCTTCAATGAGCTCCTGCTCAGCTACTTCTATCTGCTGCTCACTAGGATTCTCAGCCACGGGCTCTTCTACTCGCCACAATACAAACAAGCACAGTGTATAGAGAAAATTAACATCACACCAAACATGTAAACAAAATACACAGTAATAATCTACACATTAAAATACAATCCTAGGAACAGGAATCATAATTTTTGGAGTTATAGATTTTAAGATATGAATTTCTAAAGGCTTTATGTGGTTGAAATAGAATTAAGTGGTAAATTAAACTTCTTATTGTTTTCATGACCAGACAGAGTCTCCAAGTGATAGAGAATAATATTACCAAATTTTAGGAATTGGAATGGATTAATTTGGAGCAAGTATGAATTTTCTATTAGTTTATCAAGTTCTTGTAATTGTTTTCATATTAAAAATCTATTTTCAATTCATTTATTCAAATTTAAGTCAGCTCTGGACTAGGCCTCATTTTCTGTGAAGCGCAGGGGGCTCTGCGCAAGATATCCTAGACTCAGACAACAGTCCACAATGGACGGCGGGTTGATTATTTAAAAACAGAGGGTCTCTTTTGACTAATGTGCTCGCGAAGGGGTACGGGCCACGATGGGTCGTCCGATCAAAACCCAAGCACCAGGATTCAATCCTACATATGATGAACCGGTATGTTGTGCAAGCGCTCGGATCACGATCCTGCGATCCAGATTTTGAAGAACCCGCGACAACCCAGTTCTGCACGATGTCCATCCAACCGCCCGAACTGGTCCAACCGAACGGCTGTGCCATGTCTAATCTAGTCCGCCCAAAGTCTATCGGACGATCCAAAGATCACCCCCAACCTCAGCTCAACGGGGGAGCGCCGCCGAGACAACCCCACGGCGGAGCTGGTCGCCGATGCCCATCGTTCGACGCCCCCGAGCCCGAATCCCATGATTACATGCCCGCGCACAACCACCCGAACCCCCTGAACTCAAAGACCAACTGCAGGTAACCGATTGACATGCCTAGCTTCACATCCATGGCGAGTCACGGCAACCGAAGCTGGGTGAACACCGGTGTGCAATTATCACCCCAATGAGGAGTAATTTCCTCCCCCGCGTGATTCTACACCACCGGAATTAGCTAACGACCCCAACGAAAGCAACCATAGCAGAGGATTTGTGGTGATGGGGACAGTCCTCAACGCGGAGCGGAGAAGCGGCGCCAATGAACGCCGGTGAGTGATTCCGCCAGTCCCTGACCATGGCCACGGCTCCGGTCCGCATGTAAAGTGTCGTAGATCCCCCAGCGCGACGGTATGGAGCCCAGGACGGCGTACAAGACCACGCGTACCTTCTCCCTTCTCCTTTTCTCTCTCTCTATCTCTCGCCGTCGGTGGCAATGGCGAAAGTTGAAATGGTAGCACGCTCGGTGGTTCTGAATGCAAAGAGGAGAACGCCGCGCTGTATAAGTACTCCAGGGCTCGGTCAAGGGGTAAAGCGGGTTCCCGCGGGAGGCCCCGGGGAAGTCGCGGAGATAGTTGAGGTGATGGCTGGGTGCTCTGGCTGACCAGATTGGTCCACTACGTCGGCCACCCAGCAGACGAACGGCACGCGCCAGCGACTGTTCGGTGGAGCCCACTTGCCAGCGTACGTGACCGGCGCGGAATCCGACTGGGAGACTATCAGGTGGGCCATGGTTGTCGGCACCAGTATGGATAAGTTGGGCCGCGCAGGGGAGTTCTCAAATGGGCCGAAGATGTCGTTTGGGCCCATACAGGTTTCCCCTTTTTTTCTTTTCCTTTTTCCTTCCCTTTTAATTTCTAGAATTCAAATTTAACTGTGAATTTATATTTATTTTAAATGTACCAGTTGAGCCCAAATAAGGAGATCAAACTATTTTCTTTATATTATTTTCTTTATCTTTGTTTAGTATTCCTTCTTTTCTCAAATTCTTGAATTTCCCTTTAGATCTTAAATTCCCATTTGGGAATTAATATATTCCTCTCCACATTATTTTATGTTGTCACAAAATGCACACAAAATAAAATTCCCAGCATGATGCTTGTATTATTTTTAGGTGTCTTTTGTCATTTATTTGTCTGTTATATGTGGTGTTCGCATGAAACGATAAACATGGGTAACACATATAGATATAGAGTAATATAATTTCTCTTTCTAGACCTTTCTTACAAAGTGGGTGTTACAACTTATTACAATAATTGGAAGGGTGAAGCCTTTCCATAAGAGATATATAAAAACATTCTAAGCTTCAAGTCCTCCGTATGAAGTAACTAACCCAAAGATAAGGGAATAAAACTTCTCCTACAAAAACAACAAGGGATAAAACCCTAAGTACGCAATTACTCAGCAAGACTTACCCGACTAAGGAAAAGACTCTCAAGGGTATGCTAGCTTTTGGGAATCAAGGTAAAGCTCATCAAAGTTCAAGGACTCATTTTGCAGAAAAGCTTACTAGAAATGGGTCCTTAAGCCAAGTTTTATTTCACAAGTTAGTTTATTACCTGAATCTTCTAGCCTGAATCTAGCATTTTCCTAATCTAGATCATTCACTTGACCTACACTAGGTTCCTTTTAAAATCCAAATTTTTGTTTCGCTTGTTATCTACGATGAAGGGCTGCGATCCAGTCTTCATATCCGAGAAGTAACGGCGATCCGAATCGATTAATACCCAGCTGGGGATCTCCAACCACACGACATATGCCTCCCTTAACTGTTTTGCACATGTCTACCATTCCCACGGATCCTCCACCACATGAACAGGTTCGCGCCACCCGAGAGCACACCACCCCTTTTAGGCAGTCCTATGCCAGGAGGGTATGTGCCACTCTCGCCATCTCTCCACTCCCAGAGCGCGATTGTCTTTTCATGTATGGAATAGCCGTGTTCAGGCTTGCCCATGATGAGGTATGTGGCCAGATAAAATGTCCTAGATCAGCAGGCCAACAATCGGTACGGTCCTTAATCGACATAGACGGGCGACCTTTCCTGCTCAGCATCTGGTCCCATTTTAAACTATTTCAAAATTTTGCCGCCTGACAGAGGGGCCATGCCTGGATAATGAATTTATCAACATCTTGATGCCTTCATTATCCCAAGCCCATTTTCTTTTTGTAAAAACATGAGTCATAGATCAAAAATATTTTTCTTAGTCTATCAGCATGACTAAGCATCTCTAGCTTTTATAAAACATGTGACAAGGTGTGCTAATCAACCTTTCAAGGATGGTAATGCATCAAGGGTTTAATCAATCAACTCATATAACCTAATGCAGCATATAAGTGATAAAATTTTTGTAAACACAAGGAATGTGGGAAATGCTCCGGGGCTTGCCTGGGTAACACTAGGTTAGTGTTGTTAGGTGACGTCCGCTTGATGACCATCCTTGTTCTGATACTTGTTTCGTCCATCCATCTTCAGATTAGTTCATCAGCTTCATCCTGCGGATTAGCCCGTGCTTGGGGTTGACTTGGCTCTTCTTCCGCATCACGTGATTAATTAACGTACCTGAATGATATGCATTATGCACATGAATGCATATAAACATAAATATCGCAAACCTAAATAATGCTCGCGATAGCGAATTAAACACCTAGCGGTGAGGCGTTGTACTATTTTATACGAAAACACTAGTTACCGATATACAACTACGCTAATAATTACGCTTCTCGAGATTAAACGAACCTAACGCAAACATCACGAGCAACAAATTACACACATGAAACACAATTAGCCTACTCAACTCATCAGTTAATTAATTAAATTCTAAACTTATCCCTCGTTTTATAAATTATACTACATCGCTCACAAAGAACTATTTTAATTTTATTTCACTCCTCACATGTTTTACATGTCGACAATTAATCAAACATTTCTTTATGTTATTTATTTAATGCAATTGACAACGACAAAATTCATCAGATGGTTATATGAAATACTAAATCTATCCTTTACGTCGTCACCTCGCTTAGATATCCCTAAATTAATCTACCTTTCACATTACTAAACCCATCGTACTTCACTTATTTTTAACACTACCATAACGCGCCTGCGCTAAATACGAGGATTATTACAACTAATAATTCTAGTTAATCCAATTATTAGATAAACTTACAAAAATTATAAATCGGCTCACCAGCATCAAACGCGACCCAATTTTCGAACGAATGTTGATAAATCCTGGCTCGAGCTTGTCATCGAACATCTGACGGTTGTTGTGCGGCTTCGCCTTCTTCTTCATCTAATTCCCTCCTTTCATTTCGAGCGCGGTTCACTTTATTTTACTGAGCAGGTGGTGTATGAACTCGACCCTAGGCTTAGACGCAAGCTGGAGCAGAGTAGGATGAGGCCAGAGGTCCAAAGTGGCGCTGCGTGGAGGAGATTGATAGCTAGTTGTCGACAAACGTGCGGAGTCTAACAGAACCGTGATGCTGAAGATGGTGTGGTGACGAGCAAACACGTTGCCGAGTAACGACGTTGATGTCCGTGCGCTGCGGGGCAACAGCGGGGTCGACAGTCGACAGCGCGGTCCTGTTTGGAGATGAGTGTGCGCAAGATGACTGAGGAGGTGCGACTGAGCACAGCAATGTAGAGTCTCGCGGTGGTGACCCTAGCCGACAGCGCGTGACGCAAGTAGCATCGACACGACTGCGCGCACAGGAAGCAGTAGGAGCACGGCGCGCACATGCAGACACGCGCGCAGGAAGGTGGAATCCGAGCACAGGGTGAGCTCGGCGAGCGACGCGCACGGCGCAGAAACTTCACAGCACAGTGAATCAGGGACCAATCCAAGCTGGAGCTGTGCGCGCACAGGACTGAATCCGAGCAGAGACTGAGGGACGCGCGCCACAGGAGCTTTGAGCAGAGAGAGCTGGGGCGACAAGGAATCTCCACGGCGGGATCGCGGCGCTGGCCGGGAAGCTTGGAGAACCGCAACCATGGCTGGTGAGGGGCTCGGCACAGGAGAGGAGCAACCACCAGGGGGCAGGCACGCGTAGAACTCCACGGCGAGCAGAGGGAAGGAGACAACCTCAGGCGCCATGGAAGAAATCTTGAGGAATCTGCGCGCGGGAGAAAAAGGAAACACCAGGAGCCTGGGCACGCCATGGCTGGGAGCTACAGCCGGCGGCCATGGAAGAGAGCCGGGGATGGGCGCGGGCTGGGGGAGAGGACGGCTAGGCGCTGCCGGGCTGGACGAGCTCCGGCGTGTAGGGAGCCGTGCGCGCGCACTAGTGGAGGGAGCAGAGGAAGATGCCGAGATTAGGGAAGGAGCAAGAAAAGGAGCGCGCTCGAAAGAAGCCGAGCGCTAGCCAGCAGATGGAAGAACGAGCGCCTGCAAGAAAATCTGATCACCGGATGAGACTAAGAGAGAGATAAGAACATGGAACAAAAAAATCTCACGCAGCCGAATTAGGAACTTTCTATCAACATTGCTGACCTGCAAGCGGTGCTGGAGATAAGGCCATGAGCCATGAGCGGCTAGAGATAAAATTGAGAGGATAATCGTTGGAGAATACGAATAGGATTTTCCTTCTTTTTTTTACAATTACGTACAGATAAACATAGTTTCAGGTAAACATAATTTCAGGATTTTGAGTTTTAGCGATAAATAAAGGGTCGATGCACTATACGACAAACGGCTACACACTTTATTTTCCGAATCACGAAACGGAAAATCCGAGGATTTAGATCCGGGTGAGAAACGACAAACCGAAATGAACTGATTTCGGTACAAATAATTTATTCTGCGATTTGACTGAAATTAGCCGAAACTATATCTGCGAACGTATACGATTTAGTCGTCGAAACAGCGTGCTGAAGTATGAATTGAATCATATTCGCGCGCACGATTTTACTCAAACGACGCGCGACCCTAATTATTTTTTTATCCCGAATATTTTAGTCGTCGAGCTCAAATTAATTTGTCCAGGATAAAAATCACCCAGTGGGTCGAGCTTCCGAATTTGTGTTCGCGCGAGCGGTGAATTTTAAATAATCACCGGACGCACCGATTTTTAGAACAAATATGTTCCAAACAGCACGAAAATTTAGGACGAGCCTGAATAGATGAAAATAAACGACGTCGCCCTCACGGCAAACGAAACAGATGCGATATAAAATCGCGATAGGCGAAGATTTTTAAAATTTAACGTCCGTTTTATCCACTGATATTACGTGCTTAAATCCGTAATCGTTGTCGAGCGGAATAAAAACACCAGGGGTGTTACAGCCAGGGTGAGACAGCAGCAACTTCTTATAAACTGTCCACAGGGAAAGCCTGCTCCAGCCACGCAAGCCAGCGGATCCGGAGCGAATCGCCCAGAAATTCGGAGTCCGTTGCGCAGTTAGTTTCCAGGGCTTTCGCCGGTAACGATGAATGCGTGAGTCCACTGTTAGACCATGCCGCAGAGAAAGGATGCCAGCGCAGCAGCTAGCGACCACCCAGGCGAGCCAAGCGCAGAGGATAGGCTATGTGTGTGACCCTGCGGCGTTCGATTTCCGCGCTCCGCGTTCAAGAAGATGGTCTACAAGCCGGGGCTCAGTTTTATTCCCAAGGCCGTGCCAACCACACGACCCAGACCCATGGAGATCCCCAACCGGAATCCGGCTCTTTCAGTTAGTGCGGCCCGATTCTACAGCCGAGTTACGCGGACGCGCGGCCAGCGAGCTCGATGGGGGTTTGCTCAGATCCAGTCACAGGGAAGAAGGAACGGCTGACAACACAGTCACATTTGTCAGTGTCCGGGAGCAGAACAACGAGCCTGGGCTTCCGGCTGATGCGTGTGCTGGTGAACGGGTCCGGCCCGTCAGCGAGGGTCGCAAACATTAGAGCGCTGGCAACGTGGGTTCCTCTGTCAGTGACGAGAAAGCCAGCATGGGCGCGCACGGTGTGTGTCGGCCGAGGGGGCCCACTCGTCAGTGACGCCAGGGCGCGCGGGTGAGTTACTTGGGCTGCGCGGTGGGGGAAAAGCTAGGGTTAGTTGGGCCGCAGGTTAGGGTTTTGGCCCAAAGTCTGTTTCCTTTTCCCCTTTTTTCTTTTCTATTTCAAATTCCAAATATTCAAATCCACATCCTAATTCCTGTTTTGAAATCAAATCTCAAATATAATCCAAATGTGAGTATAAATCCTACTATTATTATTATTTATCCTCCTTCATATTATTTAATTATGGAAGCAAGAAATGACTTATTACAATTTTTGTTTTATATTTTCCATTTATCAGGTCAAATTAAATCTTGATTCCTTTATTCAAACAAAATGCATCATAATAAAATCATCGGCATGAGGTGCACATTTCTTTATTCATTTATTTGTTACTTGAATAATTTAATACCACTAACTGAGTATGCACAAAGAAAAGAAAGTCAAACAATTGCCAGAACACTAACATATAGGTATACTTATTTATTTATCTTATATATTTTTTTCTCTTATACAAATTTCGGGCTTTACATTTGTTGACATAAGTAAAGCAGGGTAAAGGTCAGCTCACCTAAAGGTTAGAAAGGAACAAGGGAAATCCTAGAGCCAGAGGCATCGATGTGCTATCAGATGGTGGAGTATCAACAAAAGCAATATTGAGAGTAGACTTGAGCCCCAAAGGAGGATTAGAGCTCATGCCCAAGGCATCACTTAGGGAGACCTTAGCTCTGACAGCAGGCAGCAGATTCCCAGCATTCGGGTCACTGACCTCTAAAGTGACCGGACCGACAAGAGCAGTAGGACGACATGTCACCACTGGTTCCTCAGATTGAACCGGTGGCGATCTAGCATGAACATCCATGGAAGCAGCCGAGGAGGAGTCGAGCTTGGCACCCTTGGGGGCTGGGTCATCCTCAGCAGCACCCTCGGGGGCTGAATTTTCCCCAGTGGCACCCTCGGGAGCTGAAGCACCCTCGATCGTACCCATAGGAGCCAGGTAACCCTGGCCTAGAACGTCAGGAGCCGATGTGTTCCCATGAACTAGGCTGCCCTCAAAGGTCGAAGAAGCGTCAGAAATCATCCAGGTTATTTCTTGCCCGACTGGATTACTAGCTAAGGGGATGTCATCCGGGACCTCTATACGGGTGACGGCACCCTCAATTTCAGGAAGCTCCAATAAAAGATCATCAGGGATAATCTCCTCTAGTGCATGATAAATGGCAGACATCGTCAACCTCTGGAGACTAACCAGTCCTGATAGAGCCTGAATTGGGACGTCGTCGCTGTTTTTGCTACGACTGTTCTCACAATTCAAAGGAGGAACTTCCTCTTCATCCTCTTCATCCTCATTAAGCACAAGTCCACCAACTCTGGCACCAACACAATTCTCAATATCATCCTCAAGGTTGGCGCTCGTCGAGCCACCACCGAGCGCTGGGATAGTAGAGTCAGTACCCAGCTCCAAGCCAGAGGACCGCCAAAGTCTCTTCTTTCTTTTCTTCCCCTCGACAGACATGGCTAGATGGCTCATTTGACGCAATCATTTGCGATGGACACTTCTAGGACTATGAGCTCCTTCATCCTCGCTGAGGACATGCCCAATTAAAGAACTCACTGACTCGGTATGGGCAGAATCAGACGACTCGCCCGCCAGCATACTGAGAACAACATTCACCTCGGCCTCATCAACAGTCGTATGCATCTGGAGATGGGTCTGTCTTTCTTCTTCAGGGAAATTTCAGTATGGAGCAATAAATGCCTCAATATCTTCTAAAGAGGGCCGCACTCTATGGCCCGGACTGCCGTCTTGGACAGGTGGGTTGGATACAAACTTGGGAAAGGGGCTCTGTGGGGGAAGATTCCAGGCAGAATACGCATAGGGAGCACCAGCATTCGAAACTTTGCCTCTCAGCATCGAATCAACTCAACTCAACACGTCCTCCTCAGAAATCCGTTTGTTGGTAATTCGAGTATGGTCATTAACCCCAGTGTACAGATAGGCAGGATAGACTCTATCCTTCAAAGGCTGAATATTCTTGAAAACAAATCAACAACAACAGCTTCAGCAGTCAAGCCTCTGTCCTTCAATGCACATATCTCTGCAAGCAACACCCTGGAGTCAGCAAGCTCTGAATTTGTAGGGACTTCAGTCCAGCTAGGCGTTCGGACGTCAGGCTGTCTCCCTGATCGAGCAGGAAGGGACTTGTTATGATTTTCCATAGTAAACCATTCGAGGCCCCATCCCTTAATACTGTCTTTCAAGGGAATGTCGAGATACTCAACTTTCCTGCCTCGGTGAAGTTTCAGGCTAGCACCACCAAAAAGCTAATGCTGCCCTCCAGCCATCCCGGGCCGACAATGGTAGAGGTACTTCCAAAGCTCGAAGTGCAGAAAAATTCCAAGGAAAGCTTCACAAAGATGAACAAACAAAACAATTTGAAGCACAAAATTGGGGTTTAGATGAGTGAGGTTCAGAGAATAAAAATCGAGAAGACCGCGAAAGAAAGGAGAAACTGGTAGGGCCAGTCCTCGGATGAGAAAAGGCACGAAGATAACCACCTCATGAGTATCCTCTGTCAGGACAATAACTCCGCGCTAGATCTGCCAAGAACATAATTCTTTCAGTGGTAGAACACCAATCTCAACAAGGTGCAAAAGGTTAGCTTCAGAAACAATGGACACATGGTTACCAGCGAAGGGGAGTTGACTGTTGGGATCGATTGGAGGGATGACCGGAATAGCAGCACTCTATTTTCTTTTCTTGGGCGCCATCGTGATTTCTCAAACGGTGCGAGCGGATTCAGGAACTCCGAAAGCTAGAGAGCGACGGAGGAAAAAGCAAGAACTAGGGTTCAGAACTCAAGGGGACGTCAGCAGAAGTATGAGTTGGCATGTTAAGTCGGGCGCAAAGTGGCAGGCCAATAGCTCGGGAGAAGTTTGGATCGCAGAAAAGCAAGCATCACTCAGGCATTACCTCTAAAATGCTAGTGAACCATCAAAAGAAAAAACAGAGTGTGCAACAACAGATTAGCAGGAAAGCATGCCTTCATTCACAGGGGGGAGATCATTACAAACTTGAGACCGACTCATCATGAGTCGGCCTCCCCACCCTTCGACCATTACATTACATTACATTACTACTTAGACTACAACACACTACTAACTAAACTACATTATTCTACTACTAACTACTACTACTGCTGCTGCTACACTACACTACACTAATATTTATGCCAGCAACATTATGCCGCCGGCCTTGCCATCACCGCCATCGCCGTCGCCCTTGCCGTCGCCATCGCCCTTGCCACTTTCACCGTCGCCTTTGTTGTCGTCACCTTTGCCATCACCATCGCCGCCGCTGCCGCCACCCTCGCCACCATCGCCGTCACCGCTGCCCTCGTCACCGTCGTCGCCGCTGCCTTTGCTGTCGTCGTCGCCGCTGCTACCGCCGCCCTCATTGCCGCTCCACTCCTCAGAGTCGGAGGAGTCCTCCACCTCCTCCGAGGAGGCCTCTTCCAAGTCGTCCGACCCACCGAGCCCGGCACGCTCGATGGATCACCAGTACGCCTGCGTCGCAATGGATAGCCCCATGGAGTCGTCCGAGTCTTCGGACAATGCCACGAGGGACGCTGGAGCAGGCGACCGATCATACTCGGAGGAAACCTCCTCCAAATACTCTGACACATCGAAGTCCTCCAAAGGAGGACTCGGAGGACGCTTGTGCTTCCCGTCAGCTCGGTGGGGCCATCCCTTGCCTCTCTTGCTCTGCCCATGGTCGTGTAGAAGGAGGAGAAGTGAAGAGGAAGAAGGCAAGTGATCAAGAGTGAGTGAAGAAAGCAGCCGAGGCAGGCGGCCTATTTAAAGAGGCTAAGGGGTGACCGTCCACTTCCTAACCCGCTCACCGAATAGTCACAAGAATTCAATAAGCAATTCAAACCACCTAAAAATGAGCCAGGCGTCTGGCGCCGTTTCGTGTAACACGACACCGTTTGGATTCAAGTTAACCGCTCAGGCAAATGATTACACCTCTCTATCATATCAAGTTACTACTTCTGGACAACGTGATAAACACCTTTTGTGGGGCAGACACCCTTTGGGCTACACCCATTGGGTGCACCTTCGATGCACCCTACAGATTTACAATACCTTGAAGCCAAGTGTTGATTTCAAAAGCATAAGATGAAGACCTTTGAATTGATTATTTCAAAATCAACTCAAAGCTCGAGGGCTACACCTATTGGGTGCACCTTCGGTGCACCCAATAGATTCACAATACTTTGAAGCCAAGTGCTGATTTCAAAAGCATAAGATGAAGACCTTTGAATTGATTATCTCAAAATCAACTCAAAGCTCAGGGGCTACACCTATTGGGTGCACCTTAGGTGCACCCAACAGATTCACAATACTTTGAGGCTAAGTGCTGATTTCAAAAGTATAAGATGAGGACCTTTGAATTGATTATTTCAAAGTCAACTCAAAGCTCGAGGGCTACACCCAACAGAGTCACAATACTTTGAGGCCAAGTGCTGATTTCAAAAGCATAAGATGAAGACCTTTGAATTGATTATTTCAAAATCAACTCAAAACTCGGGGGCTACACCCAATGGGTGCACGTTCGGTGCACCCAATGGAGGTATAAATATTTCAAATCATACTACGAGCCCATAAGCAAAGACCAGGAACCTTTGAATCGATTATTTCAAAATCAACTCAAAGTTTGAGGGTTTGTAGGGGACAGATATCCCCCGGGTCCACTAGAAGACGAAAACCCTACTTGGAGCCACATGCCAGTCGCCCTACAAGGACACCGCGTCGTGGGCCGGGTAAAGATAGCGATGGAAATGGGCCGACCCAGGAAGGTGATGGACTCACGTCCGGATTATTCGTGGCTTGGGCGAGATCCCATTGAGGCTATTCGCTTTTCCCGTGCCCGACATCCTTGAACGCCGGGGATAGCTCAGAACGATTGCGTCGGGTTTTCCTCAAGATAAGCGAAGTCTGTTCACTATTAGCTAGGAGATAAGCTGGAAGAGTGTGATCAGCATGTGCGTGGGAAGTACCCTACAGTCGTGTATATAAGGCCAAGGGGTCCCCATCATTTTCATCTCTTTAGCACCTCACCATTCAGAAGACAACACTTATAAACACCTCCCTCATACAAAGGCACCACAGGAAGTAAGGTATTACGCTCCTCAAGCGGCTTGAACCTGCTGAAAAAATCGCCTGACTCTCTTTCTCGTGCCCCAGCACGAACCATCGAGTTACGATCTACGACACCGTCCTACCCAAAAGCACACGAGGTACCCCGAGTGTGCGGTCAGACACTAAACACTGACACATTGTGCAGTGCTTCCAAGCTGAGTCACATGTTTCAGCAACATTGATATTTGTGGATGCAGTGCTAGATAAAGAAACTGAAATTCACATACAGTAGCAGTGCAGCAGTAGGATTTGGATGTAGTAGAAATTGACATTCACATACAGTTTGAAACTAAAACTCTAAATAAGTAACTGGTGGTATAAATAAGTGACTAACTATACCCAATTGAAGAGTACATAATGATGGAATAATCTTATAATCCTAAGCTAACGGGAAACAGAAAAGCAATCTCCCAGTCACGGCTATGGCCTACCAGAAAAACTACGTGCGTTAACCAAGTACTAACCCATTTGGCACTGATAAAGAAAAGAGTGCATGCATCAGTCTCAGTCTCAAAGCCCTTTGAGGCGAGACTTTTGGGATTATAAAACACAGTATATTTGGCTTCGTCGAAATGGAGACATTGACAAGGGTTTCGACAATATGAAAATACAGAGAACACGAAGCCACTGATATAGACTCACAATCGTTATTAGCCATTGACGAGAACCAGTAATCATCCTCCGTCGCTGTCAGTCCGCGTGCCGTTCTCTTCTCCCGTCAGACGGTGCGGTCGATGAAGGCAGGTACCCCGTGAGCGCGTCGAAGCCGTTGATGGGCGCGACCGTCAGCTTGCGGAGGCGCTGGTGCTCGTCGTGCGGCATCGCCACTAACGACCGCGGCCCGACCAGCGCCACCGTCGCCTTGGGCCACCCCGTCACGAACGCGTCGTCGTCCATCAGCACCTGCTTGCACGCTTCCGCCGTCGTCACCAGCACCGTCGGGCTGCTGAACATGAAGCCTCGGTACACGCCCGTGCGACCGAACCTGCAATTAATGGCGCATCCAGGTCAGAGTGTCTGGTTGCCTGTCTATCTGACTGTTCGTCTGTTTGATCAGCACAACTGATTAATGTTGATGAGCGAGCTCTTGCTTAATCTGCCTTAATAAGCTGTTTCAGTTCCAGACTTTGCAGCAGCCATTCAGGGCGGCCGGCAAAGGCAAAAAAACGACAGCATCCATCCATTGAGACTGCGAGGAGGAGCAAGCGAGTGAGCAACACGTATCATACATAGGCCCATCTGAACAGGAGGGTTCTTCGTACCACATAAATCTAGCTCAGAGAGAGAGAGAGAGCTAGATAGATGTCCAGAACATATTCGTGTCTGAATTATAAAAAAACCAGTTGCTTTGGATGGACCGGCCGCGAGGGCAGAAGAATCGTCAGAGACAAATTTTAATCAATAACAGAGCATCACGCACGGTGTTTAGTGTTTACTAGGAGCATCGAGCATGTATCCAGGAAAGGGAGACTGTCAAAGAAGGCGTCGGGCTTGCCGGACTTGAAGGCGCGGAGGAAGGCCCACATGCCGCCGACCAAGGGCCACCCCATCTCCCCCGGCGGCAGCCGCGCCCGCCGCGCCGCCTCTCTGTACCACCCGTGCGCCCTCCGCGCCGCGGCGTCCACCACCACCAAAGCCACGCCGCCGACCAGCACCGCCTCCCCTGCCTCCCTGTACCACCAATGCGCTCTCCTCGCAGCGGCATCCGCGAGCACCAACGCCACGGCCCCGAGCAGCACCGCCGCGGCCATCCCCACACCCAGCATCCCGGCCGATCGAGGCGGTATGGATGGGAATGGAACGATGGACGATGCTGTTCGACCTGGAGCTGGTGCGCGACGCTGTCGCCGGGACGGCCGCGGACGAGCAGCTCATGGACACGCTGAAGCTCGCGCTGCACTACGTCGACCCGGTGGAAGAGAGAAAAGGAAGGATGGAGGCAAGTCATGGCAAGGTCACGACGATAGATTCACGGCGTTACATGCAGGAGCTTAATGACCCATCTCTACGTATAAAAAAAGATTTTGAGTCTATTTCGTCGGCTGCGCCACCTATGGATTTCTAAATCATCGAATCCCTGCTCAACGTCTCCGTTTCGACGAAGCCGAATTTACCGCGTTTTATAATGGCAGTCAGAATTCTCGTATCAATAAGATCATATCAGTATCCATCTATGAAAGATCTCTATTGCATCAAACCTCCCCTAGCCCGTCCCTTTTTGGTATAGAAAGTTCCAGCCAATTCTAAGAGCAACTCCAATAGTTATGTAAATTTTAGTTATTTAAATCACAGATTTAAGAAGTTGATAAATGGCTTTTGGAATAAAAAAATGTGAGTTCTCCAATAGTTCTCTAAATATAGGTTGTAATTTTGTTTTGTATCTATCCACATAAAAAATAAGTCATTACAAAAACTATATATTGCAGTCAATATTTTTGTTTAGGGAGTTGTTAAATGGTTGCTAAATGTAGAGAGAAAATGAGGTTAGATGACAAGTTGTTAAATTTAGAAAGTTCATTTAGAGAACTGTTGGAGAATAGTTTTTATATTAACTATCTAAATTATTGATTTAGTAAGTCTTTTAGAGAACTACGGGAGTTGCTCTAATAGCTTGATAGAGGGCGCTATTACCCTTTAGCTCAAACTTTCGGGAAGCTCTATAGTATCCTATTCCACAGAGATCATATAAAACAGAAGATGGACGCATAATGTATAACAAGAAATTCTAAATCTGGGAGGGAGAACAATAGGGAGAACTTCGGAGCTGGTGCTAGCGCAGCAGGATTTGGAATACTCTCGCTAGGGTCCAACATCGTTGCTGTTGCTGATGGCCGCGTTGTCGGTCTCCCCTTTGATGTTGGCCGCGCTCACTTGCGCTGTACCGCCGAGCCACCGAGTCCCGCGCCGTGCAGCCGCGTCCGGCGAGCCCGGGCCACACTGCCGATATCCTGCGCTCGCCTGACTTCGAACCCCTGCTGCCTTCACTCAGCCGCTGTCGTCCCGTCGCCCAGCCGCCGAGACCCCGCGCCGCGCAGCCGTATTCGGCGAGCACGTGCCGCGTTGTTGAGACCCCGCCGCCTTCACTCAGCCGTCGTCGTCCCATCGCACAGCCGCCGAGCCGCCGCCGTCGTCGCCCAGCCGCAGTCGTGGCTCATGACGTGAGGAATGCGAATGGGAAGATAGGGTACCGACTGGAATTTGGGCCTTCAGTGGGCTGCGACGCACATCATGTTTTTGGTTTTTTCCTAGACATGATTAGCGCGCTACTGCATCGATAGTGCCGTTAGCGCGAAAACACAGAATATCATTGCGTCATGTAGTCTGCGCGCTAATAGCAAGCTTTTTTTTTTGTATCGGGTGACATGTATGAGCCTCGGGTCCACGATGAACGGCCACAAAACCTTATTTTTGTTAAAAAAGCGATAAACGAATATTTTCAATAATACAAAAAGTAACATCTATGGATTTTGACCGAAGAATCAGTCTCCACCATAAATCCAATAATATGACCTATGTCAACAAAACATATGTGGGGTGAGGTTTATGAGCCTCTCGTCGATGATTAATGGCCACACAACCCTCATTTTTTACGAAAAATAGCCACAAACGACCATTTTTATAAATACCGAAGGCTAACCCCTACATTTTTTTGACCAAGAAATGGTCTTCAGCAGAAATCAAGAATGTGACCTATGGCAAGTAAACATATGTGAGGTGAGGTGTACGAGCCTCTGATTGATGATAAATGACTACATAACCTCCATTTTGTTGAAAATAGCCATGAATGACCATTTCAATAATACTGAAGACTTACACCTATGGATTTCGACCAAGAATCGGTCTCCACCAGAAATCCAAAAATATAATCTATGGCAAGAAAATATATGTGGGATGAGGTGTACAAGCCTCTAGTTGACGATCAATGGCTACACAACACCATTTTTGACGAAAGTAACCAAGAACCACCATTTTCAATAACCCTAAACCCTAACACCTACGCATTTTGACCAAGAATAAGTCTCCACCAGATATCCTATAATGTGACATATGGCAAGAAAACACGAGCCTCTGGTCAATGATCAATGGCCACACAACCCTCATTTTTTACGAAAATGGCCTTGAACGACCATTTTCAATAATATTGAAGGGTAACACCTACATATTTTTGACCAAGAATTGGTCGCCAGCAGAAATCTAAGAATGGGATCTTTGGCAAGGAAACATATGTGGGGTGAAGTGTACGAGCCTCTGGTTGATGATCAATGGCCACACAACCCCCATTTTTGTCGAAAATAGCCATGAACGACTATTTTCAATAATACTGAAGGTTTACACATACCGATTTAAGCCAAAAATCGGTCTGAAATCCAATAATGTGATATATAGCAAGGAAATATATGTGGGATGAGGTGTATGAGCCTTTGGTCGATGATCAATGACCACACAATCCCCATTTTTGACGAAAGTTGCCATGAATGACCATTTTCAATAATATGAAGGCTAACACCTACAGATTTTTGACTAAGAAATGGTCTCCACCGGAAATCCAAAAATGTGACCTATGGCAAGGAAACATATGTGGGGTGAGGTGTACGAGCCTCTGGTCAATTATCAATGGCCACACAACCTCTAGTTTTGTCGAAAATAGCCATGAGCGACCGTTTTCAATAATACCAAAGGCTAACACCTATGGATTTTTTTATCAAGAAATGGTCTCACCAGAAATCAAGAATGTGACCCATTGTGGTGGAACCGGCTAGATTATTCCAGCTTAAGTGTCTTAGTCTCACCCCAAGGGCAATTACTGTAATACCCAAAATGTATAAAGTGATACTATATTGGATCTCCTTATTTTGTGTGCCATATTTGCACCATAAAAAGAGCATACATATAATTAAGAGTGATTAATTAAAACAAACGATACTAAAATAAAAGAAAGTGCATCTTGTTGGAGTTTTATATGTTTATGCATTAAATAAAATAATAAGGATAATAATAATAAGATAATAATTACTAGAAGTTGGATTAAACCCTAAATTGAAATTAGGGTTTGAAAATAAAAAAAGGAGAGAAGAGAAAGAAAAAGATAAAGGTTATGAAAATATAAATAATATATATAACTATATTTCTAAAATTGGTATTTTTATTGCACAAATATAGTTGTAAATGAAGAGCCACAAAGTTTGAATTTAAATTGAGATTCAAATAGAAGGAAAATAGAAAAAGAAAAAGAAAAAGGGGGAGAAGCCTACATGGGTTGCGGATCCTATATCTGGCCAATTTTCTCTTATTTACCTCACGCAGCCCAGCCATCATCACGGCGCCGACAGGCGAGACCGCGTTGTCAGCCGCGCGACCCAAGCCCCGTTCCATAACTCGACGCTGACTCGCGAACCCCACAGGACAGACACTCAGCTCGCGCTAGCTTTTCCTTCTATTCTTTGGTCCGTGGGCTTGGCTTGTCGGATCTATCCCCGTCAACGGACTTGCCGTGCATAGCGGAGCGCGCGGTCCTCGCGCAATTCCGTTGTGCGCCCAACCCACATCGCGACCATATTGGAGCCACGACCCTCGGGTTCGCCTCGTCCTCTCCTTTTCTCTATCCTCGCGACCACCGCCGCGACAGTGAGAGAGCGAGAGCCGTCCGCGCCGCCGCAGATTTCCACCGACGGTGGAAACACTGCTACACTTGCGCCTGTCTCTGGTTTGCGGTCTGGTAGCGTAGCCGGGACCCAAGGAAGACGTTCGTGCATCAGCGTCGAATCGAGAGCGTCCGGCAACGGCGAATTTTACACCGGAGCACGTCTGTGGCGGGAGAACAACCCCTCTCCGTGGTCCAGTCGCTGCGGAGCGCAACTGTCGGTGAGCAGCTATTAGAACACTATCATTTTTCATGTACATCGTGTAGCGCCGAGCGAATTCATGTTTAGATCACGCTAGCATCGGATCATCATGGGCCGGCAATGGCACCGCGGCGGCGCTCGGGATTCTAGCATCCGCCGCCGGTGTGCGTGGGTGTAGGGTAGAAGCCGTGTGGGCCGTTGATCCGATAACAGACGGCCGGATTAGAATTGGGCGAATACTCCTGGGCGATTTGATTAGGACCGTTGGATTGGATCGGACGATTCCAAGTGACTTGAGCTGCATAGAATCGGGACCGTTGATTCTAGATCCAAAGGGCACGATGTTGTACCAGTTCGTTAAGTGCTAGGAGCAAATCCAAGCGCTCGTTTCTAATCGAGCGATCATGATTTGACCATACCCCTTCGCGGATGCGTTTTACAAAAGAACCCCCATGGTAATTAGGTTTCAACCCGTAGTCCACCTGGAGTGTCGTCTGTGTCTTAGGATCTTTTGCGCCAGAGCCCCTATACTTACTAGAAATTGAGGCCCGGTCCAAAAGCTCAAAAAACCAGAGAAAACAAATAGAAAATTGATTTTTAATATATAAATAAGTGCTAGAATTTGTATAAATCATAGAAAATACATTTTCAGTCCAAATTGTTCCATTCCAATTTCTAAAATTTTGTAATATTAATGTTTATCACCTAGAGTCTCTGTTTTGAAATGAAAACAGTAAGAAAATTAATTTCTCATTTAATCCTATTTCAAGCACATAAAATCTTTGGAAATTCATAACTTAAAATCCATAACTCCAAAATTAATGATTCCTGTTCCTAGAATCTTATTTAATGTACGTGTAGATTATTATTGTGTATTTTATCACATGCTTGGTGTGATGTTAATTTTTGCTATACTATGTATGTATTGTGTTGATGCGAGTAGATGAGCAAGCTACTGTGGATCCTGAGGTTCAGTAGATAGAAGTTGCTGAGCAGGAGCTCATTGAAGGCAAGTTGTGCCTTTGATCACTTATTTTTACCTAGCCATGTTCTTATTATTCATAATGATATGCATAGGTTAATTTTGATGGGATCCAATAGGTTACCCCAGTTTTGGCTATCTTTATACCTTGTTTGCCAATGAATAATTTTGGGTAGTACTTGCTATTGCTTACTATGGTTTTGGGTATGGAGATACACTATTTATGATTACACTTTTATTCTCTGTTTATTATTACTGATCATGTTAAGATCATTATGTTAATGGGAACATGGAGCGACCACCTGGGAAAATAGTGCTACCACAAGGGTTTAATGGGACGCCCTTGGCTGATTAACTAGGAAAGCTAGTGGATGACTACCTTACCCGAAAGGGGCAGGGCAATAGGGGAGTGGTCAGTGTAGGGAGGTCGTTGGGTTGATTTTGCAGCGATGGTGGTCAGGCGAGGGATTCCTGCACTAGAGCTTCCTATAAACTGTAGCGGGTTTTCTAAAACTAGTGGAACTTTGTAAAGGCCTCGTAGTGTTACCCTGCATCGCCTCCTCGATAGAGGTGTATGGGATTGGTCGTCTCTTAGCAGATGGGTGACATAACTTGTGGGTAAAGATGCGCAACCTTTGCAGAGTGTAAAACTAGTATACTAGTCGTGCTCACGGTCATGAGCAGCTTGGACCCTCACATGATTAATCTATGGAATTAAAACTCAATTTGTCATTTGCATCGCATTTGGGATTATTCTATTATTACTTTTATTTATTATTACTAAGGTTTGGTATTTACTTACACTTAGTAACTGCTAATAAAATTTTGACCAACTTATAAAAGCAATGCTCAGCTTCAGCCTTTATTTTGTTGATCAGCCTTACACTTCACTTGAATTCTCACCTTTGGAGAGTTCAAGCACATTATTCCCCACAACTTATTGAGCTATGAACGTGTGTGAGCTCACTCTTGCTGTCTCACACCCCTCCCCACAGGAGAAGAACATGTGGTCGAAGAGGAGCCGCCTAACACTGAGGCTTTCGACTTGATCTAGGTGGTGTCTCCCAGTCAGCTTTGTGGCGCCAGGGAATAATATTTAGTTCACTTTATTTTATCATTTACTTATGTAAGACTTCTGCTATGTAATAAGTACATTTATGGTATTTATGACATTTATCTCTATGCACTCTGTTATTATACGTGTTGTCTTCTCTGGCGCATATATGAGATGCACCCAACTTTGTTCCTTAAATCCGGGTGTGACAATTACCCACACTTAAGATGGAATAAACTGTCAATTCCTTGGATTTAGTCCGATCGAAGCCACTTACCTAGGGATCGAGTACTAATTTCTCACACGAAGGTGAGCCACAGAGAAATACAATAAAGCATAATACCACAAATTTAAATAAGTACTTAGAACTATCACATCATCATCATCGAAGTTTGAAAATAGTAAACAATATTCTTGTTGCAACGGAAATTAACTAACGAGAAATAAAGAGTGAGGCGAAGCCTAGCCCATCACTCCTCCTGGTCATCACCTTCTGAGGCAGGAATCCACTCGACTATCCAGCCCGGTGGCAATGTGGACGGCCAAGTCAACCCAGAAACCATATCCTCCTCAAGGGTACCTGTAAAAATCATGCCACAAGCAAGGCTGAGTATATAAATACTCAGCTAGACTTACCCAGTGTGAGCAGTCTACTCCTCTACCTCTAGACCATGAAGTTGTTTGGCTAAGGGGTTTGGTTGCCAAAAGCACTAGCTGAGTATAAAAACAAGTTTTAACTTTTTAAATTCTAAAATAAGAAATCAGACTAGATGAACACTTAACTATCCATACATGTTGTCAAACATTATGTCAATCAACATCTTTTGACAGCGATCTCATTCCACTCATTACTCAATGCAGTAAAATGGATCAATCAGTCTAATTAGCTGCGAGAAGCAAACTATTCAAATTGAGTTTTAACCTCGCAAGGTAAACCTAAACACACAACATGTAGGAGCACTCCATCCCCACACACGTCAACCGTCCCCATCGATGTCCTGACAGCAGAACAGGGCCCACTGTCATTAGCAAACAACGCTCCACTGACCCCGGCCACCGTCGTGCAGTGACCGCACTTGTATCCACCATAACCGGAATGGGAGACCCTATCTCATGAACACGTGGGGAGGTATGTCCGCTGGCAGGTTCACTTAGGTACTAGGCTTACCGATTTACAATATTTCTCGGCATGTGTTTAGTACTTTCAAACGCTTGACACAAGTATCCACACATTAATCCTTATCCCAATTTCATCTCATAGCCAAGCCATCCCCATGGTCCCTTGACCATAGACCATCATAGTTCCAATATCAAAGTGGATACAATCAATTCCTGACCTCACGCGAGTGCTAGAAAAATCACTCGACTTCTACGTGATCCTAAATTAGCATAGCAGCTACTCGACCTAGCATACTCAAAAGTAAACCTGAGTTCATGCAACTAGAGTTTCACAAAACTCCTACACTTAAGTGCACAGTACAAGCCTACAAACATTGAGTGTAGTAAAATAGCATATATAAACGGTTATGCATAAAACTGGAGCTTGCCTTCAATTGCTGGGGAAGCAGGTGGATCCTCAGCAATAACCTCTGCAGCTAGCTCTGGAGCTTCCTCTTGGTTAGCTCCTTGCTCGGGGATGAGCACGTACTCTCCATTAGCGAGGTTGCAATCTATTTAATATGATGCATAAGATGCATGTACATTTATAAAATGCAGATGATAAATGTGATGCATGGTTGAGTAGCACTAGGTTAATTAGGGTCTTTCTTTTATTCAATTTTTCCTTAAGCTTTTAGGGGTGATTTGAACTAGGAAGGTTACTTATTCCAAAAATTCTGAAAAATTTACAGCAGGTTAACTCTGGTGCAAATAATCTGTCCTAGGAATTTGAGGTCAAAACTAATTAGAATTTGTTGTAAGCAAAAATAACAATAACTAGGGTAGATGGGTCACTTTACACTAGACCATTCATCTAGAGATGACTTAAACTCCCAAGGTGATTTTCATTGGTATCTAGGTGCAAAATCATGTGCTGGTGTGAAAATACAATTAGTGATACTTAGTGAACAATTATTTATGATTTTCTAAAGTTGTGGGGCTAGAAGGTGCTTATAACCAACTTTGCTTTTGGAAAATGTCAAACAACAGATTTTCCAACTTTTCTAGTTTCTTCTTTGCGCAAGAGCAATCATTCTCCAAGTTGGTCATTTTTACTCATAGGGGGTGGGTTGTATGATTTCTTAAAGTTTTATAAACTTTCTCATGGGGCAGGGGTGTGGTATGTTCTAGTGTGCAACAACCTCATTTTTATATTTTTCTCACATAGTATATGGCTCAGGTGTTTAGAAAAAATTAGGATTGCTCATTATTTTTCATTTTTGGATTCTCTGTTTATTTTCTAAAGGAAATTGCATAAACCTAACTTTATTTCTTTAACCCCCTTATTTTGGTGTTCTGAGGTGGTCAGTATTTTTGTAGTGGTTTAACAATGGTTAAGTGACTACCATAATTTTCTTAACCTTAGTGCATGGTTCCTATTATTTTTACCATTACTTTCCCTTAAATACTTAATATCTAAATTAAATAATAACTTCCATAACAGTACTAGACTATGGTTCTACATATTTTTCCCATGAACTACATCACTTAGGCTTGCTAGGAAAAATAGGAGTGTTCTCTGGTTCCTATTTTTAGTATCCTTTTTCATTTTCCCAAGGTTTGAGCAAAAACAAGTTTTAGAGGACAAAAATTACATAACCTTGTGTACTAGGGTGATTAATATTTTTAAACAGGGTAACTGCTGGTCAAGTATCTTCATAAATTTTCTTAACCTCAGCCTAAAAGTTTTACTACTATTTTCCTTATTTTCAAGGTTTAAGTAGTTTCCTTATTTAAATTGAAACCATAAAAGGCAATACAGAAAACATGGGGTCTACTATTTTTGCTTGGTAGTTTAATTTATACAAAGTCTAGCAAAATTGGTTTGACTGAATTTGGATGAATATTAATCAAGTTATGGCTTTTCTAAGTTTGTTGTATATTTAAAATGAAATATGAATTATAAATGGAAAAATAAAAACAACTTTGCGCTTGGGACCTTGGTCTCTCTTTTGCTTTTCCTTTCAACTAGGTCCTCAGGGTGCTATTCATATGGGTCATAGGGTTCGCAGAAAACCCCCTAGGTTTCTGTTTCTGTTTCTCTCAATCTGTGGTCCCTGGCTATGCTACACGGTAACCACGACGAAGAAGACAGCGGAGCGGCTTACCGGCGTTGTTAGGGTTTCGGTGAGGGGTCGGGCGAGGAAGGGCAGTGAGAGGTTTACTAGGTGGCCTTGAGGGTGTGTGCGCAAGGAAGCGAGGCTTCCATGTAGGATCTCTTCCTTGCACCAAGATCTTGGTTTTCTGTGTGAGTTCGAAGACAAGATACATGTCAGGCTAGGAGCTATGGCAGTGCCAAGTCGTGTTTGTCATAACCCCTCGTGACAAAAGTGTGCGTCAAGCATGTCAAATGGGCTAGGTTTCGTGTCAACTTCCCCTAGGATGTGTGTGAGGTGACTAGGCACAAACTTGTCCATTGGACCATTTGAGTTTGAGTTAAGGAGCTAGGTGAATGCGACAAGTTTTGTATTCGGGTTGGGGGACTTAGAGACAACTTTGAATTCCCTCCTTGGGTTTTTTCGGTTGGGGATTTATTTGTGGCTGATTAAGGTCTGTTTTGAAGAAACTTGCTTACTATCTTTGATAGATATTTTTTATGATCTTCAACTTATTTAGCCCATATAATGATAAGGTCTGATTTGTCTTTGGTTTTCATGTTTTCAGTTTTAGCTTACAACACTCGAGTGGTTTAGACTTAGGTTTTCTGAAATCTTTCTCTTGTCATGACACCATGTGGTCAAGGTAAGCACCATATGAACTTAGACACTAGCTAATCCTCTTGTGGCTAAATTGTGTTCATCAAAGATTTCTCTATTCCACATGTGGTGACAGATTAGGGTGTGGCTATAGAGTGTAAACCCTAAGTACACCAGGGGTGTTACAGCCCTCCCCTAAAAAGAATCTTGTCCCAAGATTTGGGTGAGATTTCTAGTGGTAAGGAGGTGGTTGACTCTATTCCCCAAATGGGGTTGTGTAGATTCGAAGCCCTTGCTAACCCGCTCTTCGAATGTCATCATCTTTGCAACTTCAGAAGGAAGCCCTATTATTCTGATCTAGAGGTTTTCTCTTTCTTTATGTAGGGAGGTATGATAGCATCTTAAGAGAAAAAGGCAAGGGTGGGGATGGGGTATGGTTACATACCAACTCTTTTTGATAGAAATCTGGGGCAGTTTCTGTTTAGAAAATCCTCAGTTTCCCATGTAGCTTCTTCTTTGGTGTGGTTGCTCCACTGGACTTTATACATCTTAATGGTCTAATTGCATGTGGATCTACTTTTATGATCTAGCACTTCAATGGGGGTGCTCTTAGTAAGTCAAATCTGGTTTCAATTCCCCTTCTAGTTCAGTCAGAATTTCTATCGACACTCGAACATACTTCTTTAGCTGAGATATTTGGAATACATCATGTATGGCTGACAATTTAGAAGCTTCAAATTGTAAGCCATAGGTCCACATGCTTCTAAGATCTCATAAGGTCCAATGTAGCAAGGAGTTAACTTGCCCTTGATTCCAAACCTCTGTACACCTTTAGTGGGCGAGACCTTGAGATACACATGATCTCCCGCTTCAAATCACAGGGGTTTTCTTATTCTGTCATGGTAGATCTTTTGCCTTGCTTGAGCAGCTTCTAAATTCCTCTTAATGATCTTGACCTTTTCTTCAGCTTCAAGCACTAGATCAGGTCCGAAAATTTCCCTCTCACCCGTTTGCGACCAATTCAAGGGTGTTTGACATCTTCTCCCATACAAAGCCTCGAATGGTGCCATTTTTAAGCTAGCTTGGTAGCTGTTGTTGTAAGAAAACTCGACCAGTGAGAGGCATTTGTCCTAGTTTTTGCCATAATGAATCACACATGCCCTTAACTTATCTTTGAGAATTAGATTTACTCTCTCCGTTTGGCCATCAGATTGAGGATGGTAGGCTGAACTCCATAGTAGTTTGGTACCAAGTGCTTCCTATATCTGCTCCCAAAAATCTGCCATGAACTGGGTGCCTCAGTCTGAAAGAATAGTCTTTGGCACTCCATGTAGATAGATAACACGATTGATGTACATCTCTGCATATTTCTTGGTCGGATAAGTCATATGTATTGGTAGGAAATGTGTTGTCTTGGTTAATCTATCCACAATCACCCAAATAGAATGGTGGTGTCGAGAGGTATTGGGTAATCCAACGATGAAGTCCATGCTGAAGTCTTCACATTTCCAAGAAGGTATAGGAAGTGGTTGTAAGGTGTCGGGTGCCCTCAAGTGACTTGCCTTTATCCTTTGACAGGTGTCGCACTCAGACACGTACTTAGCAATCTCCCTCTTCATCCTAGTCCACCAATATAGGGATCAGAGGTCATGATACATCTTGTTACTTCTAGGGTGCATGGATAATTTGGAGAGATGAGCCTCATCCAAAATCTTCTTCCTCAGGGCTTGATCCTTAGGAACAACAAGCCGGTACCCGAACCACAATACTCCATTGCTATCTTGATGGAAACAATTGTACTTCTCCACTTTTCGGGTTAGAATCTCATTGATGATTTGGACTCCCTTGTCCTCAAATTGTGCTAGGATAATCTGATCTTGCAAGGTTGGCTTGATTGAGATATAATTCAAGGTTCCCGGAGAAATGACTTCCATGCTCAATTTGCTTATTTCATCACACAAGGTGGTGATTCGATAATCCATAGTTAAGCAGTTGCATTGAGATTTGCGATTTAGAGCATCGGCTACCACGTTTGCCTTCCTCGGGTGATAGTGCACTTCCAAGTCATAATCTTTGATCAGTTCTAACCATCTTCTCTATCTCATGTTGAGGTCTGCCTCGGTGAATATATATTTGAGACTTTTATGGTCCGTGTAGATGTTACATCGGGATCCCATCAAGTAGTGCCTCTAGATCTTTAGAGCGTGAACTACCACTGCTAGTTCCAAGTCATGAGTGGGGTAATTTTGCTCATGAGGCCAGAGTGCTCTTAACGCATATGCGATGACTCAGTTATCTTGCATCAGAACACATCCAAGACTTATTCCGGAAGCATCACAATATAGATCGAACGTCTTGGTGTTGTCGGGCTATGCCAGCACGGGTGCTGTTGTCAGGTGCTGCCTTAAGGTATGAAATGCATCCTTGCATTTCTGACTCCACTCAAATTTGACTCCCTTCTTCAAGAGCTCAGCCATGGGTTTAGCAATTCTGCAAAAATCCAGAATGAATCACCAATAATATCCAGCTAACCCTAGAGAACTCCGGATCTGTCGAACTGTAGTCAGAGGTCTCCAATCCATCACTTCCTGCACCATGTCGGGATCAACAGCTATCCCGTCCTGAGAAATTGTGTGACCTAGAAACTTGATTTGTTTTAGCCAGAATTCACACTTAGAAAGCTTGGCATATAAGCGGTGATCTCGTAGGCGTTGGAGTACAATGTGCAGATGCTTGGTGTGTTCCTCCTCATTCTTCGAATACACCAAGATGTCATCAATGAAAACCACAACGAATTTGTCCAACTCTGGTATAAAAACTGAGTTCATCAAATACATGAAATAAGCTTGGGCATTAGTCAATCTGAAAGACATTACCAAATTCTCATAAAGTCCATATCTGGTCGAGAAAGCAGTCTTCGGAATATCACTTGCTCTGATCTTGATTTGATGATAACTCGAGCGAAGATCAATTTTTGAAAACACCTTGGCCCCAACTAGTTGATCAAAAAGAACATCAATGCGAGGTAAATGATATTTGTTCTTAATAGTCACCACATTAAGAGGGCGGTAATCTAAGATAGCCTTAGACTGTCATCCTTCTTTTTTACGAACAAGGCTGGACATCACCAAGGCGAAGTACTTGGACAGATGAATCCCTTGTCCAGCAATTCTTGTAGCTGCTTCTTCAATTCGGCCAATTCTATGGGTGGCATCCGGTATGGCCTTTTAGATATCGGTGTTGTTCCTGGCTGCAACTCTATGGCAAATTCTATGTCTCGGTCGGGCAGCATTATGGGCAATTCCTCGTGAAAGACATCGGGATACTCACTTGCCATGAGAATATTTTCCAAGGGTGATTCAATCATGGAAAAGGCACAAGATTGGGTGTCACCTTGGCTAGGAAGGTATAAGACAAGTTCTCCGCAGGTGGGGGAGTGTATTTCAAGTGCTCGGGCTGCAACATCTAGCATAACCTAGTGCTGTGTCATCTAAGCAGTTCTCAAGATGATGTCCACATTTTCTAGCCCTAGAATAATGAGATCAGTTTTGAATATTTTGGTTCCCATCTTTATAGGTGTGTGCCGAACAATTTGGTTAGATGCAATTTTGCCCCCTAGCGTTGCGATCATGATTGCCCCTTTAGTGTGGAAAAAGGGTAGTTGGCACTTGACGCTGAACCTTGGACTGATAAAGTTATGCGATGCGCCAAATAAGAGAAGAGCAGGATGATTGAAAATGGTAAAGGTACCAGTCATGACGGGTGCTCCCTCGGGAAGTTTAGCTAAGGTGGTGAAGTTCAGTCTGCCCTGCCTCACTTGCACTTTCTGCTTCCTTCCTTGGTTCTGATTTGCGTTCTGAGCTGGCTTTGGCTGGTTTCGAGGACAATCCTTGGCGTAGTGGCCTATGTTTCCACAAGTGAAACATCTGTTTCCATTGCCTTGGCGGTACTGCTGCTGCTAGCGTTGGGGCTGGTTGTTGGCATTCCTCTAAGCTAGAGCTTGAGGACGATTGGGTGCTTGCTGCTATGGTGGCCTAAGTACCCATATTCCTTATTGTTGTTGTGGTCCCCTGCTCTGGATGTTGGACAATATCCTGAAACGATGAGGCTGTGTGGAAGGTCCTACCACAGGTGCCTTCCTCTTCTTCTCTGCTCTGTGAGCCATAATATAATCTTCTTGTGAGATGGCCAAATTGACCAGCTCATTGTAGCTGTTGGCCCTAACAGTGTTGAGATGCTCTCTAAGCTTGGTGCCAAGGCCCCTCCTGAATTTGTCCCTCTTTTTCTCATCTGTGTCCGCATGATAGCTAGCATATTGACAGAGATCATTGAAAGCTTGGGCATATTGCAATACTGTGCGGTTTCCTTAGGTTAAGGCCAGAAACTCATTGAGCTTGTGGTCCATGATGCCAGCCGGTATATGGTGTCCCCTGAAGGCTGTCTTCAATTCCTCCCAAGTCACTATATGACCAATTGGTTGCATAGCAAGGAAATGGTCCCACCATGTCCTGGTAGGTCCGCGAAGTTGCTGTGTGGCAAACCTAGTCTTGGTAGCATCATGACATGCCCCCATTAGTATTGGGAATTTGGATTCCACCACCCGGAGCCATACGTCCGCGTCAAGTGAATCCTCGGCCCTAGTGAATAGTGGTGGATGAGTGCTAAGGAACTCCTGGTAGGTAGCTGCGGCCTGTGGGTGCTGATATTGCCCGTCACCCCCAAAGTGTTGAGGCTGCTGCTGGCGCTGTGCAAGTTGTCGTAGAATTGCATTCTGCTGGGCCATCAGCTCCTGCATCATAGGAGGCTGTGACGGTGGTGGGGGAATCTACTAGTTCTGCCCACGGCGCGCTCTTCCTGCCATCTGAAATCGAGGAGCTCCTATTGTTACACACAATTCTATATTTGTGACAAGAATATAGACAAATAGCGGGGATTTCAATCTCAGATCTGGTCATAGTAACTTCACACATGAACTTAATTTCATTTGTTTTCCATCATCAAAAATAAAGTTTTTCGTTGTTACAATTGCCAACCCAAAATCCAACTCCTAGCTTAGTATACCATGAAATCCCAAAAGCTAAGCTATCCTAAGGAGCTCTACTCCCTATCATATGTATTCCCCATTCTGGCATCTAGCGGGCATGCGACGCAAAGCTAGAATCTAGAGAAGGTGGCCCCCAGAGCGAGCTGTGCTAGCGGTGTCCAAGCTAGAAGCTGGCTCAGGATCCTCCCCCTCGATATCCATGTCCTCGTCTTCTTCCATGTCCTGTTGCATCTCGTGGTAATGCATGTCCAGGTGCTCATTTGCCTCTTCAAGTTGTTGCTAGGTATTCTAGAGCTGGTTTTCTAGAACCTCGATGGTGTGGTTCCTTTCCTCCACCTATTCTTCAAGCTCTCGGATTCGAGCACTCATTTGCTCAGTCTGAAGGTCCTTCTCCACGAACTCAGTGGATACATCCACCACCAGATCCTCTCGGTTGGCGATGGTGACCTTTGCATCCTGAGCCAAGCCCATCAGCTGTGACATGGCTTCACGCTGTAGGTCCTGCAGGCGGTAGAGTGCATTCATGCACTGAATCGTCAGTCGAGCAGTGGCCCCAGGAAAAAGTGCCCACACCTCTTTGGCGTGGTCCACCCGTTCTTGCCACATTGGATCCTCCTCCTTTGCAGCGGGGAATAACCCAATGGGATGTGTTGCTATCTCCAAGGGGTGAAATGTGCAGAAGGTAGTCAGCGCGTGCATGGTTGCGGCCTCGGTGGTGTCGTGGGCCCGAAAACCAAGGGTCTTAGAATCCAATGAACGCCACCCGGGCTGCAAGGGGTGGGGCTCCAAGACTAGCCACACCTTACAGCGAGGCACTCCATGCTCCTCGAACAACTGCACCGTGTATTGTGGAGGTGCGTGGTATCCTACTTCCTGTAGCACTTCCCACAAGATGAGGGGAAAGCCCTCCTAAGCAAGACGGTCAGTGTGGTAAGGTGCATCTCCTCCCTCGATAGGTGTGGGTAAGGTCATCTGTATGAAGGAGAGTGTAAGTAAAGTGGAAAACAAAAACTCAAAGTGGAAAATAAATGCCAAAACTCCTCTATTATCTTACCCAATTATGGTTTGCTTTCATCGCATTTTTTTCATGTAATGATGCATGCATGCTAAATCTATACGTCCTCTCTTCACGTATAGGGATGTGAGCCATCCCACATATGATAATAGCAGCCTATATGGCATGCTTAATTAGTCATCTAGTTACTCATCTACTTCCTAAGGCTCCACATCCTAAGTCTATCCTTATTGTCCTGACATCTATCCAACTTGGTTTCTAAGCAAATTTTACTTTTGAAAAGTTGGTATCTATGATTTATTGACTTCTCTGAAGTGGTACTAGCTCCGATACTAGCTGTGGTGGAACCGCCCAGATTATTCTAGCTTAAGTGCCTTAGTCTCACCCCTAGGGGAATGATCCACACTTAAGACAGAATAAACTATCAATTCCTCGGATCTAGTCTGATTGAAGCCACTTACCCAGGGATCAAGTACCAATTTCTCACACGAAGGTGAGCCACCGAGAAATACAATAAAGCATAAAACCATAAATTTAAATAAGTACTTAGAGTTATTACATCATCATCGAAGTTTGAAAATAGTAACCATTGTTATTGTTGTAGCAGAAATTTACTAACGAGAAATAAAGAGTGAGGCGAAGCTTGGCCCATCACTCCTCCTGGTCATCACCTGCTGAGGCAGGGTTCCACTCGACTGTCTAGCCCGGTGGTAAGGTGGACGGCCAAGTCAAAATTATGTCACAAGAAAGGCTGAGTATACTAATACTTAGCTAGACTTACCCGGTGTGAGGAGTCTACTCCTCTACCTCTAGACCATGAAGATGTTTGGCTGAGGGGTTTGGTTGCCAAAAGCACTAGCTGAGCCTAAAATCAAGTTCTAACTTTCCAAATTCTAGAATAAGAAATCAGACTAGATGAACGCTTAACTATCCATACATGGTGTCAAACATTATGTCAATCAACATCTTTTGACAGCGATCTCATTCCACTCATTACTCAATGTAGTACAATGGATCAATCAGTCTCATTAGCTGCAAGAAGCAAACGATTCGAATCGAGTTTTCACCTTGCAAGGTAAACCTAAACACACAACATGTAGGAGCACTCCGTCCCCACACACGTCAACCTTCCCCATCGATTCCCTAGCAGCAGATTAGGGCCCACTTTCATTGGCATACAATGCTCCACTGACCACGGCCACCACCGTGTAGTGATTGCACTTGTATCCCCCATAACCGGAATGGGAGACCCTGTCTCATGAACACGTGGGGAGGTATGTCCGCTGGCAGGTTCACTCAGATACTAGGCTTACTGATTTACCATATTTCTCGGCATGTGTTTAATACTTTCAAATGCTTGACACAAGTATCCACACGTTAATCCTTATTCTAATTTTATCTCGTAGCCAAGACATCCCCATGGACCCTTAACCACAGACCATCACAGTTCCAATATCAAAGTGGATACAATCAATTCCTAACCTCGCGCGAGTGCTAGAAAAATCACTCGACTTCTACCGAGATCCTGAATTAGCATAACAGCTACTCGACCTAGCATACTAGTATCCATCTCAAAAGAAAACCTGAGTTCATGCAACTAGGGTTTCAAACAACTCCTACATTTAAGTGCACAGTACAAGCCTACAAACATTAAGTGTAGTAAAATAACATATATAAATGGTTATGCATAAAATCAAGGCTTGCCTTCAATTGCTGAGGTAGCAGGTGGATCCTCAGCAGTAACCTCTGCAGCTAGCTCTGGAGCTTCCTCTTGGTCACCTCCTTGCTCGGGGATGAGCATATACTCTCCATCAGCGAGGTTGCAATCAATTTTATATGATGCATAATATGGATGTACATTTATAAAATGCAGATAATAAATGTGATGCATGGTTGAGTGGCACTAGGTTAATTAGGGTCTTTCTTTTATTCAATTTTTCCTTAAGCTTTTAGGGGTGATTTGAACTAGGAAGGTTACTTAGAATTTTCCAAAAATTCTAAAAAATTTACAGCAGGTTAACTCTAGTGCAAATAATCTGTCCTAGGAATTTGAGGTCAAAACTATTTAGAATTGGTTGTAAGCAAAAATAACAAAAACTAGGGTAGAGGGGTCACTTTAGACTAGACCTTTCATCTAGAGATGACTTAAACTCCCCAAGTGATTTTCACTGGTATCTAGGTGCAAAATCATGGGCTGGTGTGAAAATACACTTAGTGATACTTAGTGAACAATTATTTATGATTTTCTAAAGTTGTGGGTGCTAGAAGGTGCTTATAACCAACTTTTCTTTTGGAAAATGTCAAACAATAGATTTTCCAATTTTTCTAGTTTCTTCTTTGCGCAAGAGCAATCATTCTCAAAGTTGATAGTTTTTATTCATAGGAGATGGGTTGTATGATTTTTTAAAGTTTTATAAACTTTCTCATGGGGCAGGGGTGGGGTATGGTGTAATGTGCAACTACCTCATTTTTATATTTTTCTCCCATTGTATATGGCTCAGGTGTTTAGGAAAAATTAGGGTTGCTCACTGTTTTTCATTTTTGAATTCTCCTTTTATTTTCTAAAGAAAATTGCATAAACCTAACTTTATTTCTTTAACCCCCTTATCTTGGTGTTCTGAGGTGGTCAGTATTGTTGTAGTAATTTAACAATGATTAAGTGACTACTATAATTTTCTTAACCTTAGTGCATGGGTCCTACTATTTTTACCATTACTTTCCTATAAATACTTAATATCTAAATTAAATAATAACTTCCAGAATAGTACTAGACTACGATTCTACATATTTTTCCCATGAACTACATCACTTAGGCTTGCTAGGAAAAATAGGAGTGTTCTCTGGTTCCTATTTTTAGTATCCTTTTTCATTTTCCCAAGGTTTGAGCAAAAACAAGTTTTATAGGATAAAAATTGCCTAACCTTGTGTACTAGGGTGCTTAATATTTTTAAATAGTGTAACTGCTGGTCAAGTATCTTCATAAATTTTCTCAACCTCAGTCCAAAAGTTTTAATACTATTTTCCCTATTTTCATGGTTTAAGAGTTTCCATATTTAAATTGAAACCATAAAAGGCAATATAAGAAACACGGGGTCTACTATTTTTGCTTGGTAGTTTAATTTATACAAAGTCTAGCAAATTTAGTTTGACCAAATTTGGATGAATATTAATCAAGTTATGGCTTTTCTAAGTTTGCTGTATATTTAAAATGAAATAGGAATTCTAAATGGAAAAAGAAAAACCACTTTGCGCTCGGGACCCTGGTCTCTCTTTTCCTTTTCCTTAAAACTAGGTCCTCGGGGTATTATTCATATGGGTCATAGGGTTCATAGTAAACCCCCTAGGTTTATGTTTCTCTCAACCCGTGGTCCCTGGCTACACAGTAACCATGGCGAAGAAGACAACGGAGCGGCTTACCGGTGTTAGTAGGGTTCCGACGAGGGGTCAGGCGAGGAAGGGGAGTCTCTAGCGGTCACGTCGAGGTACGGGTCGTCGTCTCTAGTGCCTGGATTTGGCCTGGACATGAATCCCGGCGGCGGAGCTCGTCGGTGCAGCCTGTACTGGCCAAACCATGGTGCTAGAGCTCAATTAGACCGCACAGGGAGGTTTACTGGGTGGCCTTGAGGGTGTGTGCGGAAGGAATCGAAGAATGGACGAGTAGATTGCCTTATCCACGTGCTCCGGCAGGTGAAGGAGGTCTGGCAAGGTATTCTGGCTTCTCCAGTGAGGTACTGTTCGGTTCAAGCGGCTAGGGAGCTTTGCTAGCCTCTAGGGAAGTTGGCTGGGGAACTGGATTGGGCAGAGTTGGGCTAGAGCGACCGGGCTACGGTGGTCATTGCGTTGGTGACCTTGCGAGACGCTGTGCTTGGTTTTCAGGCGATTACCGGCGCTCGTTCGCCGGTGGAAGAGTATGGGCATGCGGGAGGGCAAGGCCGAGGGTCAAGGCTTCTTATAGGCGAGGATTTGGGCACGGGCGCGGGGTGGAGCGCGCGGCTGAGCCGACCAACACTCGTGGCGTGCACTGCGTGGAGGATGATGTCTGTCCTGAGTTCAAGCATCCGTTTAGCTGCCCTAAAGTGCCTATCTTAGCGAGGGTTCCGTGTAGGATCTCTTCCTTGCACCAAGATCTTGCTTTTCTATGTGAGTTCCAAGCCGAGATACATGTCGGGCTAGGAGCTATGGTAGTGCCAAGTCATGTCTATCATAGCCCCTGGGTCGTGACAAAAGTGTGCATCAAGCATGTCAAATAGGCTGGGTTTCGTGTCAACTTCCTCCTGGACGTGTCTGAGGTGATTAGGCGCAAACTTGTCCATTGGACCACTTGAGTTTGAGTTTAGGAGCTAGGTGAATGCGGCAAGTTTTGTATTCAGGCTGGGGGACTTAGAGACAACTCTAAATTTCCCCCTAGGGTTCTTTCGATTAGGGATTTATTTGTGGCTGATTAAGGTCTGTTTTGAAGAAACTTGCTTACTATCTTTGATAGATATTTTTATGATCTTCAACTTGTTTAGTTAGCCCATATGATGATAAGGTCTGATTTGTCTTTGATTTTCATGTTTGTAGTTTTAGCTTACAACAACTTAGGTTTTCTGAAATCTTTTTCTTGTCATGAGCACCATGTGGTCAAGGTAAGCACAATATGAACTTAGACACTAGCTAATCCTCTTGTGGCTAAATTGTGTTCATCAAAGATTTCTCTATTCCACATGTGGTGACAGATTAGGGTGTGGCTCTAGAGTGTAAACCCTAAGTAACACTAGGGGTGTTACACTCATGGCAAGAAAACATATGTGGGGTGAGGTGTACGAGCCTCTGGTAGATGATTAATGGCCACACAACCCCCATTTTTGTCGAAAATAGCCATGAACGACCATTTTCAATAATACTGAAGGCTAACACCTACAAATTTTTGACCAAGAAATGGTCTCCAAAAGAAATCCAAGGATGTGACCTATGGCAAGGAAACATATGTGGGGTGAGGTGTACGAGCCTATGGTCGATGATGAATGGCCACACAACCCCCATTTTTGTCGAAAATAGCCATGAGCGATCATTTTCAATAATACCGAAGGCTAACACCTACAAATTTTGACCAAGAATTTGGCTCCACCAGAAATCCAACAATGTGACCTATAGCAAGGAAACATTTGTGGGGTGAGGTGTATGAGCCTCTAGTCGATGTTCAATGGCCACACAACCCCTATTTTTGACGAAAATGGCCATGAACAACCATTTTCTATAATACCGAAGGCTAACACCTATCGATTTTTGATCAAGAAATGGTCTCCACCAGAAATTCAAGAATGTGACCTATGGTAAGGAAACATATGGTAGAGTATAATCGAATGGAATACACGAAGATATGAGAACTCATCTCCTGTGCCTTGGCATTTTATTTCTCTTCTCATACAAGTTTACAATCATACCTTCAGCTTATTAATGCAAGATAGCATGAAGATGTTTTGGAGGTCGTGCTATACGAAGCTATAACACCTAGTTAAAGGTACTTTATGCGGATATTATTCATCTATTTATAGGGGAGAAGAACCGACCTAATATAGGATTACAATTGTGCCCTTCACTATTTACAAATGCCATTAGGGTAGTAGCGTATTTTCTTCAGCTTCGGCTGCGCGGGTTTCAAGTCTTCGTCGCCTTCTCCTTTAGCTCGCACCCGAAGCCTTTCTGTTGTTGCCGAAGCTATCGGTTTTGGCTAACATTCTTCCATTCACATGTATGTGCGAAGCTTCTCTGCATGCCTTCCTGTCTGAAGGTTTGCTTCTTCCACCAGTAGAGATATTCTTGAAACACACTAGCTTCTGCCAAAGTAAAAAGGTTAAATGAGTGATCTTTGGCATAGAAGGCCCCCAACAGCAAAACAGAACACAGTTTATTTCCATCTTCAAGTTCAATTATCATGTGAGGGTCCAGGCTACTCTTAACCATGAGCATGGCTGATATATCGGTTTTACACTCTATAGAAGTGGCACAACTTTATCCATGAGTCACGATTCCCTTCTAGCCCGGGTTTGCAAGTCCTATATTCACTTCCGAGGTGAGTGGCTAGGGTCTCACTACGAGGCTTTTCCCTAGAGTCCTCACTAAGTGAATGTTAAAAATGGCCACTTCATAGAGTCATTTGACATAACCTAACCTTATAACCAGTACATAGGAAAAAGCATGTGAACTATGGTCGTATCCAATCTATCTGAGCTAGAATATAAGAGTATGGTAGATGCCCCGTTCCAACAATCAAGACCAGCACCCAACATAAGACTTCCCTAGTTATTTAGCCAAGACCAGAGCCATGGTAGTTCTCATGGTTGCACTGTTTTCCTAGGTGGTATTTTATTTTCTAATTAACTCATATGATCTTGATTAATTAACAAAGCATCCACAATAGCAAAGATAACAATAACATGATCTTCGGAACGATAATATCATTAATGAGTGACTGCATAAAGTTAAAGTTGTAGCAATAGCATATTTATTAAAGTAAAGTATAATACCCATGTTTGATCAAGGAATAAGGTTGCAAAGGTCAATGGATGAATGAATTGGTGTTGGAAAAGTGTGTGTGGAAAAAATGGCTGGCAAGCTGCTAGAGTATGTGGAGGTCCTCGGGTCGAACTTTCTATAAAGCTTTTCAGATGAGAGATTCCAATGCTTCCTTCTTCCTGAATCCGTAGCGGGTTTTCTCAAAATAGTGGAACTTTGGAAAGGCCTCGTAGTGCTACCCTACCTCGCTTCCATGGTAGAGGTGTATGGGGTCCAGACAACCCCATGGCAAATGGGTAACACGACTTGTGGGTAAAGAAGTGCAACCTCTGCAGAGTGTAAAACTGGTATATCAGCCATGCTCACGGTCATGAGCATCTTGGACACTCACATGATTAATATATGGAATTAAAACTTAATATGTCATATGCATTGCATCGCGAGTGTTGTTATTAATTTTGATCTCTTATTTATTTGGGCTGGTATCTACTTACACCTAGTAACTGCTAATAAAATTTTGACGAACTCTAAAAGCAAAGCTTTCTGGTATTGGAACCTCTTAGAGACTAAAAGCTAAACTACAAGCAAAACTTTCTGCATCACTTTTCTAGTAATCTCGAGGACGAGATTAATTTTTAAGGGGGGTAGAATTTGTAACACCTAAAATCATACTTGGGGAGTTATTAAAAAAATTCTCTCAAGATCTAAATAAATATCAACTCTAAATAATAAATTAAATGCCAAAGATCATTATATGGACTTTTGCTATATATTTTGAAATAGTCACTAGTATTTCTTAATGGAGATTATATATTATAAATTTTATCCTAACAACAAATAAGAAATAGAATATTTGAAAGAACTTTTAATTGAACTTAACATCCAAAATAATGTTTTCTTTAAAGAGAACAATAGTTGTGTGACTGTTGGGGCGAAGGCGAAGACGCTACCCTTCGTGCGAAGCCCTCATCGCCTCGCTACACCAACGAAGGCGAGATGATCGGCACGTTTGCCCTTCGTCCTCTCCATTGCAAGACGAAGGCCAGACCCCGACGAAGTCTGCTAGTCCCGCGTCCTCATCTCGCCCGGAGGCCCACGTGGAATTTGGCCCATTGTAATGGGCCCCGCGTGGACAAGCGTGTCACGGGCCTCATCTGTAATAGCTTTTCTGTAATGACGGTCTGTAACCTCCTTTTATGGGAATATTCTGTGAATAGTCCGGGCACCCGAGGGCACAAATGTCCTTGCCTTGGGACGTTGGACACTCGGGTACCTATAAATACCCCCGTACAGAGCCCTTGAGAGGCCAGATTAATAGAGCAATTGCCATCCCGCGTTAAACTTTGCTTGCACTTTTTCCACTTCCCCGTTGGATCAAATTGCCCAGGAGAGCAAGTTCCAACATTTGGCGCCCACCGTTCGTGCTACGAACAAACCACCCATGATGGTACCCAAGAGAGCTAGTTTGAAGGCAGCCCCATCCGTCGATGAAGCAGCGAAGGCGGCGCTGCTAGCCGAGAAAAAAGGAAAAGCCCTCGCAGATAACACCCCCCAAGAAGCCTGCGAAGACGAAGCCCTCAGCAAGAGACAGCGCCACGAACACCCCACTCCCGAAGGCACCGTACGCACCTGCAGCTCTGGAGGGCAACCATAAGTGCCACCCCCAGGCTTCGCTCCACCAGAGGGCGAAGACGCAACAGAGGACGGCGAAGTCATCGGCATCTCAGCCGAAGAACAACTACAGCTACGGGCCCTACGCATCAAGAACCGCAACCTCCAAAAACAGAGAGACATCCTCGAGGCCAAGCGCCAGCGTGTCACCGCGCAAGCCATGGTGCGCCAAATGATACGAGACAAGGAACAGAGAGCCCGAGAGCTCGAGCAAGAGATCGCCCTCATGCAGAACGAAAGCGAGCACGACCTGCAGCACGGCCCACCTCTCCAACAGCGAGCGCCAACCGAGGACTTATTCATACCCCAGCGCGGACCCTTCGTCCCGCATGCCGCAACTTTCCAAGGCATCAATTACCTTGACGAGCGAAGTCCCCTAGCCCCGCAACTCCAAGCATCACCATGGCCCGCCAACTTCAGGACAGGGACCTACCCAAAGTACAATGGCAGCACCGACCCAGCACAATACATTATGAGCTACCAAGTCACCGTCACATCGGCCAGAGGGGATGACGCCACAATGGCCAAGTCGTTCATCATCGCCCTCGAGGGTCCAGCCTTGACCTGGTACACCAGGCTGCCGCCGTTGTCCATCGACTCCTGGAAAGGACTCCGGGATAAGTTTCTACTCAATTTCCAAGGGTACCGACCCAATACCGATGCCTTGGCTGAGCTATCACTCTACAAGCAGCAAGAGAAGGAAACCCTATGGGAGTACTACCGCAAGTTCCTGACTCTCAAGTCACCACTGCCTTCGATCGACAACCACATCGCGATACATTACGCCATCAACGGCCTTCGGGCTGGCGTCCTATACAGTCACTGCATCAGGGACCCACCCCTGTATCAGCTATTCGAGAAGTACGCTAGATCCGAAGAGCTACACCAGCAAAAGGTCGAGTCCTAGAGAAAGCCCAAGGACCCTCCGCAGTCCAGTCAAACCTGGACCAGGCCTTCACAGTCAGACTCCGGACGGGACAACCACAACCAGCAGCAGGTGCACAACATAGCCAACCAGCATCCGGCCAGTGAAGCCGTTCACCGTCAAGAACATCCCCCCAGGGCCGCGGTAATGGCACACGAGGCCGGGGCCGGGGACAGGCGCACAACCGCGCAGATTTTACTGTTTGTTTCACGGCGAAGACTGCACACACCCAACAAGGGATTGCCCAGAAACAAAGGCCACCAAGGACATAATGTCTCGGGCACAACTAGCCGACAATCAAAGAGTTGTCGCGCACACATATCACCACTAGCAACCATACAACAATGTCCATATCTAGCACCCACCCAACCACGCATATCAGCATCATCAGGAAGTACAAGTCCTTCCACCCCCACCTCCGCCTCCGCATCACCCAAACCCACACCACCAAAATCACCCACCAGCTCCAAAGCAGGAAGACTTCACCGATCAGCCATATCATGAAGTCATCCACATGATCACCGGAGGGTCCAACGTAGACTTCGAGATGAAGCGGCAAAAGAGGGATCACTACCGGAGTGTCAACCATGTCACCCTCACCGGTCCGGTGGTGCAAACGAGGTGGTCACACGTGCCACTAACCTTCGATGCCAGAGATGTTGATCTGCACAGCGCACCTCACGTCGACGCCATGGTAATCAACTGCAGCATGGCTGGCTGGGACCTACACAAAGTTCTAGTTGACAACGGCAGCCAGGCGGACATCATCTTCCTGCATGCCTTCGACCGCATGGGTATAAGCCACATCTTACTCAAGCCTTCGGACAACCCCCTATACGGCTTCGGCGATAAGGGCACTTTCCCTGTGGGTAAGATTGAACTACCCCTGTCAGTCGGCCTAGCACCCAATGCGCGGAGTGAGCAGATTACCTTCGACATCGTCGACATGGTTTATCCCTACAATGCTATAATGGGCCGGGGCTCCATTACTAAATTTGAAGCGGCCATTCACGGACTGTACTTTTGCATGAAAATTCCGGGTCTGCAAAGGGTGATAACAGTTTATGGTAACCAACAGACTGCGTGCAACATTGAGAGAGACTCGTTCCAGGACAACGGAACATACACTGCCTTACAACACAACGCGAAGTCTCTGAAGTGACCCACCCAGCCACCACCAAGAAAGTTAAGGCGCAGCTACAGAGCAACGACGGAACGAAGACAGTTCCCCTCGATCCAGCGACACCCAAGCAAACGGTCGTAATCAGCAAAGACCTGACTTCGCAAGACAAGGACAAACTCATCTCTTGTCTCGCCAGAAACAAGGACGTCTTCGTCTGGTCCGCCCTCGACCTAGTCGGAGTTAGCCGCACTGTCATCGAGCACAGTCTAGGGATCGATCCTTTGGTGCGCCCAAAAAAGCAGCGGCTGCACAAAATGTCCAACAAGAAGACAGAAGCTGCCAAGGCCGAAGTACACCGCCTACTAGAGTCCAACTTCATCGAACCAATCGCCTACCCTACGTGGCTTGCCAACGTAGTCATGGTACAGAAGAAAAGCAGCAAGTGGCGCATGTGCATAGACTTCACCAGCCTCAACAAGGCCTGCCCCAAAGACAACTTCATGCTGCCACGGATCGACAAAATAGTCGATAGCGCAGCCAATTGCGAAGTCATGTCCCTTCTCGACTGCTTCTCCGGCTACCACTAGATATACATGAAAGAGGAAGATGAGGCCAGCACTAGCTTTCATCACACCCTTCGGCACGTACTGCTTCATTAGGATGCCAGAGGGACTCAAGAACGCTGGGTGAACCTTCTCTCACCTCACCAAGACAGTGCTTGAGAGCCAAATGGGCCACAACATTTTCACGTACGAGGATGACATCGTTGTCGCAAGCAAAAATAAAGAAGATCACCTGGCAGACCTCGCCGAGATATTCGCAAACATACGGGACGCACGACTTCGCCTCAACCCTGAGAAGTGCATCTTTGGAGTTCGCCAGGGGAAGATACTGGGCTACCTGGTATCGCACCGCGGGATCGAAGCCAACCCGACCAAGATTCAAGCAATCATCAACATGACACCCCCGCAGTCAACCAGGGATGTCTAGCGTCTGATAGGCAGACTAGCCGCCCTTAACAGATTCATTTCCAAGTCTGCAGAGCGGAGTCTACCCTTCCTCAAGACACTGCACAGCACGAAAGACTTCGCGTGGGGACCAGAACAGGCGGTAGCCTTCGCATCACTCAAACAACACCTGTCAGACTTGGCAATTCTCACCAGCCCTGACCCCTTGCTGCCTCTGCTGCTCTACATCGCAGCCTCGCCATATGCAGTCAGTGCAGCACTAGTCTAAGAGCAACACAGAGAGGGCACGACCCGACAGTGTCTAGTCTACTACGTCTCTAAAGTCCTCACGCCCTCCAAGTGCAACATGACTGAATTGGAAAAAATCTCTTACGCAGTCGTCATGGCATCGCGCAAGCTGTGCCACTACTTCGAAGCATTCAAGGTGTGGGTCACCTCAGATAGGGGACTGGGAGAACTGTTCAGAAACCCGGAGGCGTCCATCCGAATCGCTAAATGGGCAGCCGAACTCTCTGGGTACCACATCACCTTTGAACTCAGGACAGCAATCAAGTCGCAGGTCCTCGCAGACTTTATCGTCGACTGGACAGGGCCAACACCGCAGCAAGAAGAGCCTCTAGAGAAGGTGTGGACCATCCACTACGATGGCGCATGGTGCCATGCGGGGGCAGGCGCTGCCGCAATTATCACGTCACCCACATGCGTCAAGCACAGATACGCAGCACGCCTTAGCTTCGCTTTGGAGTCCAACAGATGCACCAACAACATAGAAGAATACAAAGCCGTCATCCTGGGCCTTCGCAAGCTGAGAGCGCTAGGCGTCACCACCTGCATAGTCAAGACAGATTCCAAAGTAGTTGCTGGCCAGGTCGAAAAAGAATATTTAGCAAAAGACCCTGCACTCATGCAGTATCTCACGGCTGTTCGCAGTCTCGAAAGACAGTTCAAGGGCTTCACCCTACATCATGTGGACCGAGCCAGAAACGAAGAGGCCAACGCGTTGGCTAAGGCAGCGGCCAGAGGTGAGACCTTGCCCTCCGACGTGTTCTACCACGTCATTGGCACACCAGTCGTCCGCAACCCAGAGGGCTTACAAGTAACCAACAACGCCGAAGGCCATCGCATCGTCAACCTTATCATGACTAAAGATTAGCGGGCCCCAATAACCCTGTTTCTGCAAGGATATTACCACCCAAATGATGTCAATGAGGCCAAACGCCTCAAGCACCGAAGCTGGTACTTCGTTCTAATCGGGGGCCAGCTATACAAAAAGGGGATCAGTCAGCCCATGCTAAAATGCGTGACCGAAACCGAGGGTATTCAAATCCTTCACGAAGTCCACAGCGGAACTTGCGAATCCCACTCAGGGCCCAGGGCCCTCGCCGCCAAGGTAATCCGTCAAGGATTTTACTGGCCCGCAATAATCTGTACAGCGAATCGAGTCACGAGGTCTTGCGAAGCATGCCATAAGTTTTCTCCCCGCTCGTGCAACCCTTCGCAGTTCACCAAGCTGATCACCCACACATGGCCACTTCAACGCTGGGGGCTAGAGATTGTCGGACCACTACCTACGGCTCAAGGGAACCTCAAATTCACCTTTGTCGCCGTTGAGTACTTCACCAAGTGGATCGAGGCTAGGGCAGTGTCCACAATAACGTCGAAGACTGCCCAAAAGTTCTTCTGGCAAAACATTGTTTGCCGATTCGGAGTCCTGTCCGAACTCACAGTCAACAACGGCAAATAGTTTGACATCCAGGACTTTAGGGATTCTGCCTCTCCATCGGCACAAAGCCTGTCTTTGCCTCGGTATACCACCCGCAATCCAACGGTGTTGTCGAGCGCGCCAACGACAAGATTTTCACTGCCATCAAGAAAAGACTTCTCGACGACAAGAAGTGCAAATGGGCCGACCAACTACCTGAAGTGGTCTGGGCCCTAAACACGACCGAATGCCGGGCAACCGGATTCACAACTTTTCGTCTATTATATGGATCGAAGGCCATGACGCCGCAGGAGATAAAGCATGGGTCCCCCTGAACAAGCACATCAGTGGTCCCCAACATCGATGAACCAACGTCTATGGACCTCATCGACGGAGACCGCGTCCTCGCCCTTCAAGCCCTCAACAAGTACCAAGCTCAAACCAAGGCCTGGCGCGATAACGCGGTCGTCCCAAGAGAGTTCAACAAAGGAGACCTCGTCCTCGTCCGGACCACCCGTACAGAATCACGGGGCAAGCTGGAGCCGAAATGGGAGGGTCCATTCATCATCAAGATGAAGGCGTCCCCCAGCGCGTACAGACTAGCAATGCCCTCCGGCGAAGACCTAGAGCACTCCTGAAACATTGATAATCTCCGCAAATTTTTTATTTAAACTTCAGGGCCCACGTGCCCTTGTAATCCACCAGACAATACTATTCCGGCCCGCACTCTTTTCAACGAGGCGGAGCCATGTAATATATCAGCAAAAGCCCCACAAAAACAAAAGCTCAGACGCAACGTGTCGAAAAAGACCGCATCGACGGTCTTCGGCATTCGACCACTCCAAAGTCACCGTGACAGGTAGCGTAGACTACCCTCGCATGTGACACTCCACACAAAAGTCACCTAAGGGTGCAGCCGGAATAGCACAACAAGTGCGTTAATCGAAGTCTTTTATCAAAAAGACACTCCATGCAAAAGTCGCCTAAGGGTGCAGCCGAAATAGCACAACAACTGTGTTAATCGAAGTCTTTTATCAAAAAGACACTCTGTGCAAAAGTCGCCTAAGGGTGCAGCCGGAATAGCACAACAAGTGCGTTAATCAAAGTCTTTTATCAAAAAGACACTCCATGCAAAAGTCGCCTAAGGGTGCAGCCAGAAGGGCACAACAAGTGCGTTAATCGAAGTCTTCTAGTAAAGACGCTTCGTGCAAAAGATGCCTAAGGGTGCAACCGGACAGGCACAATAACATACGCCATTGAAGTAATCCGAAAAAAACACTACATGCCAAAATCACCTTAGGGTGCCAGCAGACAAGTATAGCAAGTACGTCAATCCACACTCCATGTAAAAGTCACCTACGGATGTAGCCGGATCAGCACAGGCGTGCGACAATGGCCAACAGGCCACATTACAAATACAAGTTACAGTTACATACACACAGCAAGGGCACCACATACTACATCGGCTCAGCCTTCGGGATGATACCCATCTCCCTGTAATTGAACAACATCATCCTCAACTCCTCACCCTCAAAAAGATTTCGCAGATCCCCCTCACCTATACTCGCCCCAATCGGCGAAGACAACAATTATCGTTTACCAATCCAATCTACTCGAAGATGGCCACGCTCCATCCCCATTCAATGACGCCTACCACTTCACGAAAACTCACCCACATTGTGTTTTGACACCACCCTTCGCTGCCTATACTCAGTACTCGAACTAGGAAGACCGGCAGCCTCACCAGCCTCCACACGCGGTGAAGACTCCGCTGCGGCCACATCTAACGCAGCAAAATAATCCAAGCCTTCATTCGAGGACTCCTCCATCTAGAAAAACGATCTCCCAGACTCACCATCAGACTCAAAACACTCAGATCCAGAGCCAAATAAATTATCATCGACAACCACAACGGTTGAGGCTGCCACAAAATCAATATTGTCAGCACCGGTTGCTTGCGCAGGCCCAAACATCGGAACCTGCGCCGCAACCGAGGTTCAGTATCACAAAAATAAAAGTTCACAGCGAAAGCCCTAGCCCCTATTCCGCCACCTGGGAAGGCCCGGTCGACGCCGCTGGGTCTTCGACAGCTGGTTCGCCCAACACCTTCGAAGCGTCCTCACCCGTCGGCGTAGTGGCCGGCACAGGGTCTTCGCCAGCTCTAGTCGGCGCGGGGGTCACCGAGGGGCCCTCGCCAGCATCGGATGGCGGTGCCAGCTCGACCCCTGATGCCTTGGGCAACGTGCTGTCCAGGTCACCAAGGTCTTCGACCTCTTCATCATGTGCCATCTATGGCAATAGCACATTTATTCAACAACCACACATACCCACACATATAATCACACAGATGCACCTTTACCTGATCCATCGCCCGGTCGGACCTCTCCGGACAGTCTCTCAGCCGTGAGGGCCCCACATCCTATCAAAAAGCACCCTAGCCGACCGCTTCAGCACTAGGTCCTCGACCTGGAAGATTTCGCGCTCGAAGCCTTCGTCCGACTGGTCGAAGACCTCGAAGTGCCTGCATCCCTCCTGGGACAGGGCATTCACGGCCCCCTCGCAGGTGATGAGGGAGGCGAAGGACATAAGGCCCGTCACAATTGTCAGGAGCACCTCTAGCTCCTCCTGTAGCAACCCAAGGAAGCGGAGGCCCACCTCCTGACCGAGCTGAGAGCACCTAGAGGGGGGATGAATATGTGGTCTTGTAAAAACTTGAAACTTAATCCATAAAACTTGATTAAGAGTTAGCACAATAAAGCCAAGTGGCTAGAGAAGAGTTCTTGCACAACACGATAACCACAAGAAGATCAACACAGAGATGGCACAGTGGTTTATCCCGTGGTTCGGCCAAGTCCAATACTTGCCTACTCCACGTTGTGGCGTCCCAACAGACGAGGGTTGCACTCAACCCCTTTCAAGCAGTCCAAAGACCCACTTGAATACCACGGTGTTTTTCTTTCACTTTACTATATCCCTCTTGCGAGGAATCTCCACAACTTGGAGCCTCTCGCCCTTACACTTTGATTATCACAAAGAAGAACAAAAGTAAGGATGGGATGAGCAATGCACACAAGACACAAAATCAGAGCAACAACACGCACACAAGTCACAACACGAGCTCTCAACACAACTCAAAGAGTTCTCTACTCAAATGGAGCTCTAGTTGCTATCACAAAGAATCGAATGCACGGAATTGGAGTCTTGGTGCTTAGGAATGCTTGTTGTACTTCTCCATGCGCCTAGGGGTCCCTTTTATAGCCCCAAGGCAGCTAGGAGCCGTTGAGAGCATTCCAGGAAGGCAATTCTTGCCTTCAGTCGCCTGGCGCACAGGACAGTCCGGTGCACCACTGGACACTGTCCGGTGCGGATTTCTTTCCTTCTGTGGCGCAGCCGACCGTTAAAGATCTAGAGCCGTTGGCACACCGGACACTGTCTGGTGCACACCGGACAGTCCGGTGCCCCCTTCTGACCGTTGGCTTGGCCACGCGTCGCGCGCGGATTACGCGGTCGACCGTTGGCCCGGCTGACCGTTGGCTCACCGGACAGTCCGGTGCATCACCGGACAGTCCGGTGCATCACCGGACAGTCCGGTGATTTATAGCCGTACGCCGTTAATCGCTTCCCGAGAGCGATGACTTCGCCTGTGAATGGCTCACCGGACAGTCCGGTGCACCACCGGACAGTCCGGTGATTTATAGCCGTACACTGCCGTCGAAGTCCCAAGAGCAGCCATTTCACCAGAGCCAGCCCGGCGCACCAGACACTGTTCGGTGCACCACCGGACAGTCTGGTGCACCCAGACTGCGCAGAGTCTTGGCTGCTTAGCCAAGTCTTTTCCAAATTGGACTTTTCCTGTTTCTAGCACTTAGACACAATACATTAGTCTCCAAAACAATGTACTAAGTCTTAGAAACATACCTTTACTCTTGATTTGCACTTTGTCCATCAATTGGCATAGATTAACACTTAAGCACTTGTGTTGGCACTCAATCACCAAAATACTTAGAAATGGCCCAAGGGCACATTTCCCTTTCAATCTCCCCCTTTTTGGTGATTTATGCCAACACAACAAAAAGCAACTAAAGAAGTGCAACATCAATGCAAATGAGAACACAAATTTGTTTTGATTCAAATTTGGCATATTTGGATCATTCTTTGCCACCACTTGGTTTTGTTTTTTCAAATCAACCTCAATTTCCTATCTCTAAGTCAAACACACTTGTTGAGACATAAAGAGAGGTATTCGAAGAGAAATTGATCAAAGATTCAAAAACTCCCCCTTTTTCCCATAATCAAACATTCTTCCCACAAGAGACCAACTTTTGACAATAAGAGATAACAAGAGTATTTTGACAAAACAAGGCTCTAACTCTACTATTTTCAAAATTCTCAAGTGGTAGCTGATCCATTTCTTGCTTTGGCCTTATTTTTTATTTTCTCCCCCTTTGGCATCAAGAACCAAAACGGGATCAATCTTGGCCTTTAAACCTCATTGCCTCACCAAAATCTTCAAATAAGAGTACAAAGGCAATAAGAATATGGAGATGAACTTGGAGTAAGTTACCCTCTCATCGGAGTGCAGTGGAAGTCTTGCATGGTCCAAGTCCACCTTTCCCTTTCAATCCACCTTTGAGACTAAATCAAGCAAACTCAAGCACACGGTTAGTCTCAAAGGGTCAAGTTGTAGCACATCTCCCCCTAAATATGTGCATCACTCACACATGGACTTTTGAGGTCCGGGGAATGTTTGTACAACTTGAGCACCATAAATAAAAAAATGCATAAGGGAACATGATCAAAGCATAATACACATGTATGCTATAAATCAATCCAAGTTCCGCAAATCTAATACATTTAGCTCACTACGCAGCCTGCAAAAGGTCTTCTCATCTAAAGGCTTGGTAAAGATATCGGCTAGCTGGTTCTCGGTGCTAATATAGAACACCTCGATATCTCCCTTTTGCTGGTGGTCTCTCAAAAAGTGATGCCGGATGTCAATGTGCTTTGTGCGGCTGTGCTCAATGGGGTTATCCGCCATGCGGATAGCACTCTCATTATCACATAGGAGTGGGACTTTGCTCAAATTGTAGCCAAAGTCCCGGAGGGTTTGCCTCATCCAAAGTAGTTGCGCGCAACACTGTCCTGCGGCAACGTACTCGGCCTCAGCGGTGGATAGGGCAACGGAAGTTTGTTTCTTAGAACTCCATGACACCAGGGACCTTCCTAAGAATTGGCATGTCCCCGATGTACTCTTCCTATCGACCTTACATCCAGCATAATCGGAGTCTAGATATCCAATTAAGTCAAAGGTAGACCCCTTTGGATACCAGATCCCGAAGCAAGGCGTAGCGACTAAATATCTTAGAATTCGCTTCACAGCCACTAAGTGACACTCCCTTGGATCGGATTGAAATCTAGCACACATGCATACACTAAGCATAATATCCGGTCTACTAGCGCATAAATAAAGCAAAGAACCTATCATGGACCGGTATGCTTTTTGATCAACGGACTTACCTCCTTTGTTGAGGTCAACGTGTCCGTCAGTTCCCATCGGAGTCTTTGTGGGCTTGGCGTCCTTCATCCCAAACCGCTTTAGTAAGTCTTGCGTGTACTTCGTTTGGGATATGAAGGTGCTGTCCTTGAGTTGCTTCACTTGGAACCCAAGGAAGTAGTTCAACTCGCCCATCATCGACATCTCAAACTTTTGAGTCATCACCCTGCTAAACTCTTCACAAGACTTTTGGTTAGTAGAACCAAATATTATGTCGTTGACATAAATTTGGCACACAAATAAATCACCATCACAAGTCTTAGTGAATAAAGTCAGATTGGCTTTCCCAACCTTGAAAGCATTAGCAATTAAAAAGTCTCTAAGGCATTCATACCATGCTCTTGGGGCTTGCTTAAGTCCATAGAGCGCCTTAGAGAGCTTACATACGTGGTCGGGGTACCGTTCATCCTCGAAGCCAGGGGGTTGCTCCACGTACACCTCCTCCTTGATTGGCCCGTTGAGGAAAGCGCTCTTCACATCCATTTGGAACAACCTGAAAGAATGGTGAGCGGCATATGCTAGCCAAATACGAATAGACTCTAGCCTAGCCACAAGAGCGAAAGTCTCCTCAAAGTCCAAACATGTGACTTGGGCATAACCTTTTGCCACAAGTCGAGCCTTGTTCCTTGTCACCACTCCATCCTCGTCTTGTTTGTTGCGAAACACCCACTTGGTTCCCACAACGTTTTGCATAGGACGAGGCACCAGTGTCCAAACTTCATTTCTCTTGAAGTTATTGAGCTCTTCCTGCATGGCTAACACCTAGTCCGGATCGAGCAAAGCCTCTTCTACCCTGAAAGGCTCAATAGAAGAGACAAAAGAGTAATGCTCACAAAAATTAACTAATCTAGAGCGAGTAGTTACTCCCTTGCTAATGTCACCCAAAATTTGGTTGACGGGATGATTCCTTTGAATCGTCGCTCGAACTTGAGTTGGAGGGGCCTGTGGTGTTTCTTCCTCTTCAACTTGGACATCCTGTGCTCCCCCTTGATCACACGCTTCTTCTTGAGGAACCTGTTCATCATTTTGAGTTGGGGGGGCACCATCGTTGAGGAAGAAGGATGATCTTGCTCCTTTTGTTCCTGTGGCCTCACTTCTCCAATCGCCATGGTGCGTATTGCGGCCGTTGGAACGTCTTCTTCATCTACATCATCAAGATCAACAACTTGCTCTCTTGGAGAGCCATTAGTCTCATCAAATACAACGTTGCTAGAGACTTCAACCAAACCCGATGATTTTTTGAAGACCCTATACGCCTTTGTATTTGAGTCATAACCTAACAAAAACCCTTCTACACCTTTGGGAGCAAACTTAGAATTTCTACCTTTCTTTACTAGAATGTAACATTTGCTCCCAAATACATGAAAGTAAGACACATTGGGTTTGTTACCGGTTAGAAGCTCATACGAAGTCTTCTTGAGGAGGCGATGAAGGTACACCCGGTTTATGGCGTGACAAGCCGTGTTCATGGCTTCCGACCAAAATCGCTCGGGCGTCTTAGATTCTCCAAGCATTGTCCTCGCCATGTCAATGAGCGTCCTGTTCTTCCTCTCTACCACACCGTTTTGCTATGGTGTGTAGGGAGCGGAGAACTCGTGCTTGATCCCTTCCTCCTCAAGGTACTCCTCCACTTGAAGGTTCTTGAACTCGGATCCGTTGTCGCTCCTTATCTTCTTCACCTTGAGCTCAAACTCATTTTGAGCTCTCCTTAGGAAGCGCTTGAGGGTCCCTTGGGTTCTAGATTTATCCTGCAAGAAGAATACCCAAGTGAAGCGGGAAAAATCATCAACTATAACAAGACCATACTTACTTCCTCCTATGCTTAGATAGGCGACGGGTCCGAAGAGGTCCATATGAAGCAACTCCAAAGGTCTTGATGTGGTCATCACATTTTTGGTATGATGAGAGCTTCCCACCTGTTTGCCTGCTTGACAAGCTGCACAAGGTCTATCTTTTTCGAAAGTAACATTTGTTAGACCTATCACATGTTCTCCCTTTAGAAGTTTGTGAAGGTTCTTCATCCCCACATGTGCTAAGCGGCGATGCCACAGCCAGCCCATGCTAGTCTTAGCAATTAACCATGCATCTAGACCGGCCTCCTCTTTTGCAAAATCAACTAAATAGAGTTTGTTGTCTAATACACCCTTAAAAGCTAATGAACCATCACTCCTTCTAAAGACAGACACATCTACATTTGTGAATAAGCAGTTATATCCCATATTACAAAGCTGACTCACAGACAACAAGTTATATCCAAGCAACTCAACTAAAAACACATTGGAAATGGAGTGCTCGGATGAAATAGCTATTTTTCCTAACCCTTTCACCTTGCCTTGATTCCTGTCACCGAATATGATTGAGTCTTGGGAATCTTTGTTCTTGACGTAGGAGGTGAACATCTTCTTCTCCCCCGTCATGTGGTTTGTGCACCCACTGTCTATAATCCAGCTTGATCCCCCGGATGCATAAACCTTCAAGGCAAATTTAGGCTTGGGTCTTAGGTACCCAACTCTTGTTGGGTCCTACAAGGTTAGTGACAATATCCTTAGGGACCCAAATGCAAGTTTTATCTCCCTTGCATTTTGCCCCTAATTTCCTACCAATCACCTTTCTATCCTTTCTACAAATTGCAAAGGAAGCATTGCAAGCATGATAAATTGTAGAAGGTTCATTGTTTACTTTCCTAGGAACATGAACAACATTTCTTCTAGGCATGACATTTTTCCTAGTCAAATTTCTATTATGCATAATAGAAGAACTTGAGGCAATCATTGCATTTGAATTGTAAGCATTACAACTCCTATCATAATGAACATTTCTAGAAAATTTCCTATCATAAATAAATGCATGATTCTTTTGAGCACTATTAGCCATAGGGGCCTTCCCTTTCTCCTTGGTGGAGATGGGAGCCTTATGACTTGTTAAGTTCTTGGCTTCCTTCTTAAAGCCAAGCCCATCCTTAATTAAGGGGTGTCTACCAATAGTGTAGGCATCCCTTGCAAATTTTAGTTTGTCAAATTCACTCTTTCTAGTCTTAAGTTGGGCATTAAGACTAGCCACTTCATCATTTAACTTTGCAATAGAAACTAGGTGTTCACTACAAGCATCAACATTAAAATCTTTACACCTATTGCAAATCACAACATGTTCTACACAAGAGTTAGATCTATTTGCTACTTCTAGTTTAGCATTTAAATCATCATTAACACTTTGTAAACTAGAAATTGTCTCATGGCAAGTAGATAGTTCACAAGAAAGCATTTCATTCCATTTAACCTCTAAAGCAAGAGATTTTTGTGCCTCTACAAATTTATCATGTTCTTCATACAAAAGATCCTCTTGCTTTTCTAACAATCTATTCTTATCATTCAAAGCATCAATCAATTCATTAATCTTATCAATTTTAGTTCTCTCTAAGCCCTTGAACAAACTAGAGTAATCTATTTCATCATCGCTAGATTCATCATCACTAGAAGAAGTATAAGTAGACTTTCGAGTACATACCTTTTTCTTCTTCGCCATGTGGCATGTGTGACGCTCGTTGGGGAAGAGGGATGATTTGTTGAAGGCTGATACGGTGAGTCCTTCGTTGTCAGAGTCGGACGACGAGCAATCCGAGTCCCACTCCTTGCCAAGGTGTGCCTCGCCCTTAGCCTTCTTGTAAGCCTTCTTCTTTTCCCTCTTCTTATCTTGTTCCTGGTCACTATCATTATCGGGACAATTAGCGATAAAATGACCAATCTTATCGCACTTGAAGCAGGAGCGCTTTCCCTTCGTCTTGTTCTTTTTGGGATGCTCCTTGCGGCCCTTTAGCGCCGTCTTGAAGCGCTTGATGATGAGGGCCATCTCTTCCTCATTTAGCCCCGCCGCCTCAACTTGCGCCACCTTGCTAGGTAGCGCCTCCTTGCTACTCGTTGTCTTGAGAGAAATGGCTTGAGGCTCATGAATTGGACCATTCAACGCCTCATCGACGTATCTCGCCTCCTTGATCATGATCCGCCCGCTTACGAACTTTCCAAGTATTTCTTCGTGTGACATCTTGGTGTACCTAGGATTCTCATGAATATTGTTTACAAGATGTGGACCAAGGACAGTGAAAGACCTTAGCATTAGGTGGACGACGTCGTGGTCCATCCATCGCGTGCTTCCATAGCTCCTTATTTTGTTGACGAGGGTCTTGAGCCTGTTGTATGTTTGGGTTGGCTCCTCCCCCTGATCATTGCGAATCTCCCAAGTTCGCCTTCCACCAACTCCATCTTGGTGAGCATGGTGATGTCATTTCCCACATGAGAGATCCTGAGGGTGTCCCATATCTGCTTGGCATTATCCAAGCCGCTCACCTTATGGTACTCATCCCTGCACAATGAGGCTAACAACACAGTAGTAGCTTGTGCGTTTTTATGAATCTGTTCATTGATAAACAAAGGACTATCCATGCTATCAAATTGCATTCCATTTTCGACTATCTCCCATATACTTGGATGGAGAGAGAACAAGTGACTACACATTTTGTGACTCCAAAATCCGTAGTCGTCCCCATCAAAGTGTGGAGGTTTGCCAAGAGGAATGGAAAGCAAATGTGCATTTAAACTGTGACGGAACCTCCCAAGTAATCAGGCCCACCTACAGTTGTCCTTGTCTAACAGACATCAGACACCCTGTAGATGTTCCTAAGTTACTTGACAAGCTCGGTATCCTTCCTTACCTCACCAGGAACGTTTCACCCGTCTTGCAGACATTACAGATCATCGGAGATAAAGATATGCGGAAGCGAATTACATAAAATTACATTTATTTCCAAAAGTAAGCTCAAGTTAATATATTACAGACCAGTTCTAAAAGTGAGTGCAAAAAAGTAATAATTATACAAACTAGGGAGACACAAACCTCTCCCGAAGGACTATAAACAAAAGACTCTAGATGGAGGACCGAGTCCTCCCGCACTTTAGTCTTGCTTTTCTTCGTTGGGAACCACCTTAGCACAGAAGCAGCAGAAGTCTGCTACTTCACCACCTAAAAACAACAAAGGGATAAACCCTGAGTATGGAATTACTCAGCAAGTCTTACCCGACTAAGGAAAAGACTCTCAAGGGTATGCTGGATAAATGGGAGTCAAGGTAAGGCTTCTCAATAGTCAAAGACTCTGTTTTGCAGAAATGCTTACTAAAGTGGATCCTTAAAAATCCAATTTTATTTGTCAAGTTAGGTAAAAATTACCTGCACTAGAGTTCTTTCTACCCTAGTTCAATCACTGGTCCTGCACTAGCCAATTTCTTAACCAAAACCCATCATCTTTAGTGGAATGCTACGTGTAGGGCAGTGACCAAGTCTTCATAACCGCGAAGGTACGGCGATCCGAATCGATTATACTCAGCTGAGGATCTCCAATCACACGACATATGTAGCACTTAACCCTTGCATATGTCAACCCACCACCGGGGTTCTTAAGACCGGATCAGGTTCACGCAAACCGAGAGCACAGATACACCACCGTCCAGCCTCTTGCCACGGAGGGTACACGCTACTCTCGCCACCGCTCCACTCCCATTTCGTGTTATCTTATTCCGGCCTTAGTCTGCCCGAGGCAAGGCTTACCCATGACGAGGCATGTGACCAGCTAAAGGGTCCTCGATCATCAAGCCTACATCGAGACGGTCCTTAATCGACTCAGACGGAGACACTACACCGAGACTCTCTTTCTCGTGCAAGTCACCCGCCCGGTCTCAGCTTATTCCTTTTTAACCCAAAAACTTGGTACCTGACAGAGGTACATCTTTTCCAATGTTGGACCCATCATGGCCATGATGGATCCACCATCAAGTTTTGTTTTTGAAAACATCCCTCCCACTTTGCCAAACATCTTTTGTAAAACAAATCCTTTTGTTTTTCTAAAGCAATACTAAGCATAGTAAAACCTTTTTATAAAAACAGGATTTCAAGGAGGGTAATCAAGATCAAGGAAGGTAATGCAGGAATTGTTTAATCAATCAACTCCTATCACCTAATGCATCAAACAAGTGAGAAAGATTTTAAAACATCAAGGGAGGTGGCAAATGCACCGGGGCTTGCCTTTGTTATCAGAGGTGTCCTGCTCGGATCCACAGATATCAAAATAGAAGCAGTTGTCTGCCTGGGGATCAGAGGTGGGTGGTATCCCTTCTTCAAAAATTTCTTCTTCTTCTTCCTGCTCTAATATAACCATATACATGCATAAGAATGGATGTCATGGAATGCTCATGAGGATGCAAAGGTAACATAAACTTATTATTTATGTCTTGAGTACAACTTTCCTTCACGGTACTCCGAGAACCTAGGGTTTCCGGAGTCAGTAAAGGAGTTCATGGAGCAGGGGGGGTGGTTTTGGGGTTTAGTGATCAAACAAGGTTCAAATCAAACCAAACTCTACCCATGGCTTCTAAATAATGTGATAAGCTCACATAAAAAGTTTGGGAAATTTTGGACTTATTATTTATTTTCTAAAAATCCAGAACCATTGGTTTAGGTTGTTTTAAATACCTTAAAATTCCCTGTTCAAAATAAAAATCATAAAACTATTTTTATTAAATACTATGGAAAATAACAAGCCTAGGAAAATTGGTCTCATATTTTTAGGATTTTCCTACCATTTTCTACAGTTTTTCAAAGTTCTGCTGAAAAGGAAAAGAAGAAAGATAGGAACAGTAGTGGGCCGAATTCCGGTCCAGGCGGCCCAAGCCTGCGCGAAATCGCGCGCGCGCCCGCGCCCGCGAAGGAAGTTTTGCGCAGAGACCCTCGGGTTTTTGGTTAACTGGGAACGAGTTCTTCTACTATTTCACAGAGTCGCTGACAGTTCACGAAAAAGCCCTCGGGGTTCTGTCAATTCACAACACGAGGTCCCCGACGGCGCTCAAGCGCGGCCGCGCTCCGGCGAGCAGCAGACCGGCCGAACGGGGCAACGGCTGAGCTCTCCGAGCGGTGGACACGAAATTGAGGTCGGCCTGACTACTTCCCCTAAGTTAATTGCACTGTTGGTGGATCGTGGAGCTCCGGCCACGGTGGCCGTAAGCACAACGGCGACATGAGCGTGTTCCCGGCGATAGGCGCCGGTCTAGTTCAATTAAAGGACTCGGCAAGCATCACGGAGGTATGAGCATGCTCAAACGAAGGCGCAGAGGGCAGGAACTGACCGGAGTTGGGCTGGCGTCGGTAAGCTCGATTCCACGGCGGCGGAGAACCGAATTGGGGAAAACACGAAATTCAAGCGCTCGAGTGGATGATTGTGGCCGATTAGCGGTGGCTGGATGCGTAAGGATATGGTGAAGCCAGCGGCGGGGTCAATTTATAGAACTCCGAAGCGGTGGCGCTTAATTTGATCGCGATGTGGCGATGGCCGGAGAGGAGGAAGAAACACTAGCTTCGCGAGTACGTGGCCAACGACATGGCGATAACTCCGGTGAGCCACGGAGGGTTTAGAGAAGGTCACGGCGACACGATGAAAGTGTAGAGCCACGCGGCGCCCGGCCGAGAGGCGGCGGTCGACGGCGAACCTATCGCCAGCCGCAAAATCGAAGGAAGACAGGGGGGAGGGTCGTCGGAGTGGTGGCCAGCTCACCGGTGACGAGAACCTTTACCGCGGCAAACTTATCCGGTGACCGTCGAGCACGAATCTTGGCGAGCGACGATCGACGGCGGCAGCTACCGGCGAAGAGAACGAAAGGATTCTTCTTCAGTTAAACTGGTCACTGTACCATGGCGAAGACTCATCAGTGCTTCTGACCGAGCGACTTTAGAGTAAATTTTCTCCCGATTTCATGTGACAACAGGTCCAAGTCTCTGCACCAAAATTGTAGTGCTACATACCAGCTACAACTTAGCTATAGGATTTGATCACATTTGAGCACTGGATCATGCTTGAATCTGAGCTAGAAGTTGATGTCAGTTCACTGCTAAACAGAATTTCAGATCAAACAGCCTGACAGCCAGTTTTGGACTGGGTTTTTCTCTAAATTCTTCTTAACAACTAAGCTCACAACCTTAAGCAAAGTTGTTCTCCTATAATGGGTCTTCAACTTTGATGTGGTGACCTAGGGTAAAAACCCTATACTTTGTAAGTTACAAAGCCCCAAAGTTGAGCCCATGCACTGATTTTTCAGACTTAGAGTAAACTCAAATGAGGCCCATTTTGCATTTAGGTCCAAAACTTAGGGTTTGGCTTGCAAAATCACATATTGGTGAACCAAAGGACTTAAAATACTTATTTGGCTTGGCTTTTGCACTTTAGCCCAAAAGTGGGCTAATTTTGCACTTAGGTCCCTAGGGTTTGGTTTTAGGGTTTCCCAGGGTTCCAATTAGGGTTTTTAGTATCCCAGGGGTATAAATGTGATTCAATTTAGTGTTTGGGGATATTTTATGACTTTTCTCAAAAGTCCTAAGGTTTTTCTCAACTTGGGTTAAGCTTTACCCCTTTAACCACTATTTAGGGTTAAGTCCTTAAACCAGGGTCCTATTTGTAAAACAGTAAAACAATACAACTTGTTTGAAATTTTTACCTAGTGAATGCACTCTAGGTGTATCAAACATATGTAATGCCCATACTCATGATGCCATGCTCAAGTTTTAGTTATAGTAACACCAGGGGTGTTACATCCTTCCCCCCATAAAAGAATCTCGTCCCGAGATTCAAAGTCCTAGGGTGAGTAATGGAAAAGGAAATGTGTCATGTTTTTATTTCCTGATTTTTGGTACAAGGCAGGGGTGGTGTGGGGGTTCATTCCTTTATTACACAGCTATACAAACTTTACAATTTACAAGAGGCTAGAAAGCCTGGGAAATTCTTATCTAAGAAATCTTGGGTTTCCCATGTAGCCTCATCTTCCGAATGCTGGTTCCACTGTATCTTATAAAACTTGAAAGTCTTTCTCCGGGTAATCCTGTCCTTTTGATCCAGAACTCGAATGGGATGTTCCGAGTACGTTAAATCTGGTTCCAGGACAACATCAGTCACTTCAACGGTTCGATCGGGAACCCGAAGACACTTCTTCAATTGTGACACGTGGAACACATTATGTACAGCAGACAATGTTTCGGGAAGTTGAAGTTGATACGCCACTGGCCCATATCTTTGAAGAATAGGGAATGGACCAATGTACCTGGGTGCAAGTTTTCCCTTTACCCCGAAACGCGATACTCCCTTCATTGGTGAAACCTTTAAGTAGACGTAGTCTCCTTCTAAGAAGTATAAGGGCATTCGTCGTTTGTCTGCATAACTCTTCTGACGAGCCTGTGCCTTCTTCATATTATGAATAATTTTCTGAACCTTATTCTCGGCCTCTTTCACCATATCAGGCCTAAAGAAACATCTTTCACCAGGTTCAGACCAATTTAGCGGAGTTCGACACCGACGTCCGTATAGAGCTTCAAAAGGTGCCATTTGGATACTTTCCTGATAACTGTTATTATATGAAAATTCCGCCAAAGGTAAGCATTCATCCCATTTCTGTGAGAAATCCAGGACACATGCCCGCAGCATATCTTCCAGTATTTGGTTCACTCTCTCAGTCTGCCCACTGGTTTGAGGATGATAGGCCGAACTGTGAAGTAACTTAGTACCCAAGGATTTGTGAAGTTCTTCCCAAAATTTGGATACGAACTGAGGTCCACGATCCGACACTATGGTCTTTGGAACACCATGCAAACTGAGAATACGGGCAATGTACAACTCCGCATAGGTAATGACAGGATATTTCACTTTGACAGGGAGGAAGTGGGCAATCTTTGTGAGTCGATCAATGATAACCCAAATAGAGTCATACCCTTTTGCGGTCCTGGGCAAACCCACAATGAAGTCCATGCTTATGTCTTCCCATTTCCATGTTGGTATTGATAATGACTGCAATGGACCAGCAGCTTTCATGTGTATGGCTTTGACACGTCTGCAAGTGTCACATCTAGCCACATAGCGCGCAATTTCAATCTTCATCTTCGTCCACCAGTAATGCTGTTTTAGATCGTGATACATCTTAGTGCTTCCTGGATGAATAGAATAGCGGCTAAGATGTGCCTCATCTAAGATTTGCTGGCGGAGCTCTTCATTCTTCGGCACTACTATGCGGTTGTTGAACCATAACACACCTTGATCATCTTCCTTGAAACATTGGGCTGTTCCAGCCCTTATCTTCTCGCGTATGTGCTTCATGCCCAGATTGTCCTTTTGAGCATCAATTATCCTTTGCAAAATGGCTGACTCAAGCTTTAGCTGATTCAGAGTTCCTTGTTGGATTATCCCCAGGTTCAACTTTTCCATTTCTTGACACAAAGTGTTTTCGAAGGTCTTTACCATAAGACAGTGGCAGGAAGTCTTGCGACTCAATGCATCTGCCACCACATTGGCCTTGCCTGGGTGATAATGGATTTCCAGTTCATAATCTTTGATGAGCTCAAGCCATCGTCTTTGCCTCATGTTTAACTCTGACTGGGTAAATATATATTTTAAACTCTTATGATCTGTATATATGTGGCAGATATTTCCCAGCAGATAGTGACGCCATATTTTCAGGGCATGAACCACCGCAGCTAGCTCCAGATCATGAGTTGGATAGTGCTCCTCATGTCGGCGTAACTGCCTTGAAGCATACGCAATTACTCGGCCCTCTTGCATCAGCACACAGCCGAGTCCACTACCTGACGCATCACAATATACATCAAAAGGTTTAGTGATGTCCGGTTGGGCCAATACCGGAGCAGTGGTCAATAGTGTCTTCAGTTGCTCAAAGGCTTCATTACATTTAGAAGACCAATTGAACTTAGTATCATTCTTCAATAAACTTGTGATTGGCTTCACAAGCTTAGAAAAATCAGGTATGAATCTGCGATAATATCCCGCTAGTCCAAGAAAACTCCGGACTTGGTGAACAGTCGTTGGAGGTTTCCACTCCAGAATATCCTTGACCTTGCTAGGATCTACCGCAATTCCCTTAGCTGATAATACGTGCCCCAGAAATTGAATTTCCTCCAGCCAGAACGCGCACTTGCTGAACTTGGCATACAGCTGATGTTCTCTCAGGCGCGTCAATACAATCCGTAGGTGCTGAGCATGCTCCTCTTCATTTTTAGAATATATCAAAATATCGTCGATGAAGACCACCACGAACTTGTCTAACTCGGGCATGAACACCGAGTTCATCAAATAGGTGAAGTGGGCAGGAGCATTTGTGAGCCCGAAAGACATTACTAGATACTCAAACAATCCATACCGCGTAGTAAATGCGGTCTTCGGTATATCCTCGGGCCGAATACGGATTTGATGATAGCCCGACCTGAGATCGATTTTGGAAAATACCTTCGCCCCAGTCAGTTGATCAAATAAGATGTCGATCCTTGGAAGAGGGTACTTATTCTTAATGGTGACCTCATTCAGGGGCCGGTAGTCCACACACATTCGCAAGGTTTGATCCTTCTTCTTCACAAAGATGGCGGGACAACCCCACGGGGACGAGCTTGGCCGGATAAATCCCTTATCCAATAGATCTTGTAATTGAATCTTCAATTCTGCTAACTCATTAGGGGGCATACGGTACGATCTTCGGGAGATAGGAGCCGTACCGGGTTTTAGCTCAATTACAAATTCTACATCTCTTTCAGGGGGCAGTCCAGGCAAATCTTCCGGAAATACATCTGGAAACTCACATACTACCGGAATGTTCTTGATCTCCGGTACAATGGCTTCAAATATTCTACCAGAAGCTTTGGCTGGATTGGTTTTGGGGAGAGATAAGAGAATTTCTTCTTGATTATAACTCAACCTGACGGTTCTGAGTTCAGTGTTGAGAATTGCCTTGTGTTGAGTTAACCAATTCATCCCCAAAATTACATCTATATCCTGGCCTCTTAGAACAATCATGTTAGCAGGAAAGTTGCGTCCGGCCATAGTTACTGGCACTCCATAGGCCACTTCTTTAGTAAAAATATGTCCCCCAGGTGAATGAATTTTAAATCCCTCTTTTGATTCATGACATGCAATATGATGTTGCTCCACAAATGTCTTGCTAATGAAGGTATGCGAAGCACCAGAATCAAAAAGAATGATTGCAGGGTAACTGGCCACAGGGAACGTACCCATCATCACCGGCTCTCCCTCCGGTGTGGTAGCCACTTGCGTATAATATACTCGCCCCGTCTTTTTGGTATTCTTGCCCGAAGTACTTCCCTTGCCTGGAGCTGAATTTCCCGATCCTTGCTGATTATTGGCCTGATTTTGCCGAGGATAGGGACAATCTTTAATAAAATGCCCAGATTTGCCACAGTTAAAACATCCGGTTGAAGAACTTGGCAGAGCAGGGAATCGAGTGCCTGGGGCACCCGGCTGACTTTGGACAATGGGAGCTTTGTTGGGACGAATAATTATAGGCTGCTTGAAAGGGAAAGATGGTGTACTTGAACGGTTCTGGTTAGAGGGCCGGAGAATAAACCGTTGCCACTTTACCGGGCCCTGATTAGGCCTATCACCACTGAATCCCTTACTTTTCCCAGTATTTGCATATTTGGCCTCCACAGATAGGGCTGTGCTGACAGCCTTCCCGTAGGTGAGATCAATACAGGCAGCCATTTTTCGCTGCATTCGGTCGTTCAGACCTCTCATAAAACAATTCCTTTTCTTCAAGTCTGTGTTCACCTGATCAATTGCGTACTGTGACAGGTGATTGAATTTGTTGAGATACTGATTCACAGTATCTCCCCCTTGCTTCAATTTCATGAACTCTTCTTGCTTCATGTGCAGCACTCCCTCAGGAATATAGTGCTCGCGGAATGCTGCTTTGAACTCATTCCATGTAATTTGATGGTTGTCTGGTTGGATAGCCACAAAGTTCCCCCACCAAGTGCTGGCAGGGCCTCGGAGTTGCTGAGCCGCAAACAACGGCTTCTGGGTTTCCGAACAACGTAGAAGGCCAAATTTCTGTTCAATGACCCTTATCCATTCGTCGGCTTCGAGCGGATCTTCTGCTTTAATGAAGAGAGGCGGACGAGTCTCAGAGAAATCCAGATAAGTGGTCTCACGGGGACCTTGTTGGAATCCTCTTCCTGCTTGTTGTTGAAGCTGTTGCTGACCCGCCATCTCCCTCAGGAAGCGGGTATTGTCGGCTGTAGCATTTACCAAGGCAGCGATTGCCTCGGCAAGCGTGGGTGGAACGGGAGGTGGATTCGGGGTAGCATCCCGACCCCCGGATGTTCCGGCTGCATCCTGTCCGCGAGTCCGGGTCGGCATCTGAGGCAAAAACATTTGAATAAACATAATGTGCCAAAGAAAACCTTCCGTTTTACATTACTGTAAAGAGTAATGGTACAGACTCGACATTACACAACAGGATACATTACCCATTTTACAAAAGCTTAACCTATTATACAACCGTACACCCTACAATACACTACTCTAATATAACAGTACACCCTACAATACACTACTCTACTCTTATTACACCACTAGTCCTGTTTTCCATTGCTTTTGGCGGCTTCATCATCAGGTGTGGGAGTCCAGACGTCAACCAACCTCAAAGAAGGAGGGGGTTCATACAGGTCTAATTCCCCACCCAACGCGCGTCCCGCAACGTGAGAAGGTCCGGCTTCCGTCTCAGCAGAGGGTGTAGGCTCACTAGGGTGTAGTTGCGAGTAGAGCACATGGACTTCCTCATGTAATGTATTGCAGTAAACCTGCAGGTTGTCGACAGCTGTGCTGAGTTCTTTAACTCGAGCCTGAGCCCTTGCCTCCTTGGCCCATGCCAATGAACGAGATTGAACAACCCAATCGAGTGCCAAATCCCGATCTGCCAGCTGGTCTTGTAGATGGCGAACGTCTCTTCGTAACTCATTTATACGGTCACCATCTCCAATCCATATAGCTGTCCTGCGGCGGAGTTCCAATTGGAGCCTGCTTACTTCTGCTTCCAGATCCCCTATAGGATCATTGCTCCCGCTACTACTATCTACATCTCGCGGAGCAAGTTGATGTCGAGGTACTCCGATTGGTCCAGTCGACTTACGCGCGGTCTTCCTTGTGCGCGGCGGCATTTTCTAAGGGGGAAATTTATTAGTATAATTCTTAGCATGATGCATGAGTAAGTACAGAATCAACCTTGGTTGATTCAACCTTCTATACATTGCACTCTTCCTATCTGGTCTTTAAGATAAACTCTTCAGAATACTTAGGTAAGAAGAGAAAAGAATCTTTAGGTAAGACTTTTGAAAATCTTTTTGAAGATGTCCCCTAATATCTGCAAAGAAGGGCTACGCTCCGATACCAGCTGTGACGGAACCTCCCAAGTAATCAGGCCCACCTACAGTTGTCCTTGTCTAACAGACATCAGACACCCTGTAGATGTTCCTAAGTTACTTGACAAGCTCGGTATCCTTCCTTACCTCACCAGGAACGTTTCACCCGTCTTGCAGACATTACAGATCATCGGAGATAAAGATATGCGGAAGCGAATTACATAAAATTACATTTATTTCCAAAAGTAAGCTCAAGTTAATATATTACAGACCAGTTCTAAAAGTGAGTGCAAAAAAAGTAATAATTATACAAACTAGGGAGACACAAACCTCTCCCGAAGGACTATAAACAAAAGACTCTAGATGGAGGACCGAGTCCTCCCGCACTTTAGTCTTGCTTTTCTTCGTTGGGAACCACCTTAGCACAGAAGCAGCAGAAGTCTGCTACTTCACCACCTAAAAACAACAAAGGGATAAACCCTGAGTATGGAATTACTCAGCAAGTCTTACCCGACTAAGGAAAAGACTCTCAAGGGTATGCTGGATAAATGGGAGTCAAGGTAAGGCTTCTCAATAGTCAAAGACTCTGTTTTGCAGAAATGCTTACTAAAGTGGATCCTTAAAAATCCAATTTTATTTGTCAAGTTAGGTAAAAATTACCTGCACTAGAGTTCTTTCTACCCTAGTTCAATCACTGGTCCTGCACTAGCCAATTTCTTAACCAAAACCCATCATCTTTAGTGGAATGCTACGTGCAGGGCAGTGACCAAGTCTTCATAACCGCGAAGGTACGGCGATCCGAATCGATTATACTCAGCTGAGGATCTCCAATCACACGACATATGTAGCACTTAACCCTTGCATATGTCAACCCACCACCGGGGTTCTTAAGACCGGATCAGGTTCACGCAAACCGAGAGCACAGATACACCACCGTCCAGCCTCTTGCCACGGAGGGTACACGCTACTCTCGCCACCGCTCCACTCCCATTTCGTGTTATCTTATTCCGGCCTTAGTCTGCCCGAGGCAAGGCTTACCCATGACGAGGCATGTGACCAGCTAAAGGGTCCTCGATCATCAAGCCTACATCGAGACGGTCCTTAATCGACTCAGACGGAGACACTACACCGAGACTCTCTTTCTCGTGCAAGTCACCCGCCCGGTCTCAGCTTATTCCTTTTTAACCCAAAAACTTGGTACCTGACAGAGGTACATCTTTTCCAATGTTGGACCCATCATGGCCATGATGGATCCACCATCAAGTTTTGTTTTTGAAAACATCCCTCCCACTTTGCCAAACATCTTTTGTAAAACAAATCCTTTTGTTTTTCTAAAGCAATACTAAGCATAGTAAAACCTTTTTATAAAAACAGGATTTCAAGGAGGGTAATCAAGATCAAGGAAGGTAATGCAGGAATTGTTTAATCAATCAACTCCTATCACCTAATGCATCAAACAAGTGAGAAAGATTTTAAAACATCAAGGGAGGTGGCAAATGCACCGGGGCTTGCCTTTGTTATCAGAGGTGTCCTGCTCGGATCCACAGATATCAAAATAGAAGCAGTTGTCTGCCTGGGGATCAGAGGTGGGTGGTATCCCTTCTTCAAAAATTTCTTCTTCTTCTTCTTGCTCTAATATAACCATATACATGCATAAGGATGGATGTCATGGAATGCTCATGAGGATGCAAAGGTAACATAAACTTATTATTTATGTCTTGAGTACAACTTTCCTTCACGGTACTCCGAGAACCTAGGGTTTCCGGAGTCAGTAAAGGAGTTCATGGAGCAGGGGGGGTGGTTTTGGGGTTTAGTGATCAAACAAGGTTCAAATCAAACCAAACTCTACCCATGGCTTCTAAATAATGTGATAAGCTCACATAAAAAGTTTGGGAAATTTTGGACTTATTATTTATTTTCTAAAAATCCAGAACCATTGGTTTCGGTTGTTTTAAATACCTTAAAATTCCCTGTTCAAAATAAAAATCATAAAACTATTTTTATTAAATACTATGGAAAATAACAAGCCTAGGAAAATTGGTCTCATATTTTTAGGATTTTCCTACCATTTTCTACAGTTTTTCAAAGTTCTGCTGAAAAGGAAAAGAAGAAAGATAGGAACAGTAGTGGGCCGAATTCCGGTCCAGGCGGCCCAAGCCTGCGCGAAATCGCGCGCGCGCCCGCGCCCGCGAAGGAAGTTTTGCGCAGAGACCCTCGGGTTTTTGGTTAACTGGGAACGAGTTCTTCTACTATTTCACAGAGTCGCTGACAGTTCACGAAAAAGCCCTCGGGGTTCTGTCAATTCACAACACGAGGTCCCCGACGGCGCTCAAGCGCGGCCGCGCTCCGGCGAGCAGCAGACCGGCCGAACGGGGCAACGGCTGAGCTCTCCGAGCGGTGGACACGAAATTGAGGTCGGCCTGACTACTTCCCCTAAGTTAATTGCACTGTTGGTGGATCGTGGAGCTCCGGCCACGGTGGCCGTAAGCACAACGGCGACATGAGCGTGTTCCCGGCGATAGGCGCCGGTCTAGTTCAATTAAAGGACTCGGCAAGCATCACGGAGGTATGAGCATGCTCAAACGAAGGCGCAGAGGGCAGGAACTGACCGGAGTTGGGCTGGCGTCGGTAAGCTCGATTCCACGGCGGCGGAGAACCGAATTGGGGAAAACACGAAATTCAAGCGCTCGAGTGGATGATTGTGGCCGATTAGCGGTGGCTGGATGCGTAAGGATATGGTGAAGCCAGCGGCGGGGCCAATTTATAGAACTCCGAAGCGGTGGCGCTTAATTTGATCGCGATGTGGCGATGGCCGGAGAGGAGGAAGAAACACTAGCTTCGCGAGTACGTGGCCAACGACGTGGCGGTAACTCCGGTGAGCCACGGAGGGTTTAGAGAAGGTCACGGCGACACGGTGAAAGTGTAGAGCCACGCGGCGCCCGGCCGAGAGGCGGCGGTCGACGGCGAACCTATCGCCAGCCGCAAAATCAAAGGAAGACAGGGGGGAGGGTCGTCGGAGTGGTGGCCAGCTCACCGGTGACGAGAACCTTTACCGCGGCAAACTTATCCGGTGACCGTCGAGCACGAATCTTGGCGAGCGACGATCGACGGCGGCAGCTACCGGCGACGAGAACGAAAGGATTCTTCTTCAGTTAAACTGGTCACTGTACCATGGCGAAGACTCATCAGTGCTTCTGACCGAGCGACTTTAGAGTAAATTTTCTCCCGATTTCATGTGACAACAGGTCCAAGTCTCTGCACGAAAATTGTAGTGCTACATACCAGCTACAACTTAGCTATAGGATTTGATCACATTTGAGCACTGGATCATGCTTGAATCTGAGCTAGAAGTTGATGTCAGTTCACTGCTAAACAGAATTTCAGATCAAACAGCCTGACAGCCAGTTTTGGACTGGGTTTTTCTCTAAATTCTTCTTAACAACTAAGCTCACAACCTTAAGCAAAGTTGTTCTCCTATAATGGGTCTTCAACTTTGATGTGGTGACCTAGGGTAAAAACCCTATACTTTGTAAGTTACAAAGCCCCAAAGTTGAGCCCATGCACTGATTTTTCAGACTTAGAGTAAACTCAAATGAGGCCCATTTTGCATTTAGGTCCAAAACTTAGGGTTTGGCTTGCAAAATCACATATTGGTGAACCAAAGGACTTAAAATACTTATTTGGCTTGGCTTTTGCACTTTAGCCCAAAAGTGGGCTAATTTTGCACTTAGGTCCCTAGGGTTTGGTTTTAGGGTTTCCCAGGGTTCCAATTAGGGTTTTTAGTATCCCAGGGGTATAAATGTGATTCAATTTAGTGTTTGGGGATATTTTATGACTTTTCTCAAAAGTCCTAAGGTTTTTCTCAACTTGGGTTAAGCTTTACCCCTTTAACCACTATTTAGGGTTAAGTCCTTAAACCAGGGTCCTATTTGTAAAACAGTAAAACAATACAACTTGTTTGAAATTTTTACCTAGTGAATGCACTCTAGGTGTATCAAACATATGTAATGCCCATACTCATGATGCCATGCTCAAGTTTTAGTTATAGTAACACCAGGGGTGTTACATAAACTATGCGGAATACGAGAATAATCAAAAGAGAAGTTTGAATTAACCGTCTTCTTTTTCTCATAGTCGTTCTCGTCCTTTTGGGAAGAGGAAGATTCGTCGCTGTCGTAGTAGACTACCTCCTTGATGCGCCTTGTTTTCTTCTTCTTCCCGTCTTTTCTTTTGTGGCCCGAGCCCGAGTTAGTAGGCTTGTCATCTTTCGGCTCGTTGACGAAGTACTCCTTCTCCTTATCATTGACCACCATCCCCTTGCCCTTAGGATCCATCTCTTCGGGCGATTAGACCCTTACTTGAAGAGAACGCCTCCGATACCAATTGAGAGCACCTAGAGGGGGGGTGAATAGGTGATCTTGTAAAAACTTGAAACTTAATCCACAAAACTTGATTAAGAGTTAGCACAATAAAGCCAAGTGGCTAGAGAAGAGTTCTTGCACAACACGATAACCACAAGAAGATCAACACAGAGATGGCACAGTGGTTTATCCCGTGGTTCGGCCAAGTCCAATACTTGCCTACTCCACGTTGTGGCATCCCAACGACGAGGGTTGCACTCAACCCCTTTCAAGCGGTCCAAAGACCCACTTGAATACCACGGTGTTTTGCTTTCACTTTACTATATCCCGCTTGCGAGGAATCTCCACAACTTGGAGCCCCTCGCCCTTACACTTTGATTATCACAAAGAAGAACAGAAGTAAGGATGGGATGAGCAACGCACAAAAGACACAAAATCAGAGCAACAACATGCACACAAGTCAAAACACGAGCTCTCAACACAACTCAAAGAGTTCTCTACTCAAATGGAGCTCTAGTTGCTATCACAAAGAATCGAATGCGCGGAATTGGAGTCTTGGTGCTTAGGAATGCTTAGAGAATGCTTGTTGTACTTCTCCATGCGCCTAGGGGTCCCTTTTATAGCCCCCAGGCAGCTAGGAGCCGTTGAGAGCATTCCAGGAAGACAATTCTTGCCTTCAGTCGCCTGGCGCACCGGACAGTCCAGTACACCACCGGACACTGTCCGGTGCGGATTTCTTTCCTTCCGTGGCGCAGCCGACCGTTGAAGATCCAGAGCCGTTGGCACATCGGACACTTTCCAGTGCACACCGGACAGTCTGGTGCCCCCTTCTTACCGTTGGCTTGGCCACGCGTCGCGCGCGGATTACGCGGCCGACCGTTGGCCCGGCTGACCGTTAGCTCACCGGACAGTCCGGTGCATCACAGGACAGTCCAGTGATTTATAGTCGTACGTCGTTAATCGCTTCCCGAGAGCGATGACTTCGCCTGTGAATGGCTCACCGGATAGTCCGGTGCACTACCGGACAGTCCGGTGATTTATAGCCGTACACTGCCGTCGAAGTCCCGAGAGCAGCCATTTCACCAGAGCCGGCCCGGCGCACCGGACACTGTCCGGTGCACCACTAGACAGTCCGTTGCACCCAGACTGCGCAGAGTCTTGGTTGCTTAGCCAGGTCTTTTCCAAATTGGTCTTTTCCTGTTTCTAGCACTTAGACACAATACATTAGTCTCCAAAACAATGTACTAAGTCTTAGAAACATACCTTTACTCTTGATTTGCACTTTGTCCATCAATTGGCATAGATTAACACTTAAGCACTTGTGTTGGCACTCAATCACCAAAATACTTAGAAATGGCCCAAGGGCACATTTCCCTTTCACGAGCGCTTCGAAGGGAGCGATCTGTGCACCTAGTTCCTTGTACGCATCCACAAGCTGCGTATGCGTCCGCTCGACCTCCACGCGCATCGAGGCCTCCATCTTGTCCAAGCGGTCGCACAGGCCACCAAGCCTCATCTCCAACTCCTTGGCACGTTGGCGGGCGAGACTGGCCTCCGCCCATGCAAGCTTGGCCTCGGCTTGCGCAGACTACGCCTCCGCACAGGCCCTATTTGCGTCCCTCCTCTCCTCCGCCAACTGACGCCTGAGATCCTCCCTTTCGGCCTCCGGAGCCACCAACCTCTCCCCCAGCCTGCGGCTCTTGTTCTCCGCAGCTGACATGTCCCGAACAGCATCTGTATGCTACGCTCGGAGGCACTCAATCCTGCCCTCGAGTCATTGCCTCTCGGCAGCGAACACCGAAGTCATGGCGCCCGATGCCCCATGGTCGGTGAAGGCGACCGCCTGTCACAAAAAATCCATCAGATTTGCAACCACATAAAAACAACGAACTAGCGAAGTCCAAGATGACTTACGTGCTCCAGCTGCTGCGTCACATGCTTCAGCTGCTGGGAAACAGAGCCCACCATGTCTTTGGGGGGCGGTGGTCGACGAAATCTCACCATTGGCACAGAATTTGGACCATGGGTTCGGTGAAGTACCCTTCGCCCCAACCGCCGTTGTAGGCAAAGTGGCCGCCACCAGAGCCGAGACAATAGCCAGCTACCCCGCATCCAACCCTGCACCATAACCTTGTTCAAGACCCAGAAAAAAACTCTCACCAACGAGGTAATCCTCCACGCAGATGTCCGTGTCGAAGTCGGCACCACCCGTCGCCCCTTCGTCGGTGCGCACCGGCGACGGCAGCCTTCGCTCCTTCGTGGGCTCAGTCGGGGGTGCCTTGCCCGCGCTAGAAGCGGCAGCCCTCGAACCCGCCGAAGACTTGCTAGGCCTAGGGACGGTAGGCTTCGCTGTCGGTGGTGGTTTGCTGCTGCCAGGGGCAGTGGACTTCGCGCCTGAGAGCACCTAGATGGGGGGGGGGGTGAATAGGTGATCCTGTGAAAACTTAAAACTTATAGCCACAAAACTTGGTTAAGTGTTAGAGAGATAATCCCAAGTGACTATAAAGCGAGCTCTTGCGAATCACAACAATCACACGAAAAGCAGTCACAAGAGACACGCGAGTTATCCCATGGTTCGACAAGTACAACACTTGTCTACCTCCACGTTGTGGCGTCCCAATGGATGAGGGTTGCACTCAACGCCTTTCAAGTGATCCAATGATCAACTTGAATACCACGGTGTTTTTCTTTCTTTCACTATATCCCTTTGCGAGGAATCTCCACAACTTGAAGTCTCTCGCCCTTACAACAAATATCAATGTAAAAGCACTAGAGTAAGGGAGGGAAGCAACACACACAAATCCGTAGCAATACACACACACATAGGCCAAGACTTGAGCTCAAATGAAATGCAACAAGTTCACCACTAGAACGGAGCTCAAATCACTAAGAAAATCAATCGAGTGTGCCGAGACGGAGTGTGAGAGTCTTAGAATGATCAAAGTATGCTTGGTGTGCTCCTCCATGCACCTAAGGATCCCTTTTATAGCCCCAAAGTAGCTAGGAGCCGTTGGAAGCAATCTGGGAAGGCAATTCTTGGCTTCTGTCGGGTGGCGCACCGGACAGTCCGATGCACCACCGGACATCCACTGTTCACTGTCTGGTGCAGATTGCTTCCCTAAATTGGCGCAGCCGACCGTTGAAGATTTGGAGCCGTTGGCGCACCGGACACTGTCCGGTGCACACCGGACAGTCCGGTGCCTCCATCTGACCGTTGGCTCGGCCACGCGTCACGCGCGGATTGCGCGGCCGAACGTTGGCCCGGCCGACCGTTGGGTGTCCGGACAGTCCAGTGCACCACCGGACAGTCCGGTGATTTTTAGCCGTACGCTGTCGACTGTTTCTCGAGAGCGGCGACTTCGCCACAGACGACTCACCGGATAGTCCGGTGCTCCACCGGACAGTCCGGTGATTTATAGCCGTACGCCACTGTCGAGATCCGAGAGCAGGCTGTTCATCTGGACTGGTCCTGGCACAACGGACACTGTCCGGTGCACCACCGGACAGTCCGGTGCACCCAGACCGAGCAGCCTTTTGGCTGAACACAGCCAACTTATCTCAAAGTGATTTCTCCTGTTTCTAGCACTTAGACACAATACATTAGTCTTCAAAACAATGTACTAAGTCTAGAAACATACCTTTAATCTTGATTTGCACTTCTTGAGTCTTTGGCACAAATATCACTCAAAGCATTTGTGTGGTGCACTTAATCACCAAAATCTTATAGAAATGGCCCAAGGGCACATTTCCCTTTCAGTGCCTCCCCGCGCCCGCTTCACCTCGCGAGTAGGGTCCCCGACCCTAGTAAACGGCCGGGGCTTCCGCGCCGCATCTTGAAGATCCTTGTCCACCACTTCTGATACAATAGCAGCAATATTCCGTCCATAAGAAAAAATCCTCATCTCTCGGGCCAAACGAGACGTCAACATGTCCTCGCCGGTCGCCCAGGGAATCGGAACGTTCCTTGGCCATCGACCCCCGGTAACCTTCAGCATTCACGCCGAAGACTCCCGGAGCTCGGGCGAAGACATCCTTCCCCTGAGGGTCGCGCAAGTCCCCATCAACTCCACGGCAAAACGATCAGAGACCCCCAACCCCCCCACTGCAGTACCTATTTTTCTCTTCTTAGTGGCCAGGGCAGCCTCCCGTGAAGGGCCTTCCTCAGCCACTGGTTTTTTCCCGCGGCGGTCAACAGCCGCAGCAGCGTCATCTCCAGGGTAGCCCCCGTATGGCAAACAATTTAACTCAAAGACCCGATTCAAGCGAACATTGGATCCCTGAATATCCCAACTCCACAGACTCTCTGTCCTTGGTGCATACCGCCCTACAATCCTCACAGCCCTGTCCTCCACTTCACGAATGAATGCAGCTGGGTCTCGGCCGCACAGATCCAAAGCGAAGGTAGGACTTCGCACCAGCTGCTGGCCCAAAGTATGCATCTGGCGAGGGCACACTTCGCCAAGCACCCAACCATGCGCCAAGGGCTACACTCCATAACCAATGAATTCTTCAACCAAATCACATCCGCTGCTCATGCGGGCAGCGCACCGGAGGGCCCCTTCGTCCTCATCATCCTCCACCACCTCAAATTATGGGAATGGCACATAACAATGGGAGCATATTACGGCTGCGGGGAGCCCTGGGAGGTCTTCGACTTCGCTTCTCGAAACATAAAACCAATAATCCATGCAGTTGCCCCACTTGTTGCGGGCACAGGGAACCAATTCCACAACTTCCGCCGAAGTCTTTCCGGTCCTCGGCATAAACGTGCACGATCCAAACTGCGCAACCTTACTCCCAATCTTTCTCTTTTACCAATGTAGACATTAATTCTTCGCGAAGACCTCTACAGAAGGTTGACCACCGTACGAAGTCACCGCCCAGACATACTTCGCCAGGGCCACCACAATGTTAGGTGTCAACTGGTGGACCTGGACCTCAAACCTCTGTAGGACCTCCGCCACGAAACGATGTGCAGGCAGGCGAAGGCCGGTGATGAAGAACGCATCAAACACGACTAACTCACCCTTAGGCTCAGGAATCTCTTCCGCCCCCAGGACACGACCAACAACGTCCCCAAAATACCCCAACTGCTGCATATCATGCACGTGAACCGAGGAAATCCTCGAAACACCGAACTCCACCATGTGGCCCGGCTGTAACTCCACCGCTGACAAATCGCTAAAGGTATCTTCGGTCGGCGGCGCATTTGCAGCAGATGAGGAAGAAGACGACATCGCTATGTACCGTCGACGGTGGCGCGCGGTTTACTTGACGTGGGCCAGATCTCCGATGCAGAGGAACAAGGAGGGCAGGCGAGCGGGCGAGCGACTTTAAAAGCTTAGGGTTTTCTGGCGCACGCAAAGGTGAGAGTCCGCCCGCACCGCGCCACCCTTTTTATACACACGGCGTGGCGCTTCGGGAAACCCGCAGTCCAACAGTGCCACATCCATCAACGGTTACATCAAAAAACCCCGTGGGACCACTTCGAGCGAGGGCAGCGTCTCCACCATCTAGCGACGTCTTCGGCACTAGATGACTCAGTCGAACTAGTCCCTCGGAGGGCAAATGTTGGGGTGAATGCGAAAACACTACCCTTCGCGCGAAGCCCTCGTCGCCTCGCTACACCAACGAAGGCGAGATGATCGGCATGGTTGCCCTTCATCCTCTCCATTGCAAGACGAAGGCCAGACCCCAACGAAGTCTACTAGTTCCGCGTCCTCATCTTGCCTGGAGGCCCACGTGGAATTCGGCCCATTGTAACAGGCCCCACGTGGACAAGCGTGTTACGGGCCTCATCTGTAACAGCTTTTCTGTAATGACGGTCTGTAACCTCCCTTTATGGGAATATTCTGGGAATAGTCCAGGCACCCAAGGGCATAAACGTCCTTGCCTTGGGACATTGGACACTCGGGTACCTATAAACACCCCCGTACAGTGCCCTTGAGAGGCCAGATTAACAGAGCAATTGCCATCCCGCGTTAAACTTTGCTTGCACTTTTTCCACTTCCCCATTGGATCAACTTGCCCAGGAGAGCAAGTTCCAATAGTGACATGAGTAAAAGTGTTTGCTTAAATAAATAAAAACTCATCAATATAAACAAAATAATATTGCATTAACGTTGGAGTTCTGTATGTGCACTTAATTGAATTTGAAATCTAAAATTAAATTTAATTTTAAAATGGTAATCTGAAAAAAATGAAACAAAAAAAGAAAATCAAAAGGAAATCTTACCTGGGCCGAGATCCTCACTTTTAGCCCATCTCCACTTCACTCACCCACGTCGGCCCATCCCACGCTGCTACCTGCTCTATGTGCATGATCAGTAGGCCTAGGACCGCTCCTCAGCCTCGCACACACTGCATTGGTGTTGTGCGCGCATGACTCTGACCCGCAGGCCCGCTCTACTGACCTCCCGCTTCGACGTACTGGGTCACTCGCGCGTGGGACCCAAAAGTCAGCTCCATCTCCACCACCACCATACCCAACAGAACATTGAAGCCGCACGTTCGTAGGTCCGCCTCCGCCTAGACCGCTCTAGGTTTGTTGGGCAGCGACCTCCCCCTTGCTCGAGTATGTAAGCAGCAGTTCCCCTCCTTGTCCCTCGATTCTTGCCACCAGGTCGAAATCACCAAGTGGGCTCATCGTCGGGGTGAGGGGGCGGGATCCGCGCCGCCGCCGTGGGACTTCACGTGCGAGGATGCTCGAGATGAAAAGGATTGGCGAGGGACCTTCACGGATGGACCAGGGTGGTGGTCGTCGTCACGACGAGGAAGATCTTCGGCCGATGAGCCCATTATTTTTCACTAGAGTTCCTCGTGGCCGTGGAGTCGCCCCTCGTCGTGAGTAGTGCTCTCTACGCCTCCAACCGCCGGTGAGATTCTTGTCCATTTGTCTCGCCTTCTTAGCACTTATCATGGGGGAGCGTGGATCACGAGTGGCGCTGGCTGCGTGGGCGCTGGTTGGGCACCACCGTGCGTGGCGAGTGGTGCCGTCAGGTCCTCGTCTGGAGGTGGAAGAAGCGCATCAGCCGTCGATTGGCCAAGGGACGACCCCGATTAGATAGGAAGGTATGGCTTCAGCGTTTTGAATCGTGATCGTTTATTCTGTCACGGACGGATGAGATCTAATCGCGTAGCAATATTATCCGGACCATCTGATCAAGTTTGGCCGGTGTAGATTAGAAGTAATGGTACCACCTTGGGATGCTTTGGTCCTTGTCGATGATCAAGCAATGGAGGGACTAGATCAGATCGCAGTGGGGCTTTCGCGGGCCCTGGGTTCATGATCTAGTGGCCGAAGTTAGATACCGGTTCAGAGGAGATCAAATCTAATAAGTGTCGTGCATAGTTGATCGGGTGGCCAGGATTTAACCATAACCCTTCGTCATGGTAATATTGCTAAAGAGCCCTTGGTGTTTTATTGATTAAATCCGCAATCCACACGAGTGCAAGAACCATACAATCTAGTCCTGGTTTTTTTGAGGTAGCCCCTAATCTTTTTCCTTTTTATATCCACAGTCTATTTTAATACAGAATAAATAAAAGATAAATGATACACCCTAGAAATTGATTTATAGTATGAAAATATTTATAGAAACCTTAGGAAATTCATATCTTTTGCGTTTTAACTCCGATTGTACCCGTTCTAGTCACGTTAGCTTCGTAATAAAATTGCCTACAAAGTAAAAACATTATTTTGTCATGTCACATAACTTTTATAGAAAGACATTGCTTAGCTTATGTATAATAGATTAATCTTTCCAATCACAGTTAATCCGACAATACTTATAATCTGACTGAAATGTGATATCGAATCAAGTTATAACCTAAATTAAAGATAAATTAGTTATTTATTTGTCATATATTTTCTGACTTATAGTAGTTAATATAGAATATAGTTTTACTCTTTAATCAGCTTAAACTTTAGAAATTCATAACTCTTTAATTGTAACTCCAAATTTAGTGGTTCTCAAACCTAGGATCTAGTTACGGCGCGTAGAACATTATTATGCAGTTTGTTCTTATGTTTAGTGTTGTTGGGGGCCTTTCTCTTCTGAAGGTACTCAAAAACATAATTAACCATTTGTTTTAAGCATAAACTATTATAGGGAACTTCGTCTTTAGGATGGAAGTCTTTTCCTCATGATGATGGCATACGAGATGAAGATATGATCTAAGGATGATAAGAATAAACGCTGAAGGTATCACCGGATTGATAGCTTCGGCTTGTAATGATGATGAAGTATGATGATGATGCTGATCGAAGGGGAAAAAGACTACTTGGTTCTTAATGACTTATATTACGATCATAAGTGAATATCAGGGACATAAATATACTTTTATCTGGGCTACGTCCCATGCCTATAAATAGATGATTAGTAGCACCGTATTATTCATGCTGATTTCTAACGCTCTCGCATCAACACGTTCGAGCAAGCCGAAGGTATCATTGTAATATAAATCATGTTAATATTCATACATGTTCTATGGAATACAAATACGAATGAATCAATGCGATACACTTGCTATTTTTGTCTCTTTGCATTCTTGTTTATCTATAAGATGATGAAGGCATGTCCTTCATGACCTTCGTCTGATGATCATTATGTCCATGAGGAGATAATGCTTCAAAAGACAAAGGTCTCTAATACCTAACAATTTTGTTGCCTTGTTCTTGATTCACAGAAGTTGAGAACATGTGAACAACATTGGCGCCCACCTCCGGTGAACTCACTTCTACAACCTTTAGCAAGTGTTCGCCTTCGTCATGCCGCTGAAGAAGGCAACAGCGCTAGGGGCTGCTGTGCAGCCACTGGACACCAATCAGGACACACTCTCACTGAGAGAAGCTAGGAGCCAGAAGAGAAAGGCTACTAGCCCAACACCTCAGAAGGAGGAGTTGGACCAGGAAATCAGACTTAGAAGCTATACATCACCAAGTACAGAGTAAAAGGGAAAAGATGATTTGGCTAGTTGAACTTCAAAGGAAGATCGACGAAGCCGCTGAAGAAATGCGCCACATCGCGCAGGATGATCAAGGATGTGGGTCTCAACCAAGAGAGCTTCGTCAAGAAACTCAAATCAACGATGATGGATGGTATGATGACCTGTACCATGGTAATTTTTCTTTTGATGATGCTTCTCCCCTGGCAACAGAGTTGCAGGCTACCCCATGGCCACCTTCATACAAGCCGCCACCACTCCCCATGTATGATGGGCACTCCAACCCGAAGCAATTCCTCATGAGCTACGAAGCAACCATATCATCATATGGCGGCAACACTACTGTCATGGCAAAGTCCTTCGTCATGGCAGTCAGGAGTGTGGCTCAGACTTGGTATTATTCTCTTCGTTCAGTAACAATCACATCATGGTAGAAGCTGAAGGATATGTTAGTCACAAGTTTCCAGGGCTTTCAAACGAAGCCATTGACTGCTTAAGCTCTATTCCAGTGTACGCAAGACCATGAGGAGTACTTACAGGCATACATTCGAAGGTTCTTGTGACTTAGAGCCTAGGCGCCAACAATACCTAATGAAATCATCATCGAAGCCATGATCAAAGGGCTCCGACCAAGACCGACAGCATAATATTTTGCAAGGAAGCCACCACAAACTTTGGAGAAGCTTCTCTAGAAGATGGTTGAGTACATCCAAGCTGACAACGATTTTCGCTAGAGAAGGGAGGAAGCTTACAGGTATTCTGAGATGACTAGGGGCTTCAAAGGAAGACTCCACCCCAGGCATGTTAGAACGATCCACAATCCCAACACAAATGATGACATGGCAAATCACACCAGAGCAGCCAGCAAAGCTCACAATCTTCGAGAATGCAGTAAAATTCCTATAGGCCACTAGCCCCAAGAGGCAGAGGGGGAGAAGCTTCAGAGGAAGGTTTGGTACTCAACCTAGGAGATTGTTCTGGTTATTCTGTGGGGAGGATAAGGGACACACAACAAGGACATGCCAAGTCATGATCCAAAAGCAGAAGGAGATCGATGAAGTCAAAGCGCGGCAAAATCAGCCGAAGCAGGTCTTGCACACTGCTTCATGCTATTCGCCATACATCCCTGAATATGTGGGCAATCAGCAACCCACGACGTCGGTTGCTTCGGCGAGTCATTCTCAAGCTACTTGGACTCAGCTTCCACCACCACCATTAGCACCTATCTTGGCACATAATCAACAACACGATACTCGGGAGGAATCTGAAGCTCGCACGGTCAATAGCACTGTGCCTGAGTCAAGGCACATCTACTGAAAGCAGCGCAACGCTATGACCAGAAAGTTTTCAAATTCAATGTATTTTTACTTTTTGGCCTTTAAATTTCCTCCTCAAAAGACAATACAAGAAGGTCTAACCTTTATCTTGATGTAATAAATATGAGATTACACCATCGAGTGTAACAAAAAGATGTGAAGAAGCTCCAAAGCTGTTCCTACGGGGATGCAGAGCCAAAATGCCACCTAAATAAAAGGTGAAGAAGCTCCAAAGTCGTTCCTACGGGGATGCAGAGCTAAAATGCCACATAAATAAGAGGTGAAGAAGCTCCAAAGTCATTCCTAAGGGAATGCAGAGCTTAGCTCCAAAGTCGTTCCTACGGGGATGCAGAGCTAAAATACCACCTAAGTAAAAGGTGAAGAGACTTCAAAGTCGTTCCTAAGGGATGCAGAGTCTTATTTTTTATGTTTCGTGTGCCAACATCATTTGCATCATGCCATTACATCATATTGCATCATGACATCGCATCATACATCGTTCTGCATCAACAATGAGAGTTCTTCATTTAGCTTCGGCAAAGACTCATGAAAGAGCATTGAAGAGGCATGGTTCATGCCTACGACAGAACTATCATATGAAGTTTGTGCTTTCAACAATGCTATTCATACGCAATGTCTACAACAAGAATCAAAACATCATACAATTGCTTCGACAAAGAAGGGGGATTTCTTTCCGAAGCGTGAAAAGAAGGGAAGGTGTTTTTTCGCCGTCGGCTCAAAAACGGTATGTACGAAGGTTCCACGCTTCACAAAATAAATATATTACATCAATATACATGCAAATTGTTTACAAATGTTTCTTACAAAACCAGGAGTTATACACAAAGGCATTAAACTATCAAAAATACAAAGCTTCAGTCCTCCTTTAGGACTTTGTCAGCAGCTTCGTTAAGCAGCTTGTCGACAAGTACTTCATCCATAGCATCATTAGCAATTTTGATTATATCAAGCGCTTCCTTGATAGAAGGGTCAGATTCAGCGTTATATGGCTCGGGATGCCGAGAAAGCTCAGCTGCATTGAAATACAAACATCTATCGTTGCCGAAGCTGAAAAACTTACAAAGCTGAGTTATAAACGGCTTACCTATAAGTCTGGCTCGCTCGACAGCTTCTTCAATTCTTTTGGCCTCTTCTAAGGCATCATGAGATTCTTTCACATTTCTTTTAATAGCTTGATCAGCAATTTCTCGTCCACCCTTCAGCCATACTTTGGAATAAAATTTCCCACCTAAGGTAGTAGCTTCGGCTGAAGGGTTTTTAATATCATCGGCTGAGAAGGCGATGTCTGGCTGAGCTACATCCTTAGCATGATCGCAGCCAACCTTCTCCAAGATGGACATAGCCCCACATGCACTAGCGAAGGCACAAAAGTCCCCTCTATCGCTAAGAACTTCCTCGAAAGCTTTGACCTCACCGTTTATCCATTGAATGACTTCATCAGAATTTCCACGAATAAATTTCTGGTCGGAGGAATATGCTCCAACTTTAGAAAAGTTGTTCTTCATATTTTTAGCGCATTCCATGGATATTTCATAGCATTTTCCTTGGCGGCACGAAGCTCATCGACATTCTTCTGTGCCCTTGATCTCTCAATTTCACATATTTCGTGTTTCACCACTTCAACATTAAAGTTCTCAGTTGCTTCGGCAACTTTCTTCTTTAGCTCTTGCACCTTGGCTTCATGAGCTTCAGCTTGAGAAGAAAGCCTGGCTTCGCTAGATTTCAATCTTTCCACTAAAGAGAGTAGGATCCTATCCTTCTCAAGAGCTTCGTTTCTTAATGTAATGACCTTCGAACGAAGGTTTCCAAGTGCTATTCGAAGCCCTAGAAAACGAAGAGTGAACATATAACGACAATAAGAAATATCACAAAAATAGTTTATCATAACACAAATTGCAAAATGACAAACCAAAGTATACAAACCTTCAGGATGTTGTAGGCAAGGCTATCTGCAAGCTGATCCTTTGTCATCGCAAACAAGCCGAGTTCAAGCTTCGGATACCCCATGTTATCCTTCATTTCACGACAAACATTGATCTCTTTACCGTTAGGTACACAGTATAGGAAATCATCGTTATCTCCTTCGTATGCCAAGGATCCCTAGGGGTACTTCAGCTCCCTAGCATAATGTTCAGTTTTGGCGACTTGTTCTACCGATATGTCACACCCGGATTTTGGGGCACCGAGACCCGGGCGCGAACATAAGCACCAGGTGTGCTGGGACCAAGTCTCACACATATGATGAATCATGGCACAGGATCAAATGTCACATCTTTACTATATAACAGGAGTTCTATACAAAATAAATAATTACATTATAAGGAGACAACGGTCTAGCAACCCAAAGTTAACTGGGAGACGACGGCCTAGACCTCTCACGAACTCGTCACAGCATCCTCCATGCGCCTCATCCTGTGGTACCTGTTCTTGACCTGTGGGGGGTGTGAGACAGCAAGAGTGAGCTCACATACGTTCATAGCTCAACAAGTTGTGGGGAATAGTGTGCATGAACTCGCCAAAGGTGGGAGCTCACGTGAAGTGTAAGGCTTACCAAAGAGGATGGTGAAGCTGAGCATTGCTTTTAAAGTTGGTCAAAATTTTATTAGCAGTTACTAAGTATAAGTAAATACCAACCCAATTAAGTAGTAGAACAAAAGTAACAACATCACTTGCGATGCAATGCATATGATAAATTGTATTTAGTTCCATAAGTTAATCATGTGAGTGTCGGAGCTGCTCATGACCGTGAGCACGACTAGTATACCAGTTTTACACTCTGCAGAGGTTGCGCATCTTTACCCACAAGTCATGTTACCCATCTGCCAAGAGACGGCCAATCCCATACACCTCTACCGAGGAGGTGAGGCAGGGTAACACTACGAGGCCTTTACAAAGTTCCACTAGCTTCAGAAAACCAGCTACAGTTATAGGAAGCTCCAGTGCAGGAATCCCTCGCCTGACCGCCATCGCAGCAAAATCAACAAAGGACCTCCCTACACTGCCCTTGCCCCTTTCGGGTAAGGTAGTTATCCACTAGCTTTCCTAGTTAATAAGCCAAGGGCGTCCCATTAAACCCTTGTGGTAGCACTATTTTCCCGGGTGGTTCTCCATGTTCCAATTAACATAATGATTTTAACATGAACAGTAAATAACAACTGATAATAAAATATAATCATGAATAAAATATATCTCTATACCCAAAACCACATAAAGCAATAGCATGTACTACCCAAAGATTCAGTGGTAAACAAGGTATAAAGACAGTCAAACTAGGGTAACCTATTGGGTCCCATGAAAATTAACCTATGCAGATCATTATGATTAATCAGAACATGACTGGGTAAAAATAAGTGATCAAGGGCACAACTTGCCTGGTACTTGAGAATCCAGGTACGAACTTGCTCTTCAGATGACTCGTGATCTCACTGCTAGTCGTAGTAATACAAACAAACATGGTATAGACAAAATTAACATCACACCAAACATAAGAACGAACTGCATAATAATAATCTACGCCTTGCTACGAGAGTGTGGGTTCAAGAACCACTAAAATCGAAGTTACAGTGGATAGGATATGGTTTTCTAAAGTTTTAGATGATCAAACAGTTTGAAGGTATATTCTATATTAATTAACATAAATCATATGAAAATAATATTCTACATAAATACATAATTCAATTATATTCTAAGTTATAACTTAATTAGAAATCATATGTTAGTCAACCTATAATTATAGACAGAATAATTTTTGATTAGAAGGGTTAATCTAGTAGACATGAGATAAATATCTATCAATAAAAGTATGTGACATGGTATAATTAATGTTGGTACTATGTAGTAAATATTTATTCGAAGCTGACGCGATTTGAATGGATCGAATCGGAATTAAAATGAATTAGTTATGATTTTCCGAAGTTTTAAGTGGCAGATCCAAAACAAATTGAGCGCATAAATTTAACCATATGTTTCATACTAAAATGAGGTTACTAGATGGTAAACAATATTATCATGAATTTATTGCAACTAAAATGGATCAAAAAGGAATTAAAATAGATTAGATATGAATTAAACAATTCTTTGGATTTATTTTTATACTAAAAATTATTTTCGGGATTTAATTTCAAAATCAATCGAACCCTTTGGACGGCGGACATTATTTTCTATAAGCTCAGGGTGTATTCTATAAATTCATGGACTTGGCTGCTACACTCTTTAAATACGAACAGATGGCGAGTTAATTTCCCTATAACACAGGAACGTCTTTAGAAAACTGTATCGGCTGAACAAGTGCACTGGATTGGAGTCGTCTGATCTAGGATCAAAGGCTGAAGTCTCCTAGCAATGAACTGGTACACTGATGCTAATCCAGTCGTTCGTGATCAAATCAGTGAACTGGATTTAAAACGCCGAAGCGTTCACTGGCTATCTAATCATGTCCGTCCATTCAGATCGAACGACTGGTGCATCATCCCCTACCCCTAGCCATATCGACAGCCGGGCGGCGTCATCAGACCACGACAGAGCCGGCACCGGCAACAGGTGAACTAACTACCCTGTGCCCCAATCTGAACACCGATACCCATAACCGAGAGCAGATGTAATAGCAAGCATAATAGAGGGCGACGAAGCGAAGACGGGCATGACGCTGTCCGTGGCCTCCGCTAGTCTCCAACGAACCATATCAGGCTCCCCTGACGCTCCCCCTGCACGACGACGCCACAAGCACGCTCGACGTGGACAAGGTGTGGTCCCAGGTGGGGAGCATAGTTCATCTATGGCGGCGGTCTCTCACTGCTTGCCTCGACGAGGCGTTCTTGGCTGAACGATACCTCTCTACGGGCCTGATGGATGGATGAGTCCGACAGGGATTATCCTTTCCAGCGTGATTTTCGGCACGACCGGTAATGGTGGTTGCAGCAACTCGCAGCATCCGCGCTGAGTTTGTTACGAGCTTCGATAGAAGAGGTATCTGTTGTAGAGGCTCTACCAGCCAGTGTCATGCGGATGCGGGATGCAAGTACGTGCACAGCAAGAAAAAAATGTGATCAAGCGGGCCAGCTGGAGTGCAAATATGTTCCTGGGCTAAACGTGAGGGAGTGAGGGAAATGGGCTTGGTGCAAGGGGGTGGCCGAGCGGATGACCCATTTTCCCATTTGTTTTCATTTCCTGTTTTTTTCCTTTTTCTAATTTCTGTTTGAAATATCCAAATTCAAACCTGAGTTATGTTTCCAAATTTCATATGTCAAATTCTATGCACAGTCAAAAAGTCTAGCATGGATGCAAGGCGTAATTTATTTATGTATATAATTCATTTATTTAGCTAAGTGCTTCAAATATGCCATACACATATTCTTCGTTTTAAAGAAAACATTATTTTGAATGTGTTGTTAAATTAGAAGTTCAAGTCGATATCCCCTTACATCATTGTTTTAAGGAATTATAATTCGTACTTTTAAAATCTTAACTAAGAGATATCTTAACTTAATTCTTTTAGAGAATAGATCTAAATATATAGTTCAATAGTTTAACACATGATAATTTAACACAAATAGGGAATTTCTTATTTAATCTTTTTTTTTGAAAACACAATTATTTGCTTCATGGGATGAATTATCCTAAATTACCCAAAATAGAATTTTGGGGTGTTACACGATAGTTGTTTTCCCGAAGCATGTCGAATAATAAAATTAAATCACTCTTGGAAGCTGCTTCGGGAGCAGGTGCCGAGGGTTTTTCTAGAAGCCTCTCTTCCACAAGATTTTCTGGTGCAGTTTCTGAAGGTCCCGCCTCAGCATGAGCAGAAGAAGTACTAGCAGTGACCATCTCTCTAGCATCTTCAATTTTGCCACTAGAAGCTTCAGCAAAAATAGGAGGCAGCGTTTTCACAGATTCTAAAACAGCGTCCAAAACACTAGCCATCCTCCTTTTCCTTAGAGTTCCTGTTGTAGTAGCTGACAGCTTCGGCAGCGCTATCACCATCATCTTAGGTTGTTCTGGCACCTTTTCTGCTACCTTTTCTGATTCTAGCTCTCTGGCCGGGTTTGCAATAGCTTCAACAGGCATAGCAGGAGCAGTCTCTGTGGCTAGGTGTGTAGTTTCCGCCCTTTCAATTAACTTCGGCACATCGACCGTCTCGACGGGCCTCGTTCTACGTGTCAAGACCTTGATTTTCTTTGTTTTCAGCTGTTGGAACTTGCTCTCCTGGGCAAGCGGATACAATGGGGAAGTGGAAAAAGTGCAAGAAAAGTTTAACGTGGGATGGCAATTGCTTTGTTAATCTAGCCTCCCAAGGGCACTGTACGGGGGTATTTATTAGTACTCGAGTGTCCAACGTACCAAGGCAAGGATGTTTATGCCCTCGGATACCCGGACTATCCCCAGAATATTCCCATAAAGGAAGGTTATAATCCGCCATTAAAGAAAAGCTATTACAGATTAGGCCCGTAACACGCTTGTCCACGCGGGGCCCGTTACAGTGGGCCAAATTCCACATGGGCCTCTGGGAGAGATGAGGACGCGGGACTAGTAGACTTCGTCGGAGTCAGGCCTTCGTCTTGCAATGGAGAGGACGAAGGGCAACCGTGCCGGTCATCTCGCCTTTGTTGGTGTAGGGAGGCGACGAAGGCTTCGCGCGACGGGTAGCGTCTTTGCCTTCGCCCAACATTTCCAAATGTTGGAACTTGCTCTCCTGGGCAAGCGGATCCAACGGGGAAGTGGAAAAAGTGCAAGCAAAGTTTAACGTGGGATGGCAATTGCTCTATTAATCTGGTCTCCCAAGGGCACTGTACGGGGGTATTTATAGGTACTCGAGTGTCCAACGTCCCAAGGCAAGGACGTTTATGCCCTCGGGTACCCGGACTATCCCTAGAATATTCCCATAAAGGGAGGTTACAGACCATCATTAAAGAAAAGCTATTACAGATTAGGTCTGTAACACGCTTGTCCACGCGGGGCCCGTTACAGTGGGCCAAATTCCACGTGGGCCTCTGGGCGAGATGAGGACGCGAGACTAGTAGACTTCATCAGAGCCAGGCCTTCGTCTTGCAATGGAGAGGACGAAGGGCAACCGTGCCAATCATCTCGCCTTCATTGGTGTAGGGAGGCGACGAAGGCTTCGCGCGAAGGGTAGCATCCTCGCCTTTGCCCCAACATCGCCGCACCAATAGATGTCGAAGCAGTGACTTTCCTTTTTCTCCCTTGCTTTTGCACGGGATAGCAGTAGTCTGGGTAAACGAACCCAATAACATCAAAAACTCTGTTCATCCTCTTTTTGCCGCGAGCACCGAAGGTAGCTGTCATAGCTTCGTCTTCAATCCTCCAGTACGCTGCAAATAGTTCGTCACTTGTTGCCTCAATAGCGTCCAGTCAATCATCATTTGGCTCATCAAATTGGTTTCTGAACCGAAAAGTATACTTAAGATAAACCAGGCCACTCTGGCTGGGCCAGTGGCGGCTTCCTTCGACATTTCCCATTCGCTTGCAAGAGGCCACACTTTATAAGCAATATGCTCTTGAACAAAATCTCTTGTGCCAATATAGGTGCATACGGTGTTGAAAGCAATTCGACATGCTTGCACTTCATTTCCATGTGCGATGGATTGCCTTCTAATGCCGAAGCATGACGATATAGGACGTTGGATAACGTCTTTCACATCTTCCCTCTGACTTAGGTTATTCTTCATATAAAACGATTCCTTCATCCTAGAACCTGGCCACTCCTTCCGAAACATGGGCATAGGGTAATTCACCTTAGAGCGAGGCATAAAGCTGTAACAACCAAAATTATTATGATATTGTTCCTTTCCAGTTGCCTTCGTCTGATAAGACAACTCATGAATATTACAGAAGCATCTCATATCTAGCTCTAGTCCTTGGCTCCTCATGGCCCATATAAAACCTCCTACCCTAATATCAGCTTTGGGGGTAACCTGATGAAGGTATATCCCAAACTTCTTCAAAACTTCGACCAACATCTTGTGGAGCGGAAAGCGAAGCCTAGCTTTCATGAAGCTCCTAAAGACTACTACTTCATCACTTTCTGGTAGGGGAACGGTGTCTTCTCCCCCAGCCCTCACTATACACACATCATGAAAGTAATTGCCTTTCAACCCTTCAATCTGTCCTTGTCTAATTGTGGATTTCCCAATAACAACATGGCTTGGTCTCCACGGCCGATCTTTAGCATCTTCATTCTCACTCTCAACATCAAAGCTTTCACTGTCGCTGGAATCACTAGATAGTCCACCTAACATTTCATTGGTGATTTTCTCTACGTTGGTCCTTTCCATGGCTTCGTAGAAGCTAGCGAGTGTGGGATCAGTGCTTTTCTTATCCTCAGCCATTTCGGTGATGATCACGGTAGAAAGCCGAATCTCACAAACAATTGCAGTCACAGAATAGGAAAACTAAAATGACAAGTGCAGCACGAAAGGTAGATGGCATGAAAAATATTTGCAACACAGCCTTCTATATATATACCTAGAGCCCCACAATTTGGTGGGTCCCGCGGCTCAGAGTGATTTTCTATTCTAGCGAAGGGAAGGTGTATTTTCGGACCTTCGGCTAAAGGCCTTCGTTCACGTCGCAGTCTGAATTTGTTGCAAAGAAACAAATTAATACTGTGAGGGGCTACTGTTGGGGGCCTTCCTCTTCTGAAGGTCCTCAAAAACATAATTAACCATTTGTTTTCATCATAAGCTATTACAGGGAGCTTCGTCTTCAGGATGGAAGTATTTTCCTCATGATGAAGGCATATGAGATGAAGATATGGTCTAAGGATGAAAATAATAAACGCCAAAGCTATCACCAGATTGGTAGCTTCAGCTTGTAATGATCATGAAGTATGATGATGATGCTGACCGAAGGGGAAAAAGACTACTTGGTCCTTAATGACTTATATTACGATCATAAGTGAATATTAGGGACATAAATGTACTTTTATGCGGGCTGCGTTCTGTGCTTATAAATAGATGAACAGTAGCACTGTACTGTTCACACTGATTTGTAATCGCTCTCTCATCAACACCTTCGAGCAAACCGAAGGTATCATCGTAATATAAATCTTGTTAATATTCATACATGTTCTGTGGAATACAAATACGAATGAATCAATGGGATACACCTGTTTTTTTCATCTCTTTGCATTGTTGTTTATCTATAATATGATGAAGGCATGTCCTTCATGACCTTCGTCTGATGATTATTATGTCCACGAGGAGATAATGCTTCGGAAGACGAAGGTCTCTAATACCTAACAACTGTGTTGCCTTGTTCTTGATTCACAGAAGTTGAGAACAAGTGCACAACAGGTGTGATGTTAATTTTGCCTATACCATGTTTGTTTGTATTGCTACGAATAGCAACGAGGTTACGAGTCACTTGAAGACCAAGTTGGTACATGTGAATCTCGAGTCTAAAGCAAGTTGTGCCCTTAATCACTTTTCTTTACCTAATAATGTTCCTGTTAATCACTGTGATATGCTTAGGTTAATTTGATGGGACCTAATAGGTTTTCCTAGCATTGTTTATCCCCCACCTTGCAAACAGATGAATTGGGTAGATTTGCTATTGCTCTACCTGGTTTTGGAAAACTAATGTTTTATTATCATCATGTTACAATTATGTTATTGTTTAATTATTGTTCATGATAAGATCATATTGTTAATTGGAACATGGAGAACCACCCGGGAAAACAGTGGTACCACAAGGGTGGAATGGGGCGTCCTTGGCCAAGTAATTAGGAAAGATAGTGAGAGATTACCTTACCCGGAAGGGGCAAGCGGGGAGACGTCGCTGCTAGAGTATGAGGAGGTCCTCGGGTCGAACTGTCTGTAAAGCTTTTCGGATGAGAGATTCTTATGCTTCCTTCTTCCAGAATCTATAGCGGGTTTTCTCGAACTAGTGGAACTTTGGAAAGGCCTCGTAGTGCTGCCCTGCCTCTCTTCCTTGGAAGAGGTGTATGGGGTCCATACAATCCCGTGGCAAATGGGTAACATGGGTAAGGATGTGCAACCTCTGCAGAGTATAAAACTGGTATATCAGCCGTGCTCACGATCATGAGCAGTTCGGACACTCACATGATTAATCTATGGAATTAAAACTTAATCTGTCATATGCATTGCATCGTGGGTGTTGTTATTAATTTTGATCTCTTATTTATTTGGGCCGGTATCTACTTACACCTAGTAACTGCTAATAAAATTTTGACCAACTCTAAAAGTAATGCTCAGCTTTAACCATCTCCTTTGGTAAGCCTTACACTTCACATGAGCTCCCACCTTTGGTGAGTTCATGCACATTATTACCCACAACTTGTTGAGCGATGAACGTATGTGAGCTCACCCTTGCTGTACTCACATCCCCTAGATCAAGAATAGGTACCACAGGATGAGGCGCATGAAGGATGTTGTGATGAGTTCGTGGGTGGTCTAGGCCGTCGTCTCCCAGTCAACTGTGGTTGCTGGCTCGTTGTCTTCGTATGATGTAATTATTTAATTATTTTGTATAGAACTCTGTTATATATAAATGATGTGAAATTCGTTTCTGTACCATGAGTCATCATAGGTGTGGGACTTGATCCTAGCACACTTGGTGATGATTCGCGCCCGGGTTTGGTGCACCTAAAACCCGGGTGTGACAATAAAGAGGGTACTGGGTTTTTAAAGCTATGCCGCCTAATCACCTATCTTCCAAGAATCTCACTTGTGATCCATTCCTGATTTTGAAGGTTCCAAAGCGAAGAAAGTCTTGCTTCACCTTTATTAGTCCCGACCAAAAATGTGAGTCTCCTGATTTCCATTCAACTTGTACTAGTTGTTTGAATCTAAGATATTTGTTTCTAAGCAATTGTTGCCATGTTCCTTCCATAGTTAGGAGTTTAAACAACCATTTTCTTAGTTGGGCTCTATTCTTTAAATTGAGATCCATGATGCCCAAACCCCTTGGCCCTTAGGTTGACAAAGGATGTTCCATTTGGCTAGGCGGTATTTTTTTTATTCTCATCACTTTGCCAATAGAAACGAGATCGGAAGTAATCAAGCTTCTTCAGGACACCCTTTGGAACAGGAAAAGAGGACATCATATACATGGGGAGACTATTTAAAACTGAGTTGATTAAGGTTAGTCCTCCCCCGATTGATAATGAATAGGAATACCCAAATACCTTAGAGGGATCTCTGCTTTTTTACACCCAAAAATATCTCTATACAATTGCTCATGATCTTTTGCTGCACCAAAGCACCATATTTCGCTCTTATGAAAGTTGATTTTTAGTTCCAAGATTTGTTCAAAGACAAAAAACAACAATTTTATATTGCGAGCCTTTTCCAGATCAACGTACGTATTATCTAAGTGCTACTTTGGGAACGTTAAATCCCCTTCGGTATTGGAGGGGGTTGAGGTGGAAATGAACTAATTTTCTCTTCAATCCCCTTCAATCCTGAATGGGATTCGAGTTTCCAAACTAGCCATAAGAAAGGTTGCCGTTTGTTTGCATGCTAACAACAGGTAAGGTATAAACTCCAGGAAGTTTGTAGTAAAGGTTTGCACAGCACGCACAAACGCGCTGCCATGCCAATCAGGGACAGGGACTTGGCAAAAGGGAGCGTGCGGCTTCTCTGTTTCTTCGGACTGTCTTTGGGCGTGTGTGGCGGATGGCCGAGACGAGACTCCTGCAGGAGTCCCCTAAAAATAGCCACACGGTCTCGTATATATAAACAAGCGCGCCCCGTCCCGTACCTACCCTCATCGCAGATCGCAACACACGGAACCGGAAAGCAAACGCAAGCAACAAGCAATGGCCCGCGCCTGCGTCTTCCTCGTCGTGCTCCTCTTGGCCGCAGTCGCCATGGCGCCGTTCGCGGGCGCGGCGCGCATTGACGTCGTCGAGGGCAGGTCCATGGCGTCCGCGGACGCACCGGAGTCCGCGGCCGACGCTCCCGCTCCTGGCCCCGACTCCTCCTCGACCCCGTCAGAGGCACCCTCCAGCAGCAGCTCTTCCGACTAGCCGCCCGGCAGAGATATCTACGGCGTCCGATCAGTCTTTGGCGCCACCTATGACCTAACGGATCCTGCAAAGCTATATATGATTCTATGGGTTGCAGCAAACGCGCGGAATTAATGTGCTTGCGTGATTGCTTTTCTCTCTCTTTTTTTTGTTTAATAATGTAAAACAAGCATACGGCGATGTTTTAACATGTAAACTGAGCTGTTGTTACTCTTTCCCAGAGCGAGTATGTAGCCCCAGTTTACATCATGGCACTCTTCTCGTTCTGAAGCTTTGGGATAGTCTCGCCGCTCTCAGCTGACTGGTGTCGTATTATTGAAGGCTTTTTTCGTGTCTTGGTCTCTTGGACCATTTTTATTTAGCCCTTATTCCGTTATTTCCATTACACATGAATTAGATAGAATTATAAAAAATTAAGAAGAAATTTAACTTATTATTTAGGATTTAAACCTACTCAATTCGAACAAGCGCTTTTTTTTTATCATGGAAACAAGAGTTCCGACTTTTGCATCAAATGCGTACAGCCATTACTTGTCAATTATTGACTCAACGAACAGTTGTTCAAATAATGAAGCTAACTCAATGAAAACAAATAGCGTGACAATGGATAACACTAGCCAAAATCAAGTCTTGCATTTGATCGTCATCCATAATTCGTAAAGACTTCCATCGCCACCACTTCCAAGGCTTGGCACACATCTATAATTTATTGATGTATTTCCTTCTTCTGTATGAGTCTCCAGTACCTGAACCAGTGAGTATATCTGAAAATGACATGCACAATTGATGGTATTGGTTTGTCATTGAAAGTCACCTTATTTTGAGTAAGCCAAATAGGCCAAAATAAAGCTGATATTTCAGTAAGTAGTAATTTTTTTTATCCCAGATCACTATTACTTGCCCAAGACCCGATAATATGTTTAATGTTAACAGACATTTCTATTTTTATAGCAAAGTTAATTATTCTCCAAATATTTTTAGCAATATAGTAATAAAAAAAGATGTGTTGTATACTCTCATTTTGGTTGCAAAAGCAACAAGTCAAGCTACCTTTCTATCATCTTCTAGCTAAGTTATCTTTTGTGAGGATCACTCCTCGACCTAAATTCCACAAAAAACTTTTACTTTCAAGGGGAGCTTAAGTTTCTAAATCATCTTATTCTGATTGTTGTTGGAATTGTACGTCAACAAATAGTACATAGATTGGACTAAGAAAATTCTATTCTTATGCCCATCCCAAACAAATTTGTCCCTAGATGGGTTCAAACTAACCGAATTTAGCAAATATAGCAAGCTTCGCCACTACACTAATTTAATTCCCGTAATTGTTCTGCGAAAAGACAAGTTAAGGTTTATATCTGGAAAAACTTGTGCAACCAAGGCCGACTTAATACGCACTATGTTAAAAAGGTTTGGGAATTGCTCACTAAGAGATCGGCTGGTTAACCATTTATCCTTCCAAAATCTGGTAGATTGCCCATCCCTCACTTGAAAGTGTCCCCATCTAAGAAATTGATCCTTAATATTCATTAGACCTGACCAGAAGTGGGAATCACCTAGTCTTATGGATATTTAAGTAAGGGATTTATCTCCTAGGTATTTATTTTTGAGTAATTGTTGCCACATCCCATCCTCGTTAAGTAATTTGTATAACCATTTGTTGAGTAAGCAAATATTTTTAACAGCCAAATTAGAGACATCTAAACCTCCTAGCGCTTTGGGTTGACAAAAAATATGCCACCTAGCCAGCCTATACTTCATTTTACTGTTTCCCCCCTGGCAAAAAAATCTGGACCGAATGGTATCCAATTTCTTCAATACGCCCACCGGTAACTCAAAGAAAGACATCAAGATGATAGGTAAACTACTTAACACAGAATTAAGCAAGATCAACCGTCTACGTGAAGATAAAAAATTGGCCTTCCATGTACTAAGCCTCTTTTCAAACCGATCAATAACATCATGTCAGTCACTATTTCTCAACCTTCGATGAATCATAGGAATTCCAAGATATTTGAAAGGCAATGTTCCAAATCCACAACTAAATAAATGTGAATATTTCAATTCATATTCCTTAGCCAACCCGTAGAAAAATAACTTACTTTTGTGGAAATTTATTTTAAACCCACACATTTGTTCAAAAATAGTCAAAAGTAGCTTGATGTTCCGAGCATGTTGAAGATTGTGGTCTAAGAAAACCACCATATCATCAGCATACCGAAGGATAGACAAACCCCCTGGAACCAAGTGCGAAACAATTCCTTGGAATTGATTTTCCTCTTTCGCTCTTGCGAATACAATTGCTAGCATGTTAGCAACAATATTGAGTAAAATTGACGAAAAGGGTCCCCTTGACGAAAGCCCTTAAAAGTGCAAAAGAAAGGATCAACTCCATCATTCACTTTAACACCAATATGACCTCCAGAAGCTATTTTTTGGATCCAAGCAACACCAAGATGGGGAGAAACCCTTTATACGCATTGCTTGCTGGAGAAAACTTCATTTCACTTTATCATAAGCCTTCTCGAAGTCTAATTTAATGATAACTCTATCTAACGTTTTCTTCTTTAATTCATGAATGGATTCATGAAGGATAATAACCCTTTCAAGGATATTATTACCAGGCATAAAAGTTGTGTATGAGGGACTGACAATTCTGTCTGCTACTAGACCTATTCTATTTGTGAAAAATTTAGTAATGATTTTGAACGAAACATTAAGTAAGCAAATAGGTATGTAGTCATGGATTTTATTTGCGTTGTATTTCTTTGAGATTAAAGTAATTATTCCAAAATTTAAGCTGTGAACCGGTAGGGAATTTTTATGAAAATCCTCAAACAAAGAAAACAGATCAAACTTAATAACTTCCCAAAACACTTGATAAAACTCAGCTGGAAAACCATATGGCCCAGGAGCTTTATTATGTTCCATATTAAATACTGTCTTTTTAACTTCTTCTATAGTAAAATTTGTAGTTATTATTTCATTCTCAGAGTCCGAAACTTGGGGAATATCATGAGTATTAGATTCATCAAGTTCGATCAATGTTGTGTCTGGTTTACCAAAGAGGTTTTTGTAATAACTCATAATATGATTTTTAAGCTCTTCCTCATCTAATATATAAGAATCAACATCATCCTCCAATGAATAAATTTCTTGTCTCCGGTGCTTGCTATTAGCCACTAGATGATAATATTTTGTATTATCATCCTCTTGAGGAAATGTTTGACCTTAGCCCTCTGGAAGAGTCGAACTTCTTCCTCTCTCAAAATACTAGCTAGCCTTTCATTAGCAAAAGCTTTAGTGTTCAACTCGTTAGGAGACAAGCAAGTCATTTCTGCCTTTTTATCGAGTTCATCAATCAAATCAGAAAGTTGTTTCTTTTCCCTTTTTATAAACCCTGCTAAATTCTTTGCCCACCCCTTAAATGTTGTCATAAAGTTCTAAACTAAGCACTTAGTGTTGGGTGCTTTCATCTCTGCCGAAGGTCCTCAAGACGAAGACTGTGTAGAAGCAACAATGCAGAATGCCAAAGCTCGGTAGCTTCGGCCTAGACCAAGCAAAGAAGGAAAAAGGACTAGTTAGACCTTCTTAGTTTAAGTTGTTTGTAAACTAATGTCCAAGGACATGGATGTAATTTCACCCGGGCTGCGTCCCGTGCCTTTAAATAGATGAACAGTACGCCCGTACTGTTCACGCTGGATTGTATTCACTTTCTTGCACCCCCGCCTTCAAGCAAGCCCAATGTATCAATGTAATATTAATATTATTGGTATTCTTATATGCTTTTATGGAATGCATGAATAAATTAATTATTATGATATAATTATAATACTTGTCCTTATGTATTCCCATCTTTATCTTAATAAGATGAAGGTAAATCCTTCTTGACCTTCGTCTTGGTAAGCATTATATCTTCAGAGAGATAATGCTTCGAAGGACGAAGGTCATTTATGATTAACAATTGTGTTGTCTTGTTCTTGACTCATAGCATTCGAGAACAAGTAACCAACATTGGCGCCCACCTCTCGTGAACTCACTTCCACAATTGCGACAATGACTTCGCAAGTCAGCCAAGCTGTGGCACCTTCGGCTACAAAGCTGGTGCTCCCGATCACAGGTGGCTCAAGTTCTGAACCAGCCAACAAGAAGCAGAAGAAGGAAGCATAGAGAAGGGTATAACATGTTGGAGTGCAAGGACCCTTCATCAAGTCCAAGTGGTCTCATATACCAACCACCTTCTCCTAGGAAGACCTTGAGCTCAAGGATTATCCCCACAACGATGCAATGGTCATATCTTGTGTCATCAAGGGGTTTGTGGTCCACAACGTCCTAGTGGACACGGGCAGTGCGACAGATATCGTCTTCGTGAAGGTTTTCAGGCAAATGCAAGAGCCGGATGACAAGATACATGATGCAACACACCCCCTCTGCGGCTTCGGAGGAAGACAGATCGTGGCGCTCGGCATGATAACTATACCAGTCACCTTCGGCTATGTTCACAATACAAGGACAAAATAGGTTGTCTTTGACATCGTTGACATGGACTATCCTTACAATGCAATCATTTGACGAGGGACACTAAATGCCTTTGAAACAATACTTCACCCAGCATATCTTTGCATGAAGATACCTTCAAAACAAGGACCCATTGCTGTGCATGGAAGCCAAGAGGCTGCTAGGAGAGCCAAAGGAAGATGGACGGATTCGAAGGCCATCCATAACATAGATGAAGCCCAAGCCCATCAGCAATATAAGCATAAAAGAGAAAAGGCTGCTTCAGCAGATCAACCAAAGCCCATGCTTTTGTGTGAAGACATAGCCGAGCAAAAAGTGCTATTGGGATCTCAATTATCTGACGAACAAGAGAAGACCTTGTTGAGATTTCTATTCAACAACAAAGATGTTTTTGCTTGGTCGGCCAATGATCTCTGTGGTGTCAATAGAGATATCATTGAGCACTTACTCAATGTAGACCCGGCCTTCAGACCAAGTAGAGGCTTCGGAAAATGTCTGATGATAAAGCCGAAGGTGCATGAAACAAAGTGAAAAGACTTCTGAGTGCCGATGTCATCAGAGAAGTAACATACCTATAGTGGCTGGCTAATACTATCATGGTAAAGAAAGCCAATGGAAAATGGAGAATGTGCATTGACTTTACAGATCTCAATAAGACATGCCCGAAGGATGAATTCCCATTGCCAAGAATAGATTCCCTTGTGGATGCAACATCTACTTCAGAGCTCATGAGCTTATTGGACTGCTACTCAGGCTATCATCAAATCTAGAGAAGAAGGAGGATGAGCCGAAGACAAGCTTCATAACTCCTAGTGGGACCTGTTGTTACCTTCAGATGCCTGAGGGGCTCAAGAATGCTGGAGGAAGCTTCAGCAGGATGACTGCCAAAGTTCTTCACAACCAAATTGGTAGAAATGTGCTAACATATGTTGATGATATCATTGTAAAGAGCACAAAACTAGAAAACCATGTTGCTGATTTGCAAGAAATATTTGCCAACTTTAAACGAGCTGGTCTTAAACTAAATCCAGAGAAATATGTCTTCGGAGTGAAGAAGGGCAAATTTCTTGGTTGCTTGGTATCAACAAAGGGTATCAAAGCTAATCCAAGTAAGATATAAGCCATACTTCGAATGGAGCCACCAAAGTCAAGAAAGGGTGCCTAAAGGTTGACAAGAAGGCTAGCATCATTAAATAGATTCATTTCAAGGTCAGTAGAAAGAAACTTGCCATTCTTCAAAGTGCTGAAGTCAGCCGAAGTCTTTTAATGGGGACCAAATCAGTAAAAAGCCTTCGAAGATCTGAAACAATATTTGATAGAACTGACAACCTTAACCCCACCTTCGTCAGGAATTCCATTGCTCCCATATGTAGCTGCTTCCCACGCTGCGGTTAGTGCAGCACTGGTACAAGAGAAGCAGGAGGGCTAGGCAAGCAAACAAGTGCCAGTTTACTTCGTCTTCAAAGTGTTTAGTGCATCAAAGAAAAATTATATAGAGATAGAGAAGGTATTATATGTTGTACTAATGGCTTCCAGGAAGCTTCGGCATTATTTTCAAGCATACCACATTATAGTACCTTCTTCACAACCTCTCAAGGATATAATGAGAAATAGAGAGGCCATAGGAAGAGTTGGAAAATGGGCTGCAGATTTGCTAGCTAAATCAGCGACATAGGGGCTTCCATTACCTTCAGAAGTTTTCTTTGAAACAATAAAAGCACCTTTGGTTGAGCTCATGGAAAGAGTGGTGCTCACAATTTCACCAGTACATAGTGAAGATTGGAGGACTGAGATTGTATCCTTCCTCCAAGGCAACTGTATTTCGGATGATGAAGCTTACAATAAAAGAATGGAAGCAAGGACAAGACCATATGTAATCATAGAAGGGGAGTTATACAAACATGGAGTCTGCTTTCCATTGCTCAAGTGCTTGTCTAGAGCCGAAGGTCAAGAATTGATGAAGGAAATACATGCAGGGTTATGTGGGGCTCATATTGGGTCTAGGTCTTTGCTAGGGAAGGTTTTCAGACAAGGTTTTTACTGGCTGAAGGTAGCTTTGGATACAGCAGATTTAGTTCAAAAATGTGAAAGTTGCCAAAGATATGCCAGAGACCAGAAGCAACCTTCATCTCTAACCCAGCTAATACAACCAACTTGGCCATTGCAAAGATGGGGCTTAGATTTGTTAGGTCCACTTCCACCAGCGCAAGACAACTTGAAAGATGGGGCTTAGATTTGTCAGTTCGATGCTGAAACATTCAAAACCTTTTGTAACCAGATTGGTACAAAAATACACTTCACATCAGTGAGGCATCCGGAGTCAAATGGACTGGTAGAAAGGGCAAACGAAATTATAATAACAAGAATAATGAAGTCACTCTTCAATCAACCCAAAGGGAAGTGGCCAAACGAATTAATAAAGGTAGTGTGGAACCACAACACTGCTGTTTCAAGGTCAACAGGATTTACCCCATTCAAGCTTCTGTTCGATGACGAAGCAATAACACCGGAAGAAGCAAGAACGGGTTCAATAAGAATCTTAGCTTCGATAGAGGATGAAGGTGATTGCCAAGTAACAAAAGACACCATAGAAGGGACTAGACTACAAGCAATAGAACACATCAATAAGTACCAGGCCAAAACAATCAAATGGCGTGATAGAAAGGTAAAATTGAAGAATATTAAGCTAGGACATTTGGTGCTTCGTAGACTAGCCAACCTTGATATAGTGGGGAAGCTTCAGCTCAAGTGGGAAGATCCCTTTTTGGTGGTATCTTCTTCAAGACCTGGATCTTACAGATTGAAAGACATGGATGGCAACGACATACCAAGGTCTTGGAATGTGGATGAGCTTCGTCAGTATTATGTGTAAACAATGTAATTTTCTTATTTTTTCCTATGGCACCCTTCTCCTTTCAAGAGGGGAGAAATGTTTTAATGGGGCCATAGGTTGTAATTTCCATTTTTTGTTTAGCCCTATGCAATACAAGGGCCAAATTCCCCCACATGTAAAATGTAACAACAGGGATCGCACCATCGAGTGCAAGAGGCCATGAAGAAGCTCAAAAGTCGTTCATAAGGGGATGCAGAGCTTAAATGCCACCTAAGTAAAGGGTGAAGAAGCTCTAAAGTCGTTCCTAAGGGAATGCAGAGCTTAGCTCAAAAGACGTTCCTAAGGGGATGCAGAGCTGAAATACCACCTAAGTAAAAGGTGAAGAGACTCAAAAGACGTTCCTAAGGGGATGCAGAGTCTGGGTATGTTTTTGGCATACATTTGCATTTTTCATCGCATCATCCTTTGCATTCATGTGAGCATACATTAGACATTCGTAGGCTCATCATCATCATGGCATAAAGCATAGAAATTAACAGGAAAAACAGGAAATGCTTGTCCTTGACGAGAAAACGCTTCATTGCATACGAAGATGCTTTGTCTTCAATCAAAAATGCTTTAGTGCGAACGAAAATAAGGGAAGGTGTTTTTCGCCTTCGGCTCAAAAGATTACAAGCATTGGTTTCATCCATAACAAAGCAATTCACACATAAGCGAAAGGTAAAATGGTATTACAAGGTATTAACAAATATGTACAATATTTTGTTCAACTGTCAATTACAATTTTTTGCCATATGTTACAAAGAGTTCCTAAGTCTTCCTATAGATAAATACAAAAGGAGATTCTATAATCTTCAGTACTTCGGAACAAGCTTCGGCTTAGTGACCTTCGGCGCCATCATTCTGCAGGAAAAACAAGGTATAAGGTAATTGGAAATTTGATAAGGAGAAATCAAGGTAAAAAGACAAAGGAAAAGTTTTATACTAAGTTAAGCAGCTTTTGTGCTTCATCCCCGGCCAATTCACGCCTGCCCTTTGCCCAAATCTGGGTAATAAATCTATTTCCTATACTTCGGGCCTCAAACGAAACGTCAACCAAATCTGATGATGAAAGATTGAAGTTTGGCTTGTTGACGACACTCGCGTGATTGCACCCGGCCTTCATGAATGTTGTAGCTGTGCCGCGTGAAGCCACCAGAGCATAGAAATCTCCTTGTCCAGTTATAACTTCATCAAGGGCCTCAACTTCATTCTCGATATGCTCGAAGGCCTCGGGGATATCTTCAGTAGAAGGGGTGATTTTTTTTTAGAAGCGGCTCCGACTGAGTTAAATATCTCCTTCAATCGAGTAATACATCGGGTGGCAAAGCCAGAGCATTTATCTCGAAGGTCCTTAACAATTTCACTTAGCTTCACATTCTTTGCGGCTTTGGCTTCGATCTTTGCTTTCAGTTCTTTTGTTTCCTGGTCGAAGCGCTCTGACCTCTCGTTCAAAGTTACTCGAGCTTCGTTTAGCTCTTTGCTCAACTTATCGTTATGAGACCACGCTTCTGCGAGGGAGCCTTCGGATGATTGCAGCAGGCTGTCTTGTTCTTTTAAAGAATCTTCAAGTTTCTTAATTTTATCTTCCAAGCCCTCAATAATAACTTCGTTTCTTCTATCTTCGGTATCTTGCTGCATTTTCAAGGCTTTGCTTAATAACATACTCTGCAAAACAAATTAAAATTAGAATACCCCAACCATTTCGATGGTAATATTAAAAAGTGTAGATAAAAACCTCACCTTGAAATTGGAATAAAACAAACTACCGACAATATGTTGCCGCCTGTAGCAGCTAATGTCAGTCTCCAACTTCGGGAATCCAACACTCTTGGATAGGGTGCCTACAATCTTCGCTCCAGCGCGGTCACGAATGCATCCCAAGATTTCTTCATCGACCCCACCGAAGAGCATGGACCCCGGTTGGTAACCACAAGACATAGAGAATTCTTTCAGCTCTAATTTATCTTCCTCAGAAAGTTTCTAGCCACCCAGGTGCCAAAGGTCAAAATCTTTCTCTTTCGAAGAAGTATCAACAATTTTCTTCCCTTTATCAGGCACTGTGGCCATGCTTTCCTCTATGGCCACACCTATCCCTTTCACAACCACATCTAATATAAGTTTGTCAATTTTTGATATTGTGGCTGTGAGTTCTTGAGCTTTAGCTCCATCAGCATCTTTAGTATCTATAGGAATTGCTGCTTTCATCGCCGAAGCTGAAGGCGGCATTTGCTCAATTGCTTGCATTACATTCACAATTCGCCATTTCTTTTGCCCTCCAACCTTCTCCTTCGAAGCCAAAGGCACTTTCATCTTCTGTAAAAGGTTGGTCAGTTCTGATCTCAGAGGACTTATCAGCTTGAATGGTGGGGATTCAGTCATTACCTTCAAAGTTTCCACCACCTCGACAGCAATGGGTGACAAAGGGCTCAAGGTCTCCTTCGGTGCTTCATCTACCTTCGGTTCAGCAGAAGGTATCTCACCAAGTTTCCTTTTCTTAGGGGCTTGCGCCTTCAACTCCGGCGCTGCTTTCACTTTCTTTAGAGCCTTTTGGTCCGCCTTCACGGACCGAACAGCTTCTCGGCTCAGAATGCTGACAACTCTTTTTCTCTTCGCTCCCTCGGCCCCTTTGTCAAGTCTTTCATAATCTGGATACTCGAAGTTTAGTGCATTCATTACCCGATTTAGCCTTCATTTCGATCGGGTGCCGAAGGCAGCAATCATTAATTGATCCACTTTCTTCGTATAATTGCCAAGAATCTCGTTGCACATAGTTTCGATCATCTCTAGCCATTTAGTGCACGGTTTCTTGAATTGCTTCTCAAATTTGAAACGGTAGGGGAGCCGAACAAGTTCATATTTCTTTCCCCCTTCTTCTTCGGCATCCCCCAATAGCTAGAGGTCAGAAAAGTCTTGTTTGCCAGGTATTCCTGTACTAAATACCTGGTGCTAATTTCGACAGCCACCACTCTGAATTCAACCTCGGCCAGCTGGCACGAGGAACCGAGTTGCATATGGCACAATGGCCTTGTCATTCCGAAGCTTAATCGCATAGGACTCATAACCATGGTCATCAACTTCTCCCTCTTCTTCTCATCAGCCTTCACATAGAACCACTCATTTGTCCACCCAGTTGGCCACTTGGTGCAGTAGCCAATTATCAGAGCTCTGGTGTCCTTTCGGTACACAAAGTTATAGCATCTAAAGTTTTTGTGAAGGCCATCTGCTCTAGCCTTCATCTGATAGTGCAACTCATGCATTCGGTAGAAACCTTCGGCATTAGCACTCATGCCCTTGCTTTGGAGAGCCCATATGTACACATCAGCCCGATAATGGCATTTGGCGTCAGATGATGAAGGTATATCTCAAACTTCTTTAAAACCTCTCCTATTATATCATATAGAGGGAACCGAAGCCCAGCCTTGAAGAAGTTTTTATAAACAACAATTTCATCCTCCTTCGGCTCTGGAATCACCTCCTCGCCAGCAAAACAAATAAGTTTACTCTCTGTTTCCCCAAAATAGCTCAGCTTTTTCATCATAACCAGGTCCTCCGTTGACATGGTAGACTTTCCAAATTCAATGTGGCTCGGTTTCGACGGGCTCAAAATACTGTTGTCCTCTTCAAACTCATCATCACTCCCATCCTCAGCCACAGTTTGCTCAGCTTCGGCAGTGTTACCTTCGACAACAGCTTCTTCCGGCACTACTAAACCCGATCGCCTCATCATTTCTGATATTGGAGCTGTCTCTGTCATTTCAGCATTATCTCCCTCATGGGACACCCTAGCAGTGGACCTTACTCGAGCCATCTCAAGTATCGTGGTTCCTTAAGATGAAGCTGACTTCGAATGACAAAGAGTGTGTCTGGAAAGAGCAAACCGGAAAGCTTCGGCTTTGGTTAAAATTTTTAACAGCACAATAATGCAATGTCAAAATGAATGCTATGGTAACTCCTCACCAACCTGTCTTCTAGTGCTGTATGGGAAGAAGGCAAACCGCCAGATCGCCCACACTGACTGAGCAGTGGACCGCTTGACGCTCGGAATATTTTAATCGTTTTTCGGTAACAAGCTCAGGGAAGGTGTTTTCCGGACCTTCGGCATTTTAAAGCCTTTGTGATTTTTGCGAATCGAGCTCATTACAAAAAAATGATCTAGCACCACAAAGGGGCTACTGTTGGGGGCCTTCTTCTCTGTCGAAGGTCCACAAGATGAAGACTGCGTAGAAGCAACAATACGGAATGCCGAAGCTCGGTAGCTTCGGCCCAGACCAAGCAAAGAAGGAAAAAGGACTAGTTAGACCTTCTTAGTTTAAGTTGTTTGCAAACTAATGTCCAAGGACATGGATGTAATTTCACCCGGGCTGCGTCCCGTGCCTATAAATAGATGAACACTACGCCCGTAGTGTTCACTCTGGATTGTATTCACTTTCTTGCACCCTCGCCTTCAAGCAAGTCGAACGTATCAATGTAATATTAATATTGTTGGTATTCTTATATGCTTTTATGGAATGCATGAATGTAAGGCCCAAAATTTGTATAAGAAAAAATAATAAAATAAATATATAAACAAATAAAATAGTAAATTTAGATATCTCAAATTATACTTGAGTGTTGAAAATTAAATACTGAATTTTTGAAAACCAAGAATTATTTTAGAAAAGAAGTAATAGAAAAGTTTTCTATCCAACTAAATGATTATGTATTTCATTAAATGATGCACCATAAGCATTTATTTGCATGAATATTTAATTTTGAAGTAACTTTTAATTCTTGTCCCACAATCAAAATACTATTTTCCTAAAAAGAAAGGAACAATATGAGTGTGTTTCATATTTCAAACATCTACCAAACAAATAAATAAAATAAAATAAATATATATCTATTGCATCATAATTGATTTTGAGTATGTTTTAAAAGTTTGAATTCTTAAACTTTATCTTGAATTTGAATTTGAAATTTGTAAATCAAAAGGGAATAGAAAATGAGAAAGGAATTTTTAATGAAACCATTTATTCCTTCCATAAATAATAATAAGGTAAAACAAAAGTGTTTATACCCACTTTAGAATAAATTGTGACTTTTGGAAAGTGGAAGTTCAAAACATGAATTTGAATTGACCTAAAGCTTCAACTCTATGTGAATTGAATTAAAAACTTGGAATTGAAAATAAATAAAAGAAGTAAATAAACCTTGCACTCATGCTTGGAGTTTGGCTATGCATTTGAAACTTGAACTCAAACTTTGAGTTAAATTCCAAACTAAATTTGAATTTCAATCAAGAAAGGAAATAAAATAAAATAGGAAAGAAAATGTATACAAAAATAAATAAAAAAAGGAGAACCATACCTGCGTGGGCCCAAACCTGTAAGTCAGCCCACTTGCACCGCACCAAACCCCTATGTCGCCCGCGCGGTGTTGTCTATGGCGCAGCGGACCCACTTGCAAGCGACTGTCCTTGGCTTCGCACACTCGTTGCGGCCGATTCCCTGACTGTCTAGTGGGGTCCACACGTCAGTCGCTGTAACGTCCGGTGCGGAGCTTTCCCCTCTGCCCGTGGGACCGCCGGTCGGGGGCGTCGTGCTCGCGAGATTGGTAGGCTGAGCCAACGGCATTACGCGGTGGACGAGCCAGGATTCCAGTGGGCTTCGGGGAGGTTGTTGCTGCCGATCGAGGGAGTATTAAACCCGCAGCCGTGCGCATCATGACCTGACCACATCTCATACCCAGTGCCGACCTCCACCATAGCCAAGAGGGCGGAGAAAAACGAGCTCCGCCGTCGCCGTGTTGGGTGAATCACCATGGTGGGGCTGGGGCATCGCCATTGGTTGGGTCTGCGGGTTCAGTAATACTCGCGGAGTCTGGCCGTCGCATCTGCAAACAAAGTAGTGTGCGACGTGCGTGGTGATTCCACACCGGAGTTGCGCTCCGCCGTGAGTCCTGCGGGTACCACGGCCAGGCTGCTCCCCACATTATCACAGGTATGATGCCCTTCATGCTGTTCGCCGTGACCTCCCCTCCACGCTTAGACCTTTTATACCGAGGCTTAGGGCACTAGGGCTTCATTCATGTGACGAAACCTCCCAAGTCATTAGGCCCACCTACAGTTGTCTTTGTCCAACGGACCTTAGACAACCCTGTAGATGCACATAATCACTCGACAAGTTCGGTATCTTTTTTGTTTTCCTTGCCCAAGAGCGTTTCACCCATCACGCAGATATTACAACACATTGGAGGAACGAATAAGCGGAAGCAAATTACAATAACCTAGTTTATATTCATTAAAATATAGAAAGAGTATTATTATTACATCACCAGGATATAAGAGTGCATAAGTATTATTATTACAACCCTGGGAGGCAAAAAATCCTCCCACATAAAAGTATAATGTTTTTTCAAAAGGGAGGCCTGCATCCTCCCGCAACCACGTTACTGTTGAGGTTCGTCCTTGGGCACCACATCCTTGGGCACCACCCTAGTGCAAAAACAGCAAAAATCTGTTGTTTTTATCACCTACAACAATATGGGTTCGAAAACCCTGAGTACGAAGTGTACTTTCGCAAGTCTTACCTATCAAAATAAAAGACTCTCAAGGATATGCTCCCTTAAGGGAGTCAAGGTAAGGCTTAATCAAAAATCAAGACTCTGTTTGCAAAAATGCTTACTAATAGTGGATCCTTAAAAATCCAGTTTTATTAGCAAGTTAAGTCATTACGTGTCACTAGAGTTCTTTCTACCCTAGTTCAAGCACTTGGCCTATACTAGCCGTCTTTTATCACCCTTTTACTTTACTGGATTGCTACGTGTAGGTCAGTGACCAAGTCTTCATATCCGAGAAGTAACGGTGATCCGAATCGATTAATACCCAGCTGGGGATCTCCAATCACACGACATATGTAGCAGTTAACCCTTGCATATGTCAACTCGCCACCGGGTTTCTTAAGACCAGACTGGGTTCACGCCAACCGAGAGCATAGATACACCACCGTCCAGCCTCTTGCCACGGAGGGTACACTCTACTCTCGCCATCTCTCCACTCCCATTGCATGTTGGTCTGCCTGAGGCAAAGCTTACCCATGATGTGGCATGTGACCAGTTAAAAGGTCCTCAATCATCAAGCCTACATCGAGACGGTCCTTAATCGACTCAGACAGAGACACTACACCGAGACTTCCTTCTCGTGCAAGTCACCCGCCTGGTCTCAGCTTTATCATTTTAACCCAAAGTTTGGTACCTAACGGAGGTACATCTTTTCTGATGTTGAACCCATCATGGCCATGATGGATCCACCATCCACTTTTAATTTTTGAAACATCCCATCCACTGTGAAGCATTACCTTTTGTTTGAAAGCAAAACATTTGTTTTTCTAAAGCAGGACTAAGCATCAGAACAACCTTTTAAGAAAAACAAGTAATCAAGGAATAGTAAACAGTTCCAAGGAAGGAAATGCAGCAATTGGTTTAACACCCAACTCCTATCACCTAATGCATCAATCAAGTGATAAAGAGTTTAAAACAACAAGGAGGTGGTAAATGCACTGGGCCTTGCCTTGTGTTGTAGGAGAGTCGGGCTCTGTTCCACAGATGTCAAAGTAAAAACAGTTCCCGGCAGGTGGATTTTCTATTGATGGAGTAGTCTCTTCCTCTTCAACAGTTATCTCTTCTTCGTTCTCTATATATAGCTATATATATAACCATGAATGTTCATGTAATGGTTATGAAAATGCAATAATAGAGAAACTACACTAAGTTGTATCTTGAATATAACTTTCCTTCACGGTGCTCCAGGGAAACTAGGGTTTTTCTGAGTCAATACCTTAGTAGGATTAAACATTTTTTTACCATAAGGAGCTAGGGTTTTGGTTTAGGCATCAAACAATGTCCAAAGCAAGTCAAACTTCACTCATAGGATCTAAACAACAAATTAAGCTTATCCAAAAATTTTAGTGATTTTTGGAGTCATTAAATATTTCCTAAAATTCTAGAGGTATAGGCTTAAACTCTTTTAAATACCTATTAAGTCTTTGTTTGGACTAAAAATCCTAGAACCATTTTTACTAAATACTAGAGAAATCTAGGAATCCAAAAAAATTAGTTTCATATTTTTATCATTTTTCTATAATTTTCTATGGATTTCCTAAGTCTGGTAGAAAAAGAAAAAGGAAAAACACCAACAGTGATGGACTCAATTTAGCCCGAGTCAGCCCAATACAAGCAGAACGTGCCCGCGCGCGCCCACGCTGGTGGATTTGCACTGGGGACCCTGGTGGTTTGAAAAACCCGTTAATAGTCCCGCGCACTATTTTAGTGTGTCACTGACATTTACACTGAGGCCCTTCACTTTCTAATTCTTCACAACTAGCGATCCCCGACCGTGGACGGCGGAGCAACGACTCCGGCGAGCCTGTACCAGCCAGGATACGTAATGACCGGTGCTCGGGAGTGGTTGACACCTAATCCGACCCCTAATAACCATTTCCCCCCAATCAATTTCAAGGTTCTAGCCCCTAATCTCTCTGCCCACGGTGGCAGCGCGATCAACGGACAACTCGAAACATTCTCGATGATCCTACGGGTTCTAGTTCAATTGGTCGGGTCAAGAAGCATCACGCACATAGGGATGCTAAAACAAGAGCAAGGAGGGCATGATCGGACCTGTGGAGAGCTGGCCACGGCGAGCTTACACACGCGGTGTTCTTGGCCGATTTGGGGGAAATCTCAAATTGGGGAGCTCTGGTGGACGATCTGAGGCACGGGTTGGTGTATTGGATGCTTGATTACCTAGCGGAGCCGATGGCATGCTCAATTTATAGGACCTGAGGGCGGTGGCCCATGAATTTGAGATGGCGTGCTGGCGGCCGGAGAGAGGGGAGAGCACTAGCGCAAAGGATTGGTGGCTTTCACCGTGGCGAGGTCACTGGCGACCAACAGACATGCTTAAGATGAGTTACTGCGACGTGGCAGAGCACCAAGGCACGTGGCACGCGGTCGATAGGCGGCTAACTCCGGTGAGCTTATCTGAACCGATCGTGAGTCAGGCGGACATAGCGGCCGGGGCTGAACAGTGGCCTAAGTTCATCCTCAATGCGATATTTCTTACCCTGAGCAGCTATCTATACTCCATTGAACACGAATCGCAGCGCCTAGCGCAAATCCGAGCGCAGGGTCGCCGGCGTCGAGGTTCACTGAACCAGTAGATCTTTTTGCTACTATACCATCAAGAACTTCTTCAGTCATTCTAATAGAGCGTTTTGCAGCGTGATTTGCTTCAAATTTTATGTAGTGACTTGACCACCTCTTTGTATCAAGATTGTAGCTCTATAAACCAGCTACAAAATGACTATAGCGACCTGACTCATTTACCCAATCCTTTGAGCTTGAATCGAGTCCAAAGTTGAGTAGATTTCACTGTCAGTGAAAATTAAGACTATAGGGTGACTGACAGCAGTACTTTGGGTCCATTTAACTCCAACTTTTGTACAGCACTCATGTCTGATGACTTAACCAAAGTTATACTCCTTTAGTAGCTATGTAATCTTGATGTGTTGACCTAGGGCAAATTCTTTATGATTTGGGAGATATAAAGCTCTAAAGTTGACCCATTTTAACTGAATGCACACTTAGTCACATATGGTTTATGGGTTCCCCATTTTGCAAACAAGTCCAAATCCCACAATTTGACTTGCAAATCCTCAAATGTGTGAAACATATAATTTGTGGTGCTCTAATACTTTGGTTTTTGCACTTGGGTCCAAAAGTGCACAAAATCTACACTTAGCCCCATAGGGTTCTAATTTAGGGTTTTCTAGGGGTCTTTTCAGGGTTTTTAGCACTTTAGGGTTTTAGGGTCACTAAAGTCTATCAAAGATGATATTTTATGATCATGTCTCATGTCTTTTGAGGTTTTCACATATTTGGGCTTCACTTATATACATAAGCCCTGATATGAGGTTAAGCACTTTATCCTAGGGTTAACCACACATCAAGTCACTTTAGTACAACTGTTTTGAAATTTTTACCTAGTGAATGCACTCTAGGTGTGACAAACACATGATATGCCAATGCTCATGATGTTATGCTCAATTCTTAGTGATAGTAACACCAGGGGTGTTACAATTCACCTTCACTCCGATGATGGTCCGTCGGGGGAATGGGCACGCTGCCGTGGGTCGTGTCAGGAAGTGGTGGAACGGCTCATGGCCGTTCGATCCCGTTGTGCGGTCAGGATTAGTTAATTGCATACCTCTTCGCGTGATCATTCGTGGTCGTAGATCTAAAATCCGATGGGTGTGAGTCAATCTCGGTTATGTAGAACGTGGACCGTAGATCTCCGACCCAGCGGATCCCGCAGCGTAATGATCCATTTATAAGTCAAGCTAATCGGAGCCATTCATCTCTGATCGGATGGCAGTAAGTCAACCATATCGCTTCGACGCTAATATTATGCAAAAGGGACCTTGTAGATTTATCGAATTAAACCGCCATCCAACCTAGTGATAAAGTAATTATAGAAGAGCCCTGGATTTTACAAAATGAACCCTGAGCTTCTTAGAAGTCACATGCGCAGTCCATGAACCTAATAAATCAGATAAATTAATATAGAAAATGATTTTTTTATAAAAATAAATCCAAAGACTTGTGAAATTCATATTTAATTCATTTTAGCTCCTTTTTAATCCATTCCAGTTCCTATAATTTGGTAATAATATTGTCTATCACTGAGTAACACTGTTCTAGCATGAAAACTATATTAAAATTTATCACGCAATTATGTTTGTACCAAACACATAAGGACTTCAGAAATTCATAACTCGCAATCCGTAACTCCAAATTGATCCATTCCAATTGTAATAAATTCATAATAATATTGTTCATCCTCTGGTAACCTTAAATTAGTATGAAACATAAGATTAAATCTATGTGCTAGATTTGTTTTGTATCTACCACTTAAACTTCAGAAAATCATAACTAATTCATTTTAACTCCGATTCGATCCATTCAAATTGTGTTGGCTTTATAAAAATATTCTCTATGTAGTAACAGTATTAATTATACCATAACACATACTTTTATAATTAAATATTTATTTATCCTTTGTCTCCTAGATTAACTCTGCTAATCTTAGTTAATCTCACTATAAATATAATCTAGATTAAAGTTAGATTAGTTATTTAGAATATAATTTCCTCATATATTGTATAATAATCAATTTATGATATAGTTTAACATTTGGACCACATAGATCTCCTATAAATCATAACTCGGTAACCGTAACTCCGATTTTAGTGATTCTCGATCCCACGATCTCGTAGCGATGCGTAGATTATTATTATTCAGTTTGTGCTTATGATTGATGTGATGTTAATTTTGCTTATGCCATGTTTTTTTGTATTGCTATGAATAGCATTGAGGTCTGAGAATCTGAAGATCATCCTGGTACCTAGAATCTCAAGTCCAAGGCAAATTGTGCCCTTAACCACTTTTACCCAATAATGTTCTTTATTATCACTTATCAATGCATATGTTTAATTTTGATGGGACCCAATAGGTCACCCTAGACTGGTTACCCTTTTACCTTGTTCACCCTTGAATCATTTGGGTAGTTTTGCTATTGCTCTATGGTTTTGGGATTAATATTACATTATGTCCACATTCCAATTATTCTGTTATTTTATTTATGTTCATGTCAATATCATTATTTTTAATTGGAACATGGAGCTTAACTTGAGAAATATGTGCCACCACAAGGGTGGAATAGGACGCCCTTGGCTGACTAATTAGGAAAGCTAGTGGAAGACTACCTTACCCGAAAGGGGCAAGTGCAGTAGGGGAGTAGGCGTGTAGGGAGGTTCTCAGGTTGATTTTGGTGCGATGGCGGTCAGACGAGGGATTCCTGCATTGCTCTTCCCAGAAATTGTAGCGGGTTTTCGGAAGCTAGTGGAACTTTGTAAAGGCCTCGTAGTGGTACCGTGCCTCGCTTCCTTGGTAGAGGTGTATGGGCCCGTACAACCCCGTGACAGATGGGTAACAAGACTTGTGGGTACATGGTACAACCTCTGCAGAGTGTAAAACTCGTATACTAGCCGAGCTCACGGTCACGAGCAGCTCAGGACTCTCACATGATTAAATTATGGAACTAAATTCAATTTGTCATTTGCATTGCAAGGGATTTATTATTGATTTTGTTCTATTATTATTATGGTTTGGTATTTACTTACATTTAGTAACTGCAAATAAAATTTGACCAACTTATTAAAAGCAATGCTCAGCTTTAACCCCTATTATTGATCAGCCTTACACTTCACATGAACTCCCACCTTTGGTGAGTTCATGCTCATTATTCCCCACAACATGTTGAGTGATGAACATATGTGAGCTCACCCTTGCTGTCTCACACTCCCCCATAGGTCAAGAACAGGTACCGCAGGATGAGATGCATGAAGGATGTTGTGATGTGTTCGTGAGAGGCCTAGGTCGTCGTCTCCTAGTCAACTTTGGGTTGCTGGATCGTTGTCTCCTTATGATATAATTATTTATTTATTTTGTACAGAACTCCTATTATATAGTAAAGTTGTAACATTCGTTTCTGTACCATGATTCATCATATGTGTGAGACTTGGTCCCAGCACATCTGGTGATTATGTTCGCATCCGGGTCCCTAAAACCCGGATGTCACAGAAGTGGTATCAAAGGAATGTTGACTGTAGGAAAAAACCTAGATAGAACTGGACAACTCTTATTTACTTACCTTGCTATTCTGATCCTTTCTAAACTTTTCTTAATCTTTTCTCATCTATTTCCGCTTTACTCTGATTATTCTTACCTTTTTCTTCTAAAGACAAATGTGGATTTCACACTTAGAAATCTTGTGCCTAAATCAGACATAAGGGAAAATATTTATAAAATAGATGAGAAAAGATTCTCTCTTATCTTAATAGACAACACAGAATATTCCGCATCGCTACGAGTCTAATCTTTTCTTAATCTTTTCTCCCTTCTAAACTTTTCTTCGCCGTGCGTGGTGATTCCACGCCAGAGTTGTGCTCCACCGTGAGTCCTGCTGGTACAGCGGCCAGGCTGCTCCCCCACATTATCGCAGGTATGATGCCCTTCATGCTGTTCGTCGTGACCTCCCCTCCACGCTTAGACCTTTTATACTGAGGTTTAGGGCACCAGGGCTTCGTTCACCTTCGCTCCGATGATGGTCCGTCGGGGGAAGGGGCGGTGCCGCCGTGGGTCGTGTTGGGTAGTGGAGGGAATGGCTCCTGGCCGTTCGATCCTGTTGTGCGGTCAGGATTAGTTAATCACATACATCTTCGCGTGATCATTCGGGGTCGTAGATCTAAATTCCGATGGGTGTGAGTCAATCTCGGTTATGCAGAACACGGACCGTAGATCTTCGATCCAGTGGACCGCGCAGTGTAACGATCCGTTGATAAGTCAAGCTAATCGGAGCCGTTCATCTCTGATCGGATGGCAGTAAGTCAACCATACCGCTTCGACGCTGATATTATGCAAAAGGGACCTTGTAGATTTATCGAATTAACCCGCCGTCCAACCTAGTGATAAAGTAATTATAGAAGAGCCCTTGATTTTACAAAATGAACCCTGAGCTTGATAGAAATCACGTGTGCAGTCGAGGAACCTAATAAATCAGATAAATTAATGTAGAAAATGATTTTTTTATAAAAATAAATCCAAAGACTTGTGAAATTCATATTTAATTCATTTTAGCTCCTTTTTAATCTATTACAGTTCCTATAATTTGGTAATAATATTGTCTATCACTGAGTAACACTATTCTAGCATGAAAACTATATTAAAATTTATCACACAATTATGTTTGTACCAAACACATAAGGACTTCAGAAATTCATAACTCGCAATCCGTAACTCCAAATTGATCCATTCCAATTGTAATAAATTCATAATAATATTGTTCAATCTTTGGTAACCTTAGTTTAGTATGAAACATATGATTAAATCTATGCGCTAGATTTGTTTTTTATCTACCACTTAAACTCCGGACAATCATAACTAATTCATTTTAACTCCGATTCGATCCATTCAAATTGTGTTGGCTTCATAAAAATATTCTCTATGCAGTAATAGTATAATTATACCATAACACATACTTTACAATTAGATATTTATTTATCCTTTGTCTCCTAGATTAACTCTACTAATCTAGGTTAATCTCACTATAAATATAATATGGGTAAAAGGTAATCCATAATTAAGTTATAATCTAGATTAAAGTTTTTCAGAATATAATTTCCTCATATACTGTATAATAATCAATTTATAATATAGTTTAATATTTGGACCACATAGATCTCCCATAAATCATAACTCGGTAACTGTAACTCCGATTTTAGTGGTTCTCGATCCCATGATCTCATAACAACGCGTAGATTTTTATTATTCAGTTTGTGCTTATGATTGATGTGATGTTAATTTTGCCTATGCTATGTTAGATTGTATTGCTACGAATAGCAACGAGGTCCGAGAATCTGAAGATCATCCTGGTACCTGGAATCTCAAGTCTTAGGCAAGTTGTGCCTTTGACCACTTTTACCCTATAATGTTCTTTATTATCACTTATCAATGCATAGGTTTAATTTTGATGGGACCCAATAGGTCACCCTAGACTGGTTACCCTTTTACCTTATTCACCCCTAAATCATTTGGGTAGTTTTGCTATTGCTCTATGATTTTAGGATTAATATTAGATTATGTCCATGTTCCAATTATTATGTTATTTTATTTATGTTCATGTCAAGATCATTATTTTTAATTGGAACATGGAGCTTAACTTGAGAAACACGTGCCACCGCAAGGGTGGAATGGGATGCCCTTGGCTAACTATTTAGGAAAGCTAGTGGAAGACTACCTAACCCGATAGGGACAAGGGCAGTAGGGGAGTAGACATGTAGGGAGGTTCTCGGGTTGATTTTGCTGCGATGGCGGTCAGACGAGGGATTCCTGCGTTGCTCTTCCCAGAAACTGTAGCAGGTTTTCGGAAGCTAGTGTAACTTTATAAATGCCTCGTAGTGTTACCCTGTCTCGCTTCCTTGGTAGAGGTGTATAGGACCCGTATAACCCCGTGGCAGATGGGTAACATGACTTGTGGGTATAGGGTACAACCTCTGCAGAGTGTAAAACTGGTATACTAGCCGAGCTTACGATCACGAGCAGCTCAGTACTCTTGCATGATTAAATTATGGAACAGAAATCAATTTGTCATTTATATTGCATGGGATTTATCATTAATTTTGTTATATTATTTTGTTTGATATTTACTTACATTTAATAACTGCTAATAAAATTTGATCAACTTATTAAAAACAATGCTCAGCTTTAACCCCTACTATTGATCAGCCTTATACTTCACATGAACTCCCACCTTTGGTGGGTTCATGCACATTATTCTCCACAACATGTTGAGCCATGAATATATGTGAGCTCACCCTTGCTGTCTCACACCCCCACAGGTCAAGAACAGGTACCACAGGATGAGGCGCATGAAGGATGTTGTGATGTGTTCGTGAGAGGTATAGGCCATCGTCTGCCAGTCAACTTTGGGTTGTTGGATCGTTGTCTCCTTACGATGTAATTATTTATTTATTTTGTACAAAACCCCTATTATATAGTAAAGTTGTAACATTCGTTTCTGTACCATGATTCATCATATGTGTGAGACTTGGTCCCAACACAACTGTTGATTATGTTCGCGCCCGGGTCCTTAAAACCCGGTTGTGACAATGAATAAATAAATTATTATGATATAATTATAATACTCATCCTTATGTATTCCCATCTTTATATTAATAAGATGAAGGTAAATCCTTCTTGACCTTCATCTCGATAAGCATTATATTTTCAGAGAGATAATGCTTTAAAGGACGAAGATCATTTACGATTAACAATTGTGTTGTCTTGTTTTTGACTCGCAGCATTCAAGAACAAGTACTAACACTTAGCTGGTTTAACAATTCACAACACATACATATCATCTTAATAAAGAGATACAAAACCATGTAAAAATTTCAAGAAGATTATGTTCACCGTTTCTCTCAGAGAATGAAAATTAATTCAGAATCTTCAGACCCGAATAGAACTATGTGCTGAGAAGGGCTCAATTTGTCAACCGCAACAGAACTGCCAGACGTAAACGAATGTGTATATGTAGAGTGTGTACGTGCTAACGATTGGCGATACATAAAAGTGTAAATAAAATAGCCGCAAAAAAATCCCTCCGTTTTGACTTTTAGTCGTTTTAGCTCTTTATTTTTATATCTGTGTGCAAATAGACGACGACGAATCTATATATATATAATAAATACATTAATTACTAAATGAATAAACTAAAAAGGTAAAAAGAATTTTATTTTGGGACTTAAGGAGTATCTCTTTAATACGGTATGAAATGTCATGCTCCGTTTCGTACTAATATACTGACAATTAAATTAAACATCTTTGAAGTTTATCCATCATTTTAAGGTTTTACACGCCCTAAAGTCAGTATAAAAAATAACAAAAACAACATATACTATCCCTACCCATGATTTTATATGCTCCCACGATTTTATCTAAGTACTCTAATGAAATTATAATGCAAATATTGTGAATGCGATAATTAGTGCATAAATGTTGTGAAAGTGTTTTGTTTACTTGTACATAAATTGTTTCACTCAGAAATGGAACAACGAGCAAGAATGTCAAAGAAGCTGCAAAAACCTATTTCTAGAGTTAGAGACACCCTGCTAGTCAAACATCTTTTTCCAGTCAGCTCTAACTCCACATGAAGCCTGCTCCACCTAGAGTTGTGGAGTGAAGCAAAAATTTTTGGAATTGGAGCCATACCAAATAGGGCCATAGTATCCCTACCTATATAGTGGCGAGAGTTGTGCCTCACATGATCATGGTCATAGGTCAAAAGCAATCTTTTCGTTTAGGACTAGTTTGGAAACTTAAATTCCCTTCGGGATTCCTGGGATTAAAGGGGAAACTAGCTTAATTTTCCCCTCGATCGTTGTGAAGGATTTAAGTTTCCAAACTAGCCCTTGCAGGAAATTTTTTGCCTCACATATTACTTAGGGCGTGTTTGACATGGCTCTGCTCCACCCTAGAGTAGCTCTACTCCAAAACTCTAGGTGGAGTAGCTCTTCTCTAGAATTTAGATTGTTTCTCATAACCGATGGCAGTGGCGGGTAAATAACTCAAAATTCCATGACTAAGTTGTTTTTTTGGAGTTTTCGGAGCAGCAAAAGAGGTACTCCAAAAAATTGTATTGCAGCTCCAAAAACTCCATAGAGTTTACAACTCTAGAGTTAGGGTGTTTGGCATGTCCTAATCAGCTCTTCTTTGGAGTTTTGCTCTGGAGCCATGCAAAACATGCCCTTAGGCCTTGTTCGATATTCTAATTCCATATAGATTGAAATGGATTGGACGGATTTAAACTGACTCAATACCACCCAATCCACATGGATTGACGGTGAAACAAATAAGCCCTTATGGGGAATAATGCTGGTAATATGGGTCGGGGTTTTTAGGCCAATGCGGACACGTCCCAAAATGATGAGCCTAAACCATGGCCCAGCACAAAGACATATGCATTGAGCTAGCATGACCCGAAGATAGGGCTAGGCCGGCAAATAATTTTTAGCCTATTGAGCCTCCGACATGGACCGCACGCATGGACCGGGCTTGGGCCAGCTTGCCATGAAAAGCCTATTGTGTTTAATTTTTTTATAAAAATTAGTAAGTTATGAACTTTATGTGGTTGTAATATTGGACTTTACATGTGGGCTGGGTTTAGGTCGACACAGCCCAACAAAGATCCGACATGTTTTAGGACTAGGTTGGGCGAGTGTTTCTAATCTTTGAGCTAGCATGACATGACGCTAAATTTTTTTGGACCTTCTCGACCAAGTTCATTTGGCTCGAAGCACGATGGGCCCAGGCTATGCTGGTCTAATCTGACCCAATTCTCAGCACTAATCGGGAAGCATCATTATTCGGTATCTATTTTTACTGTAATTCTATCTATGTGAGTTCGAAAGCCACTAAAAGGAAACCATCTCAACTGAATAGTAGCAATAGTCTACAACCAAGTTGAAGGAAACAGGTGACGCCTAAGAGGGGGGGTGAATTAGGACTTCTAAAAACTATTTCTAAACTAGGCCACAATAAAATCCCTAGAGCAAAACCTATGCAAATAATCAAGCTAGAATGTGCAAACTAGGTTTTGTCTAAGTGTTGCTATCTCTACCGCAAAGGCTAAGTTTCAATCTACACTAGATAAGTATGAATACAAGATTGAAACTTAATTGCTTAATGTAAATGCAGAATCTTAAAGAGCCAAGTAGAGATGCAAACTCTCGTGGATGACGTCGGTATTTTTACCGAGGTATCCGGAACCGCGCAAGGTCCCAACTAATCCTCGTTGGTGCCCCTACACAAAGGGAAGCCCACGCGAGGGCCAAGCACCACGGTCGAGTAACTCCGTAGAGAGCCGCGGGCCTTATCCACGAGCAAGTGGTGCTCCGCTTCCGGCTCCACTCGAATGCTCCCCGCCGTCTCCACTATCGAGCTTCCGGTCAAAACGCCACGGGCCTCGTTCCCTCCGGTACACGGTGGCGGCCGTGACATAAACGCGGTTGTCACGGTCTCGCAAGACTCTCGCCCCACTCGGTACAATTACAACGGCTCGCGCAAGAGCCGAGGGGTTGTGTGGTTTTTCTAAACTCACTCAACTAACTAGGATTCACCTAGAGCAAGCGCTAAAGCGGTCTAACTAACCTAAGCACTTCGCAAAGCACCTACGCTAATCACCGAGTGATTCTATTAAGCACTTGGGTGTTTGAGCTCTTGGAAATGTGCACTATGTGCCTTGGTATGTTGCTTGGGCTCTCACACTTGAGAATGGCCGGTTGGGGTGGTATTTATAGCCTCCACACCCCAAATTAGCCGTTGGACAGAAAGCAGCAGCTTTCTGTCGTCAGGTGCACCGGACAGTCCGGTGCACCACCGGACACTGCACTGTAGCATGTCCGGTGCGCCTATCCGTTGCTCTGATAGAGCAGTCGACCGTTGGGCGCGCATGCTTTTCACACCGGACATGTCCGGTGCGCCACCGGACAGTCCGGTGGTCTTCTCTCCGAGTGCCACCTGGAACTAGCTGTTGGGCTGCTGTTCCCTGGTGCACCGGACAGTCCGGCGTTTGGGCACCGGACAGTCCGGTGTGCCACCGGACATGTCCGGTGCGCCATCGCACAGACAGTCCGCAGCAGCTCACTTGGACTTTTCCTGGATCTTCTTAATGTCTTCTTTTGAGGTGTTGCTTTACTCAATTCCTTAGTCCAAGTAAATCTTGCATCCTGTGAACTACAATCATAAACACTAGAAAACTTATTAGTTCACGGATTGTGTTGTTCATCAAACACCAAAACTCAATTAACCAAATGGTCGGGGTCCATTTTCCTTACAATCTTCCCCTTTTTGGTGATTGATGACAACACAACCAAAGCAAGCAAATAATACAAGTATTTGAATTAAAATATGCAATCTACTTGCTAAGATGCATGATTGTCCCCACAATGTGACATTATGGACTTTAAGCCTCCCCCTAACTCCATAATTCACTTACTTCCTATTTTTTTGACCAAATAACCAAAACCACTTGAAAAACCATTTGTAGATATAAAATTTTAAATTAGTGGTGTTTGGTGTTTGATATAGTTTTCATTGCTTTGGTCCCTAAACTTCTCCCCCTTTGGCATCAACCACCGAAAAGGAATACATTAAAAGCATTTAGGAAGTAAATAAAAGCTTGCCCTCATCAAGGATTCTATCAAATGATACCACTAGAAGGATATTAAATTAGACCACATGAATGATATCAGTTGAAAGGATTACTCCCCCTAAATGAGTGTTCTCTTTAGAAAGAAATTTCTCCCCTTTTTAGAGATGAAGAAATACTCCCCCTGACAGAGATCCTCTACTTAGGAAAAAGCATGTGAAAATTAAAGATACAAGACATGATTTGAAAAGGCTAACTTGCCTTATGCATAGGTAACAGAATATGAGTTAAGTACTTATGCATTTTTAGCAACATGAAAGCATATGATATGAAATATAGTCTAATCAAATATTGGAGAAGACATGTAAATGATGTACAAAGTAGTCTCAAAAGATACCAATTGAAAGTCAATGGCGAGCTTGAGAGACATGAGAGTTCTTGGAGATTTTGCAGTGGAAGATTGTTGTCTTTCTCTGGGGACCTTATTTTCCTTACAATGAGACTATCACATGAGATAAACTTGAAAAGGTGTTAGTCTCAAAGTGTTAGATTATAGAGTAACCTCCCCCTTTAGGTGTGCATACAAGTTTTGAATACTTCTAGGAGACATGCACTTTGATTTGATATCAAGAGGGGCAAATTATCTATAATCCAAACTTTGGCACATATAAGATAAATGATACCAAATGTAAGATATAGGCTTTTGATGCATTAGTGTCATTTACTTTGGGAACTTTAAGTAAGCTATGTGCCGTGCTTAAAACATTTTAAACCATGTAGGTTTACTTAAGTATATGAATTGAAAACAAGCAATCCTACCATATGATTTTACCTAGTATGCATGATTTTAAACAAGAGTGAATAACAAGTTTAATACTAGGCAAGAAAGGTAAACTAGATACAAAGTAAATAGATACGCATATCTAAGAACAAGAAATACAATAAATCTAGTTACCTTAGTCATGGGTGGGAAATTTGGGTCCAAAATTTTCACTAACCCACTTGGCAATAAACTTGATCCAATATGATGTATCCCATGATATACATCCCAACTTTGCCAAGTCTCCAAATTTCCCATTAGATCTTCGGTCCACTTACTTCCCTTTCGGGATCCAAACCTTCTTGGTGCCTTTCATGGTTGAAATTATCTCCTTTGGCACCCAGATGCGTTTGGCCCCCTTTTCTTTGTTGGCTTGCTTGTTGGCCTTGATTGCTATCACCTTTCCATTCTTTTTCTTCTTGATCAAATATGGTGTAGCATCCTTTTTGTTCACCTTTTTGATGTAGGTGTTGGAGATTTTGCTTGTTGGCTTTTTCTTGAGCTTTTGCCTTTTATCCCCGATCATCGCCTTGCATTGGAAAGACTTGTGGCCTTCCTTGTGGCATAGCCTACAAATCACAGTTTCTCCCTCCATAGGCTTGTTCACTCCCGCAGTGGTGTTATCCTGTGGAGGTTGGATTTGTTTGGCTTTGCCTTTCTTGTCATACAAAGCCTTGCCAAGGCGAGCCACTTCTTGCTTTAATTGTTCATTTTCCTTTGCAACCTCATATGAACATGTCTCTACAACAATATTCTCAACAACGACTTGGTTGCAGGGGTTAAAATCATCAATTAAATCAAAGCAGGAAGTAGAAACATCTTTCTTAATTATTTCAGATATTTCAACTAAAGATGCTGCTGGGGTGCTACCAATGTTTTCTAGCTTAGTAGTTAGCTCATTATTGTGAATGCTAAGAATTTCCATTTTCTCTAGCAAATTTTCAATAGCTTCTTGGGAGCTAGCTAACTTAGCCTTAAGTTTTTCATTCTTTTTAATAAGGCTATCATCGGTAGCAGTGGATGGAGCACTAGATTCTAATAGCTCAATTTTAGTTGACAGCACACAATTTAAGTTTGCAAAAGTTTCAAATTTTTCTAGCAAACCTTTGTAATCATTTTGAGAGCTAATCAACTTATTTTTCAAAGTTTTAAGTTGAGCTTTTTGCTTAGTGCAAACATCCTGGAAAAAATTAACGGCTTTCGCAAGCTCATCTAGAGATGCCTTTCCCTCACCTTCATCATCACTACTACTTTCATCACTAGAGGATGGAATGCTTTTGCTAGAGATGCCTTTCCCTCACCTTCATCATCACTACTACTTTCATCACTAGAGGATGGAATGCTTTTGTTACCTCTTGCCATAAGGCATTTGTGTGATGACCGTGATGATCGTGATGAGGACCGGTGGCTGCGCGTCCTTGGAGGTCCATCTTCACTTGAAGAATCATCCCAAGTTCTAACACTTGTTAGCGCCTTGCCTTTGCTCCTCTCCTTTTTGGGTTTGGCCATATTTGGACAGTTGTCCCTGAAGTGGCCCTTCTCCCCACATGCGAAGCATCCTCTCTTCCTTTGCTTTTTCCTGTCAATGTTAAAGAGAAGATCCTCGACCTGCAGGGGCACACCCATTAGATTAATCTTGCGGATCATCCTCATTACCTTTCCGACGCGTCGGATTGTTTCTTCGTCCTCGGAGGATGATGTACATGGTTGATTATCTTCATCATCATCACTTTCTTCTTCTTCCTCTTCTCCACTTGAGGAACTCGGAGTGGGAGCCTTCTTTTTGCCCTTCCTTTCATCACATGCAAAAGCATATGGCTTTGAGGAAGTTGGCTCCTCTCCCCGACTCATTTTTCGCGACATCTCAAAAGCCGCGATTTTCCCAATCACAATGGTCGGGGTCATGTTGCTCAAGTCCTCCATATTGTGAAGGATGGTGATGATGCTCCCATATCTTTGTTGAGGTAGCAGGGAGATAATCTTCCTTACAATGTCCGCATCACCTAGCTTATTAATGCCAATAGAGTTGAGCTCATTGATAATTAGATTCAAACGTGAATACATGTCTCTAACAAGCTCATCATCTTTCATGGCAAAAGAATTATACTTATTTAAGACTAGGCAATGTTTTTGCTCACGGACATTGGATGTGCCGTCATGGAGCTCATGCAATTTTAGCCAAATCTCATTAGCAGTTCTCAAGGTAAATACTTGATTAAAAATATCCATGCTAAGAGATTCATACAAGCAATTTTTGGCTCTAGCATTTAAATGAATTTCTTTTTCCTCACTCGTGGTGGGTTTCTCGGGATTCTTGAGGGGTTTCATTCCATCACGAGTGACTCTCCATAGACCTAGATCAACGGCCTCTAAGTAACAAGCCATTCTAGCACTATAATAGGGAAAGTTAGTGCCGTCGAAGTATGGTGGCCTATGGGTATCCATCCCTTCCTCTAAAAAACGTCGGCTCTTTTAGCGGTGAAGCTAAAGCGTTTCAAATGAGCCAAACCAGGCTCTAATACCAATTGAAGGAAACAGGTGACGCCTAAGAGGGGGGTGAATTAGGACTTCTAAAAACTATTTCTAAACTAGGCCACAATAAAATCCCTAGAGCAAAACCTATGCAAATAATCAAGCTAGAATGTGCAAACTAAGTTTTGTCTAAGTGTTGCTATCTCTACCGCAAAGGCTAAGTTTCAATCTACACTAGATAAGTATGAATACAAGATTGAAACTTAATTGCTTAATGTAAATGCGGAATCTTAAAGAGCCAAGTAGAGATGCAAACTCTCATGGATGATGCCGGTATTTTTACCGAGGTATCCGGAACCACACAAGGTCCCAACTAATCCTCGTTGGTGCCCCTACGCAAAGGGAAGCCCACGCGAGGGCCAAGCACCACGGTCGAGTAACTCCGTAGAGAGCCGCGGGCCTTCTCCACGCGCAAGTGGTGCTCCGCTTCCGGCTCCACTCGGATGCTCCCCGCCGTCTCCACTATCGAGCTTCCGGCCGAAACGCCGCGGGCCTCGTTCCCTCCGGTACACGGTGGCAGTCATGACACAAACGCGGTTGTCACGGTCTCGCAAGACTCTCGCCCCACTCGGTACAATTACAATGGCTCGCGCAAGAGCCGAGGGGTTGTGTGGTTTTTCTAAACTCACTCAACTAACTAGGATTCACCTAGAGCAAGCGCTAAAGCGGTCTAACTAACCTAAGCACTTCGCAAATCACTGAGTGATTCTATTAAGCACTTGGGTGTTTGAGCTCTTGGAAATGTGCACTATGTGCCTTGGTATGTTGCTTGGGCTCTCACACTTGAGAATAGCCGGTTGGGGTGGTATTTATAGCCTCCACACCCCAAATTAGCCGTTGGACAGAAAGCAGCAGCTTTCTGTCGTCGGGTGCACCGGACAGTCCGGTGCACCACCGGACACTGCACTGTAGCATGTCCGGTGCGCCTATCCGTTGCTCTGACAGAGCAGTCGACCGTTGGGCGCACAGGTTTTTCACACCGGACATGTCCGGTGTGCCACCGGACAGTCCGGTGGTCTTCTCTCCGAGTGCCACCTGGAACTAGCTGTTGGGCTGTTGTTCCCTGGTGCACCAGACAGTCCGGCGTTTGGGCACCGGACATGTCCGGTGCGCCATTGCACAGACAGTCCACAGCAGCTCACTTGGACTTTTCCTGGATCTTCTTAATGTCTTTTTTTGAGGTGTTGCTTTTCTCAATTCCTTAGTCTAAGTAAATCTTGCATCCTGTGAACTACAATCATAAACACTAGAAAACTTATTAGTTCACGGATTGTGTTGTTCATCAAACACCAAAACTCAATTAACCAAATGGCCGGGGTCCATTTTCCTTACACAAGTGGCACATATGTAAGGCCCCATTTAGAATGTAGGATTGGTAAAATATAGGAATACGAAAAACGTAGGAATGTAGTTTCATGACACTTGAATTCATATATGAATTAAAATACATAAAACTTCTAGTAGAGTGTTTGGATGCAACATTGGAAGGAGAGAAATATATACAAAGGAAAGTTTTCAAGAGGTTGGACCTCTTGTTAGAAATCCTCCAAAATTTCACTACAATGAGCCATCCCATAGGATTTTATAGGATTTGTAGGAACTCAAGTCTACATAGGAAAATTTCCTATAGGATTTCAATCCTCAATTCCTCTACTTTTCCTTTGTTCCAAAGGGGAGTAATTCAACAAAAATGACAGTTATTGCAGATGTATTGTACATGAAAATAAGATAATGAATGATAGATTTCTTAATCCTGCTCAGCGTCTAATCCCTAGAACCACTAACCAATAGATCTAACAGATCTTGAAACAAACTAATTCGGTCAGGGTAGGTCCAGATGAGTTTGTTATCTTACTCATATATGGGATACAAGTACATTCTTGACAAGTGAGTAAGTAATCATGACTGAGGATGATCCGGTCGAGTACAAAGGGATGGTGGCGGCGACCTTCCCTCACCTTCATGCTTTAGCAGATCAGATTTATTTTTTCTGTGTGTTTAGGGAAGCAAGGTTGTGTGTGGAACTTTGTGTAACACCTAAAATCTCAATTTAGTAAATTAAAGAATTCTTCAAAGGGTTTGAGCTAAATGACTTCTGATAACAATTTCATTATTTTATAAAGTATATCTCTCAAATGGGAATGATTGTCACACCCGGTTTCAGAAGGCAAACCGAATGCGAACTATGTACGTGCCAGGATCAGAACTCACGTACACAACGATTACATAAATTAACATCATTGCACAGTGCTCGAATAATAACATAAAAGAGTATTAACTTATTACATCACAGAGTCAGAGACATCCACATAGTCATCAACTTAACTAATAAATCAAAGTGCTAAGCGAAATGCAGTAAAGATAAGGCCTTCATAGGCAGCTGACTGGGGGTTGCCGCCAACCCACGCCAAGAACTCGTTGTAGTCTTGGAACTCCTGGAAGTCTCCTTCCACGGCTTCATCTTCTCCTGAGCAGTGGTTACAATGTGGACAACCTGGCGTTTTGTGGTAAAGCAAGGATGAGTACACATCAACGTACTCAGCAAATGCCCCGTTTGGCTGAAGTGGACTGGCTTTTATGTGGGGTTAGGCTCAAGCAGTTGCTTTTAGTTGGTCAGGTATTTATCGTTAGTAGAAGCCAGATTTTATTATCAAGCCTGAGTTATAATCCCAAAAAATACGTCCTCAGAGAGGAAATACTAGAATGCATAATTAATGTCACCATCCTTAACCATCATCATTAAAGTCATCATCTGAGGTGTATCCGGAGTATCTCTAATCAAAGAGGATCCGAAGGCTGCTCTTAACCGTGAGCACGGCTGATATATCAGTTTCACTACCCTCTGCAGAGGTCGCACACTTTACCCATGAGCTGTGATTCCCGTTTTGTCCGGGGAGAGCTAATCCCCATTGATCACTTCCTAGGTGGTCCGGCAGGGTATCACTATGTAGCTTTTACAAAGATTCCCTAGAGGTCATAGCCACCCGTTAGGTTTCTCCATTTTGATAAACACAGTACCCCTCCCCGCAGGAGCGTGACTAACAAAAAAGCAAAACGAAAGAACCTCGGCACTCAGCCTCGGCAGAGCAAGCACTGTGCCTGGACCCCATTGACGGCACGACGGCGAAGCAACTACACCTCTAGTTCCTCTAATTAATTAGCTAAGGGCATCCCATTTCACCCTCATGGTTGCACTGTTATCCCGGGTGGTCTCTCAATGAACAAGTCCTTACGGAGAGGTACTCGGGGAACGGCCCGAGTCCCCTAAAATGCCACAAGTATATCACCATCGTATCCAGAATAAAAACATCGTATCATAAAGTAATTCTCATCATGTTCATTGATTAGAGTAAAGCGCTAGCATGTAGTTAACCATAGTAACCCAAAAGATAAATCAAGGACGAGGTAAATAGAAAGCTAGTCAATTCCTAGGTTTCCATTAAGTAGTGCGGGACAGTGAATTATAAATAGATAGGACATAATGGGTCTAAGGACACTTGCCTTCACCAAGTTGCTGCTCAGGGACTTCTTCTGCAACTTCCTCGGGAAACACAGACTGCTCGTTGTCTACGCAAAGTAATCATTCATTCTATGCACTTGGGAAATAACAAACAAGCAATATACCAAACATGTGCAACAGAGAAATCACAGGTTCACAATAGAGAAGGATTGGCAATGTGGTGTTCCCTAGGTCTAGGGTAGATGACTATGCAAAGTGATTCATTATCCACTAACCAGGTCTATGTCAGTGGTGGGGTTAAATCATTACATGGTGTTAAGTCCATAAACTTAAGTGCTCCAACTTTTATTAAAGTCTACTATCTTTACTTTATTTCAATTAGGGTTCCAATAACATTACTTTTACACTAAAGATCCACTATTAATTGGGACATAAAAACAGCAGGGAAACATTGTTTAAACAGGTAGATAAAAATATTATGAACATTTTGCAATTTGAAGCACCTAATTTGGAGTTCATATGGAAAAGTTATGAATTTTAAAAGATTAGGGATTAAAAATACTCTTTAAATACTTATTCTTGATTAAATAAAAGGTCCGAGGACCTAACTGCGAAATTCTAGGGACGGTGGGTTAATTTGTAGAAAACTGGGGGTCTCTTTATGAAGTTTGCGCGGGCGAAGGGGTATCGGGCTCCTCTGGCCGTTGGATCTCAGATCGATGCTCGGGATTAGATCAGCGGGCAGGCGCGCGAGCGCGCGGAGGCGTGAGTGGCTAATAGGCGGAGCCGCGCGGGCAGAGCGGGCGCGGGCGGCTGACAGGCGGGGCCCGGCGACAGGAAGGCGGGGTGCGGGGGGGGGGGCGGTGGCTCTGGGCTGTCAGATCCTAGGCGGATGGCCAAGATTAGGTTCGGGTTATTTAAAAAGGGACCGTCCGATCTGAGATGGACGGCGGGGATCGGGCGGCCAGCTTCGGTCCCCTTCTCCGGCCAGCAGAGGTGGCGGCGCTCGTACCCGTGGCGGGAAGCTCGCCGGAGACAAGGGGCGCGAGGGGGCTCCACGGGTCTCGGGGCAACCGGGACGGTCTGGGAGATTGGGGAAGGCACGGGGAAGCTATTGGCGGGGGCTAAATCGCGGTAGGGGCACCGGAGGGCGGCGGACCACGGCGAGATGGCTCGGCGGCGGCGCCAATCGACTCCGACGAAGAATTGGGCGCAGCAGGGAGCAAGGGAGGGAAAAGGAGAGGGCAGGGGAAGTTCCTTACCTCAAGGCGTACCCCAGGGACCACTCGGTGGCGGCAAAGGCGCGACGACGGCTCGGGTCGACGGTGGCGGACAACGGTGGCTGCGCGGAGGACGGCGGGTGAGCGCGGACAGAGGAAATCAGGGAGGGAGAGGAGAAATTGGAGCGTGTCTCGAGTTGCGGACGTCGAGGCAAAGCTCACCGTGGCAGAGGGCACGACCGGGCTCCGACGTCGACGGGGAAATGGGCTCGGGACGACGGCGAGCAATGGCGGCTGCTCTTTGGCGTGCGCGTAGCGTGGGGGAGGTTGAGAAGGGGTTCTACAGGTGCGCAAATGAGGGAGGGAGAGGGTGAGCGGGGCTCGGGGCTCAAGTGGCCGAGGGAGGGGCAGTTGCGAGCTCCACGCGCGACGTGGGCACGGAGACCTCGGTCCGCGCAGCTCGGGCGGGCGGTTATGCGGGGACGAGAGAGCTGACAGAAGGGGCCCGCGAGCAGAGAGAGCGAGGGAGCAGGCGCACGCCCGGGCAGAGCGGCCGCGCTGACGGGCGGGCCCGCCAGGACCGAGAGCGGAAGGGGGGAAAGAGGGCGTGCGCGGGATGGGCCGGCTGGGCCGAAAGGCCGAGAGGAACAGGGGTATGGGCCACTTTTCCTTTTTCTTTTATTTTAGCAATTGTTTTCCCCTTTTCTTTTTATTTACTCCATTTGATTCAATTCCAAATATGCCACAATTTCAAATTAGCACCCTCAAGTATATGCATCAAACAAAAAGTGAAGTTTAGGGTTCAACATGATGCAACATTTCATACTCCCTTGAAGTTTAGTCTACTAGATTATAATTACACATAAAAAATAGCCACTCTTCTTCTATAGAAAAGAGAAAGAGGAGATTGGGAAAGGTGTGAAGAGAGGAATAACACCTGAATTTGTGAATATGAGAAAATAAATTTTATACCCCCAAATTCAGGGTGTTACAAACCTATCCCCCTTAAAAGAATCTCGCCCCGAGATTCAAGGTTGGTCAGCAAAGAGTTCAGGGTATTTGGCTTTCAGATCATCTTCTCATTCCCAGGTTGCTTCTTCCTCAGAGTGGTGACCCCATCTGACTTTGCACATTCTGATGGTGTTCCTCCGGGTGACTCTGTCTGTAAACTCCAGAATCTGCGTTGGCTTCTCTATGTAGGTCAGATCCTCTTGGACTTCCAAGTCCTCCACTGGCAACTGTTCTTCTGGTACTCGTAGACACTTCTTCAATTGCGACACGTGGAACACATTGTGCACCGCCGACAGACTTTCTGGTAGGTTGAGCTGGTAGGCCACTTCTCCACGTTTTGCTTGAATCTGATATGGTCCAACGTACCGGGGTTCTAGCTTGCCCTTGACTCCGAACCTTCTGACTCCTCTGATAGGCGACACTTTCAGATAGACGTAATCTCCCACTTCAAAACTCAGTTCTCTTCTCCTTCTGTCAGCATAGCTTCGCTGCCTTGATTGTGCTATCTTCAGATTCTCCCTAACCATTTTGATATTCTATTCGGCTTCAAGCAAGATGTTGGGGCCAAACACCTGTCTCTCTCCAGGCTGGTCCCAATGCAGTGGAGTCCTACAACTCCGTCCATAGAGCGCCTGAAATGGTGACATCTTCAAGCTGGCCTGGTAACTATTGTTGTAGGAGAATTCTGCATAAGATAACCTTTTGTCCCATCCTGACTTGTCTTGCAACGCACAGGCTCTCAACATATCTTCTAGGATCTGATTAGTTCTTTTAGTCTGACCGTCTGTCTGCGGGTGATAAGCCGAGCTGAAGTTCAGATGCGTGCCCAAGGCTTCTTGTAGCTGCTGCCAAAAATGAGAGGTGAATTGTGTTCCTCGATCTGAAACTATCTTCTTCGGTACACCATGTAGGCAGACTATCCGGGACATGTATAACACAGCTAATGTTGCTCTGGTGTAGGTTGTCTTCACAAGTATGAAATGGGCCACCTTTGTTAAGCGGTCCACAACCACCCAGATGGAATCATAGCCGGCCCGGGTACGAGGTAGGCCAACTATAAAATCCATCCCGATCTCATCCCACTTCCACTAAGGAATTTGCAATGGCTGCAACAATCCGGCGGGCCTCTGATGTTCTGCTTTGGTTCTTTGACAGCTATCACAGATGGCGACATATTCTGTGATTTCTCTTTTCATGCCATACCACCAGAACCTCCTTTTTAAATCTTGATACATCTTTTCAGTTCCAGGGTGTATGGAGTAGGCTGTCTCATGAGCTTCCTTGAGGATCAGCTCCTGAATAGGTTTGATGTCGGGAACACACAATCGGTCCTTGAACCATATTACTCCCTCTTCATCCTCTCGAAAGTTTTTGCCTCTTCCTTCTAAGATCAGCAGCCGGATCTTGTTGATGTTTTCATCATCCTTCTGCCCTTCTTTGATCTCCTGCTCTAGGGTGGGCTCTAATTCCACTGTTACTCCTTGCGTACTGTTCAGAAAACCGAGACTCAGTCTGTCGAACTCCTTGGCTAACTCATATGACATTGGGTACGTGGCCATCATATTGACTTGACTCTTCCTGCTCAGAGCATCTGCAACAACATTGGCTTTGCCTGGATGGTAATGTATCTCCAACTCGTAGTCTTTGATCAATACCAACCATCTTTGCTGCCTCATGTTTAACTCTGACTGGGTGAATATGTATTTTAGACTTTTGTGATCTGTGTAGATGTCGCACTTCTGCCCATACAGGTAATGTCTCCATGTCTTTAAAGCATGAACCACTGCTGCCAACTCCAGGTCATGTGTGGGATAATTTTTCTCATGGATCTTCAGCTGTCGAGATGAGTATGCTACAACTCTTCCTTCTTGCATTAGCACGCATCCCAATCCAGTGTAGGAAGCATCGCAGTATACCGAGAATGGCTTGTGAACATCAGGCAGAACTAACACAGGTGTTGTAGTCAATCTATTCTTCAGTTCTTCAAATGCCTCTTGGCACTTCTGGGTCCACTTAATCTCAACTTTCTTCGCTAGCAATGCTGTCATTGGTCTAGCAATCTTTGAAAAGCCTTCAATGAAACACCTATAGTATCCGGCCATTCCAATGAAACTCTTGATTCCACGAACATCCTTTGGTGCTTTCCAGTTCAGGATATCTGCTACTCTCTTTGGATCCACAGCTAACCCATCTTGGTTTATGATGTGACCCAAAAACAGGACTTCATGAATCCAGAACTCGCATTTACTCAGCTTGGCATACAACTGATGCTCTCGTAGCCTTTGCAATACCATCTTTAAATGCTCCACATGTTCTTCCTCACTTTGAGAATATATGAGAATATCATCGATGAACACTACCACAAACTTGTCTAGGTAGTCCATGAACACACTGTTCATCAGATACATAAAGAAGGCTGGCGCATTTGTCAAACCAAAGGACATAACTGTATACTCATATAACCCATACTTGGTGATGAATGCTGTCTTTGGTATGTCTGAGGGTCGGATTCTGAGTTGATGGTAACCCGATCTCAGATCTATCTTCGAGAATACGCTGGCACCTCTGAGCTGGTCAAACAGGTCTTCTATCCTTGGTAGGGGGTACTTGTTCTTGACGATGACTTCATTCAGGGCTCTGTAATCTATGCACATCCTTTTGGTACCATCTTTCTTCTCTACAAACAATACTGGAGCGGCCCACGGCGAGGTACTTGGTCTGATGTAACCCTTTTCTAACAGCTCATCTATCTACTTCTTGAGTTCCACCAATTCTGGTCCAGACACTCGATAGGCTCTTTTAGAAATGGGGGCGGTACCAGGGATAAGCTCTATGGCAAATTCGACTTTTCTCTCAGGTGGCATGTCCGTTAGCTCCTCGGGAAACACATCCGGAAAATCCGACACAACCTTGATAGCCTCGAGCGGGTTGGCCTCCATGCTATCAACCGAAATCTGGTGACAATCTCCCTTCGCTGTTTTAGGCATCCTTAGCTCAGCCACTACCTTCTCTCCGAGTGGGGACTTCAATGTTATGGTCCTCTTATCACAGCTAACATTTGCTTCATATTTCATTAACCAATTCATCCCTAGGATGACATCTACCCCAGGGGTGTCTATTACTATTAGGTCGCTGGGGAACCCTATCCCCCTTATTTCCACCCTTATATTTGAGCATATTTTATCTGCTTGCACTTTGCCACCGACCGAATTAATCCTCATGGGCGGCATCATTGCCTCTACTGAGATGCTATGCATTTTTACCCATGTTGCAGTGACAAATGAATGAGTTGCACCAGTATCAAATAGCACTTTTGCGGGATGAGATTCGACTGAGAGCATACCTACTGCCACATCTGGTGCATCCTGGATCGCTTCGGCCTCCAAGTGGTTCACCTTTCCACGGTTGTATGCTTGGCCACGATTACCTGCGGCTTGTTGAAGTACACCTTGCCTTGCTGGAGCATTGGGGTTGGTCTGCTGCTGCGCCATCTTCTTTGGGCAATGCATCGCCCAGTGGCCTTGTTCTCCACAATGGAAGCATCCTCTGCCTCCTCCTTGTGCTGGGGATGCTTGGTTGTTCTGATTCACTGCTGGGGCAGGAAGGCGAGGTGCCTGGTTGCTCTGTCTCTGATACTGGTTACCTCCTTGCTGGCTGTTCTGACGATACTGCTGCTGCGGGTACTGCTTCTGAAACTGCTGCTGATACGGACGCTGACTCTGATGCTGGTATCCCTGTGGGTGACCATGCTTGCCTTGCTGAGATGAACTGCCTGAGAAGCGGGGGTGGCTGTTGCTCCCGGACTGCGGTCCACTCATCTTGCGCTTCCGATCTTCCATTTCCTTGCGCTTCCTCTCGGTCATGATCGCCCTATCGATCAGGTGCTGGAAGGTGGGGAAAGTGTGGTTCATTAGCTGGTAATGCAGGGCATCCACCAAACCCCTCATGAACCTGTACTGCCTTTTAGCATCAGTGTTGACTTCTTCGAGTGCATAACGAGATAGCTGTAGAAACATGTCCCTGTATTCACTAACAGACAGGGGTCCCTGCTTCAGAGATAGAAACTCTTCCTTCTTCACGATCATCAGTCCCTCTGGAACATGGTACCTGTGGAAACTCTCGCTGAACTCCTCCCAAGTGATGGCTTTGGGGTCAGCATGGGTGGCAAGGTAGGACTCCCACCAGGACTGGGCTACTCCCTTAAGTTGGCGGGGACCATACAGAACATTCTCCCTATCATTACATTAGGTGGTGCGCAGTTCCCTTTCCACTGCACGCAGCCAGTCTTCTGCATCCATGGGGTCGGCAGAGTGCGCGAAGGTAGGAGGGTGCCCTCTCATGAACTCGCCACGTTTGTCCCGTGGCATCTGGGGTATCTGCACTTGTAACTGGGGTTGGGGTTGCTGTTGAGCCTGCTGCATGGCTACCAGAGTCTGCCCAATAGCCTGCACTGCCTGAGTTTGCATCAAGAACATCTGCTCCACTGTCATCGGGGGTGGCGGGGGAGGTTGCCTCTGATGTTCCTCCTGCTGGGTACGCTGCTCTTGCTGAACATGCCTGTTACATCGGTGTCTGTTGTCTGACATCTGTGGAAGACATTCACACATCAGCATTGATCTTACAATCCTTCAACATAAGAAAAGGGAATACAGAATTCTTCATGACACTGAGTGAACAAAGAGCTTCACTGATCCTCATTATGATCCAATACAGCTTCTCAGATGAAAAGGAAAGTAGAAGTAAATGGTTTCCCAATTAAATAACTGACTTCATTAACATCACTAGCTAAGCCAAACTGCAGGGGAAACCCACATGTTGGCAACAGTCATTACAAAGATTCAAATCCAGCACAAGTTCATCATAACAAGCATGTAAGCAACTGGTAAGCAAACTAAACTGAATGGAAGCAACTAATAAGCAAACTAAACTGACTATCTAAGACTAAGACATATGACTTAAGAATTTATTACCAACTCCGACGCTAACGATCTAAGGATCCAGATCTATCCTGGTCCTACAGGCAGGGGAACCATAGGTGTGGTGACCACGTGGCGGCGAGCGGTAAGGGTGCTGAGTCCCAACAGGAGCGGGGGAACCACCCTCCTGGTGGCGGCGCTCTGCCAGCTCAGCACGCAACTCAACAATCTCCGTTCGAGCCCTGCTCAGCTCGTCCAGAGAGTGATCCAGCTCGGTGTTAAGCACCGCGACTAGGATGACTGTGCCGCTCAACCTAGGGTTGTCCTCACCAATAGGCAAGACAACCACACTCTCTGTGTTACCAGTAGGACGGCGGGGGTAGTACCTAAGGTTAAGACCGTCAGCCACCCCACTGAACAAGGAACAGTACTAGGAAAGTGCACACCGTGCTACGTCCTGCATAGCCGCCTCTGCAGTGTCCCTCTCGGAGATGGAGTAATGCTCCGAAAAGGCCTCTGCACCTCGGAGGTCATCCTCCGGACGACGAACTAGGCAGGTAGCCTCCCAGCGGTTCGGGTACCTCCCGCGACTGTGCTGGTAGACTACACAACGATACTCGATCGACCATGTGTGCCGGTCAAAAGCCTGGCGCAACAAGGTGTCGAGTGCGTCGTGGAAGTGACAACCGCGAGCGGCATCACGGGTGATCGGTCGGGCGACCCATCCTTCCGCCTCCTGCGGCTCATAGGGCTCAGTACTGTGGTCTGAGTCGCTGTCATCGTCGGGGTCTCCTCCAGGACCTCCTCCAACAGCCGGGACGTCCTGCAGTGGTGCAGGGGGCGCCTCCAGCTGAGGAACAGGGGAACGGCGCCTCACAAACTCCACCTCCTGCTCAGGTGAAGAGGAAGAGCCCTGCTGCTCCCTGTGCTGACGCTGGCGCTCCAGCTCCTCACACAGGCGGTGGTGTAGCCTCTCCAGGTGACTCGACTGATCGGACACTGTACGGCGCAGAGGACGCTCCGCAAGGCGAGACGGCAGGAAAGGGATCACCGACTTACGAGCAGTGTGTCTAAGACGAGCCATCTACAAAGGACACCGTAAGCATAAGAGTAAGAACAGAACTAATGTGACAAGTGAGTAAACCATAGACAGAACAAAATAAAATTTTAGCATGGTATAATATAATATGTATATATATATATGTATGTAGTAAAACATAGGGTTGGTCGAGGTGACCGACTTTTGAAGTGACACTAGAGGTCAAGGTGAGAATAAAGGTCATTAGTCCTTAGTATGACCAGTGCTACCCTAGGTCAGCGGTCCTAAAGTCAGCACAGCTTTGATACCACTTATGTCACACCCGGTTTCAGAAGGCAAACCGAATGCGAACTATGTAGGTGCCAGGATCATAACTCACGTACACAGCGATTACATAAATGAACATCATCGCAAAGTGCTCGAATAATAACATAAAAGAGTATTAACTTATTACATCACAGAGTCAGAGACATCCACATAGTCATCAACTTAACTGATAAATCAAAGTGCTAAGCGAAACGCAGTAAAGATAAGGCCTTCACAGGCAGCTGACTGGGGGTTGCCGCCACCCACGCCTAGAACTCGTCGTAGTCTTGGAACTCCTGGAAGTCTCCTTCCACGGCTTCATCTTCTCCTGAGCAGTGGTTACAATGTGGACAACCTGGTGTTTTGTGGTAAAGCAAGGATGAGTACACATCAACGTACTCAGCAAATGCCCCGTTTGGCTGAAGTAGACTGGCTTTTATGTGGGGTTAGGCTCAAGCAGTTGCTTTTAGTTGGTCAGGTATTTATCGTTAGTAGAAGCCAGATTTTATTATCAAGCCCGAGTTATAATCCCAAAAAATACCTCCTCAGAGAGGAAATACTAGAATGCATAATTAAAGTCACCATCCTTAACCATCATCATTAAAGTCATCATCTGAGGTGTATCCGGAGTATCTCTAATCAAAGAGGATCCCAAGGCTGCTCTTAACCGTGAGCACGGCTGATATATCAGTTTCACTACCCTCTGCAGAGGTCGCACACTTTACCCATGAGCCGTGATTCCCGTTTTGCCCGGGGAGAGCTAATCCCCATTGATCACTTCCTAGGTGGTCCGGCAGGGTATCACTACGTAGCTTTTATAAAGATTCCCTAGAGGTCATAGCCGCCCGTTAGGTTTCTCCAGTTTGATAAACACAGTACCCCTCCCCGCAGGAGAGTGACTAACAAAAAAGCAAAACGAAAGAACCTCGGCACTCAGCCTCGGCAGAGCAAGCACTGTGCCTAGACCCCATTGATGGCATGACGACGAAGCAACTACACCTCTAGTTCCTCTAATTAATTAGCTAAGGGCATCCCATTTCACCCTCATGGTTGCACTGTTATCCCGGGTGGTCTCTCAACGAACAAGTCCTTACGGAGAGGTACTCGGGGAACGGCCCGAGTCCCCTAAAATGCCACAAGTATATCACCATCATATCCAGAATAAAAACATCGTATCATAAAGTAATTCTCATCATGTTCGTTGATTAGAGTAAAGCGCTAGCATGTAGTTAACCATAGTAACCCAAAAGATAAATCAAGGACGAGGTAAATAGAAAGCTAGTCAATCCCTAGGTTTCCATTAAGTAGTGATGGACAGTGAATTATAAATAGATAGGACATAATGGGTCTGAGGACACTTGCCTTCACCAAGTTGCTGCACAGGGACTTCTTCTGCAACTTCCTTGAGAAACACAGACTGCTCGTTGTCTACGCAAAGTAATCATTCATTCTATGCACTTGGGAAATAAAAACAAGCAATATACCAAACATGTGCAACAGAGAAATCACAGGTTCACAATAGAGAAGGATTGACAATATGGTGTTCCCTAGGTCTAGGGTAGATGACTATGCAAAGTGATTCATTATCCACTAACCAGGTCTATGTCAGTGGTGGGGTTAAATCATTACATGGTGTTAAGTCCATAAACTTAAGTGCTCCAACTTTTATTAAAGTCTACTATCTTTACTTTATTTCAATTAGGGTTCCAATAACATTACTTTTACACTAAAGATCCACTATTAATTGGGACATAAAAACAGCAAGGAAACATTGTTTAAACAGGTAGATAAAAATATTATGAACATTTTGCAATTTGAAGCACCTAATTTGGAGTTCATATGGCAAAGTTATGAATTTTACAAGATTAGGGATTAAAAATACTCTTTAAATACTTATTCCTGATTAAATAAAAGGTTCGAGGACCTAACTGCGAAATTCCAGGGACGGTGGGTTAATTTGTAGAAAACCGAGGGTCTCTTTATGAAGTTTGCGCGGGCGAAGGGGTATCGGGCTCCTCTGGCCGTTGGATCTCGGATCGACGCTCGGGATTAGATCAGCGGGCAGGCGCGCGAGCGCGCGGAGGCGTGAGTGGCTGACAGGCGGGGTCGCGCGGGCAGAGCGGGCGCGGGCGGCTGACAGGCGGGGCCCAGCGACAGGAAGGCGGGGTGCGGGGGGGGGGGGGGGGGCGGCTTTGGGCCGTCAGATCCCAGGCGGACAGCCAAGATTAGGTTTGGGTTATTTAAAAAGGGACCGTCCGATCTGAGATGGACGGCGGGGATCGGGCGGCCAGCTTCGGTCCCCTTCTCCGGCCAGCAGAGGTGGCGGCGCCCGTACCCGCGGCGGGGAAGCTCGCCGGAGACAAGGGGCGCGGGGGGCTCCTCGGGTCTCGGGGCAACCGGGACGGTCTGGGAGATTGGGGTAGGCACGGGGAAGCTATTGGCAGGGGCTAAATCGCGGTAGGGGCACCGGAGTGCGGCGGGCCACGGCGAGATGGCTCGGCGGCGGCGCCAACCGACTCCGACGAAGAATTGGGCGCAGCAGGGAGCAAGGGAGGGAAAAGGAGAGGGCAGGGGATGTTCCTTACCTCAAGGCGTACCCAGGGACCTCTCGGTGGCGGCGAAGGCGCGACGACGGCTCGGGTCGACGGTGGCGGACAACGGTGGCTGTGCGGAGGACGGCGGGTGAGCGCGGGCAGAGGAAATCAGGGAGGGAGAGGAGAAATTGGAGCGTGTCTCGAGTTGTGGACGTCGAGGCGAAGCTCACCGTGGCAGAGGGCACGGCGGGGCTCCGACGTCGACGGGGAAACGGGCTCGGGACGGCGGCGGGCAATGGCAGCTGCTCTCTGGCGTGCGCGTAGCGTGGGGGAGGTTGAGAAGGGGTTCTACAGGTGCGCAAATGAGGGAGGGAGAGGGTGAGCGGGGCTCGGGGCTCAAGTGGCCGAGGGCGGGGCAGATGCGAGCTCCACGCGCGACGTGGGCGCGGAGTCCTCGGTGCGCGCAGCTCGGGCGGGCGGTTATGCGGGGACGAGAGAGCTGACAGAGGGGGCCCGCGAGCAGAGAGAGCGAGGGAGCGGGAGCACGCGCGGGCAGAGCGGCCGCGCTGACGGGCGGGCCCGCCAGGACAGAGAGCGGAAGGGGGGAAAGAGGGCGCGCGCGGGATGGGTCGGCTGGGCCGAAAGGCCGAGAGGAACAGGGGTATGGGCCACTTTTCCTTTTTCTTTTATTTTAGCAATTGTTTTCCCCTTTTCTTTTTATTTACTCCATTTGATTCAATTCCAAATATGCCACAATTTCAAATTAGCACCCTCAAGTATATGCATCAAACAAAAAGTGAAGTTTAGGGTTCAACATGATGCAACATTTCATACTCCCTTGAAGTTTTAGTCTACTAGATTATAATTACACATAAAAAAAATAGCCACTCTTCTTCTGTAGAAAAGAAAAAGAGGAGATTGGGAAAGGTGTGAAGAGAGGAATAACACCTGAATTTGTGAATATGAGCAAAGAAATTTTATACCCCAAATTCAGGGTGTTACAATGATTAATAACAATAGGAGATTGGTATTCAAAACTTAGACCCAAAACTTAAAACTAAAACTTGGCACAACAAATAGAAGAAGGACTTTTAATATATTTGTCTTTCCCTTTATAACTATATAATTAATGCACTCTTTGAATATATATATAAATATATATAGATCTAAATCATTCATGATAAAGATTATAAAATTAACTTCTCCTAAACTAAATAAAGGCTAAGTATTTGAATTATGGATAAGTATTTAAATAACTACGATTTCAGAACAACCTTTTCTGAAATGTGTGTTAAGCATATGCATAAATTAGTAAAGTAATTAGTATAAAAAAGGTTGCACCATTCTGGAGTTTGACTATGCTTTTTATTGAAGTAAAATAAGAAATCCATTTGAATTTATGAACTTGAGGTTTAACGATAGAATGGAAATAAAAATAGGAAAAACAAAAGATAAGTGGAACCCTCACCTTTATCTGGGCCAAATTCTCCCTCGTTCGCCCAGGAAGCGAGTCCACAGTTCAGTCCTCACCGCATCGCACTCGCCATGGGCTGTGTCACCGCCGACCTGGACCCATTGCTCAGCTTCCATCGCCGCACGCACGCTGGTCTCTAGATCGCCGACCGGTGGGGCCCGCTACAAAGCCGCGTCATCCAACCTTCAGCCCGCGCATGTGTGTATCTCCATCGCTGCCATGTGTGACAGCCTCTATGGGAGCTCCTTTCCCAACCGAACGCATGAATTCCTAGACGGATCTCTTCAACCCATAACATACCCCGGGTCTTTGGCTCCGTTCGCCGCCCTCGGGGCTCTGCCTCTGTGCATATAAGCACCCCACTAGACCCCTTCTTCCATCGAGCTAATGCATGTATTCGAGCCGTCCATTCTTAGTCGCCATGTCCGCCGAGAGCGGGAGAGAGAGCTGAGAGTGCCGTCGACGTTGAAAACGTGATTCCCCATCGCTCCAACCCGTTCGTGTGGAAGGGTTGTGCTTGGGGATGATTCACGCTGGATCACTTGGGCTCATGGGTGGTCAGATCGACGGGGGTTGCTCGTCGTGGTTCAAGCACCGCCGCGGAGTCACTGGGATATGTGGTCCTCGCACTCCAATGCATCAACCGAAGGTATTGCGCCATCCATCTAGTTTGCACTCGACTCTACATCACATAGCACCTGATTCTGTGGAGTGTGGGGCATGGAAACAGCATTGGGGCGATGGCTGATGTAACGCTCCGTTCAAACCCTGGACCGGCGGTACTTACTCCTGGCAGCTCGCTAGGATCATATATCGTCCCCACAGACCAACACGAGTCTTTTGTGCGTACTTTGTCCTCACTCATGCGCACCCAAGAAAACTTCCCAGTCGGTCACCCATCCCAAATTGCTCCAAGCCAAGCATGCTTAACTTGAAGGTTCTTTCGAGATAGGCTTTCGAAAAAAAAGATGAACCTTATTGGTATGATTACACTATTAATTCTATTAAGTCTTGAGCCAGGACATCCCATCCCAAGGGCCAGGATATCACAGCCGATGTGTCCTGCACCGCGGGCGGTGGCCGTCTGCCATGGCCGGCCGTCGGGGGTAGGAGGCAAGTCCTTGGTGGTCGGTTCCTAGATGGACGCTGGAGATTAGATCTCCCGTTGCCACTTCGGGATTGTGATCTGGGTCATCCATCTGGAGTCCAACGGAGGTGATTAGATCGCGCATATTTGAAATCTACGCCATAGATCTTTGATTCGATGGCCTAGATCACACTGTAACCCTTTAGCCGGCGCGTTTTGCAAAAGAGCCCTTATGCTTCTATGCAATCAACCCGCCGTCCGTGGTTAGTCAAAGGAAATCTCAGATAGTCCTTATTTTCTCCAAACAAACCCCTGCACTTGATAGAAATAGCGACCACGGTCCATAATAAATTCTATTTTCTTTTATAGAATCTAGAAGTGTTTTTAGAATGAAAATTAGTGCAATAAAATTAGAAACCCCATAATTAAATCATTTTAACTCTAATTTGACTCGTTCAAGTTGCGATAGCTTCGTAATAAAATTATCTAGTCAAAAACAACATTATTCAGAGCCTATCAAGTACTTTTATACTTAGATATTTACTTAATTTATGTTTATTAGACTAACTCTTCTAATCTAGGTTAATATGTCTATAATCATAATTTTACTAAGATGTTATCTCTAATCAAGTTATAACTTAGACTAATATTGAATTGGCTATTTCTTTGTAATATTTTCTCACCTGATTTATATTAATCAACGTAGAATATATATTTTCACTATTTAATCACCTAAAACTTCAGAAAATCATACCTTTATGACTATAACTCCGAGTTTAGTGGTTCTCGAACTTGCGCTCTCGTAGCATCGCGTAGAGTATTCTTACGTTGTTTGATCTTATGTTCGGTGTGATGTTGATTTCTCCTATGCAATGTTTGTATGTTTTGACACGAGTAGCAGTGAGGTCACGAGAAACTTGAAGACCAAGTTGGTACCTAGGAATCTTGAGTCTAAGGCAAGTTGTGCCCTTGATCACTCTTCTCTACCTAATAATGTTCTCTGGTAATCACTATGACATGCTCAGCTTAATTTGATGGGACCCAATAGGTTTACCTAGTTTTGTTTACTCCACACCTTGCAAACAAAAGAACTATTGGGTAGATTTGCTATTGCTCTACCTGGTTTTGAGAAATTAATATTATATTATGATCATGTTCCAATTATGTTGTTGTTTTAATTATTGTTCATGATAAGATCATCATGTTAATTGGAACATGGAGAACCACTCGGTAAAATAGTGCTACCACAAAGGTGGAATGGGACGTCCTTGGCTGACTAATTAGGAAAGCTAGTGGAGGACTACCTTACCCGAAATAGGCAAGGTCAGTAGAGGAGCTGTGTATAGGGAGGTTCTCGGGTCGATCATGCTGTGATGGCTTTTCGGACGAGGGATTCCTATATTGTCCTTCTCAGAACCGTAGCGGGTTTTCCGAAGCTAGTGGAACTTTGTAAAGGCCTCATAGTGGATCCCTAGCCATTCACCTCGGAAGTGTCTAAGGGCCTTGCAAACCCTGGCAAGACGGGATATACGACTTGTGGGTAAAGGGCGCAACCTCTTTAGAGTGTAAAACTGGTATATCAGCCGTGCTCACGGTCATGAGCGACTCGGACACTCACATGATTAAATTATGGAATTAAACTTAATCTGTCATTTGCATTGCATTGTGGATGTTGTTAATAATTTTGATCTCTTACTTATTTGGGTTGGTATCTAGTTATACTTAGTAATTGCTAATAAAATTTTGACCAACTCTAAAACCAATGCTCAACTTTAACCATCTCCTTTGGTAAGCCTTACACTTCACATGAGCTCCCACCTTTGGTGAGTTCATGCACATTATTCTCCACAACATGTTGAGCGATGAATGTATGTGAGCTCACCCTTGTTGTACTCACATCCCCCAGGTCAAGAACAGGTACCACAGGATGAGGCACGTGAAGGATGTTTTGATGAGTTCATGAGTGGTCTAGGCTGTCATCTCCCAGTCAACTTTGGTTGCTGGATCGTTGTCTGCGTATGATGTAATTATTTAATTATTTTGTAGAGAACTCTGCTATATATTAAAGATGTGACATTCATTTCTATACCTTGAGTCATCATATGTGTGAGACTTGATCCTTGTGACGGAATCTCTCAAGTTATTAGGCCCACCTACAGTTGTCCTTGTCCAATGGACCTTAGACAATCATGTAGATGTACAAAATTACTTGACAAGTTCGGTATTTGTATCCTTATTTTCTCGCCTTTCACCCGTCACGCAGATATTACAACACATTGGAGGAACGAATAAGCAGAAGCGAATTACAATAACTTAATTTACATTCATTCAAAATATAGAGAGAGTGTTATAGTTATTACAAAACCAGGGTGTATGAGAGCATAAGTATTATTATTACAGACTTGGGAGGCAAAAACACCTCCCGCATAAAAGTATAATATTTTTCAGGTGGGAGACCAACATCCTCCCACGACTTCACTGTTGAGGTTCTTATTTGGGCACCACCTTAGAGCAAAAACAGCAAAAGTCTGCTGTTTCCTCACCTAAAACAACATGGGTTCAAAAACCCTGAGTATAGAGTGTACTTTCGCAAGTCTTACCCGTCAAAAGAAAAGACTCTCAAGGATATGCTGGCTTGAGGGAGTCAAGGTAAGGCTATTCAAGAATCAAGACTCTGTTTGCAAAAGTGATTACTAATAGTGGATCCTTAAAAATCCAGTTTTATTAGCAACTTAAGTCATTACCTATCACTAGAGTTCTTTCTACCCTAGTTCAAGCACTTGACCTACACTATCCATCTTTTATCACCCATTTTTGTTTACTGGAATGCTACGTGTAAGTCAGTGACCAAGTCTTCATATCCGAGAAATAACGGTGATCCGAAACGATTAATACTTAGATGAGGATCTCCAATCACACGACATATGTAGCACTTAACCCTTGCATATGTCAACTTGCCACCGGGTTTCTTAAGACCAGACCGAGTTTACGCCAACCGAGAGCACAGATACACCACCGTCCAGCCTCTTGCCACGGAGGGTAACGCTACTCTCGCCATCTCTCCACTCCCATTGCATGTTGTCCTTTCTGGTATTAGTCTGCCTGAGGCAAAGCTTACCCATGATGAGGCATGTGACCAGTTAAAAGGTCCTCGATCATCAGGCCCACATCGAGAAGGTCCTTAATCGACTGAGACACTACACCGAGACTCTCTTCACGTGCAAGTCACCGGCCCGGTCTCAGCTTTATCATTTAAAAACCTAAAGTCTGGTACCTGGCAGAGGTACATCTTTTCTGATGTTGAACCCATCATGGCCATGATGGATCCACCATCAAGTTTTATTTTTTAAAACATCCCAAACCACTTGAGGCATCATCTTTTGTTTAAAACAAAACATTTGTTTTTCTAAAGCAGGACTAAGCATCAAAAAAACCTTTTTAATAAAACAAGTGATCAAGGATTGGTAATCAGCTTTCAAGGAAGGAAATACAACAATTGGTTTAGCACACAACTCCTATCACCTAATGCATCATAAAATTGATAAAGAGTTTAAAACAACAAGGAGGTGCAAATACACTGGGGCTTGCCTTGTGTTGTAGGAGAGTCAGGCTCTGTTCCCAAATGTCAAAGTAAAAACAGTTCCCGGCAGGTGGATTTTCTGTTGATGGAGTAGTCTCTTCTTCTTCAATAGTTATTTCTTCCTCGTTCTCTATATATAACCATATATAACCATGAATGCTCATGTAATGCTTATGAAAATGCAATAATAGAAAAGATACATCAAGTTGTATCTTGAATACAACTTTCCTTCACGGTACATGAGGGAAATTATGGTCTTCTAGGTCAATACTCTAGTAGGGTTAGACAGTTTTACCTTAAGGGGCTAGGGTTTTAGGTTTAGGAATCAAATAATGTCCCAAGCAAGTCAAACTTCACTCATGGGATCTAAATATCATATTAGACTTATCCAAAAAGTTTGGTGATTTTTGGAGTTATTAAATAATTTCTAAAATTCCAAGATATTAGGTTTTTACCTTCTTAAATACTACATAATTCCTAGTTTGGACTAAAAATCTTGGAACTATTTGTATTAAATACTAGAGAAATTTAGGAGTCCAACAAAATTGGTCTCATATTTTTATCATTTTTCTATAATTTTCTATGGATTTCCTAATTCTGTGAGAAAGACAAAAAGGAAAAAGGTGAATAGTGATGGGCTGAAACTAGCCCAAGTCGGCCCACTCATAGGCGAAAGCGCGCCCGCACGCTCGTGGTGTTCACTTTTTGCAGAGGACCTTGCTCTTTTAAATAACTCGTAAAGACTCCTACGCACTATTCCTATGTGTCACTGACATTTTGCGTCGAGGCCCCTCACTTTCTATTCCTTCACGAATTGAGGTCCTCGACCGTGGACGATGGAGCAGTGGCTCTAGCGAGCCTGTACCGGCCGGAAAACGCAACGACCGGCGCTCCGCTGTGGCGGACACCTAATTCAACCCCTAACAACCATTAACCCTCAAACAATTACAAGGTTCTGGCTCCTAATTGCTCTGTCCACGGTGATAGTGCAAACTACGGATGAACCGAGGCGTTCCCGGTGATCCTACGTGTTCTAGCTCAATTGGCTGGGTCGAGGAGCATCAAGAGCACACAAGAGTATTGAAACAAGAGTTAGGAGGGCATGATCAGACCTGTGGAGAGCTGGCCACGGCGAGCTCACACACGGCGGGATTCTTGACTGATTTGGGGAAATCCCAAATTGGGGAGCTGTGTTGAATGATTGGAGGTGAGGGATGGTTCACTGGGTGCACAACTACTTAGCAGAGCAGGATGGGGCACCAATTTATAGTATCCAAGGGCGGTGGCTCCTAATTTGGGCATGGCATGCTAGCGACTGGAGAGAAGGAAGGTTACTGGCGCAAGGAATTCGTGGCTTTCACCGTGGCAAGGTCACCGGCGATGAACGGACACGCTTCAGTGGTTTACTATGACGTGGTAACGCCCTAAGGCACGTGGCACATGGTCGGTAAGCGGCCAACACCGGCGAGAACTAATTTGGCCGACCGCAACCCAAGTGGGTACGGCGAGCTCACCGTCGACCAGGTCCGAGCCTATCCGGTGCCAAGATTTTTACCCTTTCGTGATTATCTCCTTGCTAGAGAGCACGAATCGTGGCGACGGCGTGGATCACAGCGCGAGGGTCACCGGCGGCGAGGTGCAACATACCTAGGATCTTTGTCAATTCACTGTACCATTAGAACACCCTATAGAGCACCTGACAGAGCTTATTTGGGGGTGATTTGCTGCAAATTTCGTGTAGCAACTTGATCATTCATCTGTATCAAAGTTGTAGCTCTATAAACCAGCTACAAATCGGCTATAGATACCTGGCTCATTTACTTACTAGATTAAGCACAATTCCACTCCAAAGTTCTTAAGTGTTCACTGGTAGTCATAATTCAGACACATGTCTTGACTGACAGCCAGTCTTTTGGTCCATTTAACTCCAAATTTTGTATAGCACTCATGTCATATGACTTAAACAAAGTTATACTCTTTTAGTAGCTCTATAAATTTGATGTATTGACCCTAGGCAAATTCCTTATAGATTTAGAAATATAGAGCTCCAAAGTCAGCCTTATACAACTGAATTTAGACTTAGGCATATGAAGTGTATGAGGTGCCTTTTGCAATTAAGTCCAAATCCCACTATTTGACTTACAAATCCACAAATTTAAGAAACACATGATTTCTGGTGTTCTATTACTTTGGTATTTGCACTTGGGTCCAAAAGTGCACAAAATTTACAATTAACCCCTTAGGGTTTCAATTAGGGTTTCTAGGGTTTGTTTTTAGGGTTTTAGGCACACTTAGGGTTTTGGTGCCACTAAAGTCCATCAAATGTGATACCTTGAGATCATTTCGTATGTCCTTTGAGGTTTTAACTTATTTGGGCTTCACTTTCACCCATAAGCCTAAGTTAGGGTTAAGCACTTTGTCCTAGGGTTAATCACACATCAAGTCACATCATTACAACTTGTTTGAAATTTTTTTACCTAGTGAATGCACTCAAGGTGTAACAAACACATGATATGCCAATGCTCATGATGTTATGCTCAAATTTTTAGTGACAGTAACACTAGAGGTGTTACAATCCTAGCACACATTTGAGACACACGCCCGAGTTTTGGTGCCCCTAAAATCTGGGTGTGACACATTGGTTCCTGAGCCGGCCCTCACTCTCTTATAAGAGCCTCTCCAATAGAACCTAAAATTATAGCTCCCAAAACAAGAAAATTGGGATCTCCTCTAAAGTTTTAAATCCAAAAAAGCCAATGTTCGAACAGCTCCCTATAATTTTTCTAAAACCTTTTGAAATCTGTTGTTCAACTGTTTGCTAGAAAGTAGCGATCACAAAAGTTTCTAGGATCTGGTTCCCACGAAGCAAAACAACACCAAAGCTCTAGTGATAACCAGGAGATTCCCACATGTGTGAAAATATAGATATTTCAATACTAGAAGATTTTCATACAACATAGAGCCGATGGGAATGATTGCATGGTGTACGACACAAGCACGCTGGCGTGCATCTACGAAGGCGCGAAGAGAACTTTTGCGTGGGATCGAAGAATTCCAGATAGATTGGGAGTGTTGGGGACTTGTTCTCAAATGCTATGAGTTAAGAACAAGGCAACACAGATGTTAATGGTTAAAGTCCTTCGTCTTTCGAAGCCCTATCTCCCTTAGGATATAATGATCTTCAGACGAAGGTCATGAAGGACATACCTTCATCATCATAGTTTATATTAATGAAAGAAGAAGCATATGAAACATCAGAGATAACATGAACGATCATCTAACATTATTAATATATCTTCATTATATCACAATGAATGTATGTGAACAATATCGAATTACATTTGTACCTTTGGCTTCGACATAAGGTTTACATTTGTAACCCCCAAGAGGAGGAGTTGGACCAGGAGATAAGGGATCTCGAAGCTATCCATCAGCAGGTCGAAAGGAAGAGAGAGAAGATGCTTCGTCTTTCCGATCTTCAGAGGAAAATCGATGAAGCTGCTGAAGGAATACATCATCTTACTCAAGATGACCATGACCGAAGACCTCCATAGAGAGATCTTTGTCAAGATAATTCCTACAATGATGATGATTGGTATGACGATTTCCATCATGGAAATTTTGCTTTTGATGATGCTTCTCCTCTATCAGCAGAACTGCAGGCTACCCCATGGCCCTCATCATACAAGCCACCTCAGCTCCCCATGTATGATGGGCACTCAGATCCGAAGCAGTTCTTGATGAGCTACGAAGCAACTATATCCTCGTACGGGGCAATACTGCAGTCATGGCGAAGTCCTTCATCATGGCAGTTCGGAGTGTGGCCCAGACATGGTACTCTTCTCTCCGACCAGGGACAATCACGTCATGGCACAAGCTTAAGGACATGCTGGTCACCAGTTTTCAAGGGTTTCAGACGAAGCCAGTCACTGCTCAGGCCTTGTTCCAGTGCACTCAAGACCATGAGGAGTACCTTCAGGCATATATCCGAACGTTCCTGCGCCTGAGAGCACAAGCGCCTACAGTGCCCAATGAAGTCGTCATTGAGGCCATGGTCAAAGGTCTTCGGCCTGGGCCTATGGCTCAATACTTCACCAGGAAACCCCCCTAGACGCTGGAGAAGCTGGTTTAGAAAATGGATGAGTACATCCGGGCTGACAATGACTTTCGCCAAAGAAGGGAGGAAGCTTACAAATTTTTCTGAGATGACTAGGGGCTTTGGACAAAGAATCCACCCTAGGCATGTCAGATCAATCCACAGCTCAAGCCAGAGCAATGACAAAGGAGGCTAGTTTCAGAAGCCCCAACACAGCTCACAGTCTTCAGGACAGCAGCAAAGCTCTTTCAGGCCACCAGCTCTAAGGGGCCGAGGCGGCAGGGGCTTCAGAAGAAGATATGGGGATCAACTCAAGAAAATCTATTGCTTATTCTATGGTGAAGACAAGGGCTAGACTACAAGAACGTGTCAAATCACCATTCAGAAGCAAAAAGAGATTGTCGAAGCAAAAGCTCAGTAGAATCAGCCGAAGCAGGTCTTACATACTGCTTTGTGCCACTCTCCCTACATACCAGAGTATGTGGGAAATCAACTTGTAGCTTCTGTTGCTTCGGCAAGCCATTCACAAGCTTCCTGGCCTCAGCTCCCACCGCCACCACCATTGCAATCTACCTATACCCGAAGCCAGCAGCCAGAAGGGCGCCAACATCCACAACAGCAATGTGACTTCAAGGAGGAGTCTGAAGCTCGTACAGTCAACAGCATTGTACCAGAATCGAAGCACATTTAATGAGGAATATCCTATTTTTTGAAGCAATTTTGTCTTTTATATCATTTTACCTTTTTTGTAGAACAAGTAATCAAAAACTCAGTTCTCAACCTCTTGTAATAATGCTGTAAATACCAGAATGAAATATATCTTCTTCATAGATTTACGAAGCAACAAAAGTCGTTCCCTAGGGAATGCACAGCCTGAATTGACGAAGCTACAAATGTCGCTCCTTAGGGAATGCACACCCTGAATTGACGAAGCTACAAAAGTTATTCCTAAGGGAGCGCAGCATAAGTTTTTCGCTCAAAAGTTGTTCCCTAGGGAATCTAGAGTCTGAATTGATGAAGCTACAAAAGTCATTCCTAAGGGAGCGAAGCGTAAGTTTTCTACTCAAAAGTCGTTCCAAAGGGAATGCAGAGCCAAATACCGCCAAAATATAAGGCAAATAAGTTCAAAAGTCGTTCCTAAGGGGATGCAGAACTTATACCGCCGAAATAGAAGGCGAAGAAGTTCAAAGACGTTCCTAAGGGGATGCAGAACTTATATCACCGAAATAGAAGGTGAAGAAGCTCGAAAGTCGTTCCTACGGAGATGCAGAGCTTGTGTATTCCAGTGTGGGTATGTGGGTGTGTGTGTCTTTAGCATCCACATCATTTCGCATCATATCATCTCATCATTATGCATAACATTACACCATACATCATATTTCATTAATGGCACCAGAACCGAATACGAAGCCAATCTTCGACAAATGCTTCGTTGAATTGAAAATGTGCTAAGGCACGAAGTGAGCTTCAAGAAGTACAGTTTTACTAGCCTTGTCATAAGGGATCTCTTTCTTTACGAAGCATGAAAGAAGGGAAGGTGTATTTTCGCCGAAGGCTCAAAAACGGTATGTGTGTAAATTTCATGCATCGCAAAGAAATAAATTACAATAATTTACGTATTCAATTCAACGTTATATACATCAAATGTTACATAGTTTTGTTACAACAGAAGCTTAATGATCAATCCATTGTCCCATACATCGAGCATTCCAAATACTACTACAATGAAATCTATTCTTCTCTGAGAACTTTTTTTGCAACTTCGTTTAAAAGTTTATCGACAACTTCGTCAATGATGGAGTCCGCCATATTTATAATGTCTAGTGCTTCCTTCATTTCTGGATCAGCTAGGGGGTCGTACGGTTCCGGTGGCGAAGATAGTTCAGCTGAAGTAGGAAAAATTAATTAGTTCGAAGCCACAAAGCAAGTACCAAAGCTAAAAGCCAAAAAATAATACCTGTACGCCTTTCGCGTTCTGCAGCCTCTTCGGCTTGTTTTGCTTCTGCTCGGGCGTCATGGGTGTCTTTTTCGCTCTTTTTTATAATCTCATGGGCCATCTCTCGGCCACCATTCACCCAGACATCATTATAAAATTTTCTGCCCATCAAGGTTGCTTCAGCTGAAGGATCCTTTGTATCATCTACGGAGAAGGCAACTTCAGGCTGAGCTATGGCTTTAATGTGATCACATCCGGCCTTCTCCAAAATGGCTGAAATTCCACGCGCACTAGAAAATGCACAAACATCTCCGTGATCACTCAAAATTTCTTTGAAGGTTTCGGCTTCTCCACTTATCCATTCAAGGACGCCCTCGGGGTTGCCTCGTATGAAGTCATCTTCGGTAGAATAGGCACCCACTTTGGCGAAGCTAGTTTTTAATTTCTTCACGCAATCCAAGGATTTCTTGAAGCACCTTTCCTTGGATTCGCAAAGTTCTTCAATGCTTTTCTCTAGATAATTTTTCCAGTACTCGTTGATCTCTCGGTTAGCCTGTGCGAGCGCACAATTCTCTTTAACTTTGGCTAGATGTCTCCGAAGATCTTCAATTTTGGTTTTTTGTGCTTCGGCCTGAGCTTTATAATTAGCTTCATTTTCCTTTACTTTGTTTACCAATGAAATCAAAATTTTATCTTTCTCTAGACCTTCGTTTCTTAATTCAATCACCTCGGACCGAAGGTTGTTAAGAGCCATTGTACAGCCTTCGTCTTCGGCGTTCTTCTAAGCCCTCAAGGAATTACTAAGAATTAATCCCTGTAGAGAAGAAGGAAAAATTGAGTATAACAAAAAATACTTCGCTTCTAACTTCAAAGTCAACTTTTATACCTTTATGTTGTTATACGCAAGGCTGTCAGCAAGTTCATCCTTCGATAAGACCGAAAGGCCTTCTTCAAGCTTACGAAATCCCATGCTCTTAGCTATCTCCCGGCAAATGGATATTTCTTTCTTGTTCGGGAACAGTACAGGAAATCTTCTTTGTTACTACCGTTGAACACTAAAGCCCCCTTCGGATATTTCAGCCTTTAGGCAAAGTGTCTAGCTTATAGTATTTCCTCCTGGGACAATTTCTTCCCTGAAGCATGTCGAATAATGTAGTCAGCATCTTTGTACGGAGCTTCGGGAGTAGGAGCTTCAGCCTTTTCTGGTACAATCTACCCTACCGTTCTTTCTTCAGGTACGACAGGCTTTATCTTGGTGGGCACTGAAGGTCCAGCCTCTGCTTTGGCCTGAACTTTGGTAGCTTCATCAATTTTCTTAGGGGCAGGGCTCAAGGCCTTCGTAGTCTCTATGACAGCGTCTATTACGCTGGCCATCCTCCTCTTCTTGGGAGTTGCGGCAAGAAATTTTTTGCATTTTTGGCAAATTTGCCTCTGCCGGTGGGCTTACGATTTCTAGTGCTTTTATTACTTGTTCCACCGGTGGCTCCTCGGCCTTATCATCTTTAATTTTGGCTAGCCCGACTGAAGGCACTTTCGGAACTATAGTCGGCTCTTCAGCGCTTTGTGCAATCGGAGCAGCTCGCTTTGCTTCGGTAGCTGAAGAGGTCTCCGCGCCAAATTTAGGCACCACGGCTGGTTCAATGTAACGTGGCCGGTGCGTCAGAACCTTCATCTTTTTGCTCTTCGGCTCAGCTGCGATGGTCGAAGCGGCAATCTTTCTCTTTTTCTCTTATCCTCGCAGCGGGTAATGGTAATCAGGGTATATGAAGCCAGTAGCATCAAATACCCTATTCAATCTTTTCTTGCCCCGGCCCCCAAAAGCTATGGACAAAGCATTATCTTCGGCCTTGGAGTAAGCCCCAAGTAGCTCATCACTGGTAGCTTCGATACACTTCAGCCAGTCGTCGTCTGGTTCATCAAACCTCTCCCTAAATTTGAAGGTATACTTCAGTCGGACCAGACCACCCACACTAGAATCGGATGTGGTCTCCTTCGGCATATCCCAACTCTCCACAAGTGGCCATACCCTAAAGGATATATGCTCTTGAATCAAATCCCTTGTGCCAATGAAGGCACACACAATGCTAAAAGCCCTCTAACATGCTTCAATAGTGCCATCAATTTCCACCTTCGGCCTTTGAAGGCCAAAGCGAGACCAGATAGGGCGCTGAATGATTTCTTTGATGTCTTCCCTTGCCTTTAAATCATTCTTAACGTAAAACCACTCCTCTATCCAGGTCCCAGGCCATCTTTTCCGAAATGTTGGCACTGGGTGGCTTGCATTAGGGCGAGCAATAAATCCATAACAACTGAAGTTGTTGTGGTACTGTTCTTTGCCAGTAGTTTCGTCTCATACAAAAGATCGTGCATACTGCAGAAGCACTTCGCGCTTGCTCTAGCCCTTGACTCCTTACAGCCCAGACAAAAATCCCCATTCTAATTATAGCTTCGGGGGTAATCTGATGAAGGAAGATCTGGTATATCTTCAGCACTTCAACCACAAACTTGCTCAGTGGAAAACGAAGACCTGCCTTTAGGAAGCTTCGGTATATAACAACTTCGTTTTCCTCCAGAGCAAGGGCAGTACTATCTCCTCCAACTTTGATAATAGACATATCATGAAAATACCTCCACCTCATGGCGTCAATATGACTCTATTTGATAGTCGACTTTCTGAAGATAGTATGGCTTGGGCGCCACGACCGGTCCTCAGAGTCCTCATCCCCACTTTCCACGTCATAACTATCACTGTCACCAGAATCTTCGGATAAACCTTCTAGGATCTCTTTAGTAATTTTCTCTGTATTTGTTTTTGCCATGGACTCAACAAACCCAGCAATGAAAGGATCTGCATCCTTTTTCTCCTCATATAGCTTCGTCTCCTCGGTCGTTTTCTTCTCTTCAGTCATCTTCTTCTCTCCACTCATCTTCTTCTTTTCAAATTTGGAGCAAACGCGTCTTTAAACCGAAGCTCTGAAACTCGAGAATCAGGCAAGAACTAGTGAGCAAGAGCTAAAAATTTGACACAATAACGCAAATGGCAGAATTGGCGTGCTAAATGCTGCCGGTGTGGGTTCATATTTATACGCCTGGTGCTTTTCAACTTGGTGGACCCCCTTTGTCATTGACTGTTGCTATTCTAGCAAAGGGAAGGTGTTTTTTCGGACCTTCGGCTTAAGGCCTTCGTTTACATTGCAGTCCAAATTCGTTATTATAATAAATTAATACTGCGAGGGGCTACTATTGGGGGCCTTCGTCTTCCGAAGGTCTTCAAAAACATGATTAACATTGTTCCCCAAGTGTAACATATGTACAGGAACCTTTGGATTTGGAACGAAGCTATTCACAACATGAAAAGCATGATCAGGACGAAGGTCGAATCAATTCCGAAGCTACGCGCAAGGAAGCTTCAGCTCAATAGCAGAAAAAGGAACCGACTTAAAGAGGAAAATGCTATCTAGTTTTCGATAGGTTGTCCTTAAGTCAATTGTAAACATGAAGGGCATGAATGTAATTTTACACAGGCTGTGATCTGTGCCTATAAATAGATGAACAGTACCTCCATACTGTTCACACTGACTTGTATTCACTCCTGCGTCACGCTTGGACTTTTACCTTTTGTCGAAGCCGAAGGTACAAATGTAATTCTATATTGTTCACGTACATTCATGGTGATATAATGAAGATATATTAATAATGTCAGATGATTGTTCATGTTATCTCTCATGTTTCATATGTTTCTTCTTTCATTAATATAAACTGCGATGATAAAGGTATGTCCTTCATGACCTTCGTCTAAAGATCTATATACTAAGGGAGATAGTGCCTCGAAAGACGAAGGACTTTAACCATTAAGATCTGTGTTGCCTTGTTCTTAACTTATAGCATTTGAGAACAAGTTTTCAACAGGGTGCGCGTGCAGAGGTTTGCGCAGCGAATGGATCCATCTTCGCCTGTGACAAGATAGGGCACACATTTTGGTCACTATTGGATGTTTGTTTTCTTCTTTTTCCCTAAAATATGTATTGGGACCATAGTTTTTGGAGTTATCTAATCCTTGCCACATCCCTCAATCCACCCTTAACCGAATAACCCTCGTGAGAGACAGGCTCAGACCATGCAACACCCTTTTCTTTGGTTGCCATCATAAATTTATATATGTTAGATGGAGATGTTGATTGGTTGCTGAATTAGGATGTGTAGATACGATGATAATAAAAAAATTATAACTTTTTACAATTTATATAAAAATTACTTATAAAAAATTACCTTTTTTGTCAAAACAAAATTTCAGAACAGTAAAAAACGAAAGGTGAACCTTATCGAGAAGACATTAGTTTAGCCAGGCTCAGCCCGAAAATGAACCAAAATCAGGCGGGCCCTAAGTGACTGTTGCATGTGAGCATGTCTGCATCCGTGACCTACCTCATCAGAGTTGTGCGACCACACGACACATGGAGCTACAAGCCACCAAACGCTTGGCGCGCCTGAATGCCTGGGGCTGCTGAGGAATGGAACACGAACATGACACCCGCCCCTAAAAATAGCATAGATGCTCCTGTCTCTCGTAGTATATAAACAACGCACCCTGCCCTGTACCGTCATCACAACACAAGGCGCAAGCACGGCACGGAGAGCAAGCAAGAAAGCAACCACTGCACTGCCACTACCTACCAATGGCCCGCGCCTACGTGTTTCTCGTCGTGCTCCTCCTGGCCGTCGTCATCGTGGCGCCGTTCGCGGGAGCGGCGCGTGTCGACGTCGTCGAGGGCAGGTCCATGGCGTCCGCCGACGCGCCGGAGGCCGCCGCACCAGCACCTGGGCCTGACTCCGCCTCATCGCCGGACTCCTCGTCGGATGCGCCCTCCAGCAGCAGCTCCTCGGACTAGATAGCTAGCCGCTCGACGCGCGATCTCGCTCTCTGTATACACGGCGATCGAGTTCTAGCTTTGTCGGCATGCAATGCAAAATTCCGATTCTTCGGGAATAATCAAGCACGAAAGGAATGTGCTTTCCTCACTCACTACTAGTATCTTGTTTTTATATATGTTTCCTCTCCTGCCGCTCTCTGATTTTAATCTTCATGTATGCAACATATGTGATGAATGGAAAAATCGATTTGTATTTGTCAGTCTGTCTGTATAACCGCGTCGTCGGGTTTCTGAAACCAAGCAATGTATAACAATGCAACAGGAATTACATTCTGTAATTAAACAACCTGTTAAAAGAAGACTTGATGGCTCTCTTTGATGATTTTCATGAAGATAAACTTCTGCTTTTTAGTCTAAATTTTAGGGTAATTACTCTTCTACCCTAAAATAAAGAGGCAATAAAAATCCAACAATATAGGTCAATATGTCTGTTAAATGTTAGTTTTAAAATTTTTATTAAAGTTGACACCAATAAAATAAACAAGGTTGCAGAAACAGTTGTGAGACCCTCACAGACCGCCTTCATGCCTGAAAGGAATATAATAGAAGGAGTGGTTATATTACACGAGACCATTCATGAATTACACAAAAAACTTAATGGGGTAATTTTCAAAATTGATTTTGAAAAGGCCTATGACAAAGTTAACTGGGCATTCCTTCAGCAAACCTTGAAAATGAAAGGGTTCTCACCAAAATGGTGCAAATGTGTAGAGAACTTCATTATAGGAGGTAGTGTTGCAATCAAAGTCAATGATGACATCGGCCATTATTTCCAGACAAAGAAAAGGTTGCGTCAAGGAGACCCTATTGAGTGCACATAGAAGGGGGTGAATAGGTGATCCTGTAAAAAATAGCTCGACAAAACAAACTTAGACTAATATTATTGGATTAGTGAAAGCAAGAGCCAAGTTCGAATGAGGATTATGAGCGCAGTTAACTTCTTCACTTAATTGCTCTTTACTAAGTGAGTATTAAACTTGGAGCAATAATGTAAGTGAAGTGAATAGAGAGAAAATCATAGTAGGATAAAGACATGTGACACATCGATTTTTATCCCGTGGTTCGGTCAAGTAGAATACTTGCCTACTCCACGTTGTGGCATCCCAACGGATGAGGGTTGCACTCAACCCCTATCAAGTGATCCAAAGATCAACTTGAATACCATGGTTCTCTTTATCTCAACAATATCCTGTTGTGAGAAATCTCCATAATTTGGAGTCTCTCACGCCTTACACAAATGATCTCAAATGAACACAAGAGTAAGGGGAATATAAACACACACAAGGGCGAGAGTTGCAGCAATAACACGCACACAAGACAAGAAACAAGCACACGAAACAGCACAGCAGAGTTACAGCTCAAAGAAGTGCTCCAATCTCTATCACAATGAAACAATTGCATGCTTGCGGAGTCTCAGCGTTCTAGGATGTTCAATGAGTGCTTGGTGTGGAGCTCCATGCGCCAAAGGGTCCCTTTTATAGCCCCAAGGGGCCTAGGAGCCGTTGGAGCTCCATTTGGAAGGCATTGGTTGCCTTCTGTCCGCGGGTACACCGGGCTGTCCGGTGCACACTGGACAGTGAACAGTGCACGATTGTAGAATCCCCTGATTGGCTACTTTCTTGTTCTAGGGGGCACTAGGATGTCCGGTGGGGGGCACCGGACCGTCCGATGGGAGGCACCGGACTGTCCGGTGTGCCACTTGACCGTTGCTTCTGGCTGTCGTGGCAGGTAGCCATTGCGCGGCTGGCACACCGGACTGTCCGGCGCCTTGCGTGGACAGTCCGGTGAATTATAGCCAACACAGGCTAAAAATCCCGAGAGCGGAGAGTTGGTCGGACCGTGCATCAGACTGTTCGGTGCACTCAAGACTGGCCGGTGGGTGGCACCGGACCGTCCGGTGCTCTCCAGTCCAGCGATTACTCTTTCTCTTCCTTTGTTTTCTTTTGCTCCTTTGGGACTTGACTTTATAAAGTCCCTGGCACTTAGACAAATATGATTAACACACAAAACAATTTACTAAGTGTCCAGAGCTTACCTTTTCAGTTGGTCCATCTAGATGTTCACTTTGTCCTCTTCGAAGTTCAATTTGCTTCATATACCGTTGCTTATACACCATGTTAGTTCAAACATAATGTGTTGTGCATCTAATCACCAAAACAATATAGAAATGGCCCAAGGGCACACTTCCCTTTCAATCTCCCCCTTTTTTGGTGATTTATGCCAACATATCAAAAAGCAACTCATTTTGAACTAACATATTCAAAAGAGCTAAAAAGAGCAAATTGATGTCAAATTGAAGACCAATAAAGTTATCATAGGATTTGGCATATTTGGATCATTTTTGCAACCTCTTGGTTTGTTTTCGCAAAACAAATTCATTTTCCTATTTCTATGTCAAAAATACTTGTTTTGGTAGATCAAAATATCTTTCATGGCTAGTTTTGACCAAACACCAAAAACTCCCCCTTTTCCCATAATCAAATTTCTCCCCCATAAGAGAGCAGTTTTTGCAATAAAGTATTCTTACACTAAAAATTTTGAAAAATTCACAAGTGGTAGCTGATCCAGTTGCTTTGGCCTTAATTTCTCCCCCTTTGGCATCAAGCACCAAAATAGAAGAACTATTTAGCCTTTTAACCCCATTGCCTCACAAAAAAGCAAGTAAAATCAAGGGCAATGAGAAACAAATATAGTTACTTGGAACAAGATACATTGATACCGGAATGTAGTGGAAGCCTCTTCTTTGTCCAAGTCCACATTTTCCCTTTCAATCCATCTTTGAGATTATATAAAAAACACTCAAGCAAACACATTAGTCTCAAAAGGTCAAGTTGGAGTACATCCTCCCCTAAGCATGTGCATCATTGGCATATGGACTTGTGAGGTCCGAGGATGACTTGTACAATTTGAGCACCAAAAATAAGTGAAGACAGAAATGCTTAAAAGAACATGATCAAAGGCATAAAACACATGTATGCTATAGATCAATCCAAGTTCCATGAATCTAAGACATTTAGCTCACTACGCAACCTGCAAAACCTTTTCTCATCTAAAGGCTTGGTGAAGATATCGGCTAGCTGATTATCAGTGCCGATATGGCAAACATCGATATCTCCCCTTTGCTAGTGGTCTCTCAAAAAGTGATGTTGGATGTCTATGTGCTTAGTGCGACTGTGTTCAACAGGATTATCCTCTAAGAGTATTGCACTCTCATTATCACATAGGAGTGGGACTTTGCTCAGATTGTAGCCAAAGTCCCGAAGGGTTTGCCTCACCCACAGCAGTTGCGCGCAACACTAGCCTGCGGCAACGTACTCGGCCTCAACGGTGGATAGAGCAATAGATGTTTGTTTCTTAGAGCTCCAAGACACCAGGGATCTTCCCAGAAACTGACTATCTGATTAAGTCAAAGGTAGGTCCCTTTGGATACCAGATTCCGAAGCAAGGCGTATGGACTAAATATCTAAGAATTCGCTTCATGGCCACAAGATGGCATTCCTTGGGGTCGGATTGAAATCTAGGATACATGCAAACGCTAAGCATTATATCCGGTCTACTAGCACAAAGATAAAGTGAAGAACCTATCATAGATCGGTATGTGTTTTGATCAATGGACTTACCTCCCTTGTCGAGGTCCAAGTGTCCGTCGGTTCCCATTGGCGTCTTAGTGGGCTTTGCGTCCTTCATCCAAACCTTTTGAGTAAGTCTTGGGTATACTTTGTTTGGGAGATGAAGGTTCCTTCCTTGATTTGCTTCACTTGAAATCCAAAGAAGTAATTCAATTCACCCATCATTGACATCTCAAATTTCTGTATCATTAGCCTGCTAAACTCTTCACAAACTTTTGATTAGTAGAACCAAATATTATGTCATCGACATATATTTGGCACACAAACAAATCACCATTACAAGACTTAGTAAAAAGGGTAGGATCTGCTTTCCCAACCTTGAAAGCAATAGAAATGAGAAAGTCTCTAAGACATTCATCCTCGAAGCTAGGGGGTTGCTCCATAGAGTGCCTTAGAGAGCTTGCTTAAGTCCATAGAGCGCCTTAGAGAGATTGTAAACGTGGTCAGGATACATGTCATCCTCGAAGCTAGGGGGTTGCTCCACGTACACCTCCTCCTTGATTGGTCCGTTGAGGAAGGTGTTCTTCACGTCCATTTCAAACAACTTAAAAGAGTGGTGAGCAGCCTAGGCCAATAATTTGCGAATTGACTCGAGCGTAGCTATAGGAGCAAAAGTCTCCCCAAAGTCCAAACCTGCGACTTGGGCATAACCTTTTACCACAAGTTGATCCTTGTTTTTTGTCACCACTTGGTGCTCATCTTGCTTGTTGCGGAACATCCACTTGGTTCCCACAACATTTTGCTTTGGACGAGGCACTAGACTCCACACTTCATTTCTTTTGAAGTTGTTGAGTTCTTCCTGCATAGCTAACACCCAATCTGGATCCTTCATGGCTTCTTCTATCCTGAAAGGCTCAATAGAAGAAACAAAAGATTAATGTTCACAAAAATTAGCTAAATGTGAAAGAGTGATTACTCCCTTGCTGATGTCACCTAGAATCTGACCTACTGGATGATTCCTTTGGATGATGGCCCGGACTTGAGTTAGAGGTGCCTGTGGTACGACTTCCTCAATATCCTTTTCTTCATGTGCTCCCCCTTGATTTATGCTTGCATCTTGAGGTACCTTTTCCTTATCTTGAGTTTGGGGTTGCACCCGTGTTGAGGAAGATGGTTGATCCTATTCTTGTTGTTCCTGAGGTCGCACATCACCAACTGCCATAGTTCTCATTGCGATCGTTGGAACTTCATCTTCATTTATATCATCAAGATCAACTTGCTCTCTTAGAGTTCCATTAGTCTCATCAAATACAACATCACTAGTGACTTCAACCAAACCCAAAGATTTATTGAAGACCCTATATGCCTTTGTATTTGAATCATAACTTAGTAAAAACCCTTCTACAACTTTGGGAGCAAACTTTGAATGTCTACCTCTTTTAACTAAGATGTAGCATTTGCTTCTAAAGACACGAAAATATGACACATTGGGTTTGTTACCGGTTAGAAGCTCATAAGATGTTTTTTGAGGATGCGATGAAGATAGAGCCAGTTTATGGCATGGCAAGCTGTATTTACATCTTCCGACCAAAATCGCTCAGGCATCTTGTACTCCCAAGCATTGTCCTTGCCATGTCGATGAGCGTCCTATTCTTCCTTTCTACTGCACCATTTTGTTATGGCTTGTAGGGAGCGGAGAACTCATTCTTGATGCCTTCCTCCTCAAGATACTCTTTCACTTGAAAATTCTTGAATTCAGATCTATCGTCGCTCCTGAACTTCTTTGCCTTGAGCTCAAACTCATTTTGGGCTCTCCTTAGGAAGCACTTTAGTGTACTTTGGGTTTCTAGTTTATCCTGAAAAATAATATCCAAGTGAAGCGAGAAAAATCATCAATAATTATAAGACCATACTTACTTCCCCCGATGTTAAGATAAGAAATGGGCCCGAAGAGATCCATATGGAGGAGTTCCAGTGGTCTTGACATTGTCATCACGTTCTTGCTTGGATGAATAGATCCCACCTGCTTCCCTGTCTGGCATGCTGCACAAGGTCTATCTTTCTCAAAACAGACATTGGTTAGTCCTAACATATGTTCTCCCTTTATAAGCTTATGAAGATTCTTCATTCCAACATGTGCTAGACGGCGGTGCCAGAGCCAACCCATATTATTCTTAGTGATTAAACATGCATCTAGATCTGCATTCTCTTTAGTGAAATCAACTAAATAAAGCTTGTTGTCTAATACACCTTTAAAAGCTAATGAACCATCACTTCTTCTAAAGACAGATACATCAATATTTGTAAATAAACAATTATAGCCCATATGACATAATTGACTTACAAAAAGCAAATTATAACCAAGCGATTCTACTAAGAATACATTGGAAATTGAATGCTCAGTAGTGATGGCTATTTTACCCAACCCTTTGACCTTGCCATGATTCCCATCTCCAAAGATAATCGTATCTTGGGAATCATTGTTCTTGACGTAGGAATTGAACATCTTCTTCTCCACCTTCATGTGGTTTGTGCATCCGTTGTCAATAATTCAACTTGTCCCCCGGATGCATAAACCTGCAAGCTGATTTAAGCTTAGGGTTTTGGTACCCAACTCTTGTTGGGTCCTGCACAGTTAGTCACATAAGACTGTGGAACACAAATGCAAGTTTTGCCTCTCTTGCACTTAGGACCTACATTTCTAGCAACAACTTTATCATTTTTACACATAAGCACAAATGAAGCATCATAAGTATGATAAAGCATAGTTGGGCCATTAGTTCATTTTTAGGTGCATGAGAAACAACATGATGAATATAACACCTATGTCTATTTCTACAATGGGCATGTGTAGAGCTAGATGATGCAAACATGGCATGAGAGTCAAAAAAACATCATGACGTGTACATAGAACAACCTAATCATAACAACTATCATGATGAGCAACACTAGAAGCATTCTTAATATGAGCGCACAGATAAGCATGGTTCTTTTTGTCATGAAGAGAATGAGAACTACTAGCCATAGGTGCCTTCCCTTTCTCCTTGATGAGATTGGAGACCCTTTGGCTTGTTAAGTTCTTCGTTCCCTTTTGGAAACCAAGTCCATCCTTAATGAAGGGATGTCTACAAATGGAGTAGGCATCCCAGGCAAATTTTATCTTTTCATATTTACTCTTCCAAATTTTAAGTTGACCATTAAGATTTGCAACTTCATCATTCAACTTAAGTATAGTGGTAGCATGAGTATTACAAGCATCAATATCAATTTCTTTACATCTATTGCAAATAGAAACATGCTCCATAGATGAACTAGCAACATTTACTTTTTCTAGCTTAGAATTTAAGTTCTTAATACTAGAAATAGAATCACGGCAAGAAGATAACTCAGAAGACATTAACTCATTTTCCTTAACTTCAATGGCCAGAGATTTTTCGGCATTAATACACTTATCATGTTCTTCATATAGAATATCTTCTTATTTCTCTAGCAATCTATCCTTCTCATTAAGGGCATCAATTAATTCGTTAGTTTTATCAACTTTAGATCTATCTAAACCCTTAAAGAGATCACTATAGTCTACATCATTGTCAGATTCCTCATCACTAGAAAAAGTGTACTAAGGGGTATCTTGAGTACGTACCTTCTTCTCCTTATCCATGAGGCATGTGTGATGCTCGTTGGGAAGAGGTAGGCCTTGTTGAAGGCTAAGGCAGCAAGTCCCTCATCGTCGGAGTCAGATGAAGAGTAGTTTGAGTCCCACTCCTTATCGATGTGTGCCTCACCCTTCGCCTTCCTATAGTTCTTCTTCTTCTCCTTCTTCCATTTCTTTTCTTGTCCCTGATCATTTTCATTATCGGCACATTGTGCAATAAAATGATTAGACTTACCACATTTGAAGGAGCGCTTTCCTCTTGATTTATTCTTGTTGGGATATTTCTTGCATCCCTTCATTGCAGTCTTGAAACACTTGATAACAAGCACCATTTTGTCCTCATTTAGCCCAGCAGCCTCCACTTGTGCCACCTTTTTAGGTAGCGCCTCCTTGTTGTTTGTTGCTTTAAGAGCAATGGGCTGCGGCTCATAGAGAGGAAGTGGTCCATTGGCAATGTCAACAACGTACTTATCCTCCTTTACCATCATGCGTCCGCTTATGAATTTTTTGAGAATTTCCTCGGACGTCATCTTGGTATACCTGGGATTATCACGAATAAGATTTACAAGATGAGGATCAATAACGGTAAATGACCATAGCATGAGTAGAACTACATCATGATCCGTCCATCTTGTACTTCCATAGCTTCAGATCTTATTCCCTAGGGTCTTGAGCCTGTTGTAAGTTTCGGTTGGCTCCTCTCCCCTTTTCATGGCAAATCTCCCAAGTTCGCCTTCTACCAGTTCCATCTTTGTTATCATGGTGGCATCGTTTCCCTCATGAGAAATCTTGAGAATGTCCCATATTTGCTTAGCATTGTCCAAGCCGCTGACTTTATTGTACTTATCCCTGCATACAGATGCTAACAAAACAGTAGTAGCTTAGGCATTTTTATGAATTTGTTCATTGATAAGTATGGGATTATCATTGCTATTGAAATGTTTTCTAGTTTCAACTATCTCCCAAATATTAGGATGAGAGAAAATAAATGACTACACATTTTATGAGTCCAGAAAGAATAATCTTCTCCATCGAAGTGAGGAGGTTTTTCTAGTGGAATTGACAATAAATGTGCATTCGAATTATAAGGGATATGGGAATAATCAAAAGAATAGTTTTGATTAACCGTTTTCTTTTTCGATGAGGAGTCTTCATCGTCGTCGTCCCTTGATGAAGAAGATGAGGTGTCGCTGTCATAGTAGATGATCTTCTTGATACGCGTCTTCTTCTTTCCATCCTTCTTGTTGTTTGAGCCTAAGTCGGTGGACTTGTCACCTTTTGGCTCACCAACATAGAGAGTCTCCTTCTCTTTGTTGTTGATCACCATCCCCAGCCTTTAGGATCCATCTCTTCGGGCGGTTAGTCCCTTGATGAAGAGAATGTGTAATACCCAACTTTTGGAAAATAAAAGAGAGGGATAAATCTCTATGTGTATTGCCTTCTATTCATGAGAAATATCAAGGAACATATTTAAAGTGAATAATTCTCTAATAAAACATAAATAATCCATGCATCAAGTTGGAGTTTATTTGTTTGTGCATTTAATAATAATAAAAATAGTAATAAAAATATAATATTGTTGAAATTTGGATTAAACCTAATTTGAAATCTAGAAGTTGGAAATAAATTAGAAAAGGAAAGAAGAGAGAAAGGAACACCCTATTTATAAAGTGAAGAAAAATATATAAATAAATACACCTGTCCATTCTGACATTTTTGAATTGTACATTTAATCTGGGTATAAAAAATTTTCAACAAAATTTGGATTTAAATTTGAGATTCAAAAATAAAAAGAGAAGAAAGCAAAAAATAAAAAGAAAAACAAAAAGATAAGGAAATCCAGTGTTGGGCCGCTACTCCTACTTCGGCCCTATGAACCCATCGCCACGGCCCAACTCATGCGCACGCTCTAGCCACCGTAGCACTGCGCCGACAGGTGGGTCCTCTGTGTTGGCCACTCGCACTTGCGCGCACCAGATGTGAGTATGGCGATTGGGTCCCGCCTTGTTAGCGACCGCTTGTCCACATCGCTCGCCCGCGTCATGAATCCCTGGTGTGCAGACCGCATGCCCCTAGCCACTGGTGCGTGGGCCATTGTTGTCAGTCTCACCCGTGAAGCGGGAGGGCTCCTCCGTCGGGCGTGCCACCTTCTCCATGGAGCCGCACAACTGCGCGCGTGATAAAGACGAGCATTCTACGGGGGAGGTTATTGCGGGGCGCAGGGGGACAAAGACGGACTCTATGGCCGCCCTGCCCTTATTTCCCATCGCACGGCCCTGACCTAACTTCTGCTTCGCAATCTGCCATGCACCTTCGTGATTCCTTGCTGCCAGTACAGCTCGGGAGCCATAGGGTGATCTCCGGCAAACCGGCGGAGGTGTAGATCGGGAGCTGGGAGTAATCATCCCACAGACCCTTAGTGCGGTGGGAATTGCTCGTTGTACTCCTTGCGCTGCCACGAAGCAATCTGAGCTATGGCCAGCGACTTCTACCACACTGCGGGTAAGTCTCACTTCCATGAATAGCCCTCGATTCCGCATCACTTCAACACCACGAGACTAAGGGATAGTGTTCTATGCGTCGAGATGGGATTCTCCAGCATCGTCGCCGCCATGGGCGGGCGACTGCCGAGCTCGGTCTGGCGCCGGATACGAAGACGGTCGTTCCACCGGTAGATGGCCACTGGACAGATGAGATTAAGACATGCTGACCGGTTTGATCCTAACCCTTGGATCTTAATTGGACGGATCGAACGAACCTCCACTATTTTAAATCTGAGCCGCAAGTTTCGGATCTAGCGATTGGGATTTAGGCAGACTATCGTCTAATCTGGGCGCGCATTTTAGATATGATGGCCGATCCTGTTCCATACCAATTCGGCCTAGAATTTTTTTAAAGAGTCCCTACACTTGTCACAAATCAACCCGCCATCCACGTAAATGTAAAGAATATCATAATTAGGCCCTGGAATTTATAGATTAACCCCTGCACTTCTCAGAAATTGTGCGTGCAGCCCAGAACTTGAAGGGATTTAATAAATGAATATAGAAAATGAATTTCTAGTGTAAAAATAATCCTAGAAATTGTTTAATTCATAGAAAATCCATTTTAATTCCTTTTTGATCCATTCCAGTTGCATTAATTTGGTACTAATATTGTGTTATCACCTGGTAACTCTGTTTAGTCTTAAAACATAGAATAAAATTATCTACTTAATTTATTCCATACTAAACACTTAATAACTTTGGAAAATCGTAACTCCATAACCGTAACTCTGAATTTAGTAATTCTCAAACCTACGATCTCCTTACGATGCGTAGAATATTACCATGCATTTTGTTCTGATGTTTGGTGTGATGTTAATTTCTCCTATACCATGTTTGCTTGTATTGCCTCGAGTAGACGAACATGTGATCGAGGACCAGGTGTTCAGCAGGTGGAAATTGTTGAGCAGGAGCTCGTTGAAGTTAAGTTGTGCCCTTGATCACTTCTATTTACCCAATAATGTTCATGTTAATCATTATGATCTGCATAGGTTAATTTTTATGGGACCCAATAGGTCTCCCTAGTTTGGGTATCTTTATACCTTGTTTACCACTGAACTTTTGGGTAGTACCTGCTATTGCTTTATGTGGTTTTGGGTATTAAGATACACATGATTCATGATCATACTTTTATTATCAATTTGTTATTTATTGTTCATGATAAGATCATTATATTAATTGGAACATGAAGAATCACATGGAAAAACAGTGCTACCACAAGGGTGGTATGGGACGCCCTTGGCTGACTAATTAGGAAATCTAGTGGATGACTACCTTATCCGAAAGGGGCAAGGGCAGTAGGGGAGTGGTCGGTGTAGGGAGGTTCTCGGGTTGATTTTGCTGCAATGGCGGTAAGACGGGGGATTCCTGCATTGCGCTCCCAAGAAACTGTAGCAGGTTTTCGGAAGCCAGTGGAACTTTGTAAAGGCCTCGTAGTGTTACCCTGCCTCGCTTCCTTGGTAGAGGTGTATGGGATTCAGAACCCCTTGGCAGATGGGTAACATGACTTGTGGGTAAAGATGTGCAACCTCTGTAGCGTGTAAAACTGGTATATCAGCCGTGCTCACGATCATGAGCGGCTCAGACCATCACATGAGTAACTTATGGAATTAAATTTAATTGGTCATTTGTATCGCATGGTGGTTTATTATTATTTTTGATCTATTATTACTCTGGTTTGGTATATACTTATACTTAGTAACTGCTAATAAAATTTGACCAACTTATTAAAAGTAATGCTCAGCTTTAACCACTATTTGTTAATTAGCCTTACACTTCACATGAGCTCCCACCTTTGGTGAGTTCATGCACATTATTCCCCACAATTTGTTGAGCTATGATCTTTTGTGAGCTCACTCTTGCGATATATAAACCCCCTCATAGGAGAAGAACAGGTGGTCTAGGAGGAGGCCTACAATGAAGAGTACGAGCTTATCTAGGTGGCGTCTCCCAGTTAGCTTTATGGTGCCAAGGAATAATATTTATTTCGCTTTATTGTTCTCAATTAATTTTGTACGACTTCCGCTATGCAATAATGATATTTGTGACATTTATCTCTATACAATTTGTCATTATATGTGATATTCTTCTTTGGCGCACATATGAGACGCACCCGGCTTTATCCCTTAAATCTGTGTAATACCAAAAAATGTAAATAATGAAATAGAGTTGATCACCCCAAGTGTATGACATCTATTCTATATCACATGTTAACACTCATGTCTAAAATAAAACAAATCAACAATGGACACATTACTAATTTATGTATCATGTTGGTTTTGTTTGTATGTGCATTTAGTAAAAATAGTAATCAAACTAATGGAAATAAATTATTGTCCCAAATTGAGGATCTAATACCTATTTTGAATATTTAAGAATTTTGGAACTAGTGACAGGGAAATGTGCCTTTCGGCCATTTCTATAATGTTTTGGTGATTAAGTGTCCAACACATATTAAGTGAGTTGATTATGTGCCAAACAAACAAGAAGTGCAAATCATGTAACAAGGTATGTTTCTAGACTTAGTATTTTGTTTTGAGTACTAACATATATTGTCTAAGTGCTAGAAATAGGAAAAGAAAGGATTGCAAGACTTGGCTGTGTACAGCCAAAGTCCAGCTCGGTCTGGCACACCGGACTGTCCGGTGGTGCACCAGACAGTGTCCGGTGCGCCAAGCTGAACTCCGGTGAACAGGCCGCTCTCGGGAAAAGTTTGGTGGCGTACGACTATAATTCACCGGACTGTCCGGTGGTGCACCGGACTGTCCGGTGAGCTAACGGTCGCCAGCGCAACGGTCGGCCGCATAATCCGCGGGCGACGCGTGGCCCGCACCAACAGTCGGCAGGGGGCACAGGACAGTGTCCGGTGCGCCAACTGCCACGAATCTGCAACGGTCGTCTGCGCCAGAATAGGAAAGAGGTCTGCACCGAACCGTCTACAGTGACTGTCCGGTGACGCACCGGAATATCCGGTGCGCCACCCGACAGAAGGTAGGGATAGCCTTCCTTGTTGGCTTCCAACGGCTTCTAGCTGCCTTGGGGCTATAAAAGGGAACCCTAGGCGCATGGAGGAGTCACCCAAGCATTCAAGAAACATTCTAAGACTCCAAGACTCCAACTTCGCGCATTTGATTCTTTGAGATAGTGACTTGAGCTCCATTTGAGTTGAGAACTCCGTGCGTTTTGTTTTGAGCTCGAGTTGTGACTTGTGTGCATGTTTGTGCTGTGATTTGAGTCTTGTGTGCGTTGCTCTCCCCTCACTTACTTATGTGCTTCTTTTGTGATCATCATTGTAAGGGCGAGAGGCTCCAAGTTGTGGAGATTCCTCGCAAACGGGGAAAAGACTAAGAAAGAAAGCCGTGGTATTCAAGTTGATCATTGGATTACTTGAAAGGGGTTGAGTGCAACCCTCGTCCATTGGGACGCCACAACGTGGAAGTAGGCAAGTTTCACTTGGCCGAACCACGGGATAAAATCGCGTGTCTCTTGTGTTATCTCTCTCTGTGATTATTTGTGTTCGCCAGAGATCGCTTCAAGCCACTTAGCCGCTCTAACACTTATAACCAAGTCTTGTGGCTATTAGTTTTTGATTTTTACAGGATCACCTATTCACCCCCCCTCTAGGTGCTCTCAATTGGTATCCGAGCCATTCTCTTCATCTAAGGGACTAATCGCCCGAAGAGATGGATCCTAAGGGAAAGGGGATGGTGGTCAACGACAAGGAGGAGTCCATATTCAACGAGCCAAGAGATGACAAGCCCACTGACTCTGGCTCGAGTCATAAGAAGAAGGATGAGAAGAAGAAGAGGCGCATCAAGAAGATCGTCTACTACGACAGCGATGAATCCTCTTCTTCACCAAGAGACAACGATGACGACTCGTCTAAGAAGAAATAGGTTAATCAAAACATTTTATTTGATTATTCTCATATTCCTTTCAATTCCAATGCTCATTTGCTTTCAATTCCTCTTGGTAAACCTCCACACTTTGATGGAGAGGACTACTTTTTTTGGAGTCACAAAATGCGTAGTCACTTATTTTCTCTCCATCCTAGTATTTGGGAGATTGTTGAAAATGGAATGCACTTTGATAGTATGGATAACCCTATGTTTATTAATGAGCAAATTCATAAGAATGCACAAGCTACCACAGTTTTGCTAGCGTCCTTGTGCAGGGACGAATACAACAAGGTGAGCGGCTTGGACAATGCCAAGCAAATTTGGGATACCCTCAAGATATCGCATGAGGGAAACGACGCCACCATGATCACCAAAATGGAGTTGGTGGAAGGCGAGCTAGGAAGGTTCGCGATGATCAGGGGAGTGGAGCCAACACGAACATACAATAGGCTCAAGGCCCTGGTCAACAAGATTAGGAGCTATGGAAGTACAAGATGGACGGACCACGACGTCGTCCGACTTATGCTAAGGTCATTCACGGTAATTGACCCCCATCTTGCAAATCTCATTCGTGAAAATCCTAGGTACACCAAAATGACACCCGAGGAGATACTCGGAAAGTTCGTGAGCGGGCGCATGATGGTGAATGAAGCACGGTACATAGACGACTCGCTTAATGGTCCACCTCCCGTCTACGAGCCTCAACCCGTTGCTCTCAAAGCAACAAGCAGCAAGGAGGCGCTACCTAGCAAGGTGGCACAAGTTGAGGCTGCCAGGCTAAACGAAGATGAGATGGCCCTAATCATTAACTGCTTCAAGACCGCACTGAAAGGACGCAAGGAGTACCCAAACAAGAACAAAGCAAAGGAAAAGCGCTCCTGCTTCAAATGCAGTAAGACTGGTCACTTTATAGCAAATTGTCCCGATAATGATAGTGACCAGGGACAAGAAAAGAGCGGGAAGAAGGACAAGAAAAAGAGCTACAGGAAGGCAAAGGGCAAGGCACACCTCGAAAAGGAATGGGACTTGGACTGCTCTTCTTCTGACTCTGATGACGAAGGACTCGCTGCCTCGGCCTTCAACAAGTCTTCTCTCTTCCCCAACGAACGCCACACTTGCCTCATGGCCAAGGAAAAAGAAGGTTTATGCATCCAGGGGCTCAAGCTGGATTATCGACAGCGGATGCACAAACCACATGACGGGGGAGAAGAAGATGTTCACCTCCTACGTCAAGAACAAGGATTCCCAGGATACGATCATCTTTGGAGATGAGAACCAAGGCAAGGTCAAAGGCTTAGGCAAGATAGCCATCACCAACGAGAACTCTATTTCAAACGTATTTCTAGTAGAGTCGCTTGGATATAATCTCCTGTCTGTAAGTCAATTGTGCCACATGGGCTACAATTGTTTGTTTACAAATGTTGATGTTTCTGTCTTTAGAAGGAGTGATGGTTCATTAGCGTTTAAGGGTGTATTAGATGGCAAACTCTACTTAGTTGATTTTTCGAAAGAGGAGGCCGATCTAGATGCATTCTTAATAGCTAAGATTAGCATGGGCTGGCTGTGGCATCGCCGTCTAGCACATGTTGGGATGAAGAACCTTCACAAACTTCTAAAGGGAGAACATGTGTTAGGACTAACCAATGTCTACTTCGAAAAAGATAGACCTTGTGCAGCTTGTCAGGCAGGGAAACAGGTGGGAAGCACTCATCACAACAAGAATGTGATGACAACATCAAGACCACTGGAGCTACTACATATGGACCTCTTCGGACCTGTTGCCTACCTTAGCATCGGGGGAAGTAAGTATGGTCTTGTTATTGTTGATGATTTTTCTCGCTTCACTTGGGTGTTCTTTTTGCAGGATAAATCAGAAACCCAAGGGACCCTTAAGCGCTTTCTAAGGCGGGCTCAAAACGAATTTGAGCTCAAGGTGAAAAAGATAAGAAGCGACAACGGGTCCGAGTTCAAGAATCTGCAAGTGGAGGAGTACCTTGAGGAAGAAGGCGTCAAGCACGAGTTCTCCGCTCCCTACACACCATAGCAAAACGGTGTGGTAGAGAGGAAGAACATGACACTTATCAACATGGCGAGGACGATGCTTGGAGAATTCAAGACGCCCGAGCGGTTTTGGTCGGAAGCTGTGAACACAACTTGCCACGCCATAAACTGGCTCTACCTACATCGCCTCCTCAAGAAGACCTCGTACGAACTTCTTACCGGTAACAAACCCAACGTCTCATACTTTCGTGTATTTGGGAGCAAATGTTACATTCTAGTGAAGAAAGGTAGAAATTCTAAATTTGCTCCCAAGGCAGTAGAAGGGTTTTTACTAGGGTATGACTCAAATACAAGGGCGTATAGAGTCTTCAACAAATCATTGGGTTTGGTTGAAGTCTCTAGCGACGTTGTATTTGATGAGACTAATGGCTCTCCAAGAGAGCAAGTTGATCTTGATGATGTAGATGAAGATGATGTTCCAATAGCCGCAATACGCACCATGGCGATTGGAGATGTGCGACCACAAGAACAACAAGAGCAAGATCAGCCTTCTTCCTCAACAATGGTGCATCCCCCAACTCAAGATGATGAACAGGTCCCTCAAGAAGAGACACGTGATCAAGGGGGAGCACAAAAAGAACAAGTAATGGAGGAAGAAGCACCACTGGCCCCTCCAACTCAAATCCGAGCGATGATTCAATGGAATCACCCCATTGACCAGATTCTGGGTGACATAAGCAAGGGATTAACTACCCGCTCAAGATTAGCTAACTTTTGTGAGCATTACTCGTTTGTCTCTTCTATTGAGCCTTTTAGGGTAGAAGAGGCCTTGCAAGATCCAGACTGGGTGTTGGCCATGCAGGAAGAGCTCAACAACTTCAAGAGGAATGAAGTTTGGAGCCTGGTGCCACGTCCCAAGCAAAATGTTGTGGGAACCAAGTGGGTGTTCCGCAACAAGCAAGACGAGCATGGGGTGGTGACACGAAACAAGGCTCGACTTGTGGCAAAAGGTTATGCCCAAGTCGCAGGTTTGGATTTCGAGGAGACTTTTGCTCCAGTGGCTAGGCTAGAGTCTATTCAAATATTGTTAGCCTATGTCGCTCACCACTCTTTTAGGTTGTTTCAAATGGATGTGAAGAGCGCTTTCCTGAACGGGCCAATCAAGGAGGAGGTATACGTGGAACAACCCCCTGGCTTTGAGGATGACAGGTATCCCGACCACGTTTTTAAGCTCTCTAAGGCGCTCTATGGACTTAAGCAGGCCCTAAGAGCATGGTATGAATGCCTTAGAGATTTCTTAATTGCTAATGCTTTCAAGGTTGGGAAAGCCGATCCCACTCTTTTCATTAAGACTTGTGATGGTGACCTTCTTGTGTGCCAAATTTATGTCGATGACATAATATTTGGTTCTAGTAACCAAAAGTCTTGTGAGGAGTTTAGCAGGGTGATGACTCAAAAGTTTGAGATGTCGATGATGGGCGAGTTGACCTACTTCCTTAGGTTCCAAGTGAAGCAACTCAAGGACGGCACCTTCATCCCCCAAATGAAGTACGCTCAAGATCTTCTCAAGCGGTTTGGGATGAAGGATGCCAAGCCCGCGAAGACACCAATGGGAACCGACAGACATGTCAACCTCAACAAAGGAGGTAAGTCCGTTGATCAAAAGGCATACCGGCCTATGACAGGGTCATTACTTTATTTATATGCTAGTAGACCGGATATTATGCTTAGCGTATGCATGTGTGCTAGATTTCAATCCGACCCAAGGGAATGTCACCTTGTGGCCGTTAAGCGGATTCTTAGATATTTAGTTGCTACGCCTTGCTTCAGCATCTAGTATCCAAAGGGTCTACCTTTGACTTGATTGGATATTCAGACTCCAATTATGCTGGATACAAGGTTGATAGGAAGAGTACATCAGGGACGTGCCAATTACTAGGAAGGTCCCTGGTGTCGTGGAGCTCAAAGAAATAAACTTTCGTTGCCCTATCCACCATTGAGGCCGAGTATGTTGCTGCAGGACAGTGTTGCGTGCAACTACTTTGGATGAGGCAAACCCTCCGGGACTTTGGCTACAATCTGAGCAAAGTCCCACTCCTATGTGACAATGAGAGTGCAATCCGCATGGTGGATAATCCTGTTGAACACAGCCGCACTAAGCACATAGACATCTGGCATCACTTACTGAGAGACCACCAGCAAAAGGGAGATATCAAAGTGTTCCATATTAGCACCGAGAACCAGCTAGCCGATATCTTTACCAAGCCATTAGATGAGAAAACCTTTTGCAGGCTGCATAGTGAGCTAAATGTCTTAGATTCGCGTAACTTGGATTGATCTATAGCATACATGTGTTTTATGCCTTTGATCATGTTACTTATACATCTATGCAATTTGTTGCTTATTTATGGTGCTCAAGTTGTGCAAGGGATCCCCGGACCTCATAAGTCCATGTGTGAATGATGCACATATTTAGGGGGAGAAGTGCTACAACTTGACCCTTTGAGACTAATCCTTATGTTTGAGTTACTTGATGTAGTCTCAAAGGTGCATTGAAAGGGAAAGGTGAACTTGGACCATGCAAAGACTTCCACTGCACTCCGGTATTAGTGTACTCACCTCCAAGTTCATTCTTATGCTCTTATTGCCTTTTTCTCTTAATTGACAATTTTTGGTGAGGCAATGGGGTTAGAGGGCCAAAAATGATCCCGTTTTGGTGCTTAATGCCAAAGGGGGAGAAATTAAGACCAAAGCAAATGGATCAGCTACCACTTGAGAATTTTGAAAATAGTAGAGTTAGAATTTTTGGAGTTAGAATTTTTGATTTGTCCAAAATGCTCTTATTGCAAAATTCTGTCTCTTGTGGGGGAGAATTTATGATTATGGGAAAAGGGGAGTTTTTGGCACTTGATCAATTTTTCCATTGGAATATCTCTCTTTGTGTCTAAACAAGTGTGTTTGACTTAGAGATAGGAAAATGAATTTGATTTGCGAAAACAAACCAAGTGGTGGCAAAGAATGATCCAAATATGCCAAATTAGAGTCAAAAACAATTTGGTCTTATTTGCATCGATGTTGTACTTATTTGTGTTGTTTTTTGATGTGTTGGCATAAATCACCAAAAAGGGGGAGATTGAAAGGGAAATGTGCCTTTGGGCCATTTCTATATGTTTTGGTGATTAAGTGTCCAACACATATTAAGTGAGTTGATTATGTGCTAAACAAGCAAGAAATGCAAATCATGTAACAATGTATGTTTCTAGACTTAGTACATTGTTTTGAGTACTAACATATATTGTCTAAGTGCTAGAAATAGGAAAAGAAAGGATTGCAAGACTTGGCTGTGTACAACCAAAGTCCAGCTCGGTCTGACACACTGGACTGTCCCGTGGTGCACCGGATTGTCCGTTGGTGCACTAGACATTGTCTGGTGCGCCAGGCTGAACTTCGGTGAACAGGCCGCTCTCGGGAAAAGTTTGGTGGCGTACGGCTATAATTCACCGGACTGTCCGGTGGTGCACCGGACTATCCGGTGAGCCAAAGGTCACCAGCGCAACGGTCGACCGCGCAATCCGCGAGCGACGCGTGGCCTGCACCAACGGTCGGCAGGGGGCACCGGACAGTATCCGGTGCACCAACTGCCACGAATCTACAACGGTCATCTGTGCCAGAATAGGAAAGAGATCTGCACCGGACCGTCTACAGTGACTGTCCGGTGGCGCACCGGACTGTCCGGTCTGCCACCCGATAGAAGGCAGGGACAGCCTTCCTTGTTGGCATCCAACGGCTCCTAGCTGCCTTGGGGCTATAAAGGGGACCCCTAGGCGCATGGAGGAGTCACCCAAGCATTCAAGAAACATTCTAAGACTCCAACTTCATGCTGTGACTTGAGCTCCATTTGAGTTGAGAACTCCGTGCGTTGTGTTTTGAGCTCGAGTTGTGACTTGTGTGCGTGATTGTGATGTGATTTGAGTCTTGTGTGCGTTGCTCTCCCCTCCCTTACTTTTGTGCTTCTTTTGTAATCATCATTGTAAGGGCGAGAGGCTCCAAGTTGTGGAGATTCCTCGCAAACGGGGGAAAAGACTAAGAAAGAAAGCCGCGGTATTCAAGTTGATCATTGGATCACTTGAAAGGGGTTGAGTGCAACCCTCGTCCATTGGGACGCCACAACGTGGAAGTAGGCAAGTTTCACTTGGCCGAACCACGGGATAAAATCGCGTGTGTCTTGTGTTACCCCTCTCTGTGATTATTTGTGTTCGCAAGAGATCGCTTTAAGCCACTTAGCCGCTCTAACACTTATAACCAAGTCTTGTGGCTATTAGTTTTTGATTTTTACAGGATCACCTATTCACCCCCTCTAGGTGCTCTCAATTAGAGGAGAAGAGCATTAGTTACCACAAAATAAATGTCGAAACAAATGAATAAGTAAAATTTCCTCATACCATGTTTGAGATGTACATTTCATGAGAAAATAAATTTACCAAGAAGTTTGGATATGAAATTGGAATTTAAATTTGAAAGAAAAGAAAAGAGAAAAGAAAAGAAATATAAAAAAAGAGAAGGCGGGGGAGAGTGATGCCGCATTGGGCCTAATCCCTAGTGCGCGGCCCACTAACCCGCGCACGCGGCCCAGCCATTGCCTGGCGCCGACAGGTAGGCCCGGCCTGTCAGTTTTCCCAAACGCGATCGCATGTGACACTCACATGTGGGACCGTCTTGTTAGAGGGACTTGCATCACGCACACACGTCGCTGCGGACTGGGCCCCACTTGCCAGTCAACCGGTCGCGCGCCCGCCGACTCCCTTTGTATTTCGCTGTCAGCTAGGACCCACAACCCCTATTCCTCTTCCTCGCTGGGCTTCACGGGCGAGTCATTCAGCACGCGACATCCCCGCTCACCATGACTACTTCCCATCTGGGCTTCAAAAGCGGGCCGAAGACCCTCCTTGCATCTCCCCTTCGACTCCTCTCCTTGCCCCTATTCCTTCCGCCGCCACTAGTGTAAGGGTCGCGAGGGTCCGCCACGGGTCGCGAGAGTCCGCCGCTGTTGAATCCCACCATTTTCGCCGCTCGTCACCCGAAACCTGGTTCCTGAAGTTCGGGAGTGTGCACGGGTCACTTTCGGGGGAGAAGCCAGGAAAACGAGGCCTCGACCATACGAGAATTCTTCGCCGTGGTTGGGTCATCGCCACGGGTGTGTGTCATCGCGTGGGCATGCGTCATCTTCACATTGGATCCGGTAAGTTATCGACTCATGTGATCGTATTAATCCTCGCATTGTTTTGGTGCAATTTGGGAACTCGTTAGCGCGCCTGGGGGCCAAATTGGCTTGCACTGGTGAGGGCGCCGCCATGTGGGCGTGCCCGCCACCGACACCAGGTCACGGGAGGGAGTAATCACGTCGTGCCGTCTGATTCAAAGTGTGCAGCGATGATTAGATCAGAGCGTACGGACTGGGGAGGGCTGCCCTGGGGCATTGGATCATGATCCGAGGGCCTAGAATGGATACCGGTTCGATTTGAATAGAGTTCTAATCTTAGCCGTCGTGCGAGATCCAACGGTCAGTAAACCGCCATACCCCTTCGTTGTGTAGCTTTAGCTAAATAGTCCCCAAGATTCCAGGAAACTAACCCGCCATCCACATGGGACTGTTCATAGTGTCTGTGGAGTCTTCCCTAGGGTCCCTGCTGTTTTATGTAATATTGCGCCCAGTCCCGAGTTCATAGGAAATGGATAATTAATAACAGGAAATGATTTTTAATGAGAAAACAAATGTGAGAACTTGTATAAATCATAGAAAATTCATATAAACTCCAAGTTAATCCATTTCACTTCCTATAATTTTGTAATATTATTCTCTATCAAATAGTACCACTGTTTTGACATGAAAGTCTTATTAAAATTTATCTCCTCATTAATCTAGTATTTAGCACATAAAACCTTCAGAAATTCATATCTTAAAATCTATAACTCCAAAATTAATGATTCCTATTCCTAGGATCTTATTTTATTGTGTAGATTTTTTATTGTGTATTTTATTTACATGTTTGGTGTGATGTTAATTTCTCCTTTATATTATGTATGTTTTTATTGATACGAGTAGACGAGCAAGCTATAGAGGATCCAGGGCCTCAACTGGTAGAGACTGCTGAGCAGGAGCTCGTTGAGGGCAAGTTATGCCCTTGATCACTTTATTTTTATCCAGTTATGTTCTTATTAATCATAATGATCTACATAGGTTAACTTTGATGGGATCCAATAGGTTACCCCATTTTTGGCTATCTTTATGCCTTGTTTTACCACTGAATATTTTTGGGTAGTATATGCTATTGCTTTATGTGGTTTTGGGTATGGAGCTATACATCACTTATTGTTACAATTTTGTTAACATTTATTATTTATTGTTCATGATAAGATCATTATATTTATGGGAACATGGAGAACCATCCAGGAAAACAGTGCTACCACAAGGGTTTAGTGGGACGCCCTTAGCTGATTAACTAGGAAAGCTACTGGATGAGTACCTTACCCAAAAGGGGCAAGGGCAGTAGGGGAGTGGTCAGTGTAGGGAGGTCCTTGGGTTGATTTTGCTGCGGTGGCGGTCAGGCGAGGGATTCTTGCACTGGAGCTTCCTATGAACTGTAGTTGGTTTTCTGAAGCTAGTAGAACTTTGTAAAGGCCTCGTAGTCGTACCCTGCCTTGTTTCCTTGGTAGAGGTGTATGGGTCTGATCAACTCCGTGGCAAATGGGTAACATGACTTGTGGGTAAAGATGCGCAGCCTCTGCAGAGTGTAAAACTGGTATACTAGCCGTGCTCATGGTCATGAGCAGCTCGGACACTCACATGATTAATTTATGGAATTAAATTCAATTTATCATCTCATTGCATCTGGGATTATTTTATTATTATTTTTACTTATTATTACTATGGTTTGGTATTTACTTACATTTAGTAACTACTAATAAAATTTTGACCATCTTATAAAAGCAATGCTCAGCTTCAACCTTTACTTTGTTGATTGGCCTTACACTTCACATGAACTCCCACCTTTGGTGAGTTCATGCACATTATTCCCCACAACTTGTTGAGCGATGAACATGTGTGAGCTCACCCTTGCTATCTCACACCCCCATAGGAAAAGAACAGGTGGTCGAAGAGGAGCCGCCTAACACTGAGGCTTCGACTTGATCTAGGTGGCGTCTCCCAGTCAGCTTTGTGGCGCCAGGCAATATTATTTAGTTCGCTTTATTTTATCATTTATTTTTGTAATACTTCCACTATGTAATAGGTATATTTATGATATTTATGACATTTATCTCTATGCACTTTGTTATTATATGTGTTGTCTTCTCTGGCGCATATATGAGATGCACCCGGCTTGTTCCTTAAATCCGGGTGTGACAAAAGTGATATCAGAGGAAATGTTGACTGTAGGACGAAACCTAGATAGAACTGGACAAAACCCTTACCTACTTACCTTTACTCTTATTCTTTCTATACTTTTCCGATCCTGTCTCACCTTTGGTTGTTCTACTCTGACTTTTCTTATCTTTTCTACTCTAGAAAGACAAGAAGGATTTCAAGACAAAAAATTATATTTTCTCTATCTAAAATGTTTGGATGATTGTGTTGATGACAAATGCTTGGTTTGCTTCTTTGATTGACTGAATTAGCATAGCAGCGCATTCTAACATGTACCACCATAGGGTAATGTATTAGTATTAGTAGGTGACACACTAATCCTGTGAGCTAATAAAACCCCAAAAGATCATGTCTCATAATTACTCGTCTTATCTACAATTTTATCTTACCATGTGTTTCTAACCCAGATGGTCAATACCAGGAACGGAGGCAGAATCGATCTACCTGTCAACCACCACTTCCAGAGGATCGTTAGACAACCACAACCAGAAATGAATCCCTTGAATCCTCCACCGGCTGCAACAGATCCAATGGTTGCTGCTCAGATGAAAATGCTACAGCAGATGGCAAACACGATGAATGAAATGCAGGCTCAAATGAGGCAAGAACACCAACAGATGCGTCAGGAAAGGCAGGATATGCGAGAGGAGATGAGGCAAGTACGATGGGAAAGGCAGCAAAAACCACCACTACCTCCACCACCACCACCACCACGAGTTCCACACTGGGGCAAGCACCAGGAATTCATGAGTCACAAGCCACCTACATTTTCTAGCTCTCTAGATCCTCTACATGCTGATGACTGGCTGAAATCAGTGGAGAAGATGCTTAATATCGCTCAATGATCTGATCAAGAGAAGGTGCTCTATGCTTTCGGGTCGTCTTACTGGCCCCGCTGCTGATTGGTGGGACTCATACACTGCTACCCATGATGCTGCCAATACTATTACCTGGGCAGAATTTGCTACACAATTCAGAAACTATCATATTCCTACTAGCCTGATGAAGATAATGAAGAAGGAATTCTTATCACTAAAGCAAGGAAACATGTCAGTCAGTGAATATTGTGACAAATTTATTCAGCTATCAAGGTATGCTCTAGATGAGGTTGTTGATGATGAAAGGAAGCGGGAGCATTTCATGGAGGGACTTGGTGGACCACTTCAATATCAGCTGGTTGCTCACACCTTTCCATCATGCCAGAGGCTTCTGGATAAGACTTTAGCTATTGAACACAAACGTGTTCAGCTGGGTGAGATGAAGAGGAAGGCTATCACCCAAGGATAGGGGAGCAGTAGCATCTGTCCTCGCTATGTTCCAACCTAGGGTACACCAGCTCGTCCTGGAGCAGGACAACGACCAGCTCAGTATACTCCACAGGCGACTCCACAGACTCCACACACTCGTCAGGCTGCCCCCACTGGCACCCCGGCGAGACCTGCAGGACACAGTACAGTCACCACTTGCTTCAAGTGTGTTGAGGTTGGGCACTATGCCAATGCTTGTCCAAAGAGGATCACCACCACACCCGCTCGAAGCAATGTCCAGGGCAAGCAACAGACTCCAACATCTGGCAAGGGATTCATCATTGCCATAGTCAACCAAGTCAGTGTTGATGCTACTACTGATGGAGCTGATATCACTGTCGGTACGTTTTACATTAATTCAATTCCTATAGCTATAATATTTGATTCTGGAGCTACGCTCTCGTTCATTTTGGCTCGCTATGTCAACACAAATGAATTACCACTTCAAACTATGCAAAAATCCCTGATAGTAATAACCCCTAAAGGGCCTATTGAAGCAAACTATATGACCAACAAATTAACACTGACAATCATGGGAAGGGAATTCAAGTCTATGCCTATAGTATTAGAGGATAGTAGTATAGATCTGATACTTGGTATGTCATGGTTAAGGAAAGCAAAGGCAGTTATACATTATGCTAGGAGAACCATAGAACTCACTAGTCCAAAAGGAGAAAGATTTAAAGTCGAGATTACCATAACCCCCTCTACCAGACCCGCCATATACCTAGTAGATGGCAAATTTGTGGGCAAAAACATCCATGTGGTTAGAGACTTTCCAGATGTCTTTCCTGAGGAGTTACCCAGTATACCACCAGATAGGGAAGTTGAATTTGTTATTGATCTCTTACCTGGAATCGCTCCTATTTCAAAAAGGCCATATAGGATGTCAGTGGCAGAATTAAAAGAACTTAAGAAACAATTAATAGAGTTGCAAGAGGAGGGGTACATTCGTCTGAGTTTCTCACCTTGGGGAGCACAGGTTCTGTTTGTATAGAAGAAGGAGGGCTCACAAAGGATGTGTGTGGATTATAGATCACTTAATGATGTCACAATTAAGAACAAGTATCCTTTACCTCGTATCAAAGATTTATTTGATCAAATGAGAGGTGCTAGGGTATTCTCTAAGATTGATCTCAGATCGTGTTATCACCAAATGAAGATTAGGCCTTCTGATATTCCCAAGATGGCTTTCTCTACCAGATATGGTCTATATGAGTTCACAGTCATGTCATTTGGCTTGACCAATGCACCAACCTACTTCATGAATCTGATGAACAAGGTATTCATGGAGTATCTCGATAAGTTGGTCGTGGTATTCATTGATGACATTATTATTTATTCCAAGAATGATAGTGACCATGAGGAACATCTACGATTGGTGCTACAGAAGTTAAGGGATAATCAACTTTATCCCAAGTAGAGCAAGTGTGAGTTCTGGCTTGATGAAGTACCATTCCTTGGACACATCATCTCTATTGGAGGAATTTTAGTGGATCCTATTAAAGTAACAGAGATAGTAGGTTGGAAGATACCGAGTTCAGTCACAGAGGTCCAGAGTTTCCTAGGACTCGCAGGTTATTACCGGCGTTTTATTGAAGGATTCTCCAAGATAGAGAAGCCTATGACCTCACTATTGGAGATGGGGAAAGAGTTTAAGTGGACTCATGAATGCCAAGAGAGTTTCAATCAATTGAGGTTTAAATTGATGTCACCCCCAGTGCCAATTATGCTAGATCTATAGAAGGGATTTGACATATATTGTGATACATGCCGCCAGGGCTTGGGATGTGTTCTTAGGCAAGAAGGACAGGTCATTGCCTACGTGTCTTGCCAGTTGCAGGAAACATGAGCTGAACTATCCCACTAATGACTTAGAACTAATAGTCATAGTGCACGCTCTCAAGATTTGGAGGCATTACATTATTGGGACCAAATGCCAAGTCTATACTGATCACAAGAGCTTAAAGTATATTTTCACGCAGAAAGATCTCAACCTTAGGCAATGTTGGTTGTTGGAGCTAATCAAAGATTATGACTTGGAAATTTACTATCACTCGGGCAAGGCGAATCTGGTTGCAGATGCCTTGAGTCGGAAGGAGCATGTTCATGCAGCTATTGTCGCCCAGCTACCCGATGAGTTAGTAGAAGATTTTGCAAAACTCAACCTGGAAATAGTTGCTAATACAGAAGGAGTTACCATAGAGGTGGCACCTACCTTAGAACAAGAAATACGAAAGGGTCAGATCAGTGATGTTAAAATTCAAGAGATCAAAGATCTGATGGCAGAAGGTAGAGGTCCAGACTTTACGGAAGATGAGCATGGCACAATCTGGTTCAAGAACATGATTTGTGTCCCCGAGATTGATAGTCTTCGTGAGACCATATTGAAGGAGGCACATGACTCAGCTTACTCCATCCATCCTGGTAGTACCAAGATGTACCAGGATCTAAAACAAAAGTATTGGTGGTATGGTCTAAAGAGGGATGTTGCTTCACATGTGGTAGTGTGTGATGTTTGCAAAAGGGTAAAAGCTGAACATCAGAGACTAGCTGGATTACTTCACCCACTGAAGGTACCAGAGTGGAAGTGGGAAGAAATTGGTATGGACTTCATTGTTGGTCTACCCCACACTTCTACAGTGTATGACTCTGTTTGGGTGATTGTGGACAGACTAACCAAAGTAGCTCACTTCATTCCTGTGAGGACTAATTACACGGGGGCCAAGCTAGCAGAGTTGTAGATGACTCGGATAGTTTGTCTACGCGGAATGCCTAAGAAGATTGTGTCAGACCGGGGATCCCAGTTCACTTCTCGGTTTTGATAGAAGTTGCACGAGTGCTTGGACACGCAGTTGAATTTCAGCTCGGACTACCATCCTCAAACTGATGGGTAGACCGAGAGAACCAACCAAGTACTAGAAGATATGCTAAGAGCGTGCGCTCTTAAACATGGTGGCAGTTGGGATAAGAGTTTTCCCTATGCGGAGTTCTCCTATAATAACAGTTACTAGGCCAGTTTGAAGATGTCCCCGTTTGAGGCTTTATATGGCATAAAATACATGACTCCTTTATATTAGGATCAAACTGGTGAGAGGCAGTTCTTTGTGCCAGAAATTTTACAAGAAGCAGAAGAACAAGTACATTTGATACGGAAGAACTTGAGAACTGCGCAGTCAATGGAGAAATGCTATGCAAACACCCGGAGCAGGCAATTAGAGTTTAAGAAGGGTGATCACGTGTATCTGAAGGTGTCACTGATCCGGGGTATGAGGAGGTTTAAAGTTAAAGGGAAGTTGTCCCCTCGTTTTATTGTACCCTTTTGATCCTAAAGCGAGTGGGGGAAGTTGCCTATCAACTGGAACTACCCGACCATCTTGCGGATGTACACAATGCCTTCCATGAATCCTAGTAGAAGTGTCTCAGGGTACCCGAAAAGCAACTGCCTATGGAGGAGCTTAGCGTTCAAGATGATTTGACTTATACTGAGTATCCTATCAAGATCCTTGATACTTTGACCCAGGTTACAAGGAGTAAAGTGACCAAAATGTGCAAAGTGCAATGGAGTCACCATTGAGAAGATGAAGCCACTTGGGAGACAGAAGAAGAACTAAGAGTAGATTTTCCCCACATCTTCCCTAGTTCCTCTTAATCTCGAGGTCGAGATTCCTTTTAAGGGGGTAGGATTTGTAATACCAAACTTTTGGAATATAAAAGAGAGGGATAAATCTTTATGTGTATTTCCTTCTATTCATGAGAAATATCAAGGAACATATTTAAAGTGAATAATTCTGTAATAAAACATAAATAATCCATGCATCATGTTGGAGTTTATTTGTTTGTGCATTTAATAATAATAATAACAATAATAGTAATAGTAATAAAAATATAATAATGTTGAAATTTGGATTAAACCTAATTTGAAGACTATAAATTGGAAATAAATTAGAAAAGGAAAGAGGAGAGAAAGGAAAACCCTATTTATAAAGTGAAGAAAAATATATAAATAAATACACCTATCCATTCTGACATTTTTGAATTGTACATTTAATCTGGGTATAAAACATTTCCAACAAAATTCGGATTTAATTTGAAATTCAAAAATAAAATTAGAAGAAAGCAGAAAATAAAAAGAAAAAGAAACAGGAAATCCAGTGCTGGGCCACTACTCCTACTTCGGCCCCGTGAACCCATCGCCACGGCCCAACTCATGCGCGCGCTCTAGCCACCATAGCTGTGCTATCCTGGCCCTTGGGATGGGATGTCCTGGTCCAAGGCTTAATAGAATTAATAGAGTAATCATATCAACAAGGTGCATCTTCTTTTTCGGAAGCCTATCTCGAAAGAATCTCCAAGTTAAGCGTGCTTGGCTTGGAGCAATTTGGGATGGGTGACCGACCGAGAAGTTTTTCGGGTGCGCATGAGTGAGGACAAAGTGCGCACAAAAGACTCGTTTTGGTCTGTGGGGACGATATATGATCCTAGAGAGCTGCCAGGAGTAAGTACCGCCGCTCCAGGGCTAGGGGGTTCGGGTATATGGCGCATGACGCATGTGGACCCAAAGTGGTCACATGGCATGGCATATGATGACACTAGACACATAGACGTGGCTAAGAGGGGAGGTCCCTGGCTCCCTAGGATTGGATGTCCTGGCCCAAGGCTTAATACAATTAATATAGTAATCATATCAACAAGGTGCATCTTCTTTTTGGAAGCCTGTCTTGAAAGAACCTCCAAGTTAAGCCTGCTTGGCTTGGAGCAATTTAGGATGAGTGACTGACCGAGAAGTCTTCTCGGGTGCGCATGAGTGAGGACAAAGTGCGCACAAAAGACTCGTCTTGGTCTGTGGGGACGATATTTGATCCTAGAGAGCTACCAGGAGTAAGTACCGCCGATCCAGGGATTGGACGGGGTGTTACAGTAGCCCTGCGCCGATAGTTGGTTCCTCTATGTCGGCCACTCACACTCACGCGCAACGGATGGGAGTATGGCGATTGGGTCACGCCTTGTCAGCGACCGCTTGTCCGGATCGCTCGCCCGCGCCAAGAATCCCTGGCGTGTGGAACGCATGCCCCTAACCACTGGTGCGTGGGCCATTGGTGTCAGTCTCACCCGTGAAGCGTGGGGGCTCCTCCATCAGGCGCGCCACCTTCTCCATGGGGCCGCACAATTGCGCGCGCGATAATGGCGAGCACTCTGTGGGGGAGGTTGTTGCGGGGCGCAGGGGGGATAAAGACGGACTTTGTGGCCGCCCTGCCCTTATTTCCCCATCGTGCGACCCTCTCCTAACTTCCACTCCGCAATCCGCCCTGCGCCGTCGTGATTCCTTGCTGCCATTACAGCTCGGGAGCCATGGGGTGATCTCCGGTGAACCAGCGGAGGTGTAGATCAGGAGTAAGGGAGTAATCATGCCGCGAACCCTCGGTGCAGTGGGTATTGCTTGCTGTACTCCTTGCGCCACCGTTGAGCAATTTGAGCTATGGCCAGCGACGTCTACCCCAATTCTGCCATTAAGTCTCACTTCCATGAATAGCCCTCGATTCTGCATCACTTCAATGCCACACGATTAAGGGATAGCATTCTATGCGTTGAGATGGAATTCTCCGGCATGGTCGCCGCCGTGGGCGGGCGACCGCCAAGCTCGGTCTAGCGCCGGATAGGAAGACGACCATTCCATCGTTAGATGGCCACTAGATGGATGAGATTAGAACATGCTGATCGGTTGGATCCTAACCCTTGGATCTTAATCAGACGAATCTAAGGAACCTCCACTATTTTAATTATGAGTCGCAAGTTTTGGAACTGGCGATTGGGATTTGGGCAGACTATGGTCTAATTTGGGGCGCACATTTTAGATCCGATGGCTGATCTCGTTCCATACCGCTTTGGCCTGGAATTTTGTTAAAGAGTCCCTACACTTGTCACAAATCAACCCGCCATCCACGTAATCGTAAAGAATATCACAATTAGGCCCTAGAATTTATAGATTGACCCCTGCACTTCTTAGAAATTGTGCGCTCAGCCCAGAACTTGAAGGGATTTAATAAATGAATATAGAAAATGAATTTCTAGTGTAAAAATAATCCTAGAACTTGTTTAATTCATAGAAAATTCATTTTAATTCCTTTTTATCCATTTCAGTTGCATTAATTTGGTAATAGTATTTCCCCACAACTTGTTGAGCTATGATCTTTTGTGTGCTCACTCTTGCGATATATAAATCCCCCACAGTAGAAGAACAGGTGGTCCAGGAGGAGGCCTATAATGAAGAGTACGAGCTTATCTAGGTGGCGTCTCCCAGTTAGCTTTATGGCGCTAAGGAATAATATTTAGTTCGCTTTATTGTTCTCAATTATTTTTGTAAGACTTCCGCTATGTAATAATGATATTTGTGACATTTATCTCTATACACTTTGTCATTATATGTGATGTTCTTCTTGGCGCACATATGAGACACACCCGACTTTATCCCTTAAAACTGGGTGTGACAGAATGGCTCCGATACCAATGGAGTGCACCTAGAGAGTGGTGAATAGGTGATCCTGCAAAAATAGCTCGACAAAACAAACTTGGACTAATATTGGATAAGTGAAAGCAAGAGCCAAGTTTGAATGCGGATTATGAGTGTAGTAAACTTCTTCACTTAATTGCTCTTTACTAAGTGAGTATGAAACTTAGAGCAATAATGTAAGTGAACTGAATAGAGATAAAATCGTAGTAGGATAAAGACACGTGACACAACGTTTTTTATCCCGTGGTTCGGTCAAGTAGAATACTTGCCTACTCCACGTTGTGGCGTCCCAACGGACGAGGGTTGCACTCAACCCCTTTCAAGCAATCCAAAGATCAACTTGAATACCATGGTTCTCTTTATATCAACAATATCCCATTTTGAGGAATCTCTACAATTTGGAGTCTCTCACGCCTTACACAAATGATCTCAAATGAACACAAGAGTAAGGGGAATAGAAACACACAGTTGTAGCAACAACACGCACACAAGATAAGAAATGAGCACACGAAACAACACATCAGAGTTACATCTCAAAGAAGTGCTCAAATCTCTACCACAATGAAATAATTACGTGCTTGCGGAGTCTCGGAGTTGTAGGATGTTCAATGAGTGCTTGGTGTGGAGATCCATGCGCCAAAGGGTCCCTTTTATAGCCCTAAGATACCTAGGAGCCGTTGGAGTTCCATTATGAAGGCCCTAGTTGCCTTCTGTCCGCAGGTGCACCGGCAGTTCGGTGCACAATGGACAGTGAACAGTGAACAGGCGCAAAATCCCCTGATTGGCTGCTTTCCTGTTTTGGGGGGCACCAGGCCGTCCGGTGCGCCACTTGACCGTTGCTCCTAGCCGATGTGGCAGCTAGCCGTTGCGCGTCTGGCACACCGAATTGTCTGGCGCCTCGCACGGACCGTCCGATGAATTATAGCCGATATAGGCTAAAAAGCCCAAGTGCGGAGAGTTGGCCGGACCGTACACTGGACTGTTCGGTGCTCTCCAGTCCAGCAATTACTCTTTTTCTTCCTTTGTTTTCTTTTGCACCTTTTGGACTTTCCTTTATAAAGTCCCTGGCAATTAGACAAATATGATTAGCACACAAAACAATTTACTTGACCCATCTAGATTTTCACTTTGTCCTCTTCAGAGTCCAATTTGCTTCATATCCTTTGCTTATACACCATGTTAGTTCAAACATAATATGTTGTGCATCTAATCACCAAAACAATATATGAATGGCCCAAGGGTACATTGTAACACCCTAAATCCGTTAATTGAAAACAACTCAGTTTGAAATATTATTTTACAGTAGAAAGGAACATATTTATGTTTTCACGTAATAAAATGATGATATAAATAAATTGAGCAATTTCTTGATTAGATAAAATTTTGTCAAGTGTTTGATGCATTCATGTCGAAGGATAAACTTTGTTTGATGTATCCAATTTTTGGATCTAAATTTGTGTGAAAACCATTTTATAAAATAATAGAATTTTGAAAAGTATGCATCGATTAGTTAATAATAATTTGACATTATTCTATTTTTGATTATATTTATATTTGTTTATATATATTATTTGGATTTATTGGTGTAGATTTATTTTATAAAAATATAATGTGTTCAAAAATAATCTTGTATTCTATTTGTGTTAATATTATTACAGAATTTTTCCTAGAGTATATAAATTTATTTACATGTATATTGTGGATACTTAAAGGTAAAAGAATTGAATAAAATACTAAAAGCAAACCCATACATGCACACATTTATTTTGGTTAAAGAAAAAAAACTCTTGGCCATAACCGAAGCCAGGTCCAGACAGCCTCCTCACGTTCATCTCTCCCTCTCCGTTCAACCGGCTGGTAGGTGGGTTCGTCCAGCTGTTCATCTCTTCTTTTCCCTGAGCTCTCTCAGGTTGACACAGCGTCACTGCCGCTGTTTCACACTATGTTGGCTACTCGCCTCCTCTCACCATCCAATTGAGTCATCACCATGCTAGCCGTTTCTCTTCATCCCCCATTAACTTCGTCCGTTTTTGCTCCCACCATAATGAACGTGTAGTTAATTTCTCCCCCATAGCCATTAACAATAGGCCTCTCTGATTCCCATTCCCCGACGCCCCTCTCCCTCCCTCTGCTTGCATGTATATTGCGCGCCATGAACCCCTGCTCGCCCACATTCCCTGCTCCCTGCTTCTCGCCTCGTGTCACACCCGGATTTAAGGAACAAAGCCGGGTGCATCTCATACATGCGCCAAGAGGACAACATATATAATAACAGAGTGTATAGAGATAAATGTCACGATACATCAGAGTATTTATTACATAGCGGAAGACTTATTACAAAATAAAAGTATAACCATAAAACGAACTAAGGATCGTTGGCGCCAATGTCAACTGAGAAACGCCACCTAGATCAGATCAAATGCCTCAGTGTTAGGCGGCTCCTCTTCGACCACCTGTTCTTCTCCTGTGGAGGGTGTGAGACAGTAAGAGTGAGCTCACATACGTTCATAGCTCAACAAGTCGTGGGGAATAATGTGGCATGAACTCAAAGGTGGGAGTTCATGAAGTGTAAGGCTGATCAATGAAATAAAGGCTGAGGCTGAGCATTGCTTTTATAAGTTGGTCAAAATTTTATTAGCAATTACAAAGTGCAAGTAAATACCAAACCTTAATAATAATAAAGAAAAGTAATAGTAAAATAATCTCAAATGCGATGCAAATGTCAAATTAAATTTAAGTTCCATAATTAATCATGTGAGGGTCCGAGCCGCTCATGACCGTGAGCACGGCTAGTATACTAGTTTTACACTCTGCAGAGGTTGCGCATCTTTACCCACAAGTCATGTTACCCATCTGCCAAGAGACGGCCAATCCCATACACCTCTACCGAGGAGGCGAGGCAGGGTAACACTACGAGGCCTTTACAAAGTTACACTAGCTTCAGAAATCCCGCTACAGTTTATAGGAAGCTCCAGTGCAGGAATCCCTCGCCTGACCACCATCGCAGCAAAATCAACCCAAGGACCTCCCTATACTGACCACTCCCCTACTGCCCTTGCCCCTTCTGGGTAAGGAAGACCTCCACTAGCTTTCCTAGTTAATCAGCCAAGGGCATCCCATTAAACCATTGTGGTAGCACTGTTTTCCCGGGTGGTCGCTCCATGTTCCCATTAATTTAATGATCTTAACATGAACAGTAATAATAACAAGATAATAACGGAATAATCATGTATAGTGTATCTCCATACCCAATCCACATAAAGCAATAGCAGGTACTACCCAAAGATATTTCAGGGGTGAACAAGGTATAAAGATAACCAAAACTGGAGTAACCTAAAGGATCCCATCAAAATTAACCTATGCAGATCATTATAATTAATAAGAACATGGCTGGGAAAAAGTAAGTGATCAAGGGCACAACTTGCCTTCAATGAGCTCCTGCTCAGCTACTTCTACTTGTTGAACCTCAGATTCCACAGTGGCTTGCTCGTCTACTCGCATCAACACAATACATACATAGTATAGCAAAAATTAACATTGCACCAAACATGTAAATAAAATACACAGTAAAAATCTACACATTAAAATGAGATCATAGGAACTGGAATCACTAAATGTGGAGTTATAGAATTCAAGTTATGAATTTCTTAAGGTTTAATGCGCTTGAAATAGGATTAAATGATAAATTAATTTTCTTACTGCTTTCAAGTCAAAATAGAGACACTGAATGATGGAGAATAAAATTACAAAATTTTAGGAACTGGAATGGACCAATTTGGAGTTCACATGAATTTTCTACAATTTAAACAAGTTTCTGCATTTTAATATGTGCTAAAAACTATTTTCTAAATGATTTTCCCTGTTTTATTATTTCTCTGGACTGGGCGTCAAATCCTGGGAAAGTCAGGGGGCTAGTACGGAAAATTCCTAAGACTCTAGCAACAGACGCCGAGGACGGCGGGTTGGTTTTAACTAAACCGAGGGGCTCAAGTGCAAATTAGACCCGCGAAGAGGTATGGGCGATCTCGGCCGTCTGATCTAAGGTATGCGCACAGGATTAAATCTTGAACGGTAAGCAGCACGGGCTCTTGGATGAGGATCCAACGGTCCGGATTCTAAATATCATCGATGGCGCAACGGCCCTACGATTGCAGATCGACGCGCAGGATGAATCCTACCGAATAGGTACGTGCGAGCTGATCCAAGCCGTCGATCATGGGATCGACGAACCGCGCCCTCCTCCCCAACCCGAGCGCCCCCAGGCGACGGTGTGCAGCTCCCGCGGCGGCTAGCTCGCCGGTGAGGGCAAAATCCGGCCACCAATTCCTCCCAGCCCCAAAATTTACCAGTGCCAGATGTTGTGAAGGACATGGCGAGGAGAATGAGGTTGGGAATACCGTGGTTGAGCGCCGTAGAGGGGCTGGCCACGGCACCGAGCGGGCAGACCACGACGATGTCATAGCGGCGAGGAATTCCGATGGCGCTGGCGGCAATCCCCGAATGGCTTGGCCACGACTACCTTCCGTGGGTTCCGAAGAAGCTCCCAATCCCAGGTCCATGGCTAGAGGACGACCCGAAGGGAGTCTCCCCGACGGCAGCACACTCCTACACTGGCGGCGCGTGCGATTTTCTCTCTGCTACGGCAGTGGTCTCGAGGGTAGGCGGACAAGGAGGCAGATGTGAGCCAGGGTCGCACTCCCTTATAGCGCAGCGGAAGGTCGGACCGCAACCGACCCCGCGACAATGGCGCGCTCCCTCCGCCAAGCTCGGTCGTTCCGTTGGGAGAAGATCCTCACAGGGTCGACCCATTGTCAGTGAGAGGCAGTCGGCACGTGAGAAAGAGGTGTGGGCTGACAGGCAGGTCCCCACCGTCAGATGGCTGCGCGCGCGGAATGGAGTAGTGGGCCGAAATTGAGATCAGGGCCCAGCTGGGTCGGTTTCTCTTTTTCTTTTGTTTTCTGTTTTGTTTCATTTTGTTTTCAATTTCCAAATTTGAATATTGAATCCTTTTAGGAGTCTCACCTTTGGTAAATATTCAAATCCCATTGTAAAAAAATAATATATAGATATTTATTACTCATTCCACTCACATATTATTATTTCATTCTTCTCTTTTCCTAAGTCATTGCATTTCCTTTAGATCTTAAATTCCCTTTTTGGACTATAATATATTTCTTGTCTCACTATATTCTCTTTTATATTGTCATCAAATGCACACAAAAGAAAATCCCAGCATGATGCGTAATTTAGTTGAGTGCCTTTTGTTGATTATTTATTGATGTAAGTGAGGTGTCCACATGAAATAATAACCACTAGTAAGACATATAGATATAGAGTAACATAAATTCTATTTTTAGACCTCTCCTACCAAGTGAGTGTTACAAATCCTACCCCCCTTAAAAATAATCTCGTCCTCGAGATTTAGGAAGACCTCAGGAAAAGGTGGGGAAAATCTATACGAAGCTCTTCTTCTCTTTCCCAAGTTGCTTCATCTTCACCGTGGTGGCTCCATTGAAGTTTGCACATCTTTATAACCTTATTCCTCGTGACACGAGTCAGCGTATCCAGAATCTTGATGGGGTACTCACCATAAGTCAAATCCTCCTGAACACTAAGGTCCGCCATTGGTAACTGTTCTTCAGGTACCCTGAGACATTTCTTCAGCTGAGATACATGAAAGACATCATGAACATCCGCGAGATGATCCGGTAACTCCAATTGATATGCAACCTCTCCCACTCGCTTTAAGATTAAGAAGGGTCCAATAAAGCGAGGGGACAAGTTTCCTTTGACTTTGAATCTTCTCATACCCCTGAGTGGTGACACCTTCAAATAGACATAATCTCCCTCCTTAAACTCAAGTAGTCTTCTCCGGGTATCAGCATAGCTTTTCTACCTTGACTGTGCAGTTCTCAAATTCTCCCTTATTTGCTGTACTTGTTCCTCTGCTTCTTGTATAATCTCAGGCCCAAACAACTGCCTTTCACCAGTTTGATCCCAATACAGTGGAGTCCTGCACTTTCTGCCATATAAAGCCTCAAACGGTGACATCTTCAAACTGGCCTGATAGCTATTATTGTAAGAGAACTCTGCATACGACAAACTCTTATCCCAACTTCCACCATGTTTAAGAGCACAAGCTCTTAACATATCCTCTAGCACTTGGTTGGTCCTCTCAGTCTGTCCATCAGTCTATGGATGGTAAGCCGAACTAAAATTTAATCTTGTATCCAAGGACTCGTGCAACTTCTTCCAATATCGAGAGGTAAACTGCAATCCTTGATCAGACACGATCTTCTTTGGCACACCATGTAGGCATACAATCCGTGCCATGTACAACTCTGCTAACTTGGCTCCTGAATATGTGGTCTTCACTGGAATAAAGTGGGCTACTTTAGTTAGCCTGTCCACAATCACCCATATAGAATCATATCCAGCAGACGTGCGGGGTAATCCAACAATGAAGTCCATGCCAATCTCTTCCCATTTCCACTCAGGTATCTTCAGTGGATGCAATAGTCCGGCTGGCCTCTGGTGTTCAGCCTTAACTCTTTGGCACACATCGCACATAGCCACATGTGTAGCCACATCTCTCTTCAAACCATACCACCAATACTTTTGCTTCAAATCCTGATACATCTTAGTACTCCCAGGGTGAATAGAATAAACTGAGTCATGTGCCTCCTTCAATATGGTTTCCCGAAGACTATCAATGTCGGGAACACAAATCCGATTCTTGAACCAAATCGTGCCTTGCTCATCCTCCATGAATTCTGGTCCTCTACCCTCTGTTATCAGATCCCTGATATCTTGGATTTTAGCATCACCAACCTGACCTTTACGAATTTCTTGCTCCAAGGTAGGTTCCAATTCAATGGTAACTCCTTTCGTATGTGTAACAATTCCCAGGTTGAGTCTCTCAAAATCTTTTGCTAATTCATCAGGTAGCTGGACAACGAAAGCGGAGTGAACATGCTCCTTCTGACTCAAGGCATCTGCAACCAAATTTGCCTTGCCTAGGTGATAGTGAATCTCCAAATCATAATCCTTAATGAGCTCCAACCAACGGTGTTGCCTAAGGTTGAGATCCTTCTAAGTGAATATGTACTTCAAGCTCTTATGATCTGTGTATACTTGGCACTTGGTTCCCATAATGTAGTGTCTCCAAATCTTAAGTGCATGCACCACGGCAGCCAGCTCCATGTCATGAGTGGGGTAGTTCAATTCATGTTTCCGCAACTGACGAGATGCATAGGCGGTCACATGTCCTTCTTGCATAAGCACACATCCCAATCCTTAGCCACATGCATCACAATAAATGTCAAATCCCTTCTGCAGATCTAGCATAACCAACACTGGTGGTGACATCAATCTCTCCTTCAATTGATCAAAGCTTTCTTGGCATTTCTCATTCCACTTGAATTCTCTTCCTTTCTCCAAAAGCAAGGTCATAGGCTTGGCAATCTTAGAGAATCCTTCAATAAATCTCCGATAATATCCTGCGAGTCCTAAGAAACTTCGAATCTCAGTGACTGTAGTGGGCACTCTCCACTCCATTATCTCCTTCACTTTAGCAGGATCCACTGCTATTCCTCCATTAGAAATAATATGACCAAGGAATGGCACCTTGTCAATCCAAAACTCGCACTTGCTGAACTTGGCATAGAGTTGATTATTTCGTAGCTTCTGTAGCACCAACCTTAGATGTTGTTCATGATCACTTTCATTCTTAGAATAGATAAGAATATCGTCGATGAACACCACGACGAATCTGTCCAAATACTCCATAAACACCTTATTCATCAAATTCATGAAATAAGCCGGTGCATTGGTTAATCCAAATGACATAACAGTAAACTCATATAATCCATATCGGGTTGAGAAAGTCGTTTTAGGAATATCCGATGGTCTAATCTTCATCTGATGGTATCCCGATCGGAGATCAATCTTCGAGAATACCCTGGCTCCTCTCATCTGATAAAACAAATCCTCAATACGGGGTAATGGATACTTGTTCTTCACAGTAACATCATTAAGTGATCTATAGTCCACACACATCTGTTGCTATCCATCCTTCTTCTGTACAAATAACACCGGTGCTCCCCAAGGTGAGGAACTCGGACAAATGTACCCAGCCTCTTGTAACTCTGTTAACTGTTTCTTAAGCTCCTTCAGTTCTTCTATAGCCATCCTGTATGGTCGCTTAGAAATAGGGGCAGTTCCAGGTAAAAGATCAATCACAAACTCAACTTCCCTATCTGGTGGCATCCCTGGTAACTCCTCTGGAAAGACATCCGGAAAATCTCTAACCACCCGGATGTTGTCACCAACAAACTCCTCAGGTATAAAGAACATTGCACGCTTGGATGAGGTGGTTACTGCAATATTAACTTGAAATGTTTCTCCTTTAGGACTAGTGAGCTCTATAGTACCCCTACCACATGCTATAATGGCCTTTGCCTTTCTTAACCATGACATACCAAGGATCAGATCTATACTGCTGGCATCTAATATTATAGCAGTAGCTCCAAATTCTCTTCCCATAATTGATAATGTTAATCTACGTGTCATTTGATTTGCCTCAATAGGCCCTTTAGGTGTGATTACTATCATTAGTTTTCTCATATTTAGTAGGGGTATCTCATTAGTGTTGGCATATCGAGCAGACATGAATGAATGTGTAGCACCAGAATCAAATAATATTGTTGCAGGAATTGCATTAATGTAAAACATACCGAGTACGATGTCAGCACCATCAGGAGTATCATCAACACTGACTTGATTCACCCTGGCTATAGAATATCCCTTGCTAGGAGTCTGCTGCTTGTTCTTAGCTGGTGTACCAGAATTTCCCATCGGACAAGCATTAGCATAGTGCCCAATCTGACTGCACTTGAAGCATGTAGGGCCGGTCTTCTGTCCCGTAGGCCTCGTCGGGGTGCCAGTGGGAGTAGCCTGATGAGTAGGAGGTGTTCGTGGAGACCCCTATGGAGCATACTGAACTGGGCGTGGTCCTCCTGGTCGAGTCGGTGTACCCTGTGGCGAAACGTAGCGGGGACGAACACTGCTGCTACCTTGTCCCTGTGAGATAGCCTTCCTCTTCAAATCACCCAGTTGAACACGCTTGTGTTCAATAGCAAGAGCCTTATCCAGTAGCCTCTGAAAGGATGGAAAGGTGTGTGCAACCAGTGCATACTGCAAGGGTCCATTAAGTCCTTCAATGAAGTGCTCCTGCTTCCTCTCATCCTCAGCAACTTCCTCCGGAGCATATCTCTACAGTTGAATAAATTTGTCTCTGTACTCGCTGACTGACATGTTGCCTTGCTTCAATGACAGAAACTCCTTCTTCTTGATCTTTATCATACCAGCTGGAATATGGTAGTTCCTGAACTGTGTACTGAACTCTGCCCAAGTAATAGTATCAGCAGCATCATGGGCAGCAGTATAAGAATCCCACCAGTCAGCAGCAGGACCTGTCAGACGACCTGAGGCATAAAGAACTTTCTCCCGGTCTGAGCATTGGGCGATGTTGAGCATCTTCTCAATTGTCTTCAACCAATCATCTGCATCAAGGGGATCTGGCGAACTGGCAAAGGTCGGTGGCTTATGACTCATAAACTCCCGGTGCTTATCACCAGGTGGAACTGGTGGTGGTGGTGGAGGCAATGGCACTTGTTGCTGTTGCTGCTGTTGTTGAAGTTGTTGTTGCAGCTGCTGTTGTTGCGCCCTTCTCTCCTGGCGCATCTCTTCTCTCTCCTGGCGCAACTTTTGGCATATATCTTCTCTTTCCTGACGCATCTCATGGCGTTCTTGCTGCATCTGGGCACGCATATCAGCCATAGTGTCCGCCATTTGCTGCATCACCGCCATCTGAGCTGCAACCAGTGGATCAACTCCGCCTGGTGGAGGATTAGGAGGATTCATCTCCGCTGGCTGTGGGTGAGGTTGTCTATATATCCTTCGAGTGTGTCGATTAGGAGGCAAATCAATTCCACCACCCCTCCTGGTATTGACCATCTGATTTAGATACATATGGTAAGAGAATAGCAGACAAGGTAGTAATTACGAATCAGGTTACTTTGGGGGATTTATTAGCTAAGCAGTTCAATGTTTTATCTACCATAGCTAATTCATTACCTTATAGTGGTACATACTAATAAGATGTCCATATATAATATTTCAATCAATCAAAGAAGCAAATCAGACATTTTTCATCAGAACAATCAAACAACATTTTTAAATATAGAAAATAGTTTTGATTTGGTCTTAGGCCTCCTATATCTTAAAAATGTCATAGGGGTAGGGATTTCAAGGTATGAAATTTGTCTTGTCTTAGAATAGATAAGGTAAGAATGATCAGAGTTGAACAGTAGGAGGTGAGACAGGATCAAGATAAGTATAGAGAGAATATGAGTAAGGTGAGTTTAGAAGAATCAGAACAAGGTAAGTATGTAAGGGTTTTGTCCATTTCTATCTAGGTTTCGTCCTACAGTCAACATTTCGTCTGATACCACTTCTGTCACACCCGAATTTAAGGAACAAAGCCGGGTGCATCTCATACATGCGCCAAGAAGACAACATATATAATAACAGAGTGTATAGAGATAAATGTCATGATACATCAGACTATTTATTACATAGCGGAAGACTTATTACAAAATAAAAGTATAACCATAAAACGAACTAAGGATCGTTGGCGCCAATGTCAACTGAGAAACGCCACCTAGATCAGATCAATTGCCTCAGTGTTAGGCGACTCCTCTTCGACCACCTGTTCTTCTTCTGTGGGGGGGGGTGTGAGACAGCAAGAGTGAGCTCACATACGTTCATAGCTCAACAAGTCGTGGGGAATAATGTGGCATGAACTCACCAAAGGTGGGAGTTCATGAAGTGTAAGGCTGATCAATGAAATAAAGGCTGAGGCTGAGCATTGCTTTTATAAGTTGGTCAAAATTTTATTAGCAATTACTAAGTGCAAGTAAATACCAAACCTTAATAATAATAAAGAAAAGTAATAGTAAAATAATCCCAAATGTGATGCAAATGTCAAATTAAATTTAAGTTCCATAATTAATCATGTGAGGGTCCGAGCCGCTCATGACCGTGAGCACGGCTAGTATACTAGTTTTACACTCTGCAGAGGTTGCGCATCTTTACCCACAAGTCATGTTACCCATCTGCCAAGAGACGGCCAATCCCATACACCTCTACCGAGGAGGCGAGGCAGGGTAACACTACGAGGCCTTGACAAAGTTCCACTAGCTTCAGAAATCCCGCTACAGTTTATAGGAAGCTCCAGTGCAGGAATCCCTCGCTTGACCGCCATCGCAGCAAAATCAACCCAAGGACCTCCCTACACTGACCACTCCCCTACTGCCCTTGCCCCTTCCGGGTAAGGAAGACCTCCACTAGCTTTCCTAGTTAATCAGCCAAGGGCCTCCCATTAAACCCTTGTGGTAGCACTGTTTTCCTGGGTGGTCGCTCCATGTTCCCATTAATTTAATGATCTTAACATGAACAATAATAATAACAAGATAATAACAGAATAATCATGTATAGTGTATCTCCATACCCAATCCACATAAAGCAATAACAGGTACTACCCAAAGATATTTCAGGGGTGAACAAGGTATAAAGATAACCAAAACTGGGGTAACCTAAAGGATCCCATCAAAATTAACCTATGCAGATCATTTTAATTAATAAGAACATGGCTGGGAAAAAGTAAGTGATCAAGGGCACAACTTGCCTTTAATGAGCTCCTGCTCAGCTACTTCTACTTGTTGAACCTCAGATTCCACAGTGGCTTGCTCGTCTACTCGCATCAACACAATACATACATAGTATAGCAAAAATTAACATTGCACCAAACATGTAAATAAAATACACAGTAAAAATCTACACATTAAAATGAGATCATAGAAACTGGAATCACTAAATGTGGAGTTATAGAATTCAAGTTATGAATTTCCTAAGGTTTAATGCGCTTGAAATAGGATTAAATGATAAATTAATTTTCTTACTGGTTTCATGTCAAAATAGAGACACTAGATGATGGAGAATAAAATTACAAAATTTTAGGAACTGGAATGGACCAATTTGGAGTTCACATGAATTTTCTACAATTTAAACAAGTTTCTGCATTTAAATATGTGCTAAAAACTATTTTCTAAATGATTTTCCCTGTTTTATTATTTCTCTGGACTGGGCGTCAAATCCTGGGAAAGTTAGGGGGCTAGTACGAAAAATTCCTAAGACTGGCAACAGACGCCGAGGACAGCGGGTTGGTTTTAACTAAACCGAGGGGCTCAAGTGCAAATTAGACCCGCGAAGAGGTATGGGGCGATCTCGGCCGTGTGATCTAAGGTATGCGCACAGGATTAAATCCTGAACAGAAAGCAGCGTGGGCTCTTGGATGAGGATCCAACGGTCCGGATTCTAAATATCATCGATGGCGCAACGGCCCTACGATCGCAGATCGACGCGCAGGATGAATCCTACCGAATAGGTACGTGCGAGCTGATCCAAGCCGTCGATCATGGGATCGACGAACCGCGCCGTCCTCCCCAACCCGAGCGCCCCCAAGCGACGGCGTGCAGCTCCCGCGGCGGCTAGCTCGCCAGCGAGGGCAAAATCCGGCCACCAATTCCTCCCAAGCCGCAAAATTTACCCGTGCCAGATGTTGTGAAGGACATGGCAAGGAGAATGAGGTTGGGATTACCGTGGTTGAGCGCCGGAGAGGGGCTGGCCACGGCACCGAGCGGGCAGACCACGGCGATGTCACAGCGGCGAGGAATTCCGACGGTGCTGGCGGCAATCCCCGAATGGCTTGGCCACGACTACCTTCCGTGGGTTCCGAAGAAGCTCCCAATCCCAGGTCCGAGGCTAGAGGACGACCCGAAGGGAGTCTCCCCGACGGCGGCACACTCCTACACTGGCGGCGCGTGCGATTTTCTCTCTGCTACGGCAGTGGTCGCGAGGGTAGGCGGACAAGGAGGCAGAGGTGAGCCAGGGTCGCACTCCCTTATAGCGCAGCGGAAGGTCGGACCGCAACCGACCCCGCGACAATGGCGCGCTCCCTCCGCCAAGCTCGGTCGTTCCGTTGGGAGAAGATCCTGACAGGGTCGACCCATTGTCAGTGAGAGGCAGTCGGCACATGAGAAAGAGGTGTGGGCTGATAGGCGGGTCCCCACCGTCAGATGGCTGCGCGCGCGGAATGGAGTAGTGGGCCGAAATTGAGATCAGGGCCCAGTTGGGTCGGTTTCTCTTTTTCTTTTGTTTTCTGTTTTGTTTCATTTTGTTTTCAATTTCCAAATTTGAATTTTGAATCCTTTTAGGAGTCTCACCTTTGGGAAATATTCAAATCCCATTGTAAAAAAAATAATATATAGATATTTATTACTCATTCCACTCACATATTATTATTTCATTCTTCTCTTTTCCTAAGTCATTGCATTTTCTTTAGATCTTAAATTCCCTTTTTAGACTTTAATATATTTCTTGTCTCACTATATTCTCTTTTATATTGTCATCAAATGCACACAAAAGAAAATCCCAGCATGATGCGTAATTTAGTTGAGTGCCTTTTGTTGATTATTTATTGATGTAAGTGAGGTGTCCACATGAAATAATAACCACTAGTAAGACATATAGATATAGAGTAACATAAATTCTCTTTTTAGACCTCTCCTACCAAGTGAGTGTTACACCTGGCCACGACTGTTCTACTACTACACGCACAACCGCCCTGCGCCTCGCTGCTGCTCGCCGCCATCACACCGACGTCGCTCAGCTCGCCATCAACGCCATGCTTCGCCTGTGCCGAGACCCCTACCTATTGTGCCGCTGCTCATCGGCGACATGGGTCTAACTCCTCCGAGTCTTCCCTGCCGCCGAAGACAACCACGCAGCAAGCCCACGTCAGGCACTGCGCCGCAGCCGTGCTGTCACCTCCACTGTCCGCGTGTATGCAACTCGCCATGGTTGTCGGATGCAGCCGAGCCCTCGATGCCATTTCCCCGCTCTCCTTTCTTGCTGTGCCGAGCACCGCCCAACATACTAGTCGTAGTTTCTCGTGCTTCATACCGCGAACCTCATCGGAGTTCACTGTCGTGACGTCGACAGAGCCTCTATGCCTAGCTCGTCACGCCGAACACCGTCATCATCGCCAGGAAGATCTGTCCTTGCACCCATCTCGTCCACACCGCTGAAACCGTCGATCTGCTCCATGTGTCATGGCCACGTGGTGAAGGTAGAAGACGAGGTCTATTTTTTTGTTAGCTACCCTTTGATTTCTATAGTTAATTTCTCTTAGATCCCTGTGACGTTTGTATTTTCTTTAACTGAATAATTATAATTCAAATGAAAAAATGGTTTTGTTAGTTTCATAATTATCTGTTAAACAATTTTAAATAGTATTTTTAAACGATTCACATGATTTAGTAAATTAATTGATTTATGTTGTTATAATAATTTTATACATAGATTTTCAAATATGAAATTAAAAAGAATTGTAGATCATCTTTTCGTAAATAAAAACATTAGGTAAATAATTATATGTTGCTTATAAAGTGTGATTCAGATTTATAATCAAAATGTTATATGTTTCTATGGTCAAACATTCTTTACTCCCACTAAAAAAATAGAGTTTTCTAATAAATGTTAAAATCACTTAATTATGTGCTTATACCATCATAACTACATTAAATTGATAGTTTATATAATGTCGAATATATTTTCCTTATTAATGAATTAGATCATTAGTTCCTAAATTAAAACTAAATATAAATAAGGACTTAATTATCTTTTCTCTTAATTTATTAATCAAACTTATAGCTAATTTGTGCATAACTAGATATATGTCATGATTAATCATTTCATAGAATTTAGTCCACATTATATATATCACTTAGTTTTTCCTAAACGATAAAATAAAGAAATTAGTGTTCATGTTCTTTTTATAAAGTATAGACCATGTGTTTTCTAATGAAATTAAAAGGTGATTATTTGTTTATTATCTTTTGCTTGAAAATCCACTTAGGGCATATAACCTAGCTTTTCATAAATAGGTGTTTAATAATAATTATCTTTACACATAAAACCTATTTAGAATTATATCTTAGTTTGTCATAAGTGAATGTTTAACAATGTTTTATAACATGTTTTACAATGCTTCATAACTAAGTGTTTAATAAATGTGTTTTAATCCTTTAGCCCATAGCCTTAGTTATTCTATATAACTTTTCTAAAAAGATTTAAATGGTTCACCTAATGGTTATAAATTTATAATTAAAATAATTTCAAGCTTAGGTCGTGTTTTATAAATATAAATCAAACCTTTTCAAAAGGGTGTCCTTATGTTATAATCATTGCTTGTGATGTTTTTGAAAACAAATGCTCTTTCTGTTATGCTTTCTTTTGGCTTCATCTCTGGTGAATGATGTATGTTATTGAGTGGTCCATGTTTCTTCTTGTTTGTTTGTGTGTTATTCAGTGATTGATCTAATAGTTAAGAATCAAGATCTATTCTATGGAAGAATCTCAAGTTTTCTATAAGCAAAGCAAGTGGACTTCTCCCTCTGCATACTCTGTTTGATCCCAAACAATACATTTAATAAAGTTTATTCTTGGATATATATATATGCATAATTTTACGGGTTACCTATTCGGATACACCTAACCTTTTCTACTGTATTCCTTGATCAAACTTGGGTATTATACTTTACCTTTGTAGGTATGCTATTGCTACAACTTAACTTTATGCAGTCACTCCTGTATGATAATAATGTTCCAAATGGTAAGTTTACATTATTGTTGTTAACCCGATGGTTAAACAAGATTATTGCATATTAATTGGATCATGGAGTGACCACCCGAGAAAACAGTGCTACCATGAAAACTATCATGGCTCTGGTCTTGGCTAAATAACTAGGGAAGTCTTATGTTGGGTGCTGGTCGTGGTCGACCAGAATGGGGGCATCTGGCAAGCGCTTATAGTTCCGGCTCAGGCAGATTGGATATGAGCATAGTTCCCAAAGCTTTACCCTGTAGTCTGGACTATAAGTTGGTTACGATAGGTGTACCTTATGAAGTTGACCATTTCTAGCATTTGCGTATTGAGGACTCTAGGGAGAAGCCTCGTAGTGAGACCCTAGCCATTCACATCAGAAGTGAATACGGGTCTAGCTAACCTGGGCTAGAAGGGAATCGCGACTCATGGGTAAAGATGCGCCACCTCTGCAGAGTGTAAAACTGATATATCAGCCGTGCTCACAGTTAAGAGCAGCCTGGACTCCTCACATGATAATTGAACTTGAAGATGGAAATAAATCGAGATCCGATGATCTGCTAATGGTTTGCTTAAGTGGTTTCACTTAAGTGTTTTTGATATACTCTTATACCTTTGTTTAAAGGAATACATGGGATTCACACTTATTAGAAAGACAGGTGTTGTTAATAAAATGTTGACCAACTAAAATGCTTACTGCTCAACCTTAGCCTCACCTTGTTAAACTTGCATTAGTTTTTCCCCACTTGTTGAGCCCCGACCATAAGTGAGCTCACCCTTGCTTATATTTTGATCAGGAGTTTGCAGATGAAGTTTTGATGCTGAACTCCATGGATGCTAGTCTAGTGATACCCCCGGTCATCTTTCTGTGGATGGATGTCCATGTTTCGCTGTACTTTGATGAATAAAGGTTAAGACATTATGTCTGTTCAAATTAGGGATGGCAACGGTTTGGATTCGGATCGGATATTGGAAATATCCATCCGTAGTCATATCCATGGTCATAGATAATATCCGCCCGCGACTATATCCACAGGTAGAAATTCATATCCATATCCATGCCCATCGGGTTTCGGATATCCATCTGATATGATAAAACCATTTTCAGCAATTGAATAACATAATTAATCAAAATTCTATCCATAATTAGTCAAAACTGAACAAAACTAAAAAAACTGAACAATCAGGGGCGTAGCCGGCGGCCGGGCTGGGCTGGTAGGGGCGCAGCCGAGCAGCGTAGGGCGGCACGCCGTGCTCCCGCAGCTTAGAGCAGGACGGAGCTCAGCACAGGGCAGGCTGACGCGGGACGCCTGGGGCGCGGCGGACGCAGGACGCAGCAGAGGGAACCAGGGAGGATAGGGAGGAACAGGGCATAGGACAGGGAGCCAGATGCGCGACGGCGGCGCGGGTGGCTTGCCTGGGGATGAGGATGATGACCGGATGAGGATGATGTCGCGGGTGGCTACGTAGGGATTGAGGGGATGGCCGGATGGAGAATTAGGGATTAGGGGGGCTTGGTGCTTTGGTGGGCTGGCGCTTGGGCTCAATGGAAAATGGTGGGCTGGTGATTTGTTCATTAGTGTCCTTGTGTGGGTCGGCAATAATGTACTAATGGTTAATTTTGGATATCCAACGGATTACCCGCGGGTGAGATTTAATATCCAAATCCATGCCCACTTTATCTTGGATCGGATACTGATCTAAGCCGCAGGTCAAAAAACATATCTATATCTAGATCTGTCGGATCAGATATCCGACGGATATCTAAGCCCATGGATTAAATTGCCATCCCTAGTTCGAAGTGGAATATGTTAATATAATCGTTATTTACGCTTTTATGCAATGTTCTTTTGATATATTACACTTGTGACGTCAACATATGTGTGGAAATAGATCCTGGCACACATATGCGATACACCCGGCTCTACCCCCTCAGAAACGGGTGTGACACACATTTCCCTTTCACCTATGTCACCTATTTTGTTCAACATAGATGCAGATATGCTAGCACTCTTAATTAAAAGAGCTAAAGATGATCGACAATTTAGTGGGGTCATTCCCCATCTGGTAGAGGATGGTTTATCAATTTCACAATATGTAGATGATACTATTCTATTCTTAGATCATGATTTAGATCAGGCCAAAAGTATTAAATTATTATGAAGGGTTTTTGAAGAACTTTCTGGCCTAAAGATAAATTTTCATAAAAGAGAAATTATTTGCTATGGCACCACAAAAGATTTTGAAAACCATTATACTGAACTCTTTGGATGCAATTCAGGTGAATATCCTTCTAAATATTTGGGTATATCGATGCATCATAGGAAACTCCAAAATAATGATTGTAGGGTCATAGAAGAAAGGTTTGAGAAAAAATTAGCCACTTGGAAAGCAAAACACCTTTCTTATGGAGGTAGATTAGTCCTTTTAAAGTCAGTGCTTAGCAGTCTTCCCATGTTTGCGATGTCTGTTTTTTAGATCCGTAAAGAGGTTTTAAAAGAACTAGATCAATATAGATCTAGATTTTTTTGCAAGGAAACAAAGATAAGAAAAATATGGACTTGCTAAATGGAACATCCTTTGCCGACCTAAAGACCAGGGAGGTCTAGGAATTGCAAATTTGGCAATAAAATTATAAATTTGTTAAGCAAATGGATCTTCAACTTGCTTAATGGAGATGGGCCATGGCAATCTTTGCTTAGAAATAACTATCTAACCCCCAAAACCCTCTCTTAGGTTCAGGCAAAACTAAATGATTCTCAATTTTGGAATGGCCTTTTAAATGATAAGAAAAAAGTCCTTGATTGTGGCACATTCAATATTAAGGATGGGTCACAAATAAGGTTCTAGGAGGACAAATGGGTACGCAGGCAGCCTTTCAAAGAACAATACCCATGTCTATATAACATCACAAACTATCGACATGAAACAATTGCGAATGTTATGAGGACTACACCACTACACATCTCTTTTCGAAGAGCCTTGGTAGGAATCAACCTAAACCAATGGTATAATTTAGTAGCCAAAATCACACATATTGGTTTATCAAATGAGGGAGACACATTCTCATGGAACTTATGTTGCAACGGTCAATTTACAGTCCGTTTGATGTATCTTTACCTAATGAACAACAACCCTCATTTTACTCACAAAAATCATTTAGAGTTTGAAAGTTCCGCTAAAAACTAAGATTTTCCTTTGGTACCTTCAACATGGGGTGATCCTAACAAAGGATAATTTGGTGAAACACAATTGGAAACATAGTCAAAAGTGTTGTTTCTGTAATTGTAATGAAACAATTAAACACTTATTCTTTGACTGTCACCACGCTAAAACGATTTGGAGGGTAGTTAATATAGCTACGAGTTTAACAGTACCTACGACGATTATTGACATACTGGGAAATTGGCTTTCAGGAGTTGCTACAAAAGAAAAGAGTATAATTCTTGTTGGGGTGACTGCCCTTTGTTGGGCTATCTGGCGATGTCGGAGTGATTTAATTTTTGACAATGTCTTATATACATCTTTTATGCAGGCTATTTTCAGGGGAACATATTGGCTGCGGTGTTGGGCATTGCTGCACCATGAGGACATGACAAAGGAGAACATCCAGGCGGTAAGTCGTGTCCTAAAGATTATTGCCATAGAGGTTTTTGCTAGATATGGATGGAAATATAATAATATACTTTTTTCTGAGAGACCAGCCAATAGATGAAATAATGTAATAATACGTTGTATCCGGCTCCGTAGAGGCGGGAATCAGTTTCCTTTATATATATATATATATATTTGGAGTCCTGAGCTTCCAATAACCAGAGAAGCCCTGGCTCAACTGTGTCATTCGGTTCAGCTGCACCAGGATCAGACGACTATAAAAAGACGCCAAGGCCGCCAAGGTTTAGGTTTTTGTCGTGGTGGTGGTTCCCTATGGCGAGCGAGCAGTGACGGCGGTTTCCTCAGGCGTGCGAGCGGTAGCGATCCTGGGGGTTAGCAGCGGTGGCGCGCCGAAGCGGACTGTAACACCCTTGGTGTTGCTGTCAATAAATGTAACACCCCGGGCTTTAAGGAACAAAGCCGGGTGCATCTCATACACGCGCCAAAGAAGACAACATATATAATAACAGAGTGTATAGAGATAAATGTCACAATATAATCAGAGTACTTATTACATAGCAGAAGACATACAAAATAAAAGATCAATATAATAGGATCTAAAATCCATCCTTGGCGCCAGAAAGTCAACTGGGAGATGCCACCTAGATCGAATCGAACTCCTCGATATGTGGCTCCACTTGAACCACCTGTTCTTCTCCTGTGGGGGGTGGTAAGACAGCAAGGGTGAGCTCACACACGCTCATCGCTCAACAAGTTGTGGGGAATAATGTGGCATGAACTCACCAAAGGTGGGAGTTCATGTGATGTGTAAAGGTGATCAACAATAGGGGTTAAAGTTGAGCATTGCTTTTAATAAGTTGGTCAAATTTTATTAGCAATTACTAAATATAAGTAAATACCAAACCATAATAAATAATAGAACATAATTAATAAATAATCCCATGCAAATGCATAAGACAAATTGAATTTAGGTTCCATAAATTAATCATGTGAGGGTCCGAGCCGCTCATGACCGTGAGCACGGCTAGTATACCAATTTTACACTCTGCAGAGGTTGCGCATCTTTACCTAGAAGCCGTGTCACCCATCTGCCAAGGGCTCATGAATCCCCTACACCTTTACCAAGGAAGCGAGGCAAGGTAACACTACGAGGCCTTTATAAAGTTCTACTAGCCTCAGAAAACCCGCTACAGTTTATAGGAAGCTCCAGTGCAGGAATCCCTCGCCTGACCGCCATCGCAGCAAAATCAACCCAAGGACCTCCTTACACTGACCACTCCCCTACTTCCCTTGCCCCTTTTGGGTAAGGTAGTCATCCACTAGCTTTCCTAATTAATCAGCCAAGGGCGTCCCATAAAACCCTTATGGTAGCACTATTTTCCCGGGTGGTCGCTCCATGTTCCCATTAACATAATGATCTTATCATGAACATAAATAACATAACAGAATAATAGGAACATGGATATAATGAAATATTAACCCAAAACCACATAATGCAATAGCATAACTACCTAAGTGAATCAGGGGTAAACAAGGTAAACAGGATAAACAGACTAGGGTGACCTATTGGGTCCCATCAAAATTGAACCTATGCATGAATAGTGATAATAAAGAATATTATTGGGTAACAAAAGTGAATCAAGGGCACAACTTGTCTGGCACTTGAGATTCCAGGTGATAGGATGAACTTCAGGTGACTCGAAACCTCGCTGCTAGTCATAGCAGTACAAACAGACATGGTATAGATAAAATTAACATCACACCAAACATAAGAACAAACTGAAATATAGTAATCTATGCGTTGCTACGAGATCGCGGGATCGATAACTACTAAGATCGGAGTTACAATTAAGGAGTTATGATTTTATAAAAGATCTGTGTGCTTAAAATATTAAACTATATTATAATTTGGTTAATATAAATCATACCAGAGGTTATTATATAAATAATTATCTCAACTTAAATATAAGTTATGAATTGACCATAGATCATCTTCAAGTAGATGATAATGATAAGTAGATTAACAAGACTAACCCACATAAATTAAATAAGGATCTAATTAGAAAAGAATGAGACATGGTATAATAAATGTTGTTACTACATAGTAAATACTTGTACGAGACTAACGCAACTTGAATGGAACAAATCGGAGTTAAAATAGAGGAGTTATGAATTTCCTAAGGTTTTATGTATTTGATACAAGATTAATTAGAATATAAATTTTAATGTGACTTTCATGTCAAAAACAGAGGTACTATGTGATAAACAATAATATTATAGAATTATAGAAATTGGAATGAAATGATTTGGACATTCTATGAATTTTCTATGAATTAAACAATTCTTTGGATTTGTTTTTATTCTCAAAATCCATTTTCTATATTAATTTCTGAATTTACTAAGGATCCTGAACTGGGTGCAATATTACCGAGAAGTTCGAGGACTAAAACAGAAACATTCCTAAGGCTCAGGTTAACCACGCAGTGGACCGCGGGTTGATTATGATGAACCCCAAGGGCTCTTATGCAAGATGCGCTGGCTGAAGGGGTATCATGGGACGTCGGCCGCCAGATCATACTCCAACAGTTGGGATTAAAAACTATCCATTGAACACCCACGTTTAACCAGACCCGCCCGATTTTCAATCCGCGATGGAGATTTGACGGAATACCCACGCATTCCTAGCCACCCTATCTAGATCCCATGGACCAGATTAGTCGCGTGAAGAGCTATTTCCCTGAATCGCCATCAGCCGTTAGATAAGAATCTAACGCTCCACACACTTCTTCCCCCCGCCGCCCCGCACAGTAGCCGCACAGAACCGCCCCGCACGACGGAGCCTCGCCGGAGCGGTGGCCACGCCCCACCACGGCGCTCGAATCTCGAAACTAGCTACTCCTACTCACACCAGGCAAGGTAGCGATCGGAAACAGGTCGTTTCGATGCCAAGTCGTTGTGGTGAGGACTCTACCCACGGTGCGAGCGGAACCCATGGCGGAGCACCTACTTCGGCGTGAAATCGCGGTTTTCCCGATCGGCAATCCCATCTAGCGAAGCACCGTGTGCCATCCACGCCTCTAATAGAAGCTCCTAGACCCACTAGTGGAATCTCGAGCGGTAGCGCGGGCGAATTCCACGGCGGCGGAAGCACACCGTCAGCGCAAAGGCCACTGACCACCACAGTGCCCAAAACGTTGATTAAACCGAGCTACGCGTAGAGCAGATAATAGCGATAGTGGGGGAAGAGGACTCACTAGAGAAGGAGTCTGCGGAGAGGCTGGCCACGGAGGACAGTGGGTTCGCGGTCTCCATTGAAGAAATCCCGAGCCCCGGGCGCCGGTTCAACGCGGCGAGGCCACAATAACTTCTGCACGCACAGGTGGAGCTTCAAGGGACGGTACTGGGGCAGCAACAACGATGAGTCCACCGGCGATGGCACAACTCGGTCTCTCTCTCTTTGTTCTCACCACAGAATTGGTGGCGCCACTAGCTTAACCCGCGCCCCTGGTTGACCTCGACCCACGGATGGCTAGGGAAGAGGAGGTACAGAGGGGTTCCACCCGCTTTTGTAGCCAGTCGAGGGGAGTGCATGGGCGTGGGGGTATCGGGCGGCGTAACAACACGCCCGAGATGCCCAGCGAGGAAGAGAAATAGGGCAGCACGCGAGCGGTGAATGGCAGGTGAGTCCCCAAGTCAACACCCGAATCGTCGGTAGACTCGGTCACGCGCGCGAGCACGCGGAGTCCATATGACTGGTGGGACCCATGTGTCGGTGCTAGCTGCACCATTGCGCACCGCCAGTGCGGGGTGAGTGACTGACCCATCGGTCCCACGGGTCAGCGAGTCGGTTGACGGGCGCGCGCATGCGTTAGGGGTCACGCGGTTGAAGTGGGGAGTGGGCCGAATTGGTTAGTTTAGGCCCATTCAGCGCACAATTCCATTTTTCATTTTATTTTCTCTTCTTTTTCCCTTTTCTTTTCTTTCCCTATTTCATTTTAATCTCAAATTTAAATTTGAATCTTGTTATGAGTTTCCCTTTGAGTCAAATGCACAAATTACAAACCTGGTGTATGAATGATATATTTTTATATATTTGTTTTTATTCACGTAGCATTTTTCTTTCTTCACTTTTCTTAATTCTAAAATTTGCACCTTTGGGTTAAATCCCAATTCACATTCTCTATTTTCTATTCCCTTTTGACTTTAAAATTCAAATTCAAGTTAAAGTTTAGGAATTCAAATTTTCAATACATACTCAAAATCAATTATGAACCAATTTATTTTAATTGATTTATTTGTTTGATAGATGTTTGAAACATGAGAAACATACTCATATTATTCCTTTCTTTTTAGAAAATTAACATTTTGAATGTGGGAGGAAAAATAAAAGTAATTTCAAAATTATCTATTCATGTGAATAAATGCTTGTGGTGCATTATTTAATGAAATGCATATTCATTTAGTTGAATAGGAAACTTTTCTATTACTTATTTTCTAATATAATTCTTGGTTTTTTTTAAAAAAATCAGTCCTCAACATTCAACTCTCAAGTATAATTTGAGATATCACTCAAGTATAAATTAATATATCTAAATTTGTTATTTTATCTTCTTCATATATTTATTTTATCATTATTATATTTTTTTCTTATACAGATTTTGGGCTTTACACTAAACTTGAGCATAACATCATGAGCATTGGCATATCATGTGTTTGTTACACTTAGAGTGCATTCACTAGGCAAAAATTTCAAACAAGTTGTATTGGTGTGACTTGGTATGTGTGTAACCCTAGGGTAGGGTACTTAACCCTAAAACAGGCTTAGGAGGGATAATAAAGCCTAAGCATGAAAAAACATCAAAACTCATGAGAAATAATCAGAAGATATCACATTTAATGGACTTGAGTGGCATCCAAACCCTAAAAGTGCCAAAAACCCTAAAAAGACCCCTAGAAAACCCTGAATTGAAACCCTAGGGGGTTATGTGTAAAACTTGTACACTTTTGGACCCAAGTGCAAAAACCAAGGTATTAGGGCACCTCAAATCATATGGTTCACACATTTGAGGATTTGCAAATCAAACCATGAGATTTGGGCTTATTTGCAAAAAACCACTCTATACCCCACATATGCCTAAGTCCAAAACTAGTGAATAGGGCTGACTTTGGAGCTCTGTATTTCTAAAAATACAAGGAATTTGCCTAGGGTCAACACATCAAACTTATAGTGCTTAAGCCTTGGTATTGTACAAATTTAGGAGTCAAATTGGTATGAAGTCTGGATGTCAGACTAAGACTCTATGATATTCAAAGAAAGCAGTGTTGGATCAACTTTGGGCTATGTGGAGCTCGATTTAATGGAGGTTTAACTAAAACCTCTGTGACAAAGTTAAAGTTGGTTTGTTAAACTACAACTTTGATACAAAATGTTGATCTGGTCACCACACAAAATTGGGAGCAAATTGCCCCCAAATAGGCTCTGTCAGACTGACTAAATGGCAGCATGATGGTACAGTGTTCGGATCAGATCGCCAAGATCAGGTACCTCACCGCCGACGACCTTGTGTGGCAGAACTGCCTGAATTATTCCAACTTAAGTGCCAAAGTCACACCTTAAAGGCTAGACCACACTTAAATAGGAATAAGACGTCAGTCCCTCGGATCTAGTCCGACGAGGCCACTAACAGGATCAAGTACCACGTACTCACTCGAAGGTGAGGCACAGAGCAAATACAATAAATCATAAAACCATACATTAGGGAGTATTAAATTTATTACACATCATCAGAGTTTAGCAAACGCAGTGGTCATTGTTCGGAATGCAGTAGAATAAAACTAACGGAAAATAAACAGAGAGATGGGGAAGCCTGTCCCATCACTCCTCATGCTCCTCCCCTGCCGAGGTAGGGTCCCACTCGAAAGTCCAACCCGGTGGCAAGATGGACGGCCAAGTCACTCCAGCAACCATGTCCTCTAGAGAACCTATAAAAAATGATGCCACAAGCAAGGCTGAGTATACTAATACTCAGCTAGACTTACCCGGTGTGAGGAGTCTACTCCTCTACCTCTAGACATGCAGTTGTTTGGCTGAGGGGTTTGGTTTGCCAAAAACACTAGCTGAGTCTAAAATCAAATTTTAGCTTTTCAAGTTTTAGTGTGACTCTCTTAAGACTAAATGTGTACCTAGCTACTCATACATGGTACCCAACATTTAGCAATCAACATCTTTTGCCACGTCAACTCATTTCCACTTGTTACTCAATGCAGTACAATGGATTAAGCAGTCTCATTAGCTGCGAAAAGCAGACGATTCGAATCGAGTTTTTATCCTTGCAAGGTAAACCTAAACACATGACATGGCGAGGTACTCCGTCCCCACACGCATCAACCGTCCCCATCGATTCCCCGTCAGCAGAAAGGGGCTCACCACCTTGGCGTACAATGCCTCACTGACCCCGACTACCGTCGTGCAGTGACCGCACTTGTACCCACCATAACCGGAATGGGAGACCACGTCTCAGGTCGCGTGAGGAGGGCAATCTGCAGGTAGGTTCACTCAGGTACTAGGCTTACCGATTTACCATATTTCTCGGTATGTGTTTAGTACATTCAAACGCTTGACACAGATATCCGCACGTTAATCCTTATTCCAATTTCATCTCGTAGACCACGCATCCCCATGGATCCGTGTCCATAGACCATCGTCATTCTGATATAAAAAGGGATACAAGCAATTCCTGACCTCGCGCGAGTGCTAGAAAAATCACTAGACTTCTACCGAGATCCCTAATTAGCATAGCAGCTACTCGACCTAGCATACTAGTATCCATCTCAAAATGAACCTTGAGTTCATGCAACTAAGGTTTCAGTCAACTCCTACACTTAAGTGCACAATACAATCCTAGAAACAATAAGTGTAGTAAAATAGCATATATAAACAGTTATGCATAAAACTGGGGCTTGCCTTCCAAAGCAGGGGCAGGCAGATCCTCGATGGCCGACTCTGGTGCTGGCTCCTGGGCTACCTCCTGAGCAACTCCTTGCTCCGGAACGAGGATGCATTCCCCGTTAGCAAGATTACAGTCTATCGAATGCAATGAGTAAGATATATGCATAAAAATGATATGAAAATTTGTAAAGGTTATGTATAGCAAAAACAGTGCTTAAGTTTAGTGGTTCTCTAGGGTTTCTTTTGGGTATACTTAAGGGTCTTGTACTTTCATCTTTGAGATTTTGAATGAAGTTACACTCTTTAATTTTATTTTTATGTTCCATGAGTTCCTTGAAAGGTTTTGGTTGTACATTATCTATTTCTCCCAAAATTCCCTTTTTCTTGCTATTGTGCATCTTATTAAGCATTTTGAACTATCAAGGTCAGTTAGCATTCTCCAAAAATGCTGAAAAATTTACAGTGGGTAAACATTTACCTTTGTGAGTTATTCTCAAAATTTGGGGTCGAATTTTATTCAGGTACTACTTGTGTAAAATTAACAAAAGTAAGGGTAAAAGGGCACTTTACATTATAGCTCTGACTTCTGTGGGGTTTTTGAGTCAACACTTATTTTTGTCAAGATTCATAATTGGTAATAGGCCTCTGTGTTAAAAATCACAGATAAAGACCTACTGGATATTTACTTGTGATTTTCTGAAGTTTAATGCCAAGAGGTACTTATAACTAACTTGTTATTTGAAAAATATCAAACAACAGAACTTACATTTTTTGTAGATTCATATTAGCATACTATTTGTTATCCCAAGGATTGGGGTGGGTTCTCCTTAGGATTATTTTTCTAAGGTTTTTCTAAGTTTTCATTGTTTTCACAAAATAAAAGGTAGTGCATTTCTTTTGTACTAACAGAGGGCCTAACAAAATTTTCCAGTGAACTATGTTGGATAAGTGAGCTAGCAAAAATGTGGTTGCCCCCTAGTTCTTATTTTAAATCCACTCTTCTATTTTTCTTAACTTTGAGCCAAAATGAGTTAAAAAGGTAGACCCTTCCTTAATTTGGTGTACTAAGGGGTTTATTATTTTTAAACAGGCTAGGTAGTGGTTTAGCACCTCTTTGATTTTTCTTAACCCTAGTTTAATAGTGTAGCTATTTTTCCCTCTTTTATTTAGCTTTTGTCCAAAATACTATTTAATTCCAAAATTTAAAATCTTCTGCAACAATTAGGGTGTTTTGCATTTTTCCTAAGTAGTTCACATTATTTAGAATCCACCAAAATTGGTTTGACCAAATTTGGCTGAATAAAACTGAAGTTATGAATTTTACAAGCTTTGTTTGTATTTAAATGGGAAATGTTTAAAAGGTTTTCTGGAAAACCAATTTGCACCGAGGACCCTGGGTTTTTTCTTTAACCAACTCTCTCACTTATGCCCCTGTGCAACTATTCCTCTGAGTCTCTGACCATTCAAAAACCCCCCTGACTTCTTCACCTTTCCCCCCGAGGTCCATCCCCCCCTTTGAACAGTACCCGCGGAAGTAAATAGGGCGGCGCGGCTTATCGGCGGCGAGGGAGGTCCGACGAAGGGTGGGGTTAGCTCCAGGAAGTCCTTGCGGTAACGACGAGGTACGACTTGACGACGGTGATGGCCGAAATCGGCCGGTCCATGTGCGCAGGCGGGCGAGCTCGTCGGTGGCGGGTGCTCCGGCCTATCCACGACGATATAGTTCAATCCAAGGGCACGGGAAGCTTCACGGGGTGCCAAGGAGTCTATCCGTGCAAGGGATTGAAGAAAGGCTCACCGTGGAGCTCGGTCTACGCTCGCCGGCGGTCGGGTGAAGTCCGGTGACCTTGATCCGGTGTCTCCGGCGAGGCAGAGCTCGATTCCTCGCTCTAGGAGCTTCGTCGAGGCACGTAGTGTCTCCCTCGAGGGTCGGACGGGGCTGGGAATGGCTCTGTTGGCCGGTCTATGGTGGTGGGTGCCCGGGCGGCCGCTGGCACGCCGTGTGCAGGGCAAACGCCATTGATCTTGTGCTCCAGCGAGGTCGAGAGCGAGCGGGGGCATACGGTTGAAGCCTCGGCTGGCTTTATAGGCGCGGGCGCAAGCAGTGGCACGTGCTTGGCTTGGCATGGCGCGGGCACGCGGGTTCAGGCGTCGGGCGTGCTCTGGCGAGGTCAGGGCGCGTCGAACATGTGGAGGTGTGTTTCTGCCCTTGTTTAAACGCTTGCTGATATCGCAAACGTGCGAATCTTGGCAAAAATCCTGCGCAGACCTCTTCCTGGCACCTAGGGCTATCTCTTGTATGTGAGTTCCAATGGGAGATATGCCCTGGCTAGGGAGATAAGCGGACGCCAAATCTGGGTTGTCTCACTGTTCACCCCGAGACAAAAGTGATGTCAAATCATGTCAAATGGTTTTGGCTCGGTTTCAAATTTTTCCAGTGGGTTCCTTAGGTAGTTTGGCTCCTTTTTGGTATTCATACCAAGTCATTTTGGCGCCATTTACTAAGTGAACACACCTGATCTTTAGATTTGGGTTTATTTTTGACTTAGAGAAGATTAGGGAGCTCTAGTGTGCCTCTACTTAAAGAATGGATTTGGGGTCTTTAAGGGGCCTTTTTGTAATGTTTCCCCTCTGCATTTTATAGATTTTAGTGTGTACTTAAACTTTGGTTAAGGATTAGAGACAAGAATTGGCCATTTGGTTAGCTTGCCCACTTAATCCCTTGCTTGGAAGTCTAGTGCTTTAAGGGGTCTAGGGTTTAACCTCTTTTGCCCAAGGTGACAATTGCTCAAAATGTTTGGGTGAAACTTTTGTCATTAACATTTCTTAGTTAATCCATGGTAACCAAGGTTTTGGGGTTCCCTCTCCCCACTTAAACACATGTGATGACAGGTCATGAGTGCTGGCCTTGAGCCAGGGCCTTGGGTAACACCTGGGGTGTTACAGCCCTCCCCCCTTAAGGGAATCTCGTCCCAAGATTTGGGTTGGGATCCCTTCGTGGGGTACCAAGAAGGTGTGTTGGTGTGTTGTAGTTTCTTTTAACCAGTTTTCTCTGATTACTACTCTTCAAATGTCATTCTCTTTGCAACTTTAGAAGGAAGTCCTTTTGAAACTATTGTCACAGCTTGCTTTACTATTAACAACTAAGTTTTCTTATATTTAGATTTAAAGGACAGGTGGGGGTGGGGTGTTGGATTATGTACGGACTCCTTTCGGCAAAAATTCGGGGAAGCGAGAACGTAGAAAATTCTCAGTCACCCACATAGCCTCTTCTATTGAATGGTGGCTCCACTGAACCTTATACATCCTGATCGACCTTGCCCGCGTTGATCTCTCCTTTTGGTCCAATACCTTGACAGGGTGCTCTTGATAAGACAAGTCTAGTTCTATCTCCAATTCTGGTTCCGGTAGCACTTCCGTGGGTAAGCGGACACACTTCCGTAACTGAGATACGTGGAATACATCATGAACTGCTGATAGATGAGGTGGCAACTTCAATTGATATGCTACAGGCCCACAAGTCTCTTTGATCTCATGGGGCCCAATGTAGCGAGGAGCTAACTTGCCTTGATTCCAAATCTCTGAACACCTTTGGTGGGTGACACCTTAAGGTAAACATGATCTCCCACTTCAAACTGTAGAGGCTTCTGCCTCTTGTCATTATAGCTCTTTTGCCTGGCCTAAGCAGCCTCTAAATTCTTCTTAATGACTCTGACTTTCTCCTCTGATTCAAGTACCAGGTCAGGTCCAAATATTTCCCTCTCTCCAGCTTGTGACCAATTTAGCGGCGTCCTACACCTTCTCCCATATAAGGCCTCGAACGGCGCCATCTTTAGGCTGGACTGGTAGCTGTTATTATAAGAGAACTCTGCCAATGAAAGACACTTATCCCAATTATTCCCATAGTGCAACACACATGCCCTCAACATGTCCTCGAGAATATGATTCACTCTCTCTGTCTGACCATCTGTCTGAGGATGATACGCTGAGCTTCTAATCACCGTGGTTCCAAGTAACTTTTGGAGCTGCTCCCAAAAACGTGCCACAAACAGTGCCCCCCTATCAGACACAATAGTTCTCGGAATTCCATGCAAACGCACTATTTGGTCAATATAGATCTCTGCATACTTCTTTGTCTTGTAGGTGGTATGCAATGGCAAGAAATGAGCTGTCTTGGTTAATCTATCCACATTGACCCAAATAGAATCGTGGTGCCGAGAGGTGCAGGGCAATCCTACAATAAAATCCATGCAATTATCCTCCCATTTCCAAGATGGTATGGGAAGAGGCTGTAAGTTACCGGCTACCTTCAAATGGCTAGCTTTGACTCTCTGGCCAGTGTCACATTCAGATACATACTTAGCAATTTCTCTCTTCATCCTGGTCCACCAATACAAAGATCTGAGATCATGATACATCTTGTTACTGCCGGGGTGCATGGAGAATTTGGAGAGGTGAGCTTCATCCAATATTTTCTTTTTGAGCTCGGGATTCTTAGGAACAACCAACTGGTCTCCAAACCATAGAATTCCCTTGTTGTCCTCATGGAAGCACTTGTACTTCTCTACCTTCTGCTCGAGCATTTCCTTGATGACTTGAACACCCTTGTCGCCAATCTGGGCCATAATTATCTGCTCATGTAGAGTGGGCTCTACTGAAATATAGCTTAAGGTACCTGAGGAAACAAATTCTATGTTTAGCTTGCACAACTCGTCACACAGAGTGGCGATCTTGGAGTCCATAGTCACAAAGTTGCACTGGGCCTTCTGACTTAAGGCATCTGCTACCACATTGGCTTTGCCTGGATGGTAATGCACCTCCAATTCATAGTCTTTGATTAATTCCAACCATCTTCTCTGCCTCATATTAAGATCGGCCTAAGTGAAAATATACTTGAGACTCTTGTGATCGGTATAGATATTACAGTGAGCTCCCATCAAATAATGTCTCCATATCTTCAGAGCATGAACTACGACAGCCAATTCCAGATCATGGGTGGGGTAGTTCTGCTCATGAGGCCTGAGTGCTCGGGATGCATAAGCAATAACTCTGTTGTCTTGCATCAAGACACATCCCAATCCAGTGCCGGAAGCATCGCAATAAACCTCAGAAGATTTGGTGTTGTCAAGCTGGGCTAGCACGGGTGCTGTCATTAGATGCTGCCTCAATGTATGAAATGCATCCTCACATTTCTGACTCCATTTGTACTTTACTCCTTTCTTCAACAATTCAGTTATCGGCTTGGCAATCCTGGAGAAATCCGGAATGAATCGTCGATAATATCTTGCCAACCCCAGAAAACTCCGAATTTGTCGTAAAGTGGTAGGAGGCTTCCGATTCATCACTTCTTGAACTTTCTCAGGATCAACTAGTATCCCATCCTGAGAAACGGTGTGACCCAAAAATTTGATTTCCCTCAGCCAAAAATCACATTTGGACAACTTGGCATATAAACGATGATTGCGCAGTCTCTGGAGCACTATACGCAAATGCATAGTATGCTCCTGTTCATTCCTTGAATATACCAGAATGTCATCAATGAAAACCACCACAAACTTATCCAGTTCTAGCATAAATACTGAGTTCATTAAATACATGAAATATGCCGGGGCATTGGTCAGTCTGAAAGACATCACCAAGTACTCATAAAGCCCATATCTGGTAGAGAAAGCTGTCTTCGGAATATCACTGGCCCTGATCTTAATCTGATGGTAGCCCGAGCGAAGGTCTATCTTAGAAAATACCTTGGCTCCCACCAACTGATCAAACAATACATCAATGCGGGGCAACGGATACTTATTTTTGATTGTTACCACATTGAGAGGGCGGTAGTCGACACACAACCTCAGACTCTCATCCTTCTTCTTCACAAACAAGGCTGGACATCCCCATAGAGAAGTGCTGGGGCGAATGAACCCCTTGTCCAACAACTCTTGTAACTGCTTTTTCATTTCTGCCAACTCGGCTGGAGGCATCCTGTAAGGTCTGTTGGATATAGGTGCAGTTCCTGGTTGCAACTCAATTGCAAACTCTATGTCTCTGTCGGGTGGCATTCCTAGCAATTCATCTGGAAAAACATCTGGGTATTCACAGACCGCTGGATTCTTTCAACGGGTGACTCTATCAGGGCAAAGGCACAGGAACGGGTACAACCCTGGTTAGGCAAATATAATGTAGTTTCACCACAAGTAGGTGAGTGTATTTCAATGGCCCTTGCTGCAATATCAATTATTGCTTGATGCCTTGATAACCAGTCAGTTCCCAAAATGATGTCCACACTATCCAAACCCAAGATGAGGAGGGTGGTTCTAATCACTAGACTACCAAATTTTATAGGCACCTGCCTGTTGATTTGATAGGTGGCAACCTTGCCTCCTAGTGTTGAAATTGTAATACCCCCATTGTTGTGATTAAAACATAACTAGCATTTGGCACTAAATTTTGCACTGATAAAACTGTGTGATGCACCAGAATTAAAAAGAATGATTGCAGGATAATTCAAAACTGAAAAGATACCAGTCAAGATAGGTGCTCCCTCTGGAATATTAGCCATGGTGGTGAAGTTCAGCCTGCCTTGCCTTACTTGCACCTTCTGCCTCTTGCCTTGGTTCTGGTTGGAATTTTATCCCTGCCTCTGCTGGTTCCTGGGGCAATTCTTGGCATAGTGTCCAGTGTTACCCAAAGTGAAACACCTGTTGTCATTGGCCTGACGGTACTGCTGCTGTGGCTGATTGTCGTTTCTCTGAACTGGGGGCTGAGAGCGGTTGGGTGCCTACTGCTGCTGTTGTGGTCCGATCACCCATCGTCCTTACTGCTGCTGAGGTCCCCTGTTCTGAATGTTAGATACAATCCTGAAGCACTGAGGCTGAGCTGAAGGTCCTGCCACAAGGGTCTTCCTCTTCTTTTTCACCTGGTGGGCCGTGATGCAGTCCTCCAAGGAAATGGCTAGGTTGACTAACTCATTGTAGCTGTTGGCCCTGACTGTGTTGAGACGGTCGCAGAGCTTAGTACTGAGGCCCCTCATGAACCTGTCCATCTTCTTCTCATCAGTGTCTACATGATATCCTGCATACTGACACAGGTCATTAAAGGCCTGAGCGTACTGCAACACAGTATGATTCCCCTGAGTGAGTGCCAGAAACTCATTAAGCTTGCAGTCCATAACGCCTGCCGATATGTGATGTCCTCTGAATGCTGCCTTGAATTCTCCCCATTCCACCACGTGGTTAGCTAGCTGCATGGCAGGGAAGTGGTCCCACCATGTCCGCGCGGGTCCGCGAAGCTGCTGGGTGGCGAACCTAACCTTAGCCCCATCTGAACAAACTCCATTTAGCAGTGGGAATTTGGATTCCACTACCCTGAGCCATACATCAGCATCAAGCGGATCCTCTGCCTGAGTGAACAATGGCGGCTGAGTGCTGAGGAACTCCTGATAAGTGGCTGCTGCTGGGGGACGCTGATGGTGATCACCACCACCATTGTGCTGAGGTGGTGGCTAATGCTGAGCCAACTATCATAGAATATCATTCTGCTGAGCCATCAGTTCTTGCATTGTAGGAGGCGGTGGCGGTGGTGGAGGAATGCGCTCATTCTGTCCACGGCGCGCTCTTCCTGCCATCTGAAAATTTAGGAGGCTCTTAATATCATACTTTTGACATCAGGGTTCATACATGGTAAAATATTTGAAAAGATAAGGTTTGCAGAATGCCAACATTTTCCTTGCATTTTTCCATAAAAGATATGACTTGACATAAACCTTCCTCATAATTAAAAGTTGACATCATCCACCATCCATAATTCCAAAAGAGTTTGCTACTGGTTACATCAGTACTCCAAGGACTCAACTCTGTCTAGCCTAGTATCCCAAAGGTGCAAAAGCTAGGCTAGCTTCGAGGAGTTCTACCTCCACACACTTCTAATCTTATACTTGTATCCTAATGAGCAAACGAGGCAACGCTTGACTCAGGGGAAGGTGGTCTCCCTGGGCCAGCAGTGTCAAGACTGGATGCAGGCTCCGGCTCCTCTCCTCCCTCAATGTCAACATCCTTGTTGGCCTCCATGTCCTGAATCTCCTGATGGTGCATATCCAAGTGCTGGTTAGCTTCCTCAAGTTGCTGCTGAGTGTTTATAAGCTGATCCTCGAGAACCTCGATGGTGTTCTCCCTAGCTCCTACTAGCTTTTCAAGCTCTTGAATCTGGGTGGCCATCTGTTCCACCTGGAGGTCTTTCTCCACCAGCTCAGTGGACAGGTCTACCACAAGGTCCTCCCCATTATCCAAGGTGATCTTGGTAGCCTCCACCAAGGCCATCAGTTGGGACATTGCCTCAGCTCGCACTGCTTGCAGACGATATAGGGCATTCATGCATCGCACCGTCAGGTGAGCAGTCTGCCCTGGGTAAAGAGCCCATATATCCTTGGCATGCTCCACTCGATCTTTCCACATTGGGTCGTCCTCCTTTTCGGCGGGGAACAAGCCAATGGGGTGAGTCGATAGCTCCAAGGGGTGAAAGCCACAAAAGGTCGTTAGCCCGTGGAGAGCAATAGCCTCGATAGTGTCTTCAGCCCGGTATCTGAAAGACTCAAAGTCTAACGAACGCCAACCTGGCTGCAAGGGATGAGGCTCCAAGGTCATCCTCACCCTACAGCAGGGTACCCAGTGCTTCTCGAACAACTGCACCGTGTATTGAGGAGGCGTCGTATAACCGGCTCCCTGCAGCACTTCCCACAAAATTCGGGGAAAACCCTCTCGTGCAAGCCCGTCCGTGTGGGATTGTGCGTTCCCTCCTTCTGAGGATTCGTGAGAAGTCATCTGTGCACGGGTAAGCATAAGCGAAAAAAAAGAATTATAAAATAAAAGGGGATCAAAGCTTGGCCTATCAGAGGTTACGATCAGGTCACTAAGTGTACTTAATCTTTCATTATCTTGTATTTAAAGTTCTTACCCAATTACTAAGTAGTTTAAACAAAGGATGCATGCATGCTCGTCCTAAACGACATCACATCAACTTAAAGGGAATAGGGAAAATCCTGATCCCTTACAGTAGCTGTTAAGGCTCACTGAATTAGCCACCTAGCTACCCTCCCATTATCCTAAGGCTTCACGCTTTATGTTCATCCTTATCGCCTAACCGCTCTATCCAACATGGGTTTCTAACATATTTTACTTTTCAAAAAGGATGGTAATTACGGTTTATTGATTCCTCTATGGTGGTACAAGCTCTGATACCAGCTGTGGCGGAACCGCCCGAATTATTCCAACTTAAGTGCCAAAGTCCCACCTTAAAGGCTAGACCACACTTAAATAGGAATAAGACGTCAGTCCCTCGGATCTAGTCCGACGAGGCCACTAACAGGATCAAGTACCACGTACTCACTCGAAGGTGAGGCACAGAGAAAATACAATAAATCATAAAACCATACATTAGGCAGTATTAAATTTATTACACATCATCAGAGTTTAGCAAAAGCAGTGGCCATTGTTCGGAATGCAGCGGAATAAAACTAACGGAAAAATAAACGGAGAGACGGGGAAGCCTGTCCCATCACTCCTCATGCTCCTCCCCTGCCGAGGTAGGGTCCCACTCGACAGTCCAACCTGGTGGCAAGATGGACGGCCAAGTCACTCCAGCAACCATGTCCTCTAGAGAACCTGTAAAAAAATGATGCCACAAGCAAGGTTGAGTATACTAATACTCAGCTAGACTTACCCGGTGTGAGGAGTCTAGTCCTCTACCTCTAGACATGCAGCTGTTTGGCTGAGGGGTTTGGTTTGCCAAAAACACTAGCTGAGTCTAAAATCAAATTTTAGCTTTTCAAGTTTTAGTGTGACTCTCTTAAGACTAAATGTGTACCTAGCTACTCATACATGGTACCAAACATCTAGCAATCAACATCTTTTGCCACGTCAACTCATTTCCACTTGTTACTCAATGCAGTAAGTCTCATTAGCTGTGAGAAGCAGACGATTCGAATCGAGTTTTTATCCTTGCAAGGTAAACCTAAACACATGACGTGGCGAGGTACTCCGTCCCCACACACATCAACCGTCCCCATCGATTCCCCGTCAGCAGAAAGGGGCTCACTGCCTTGGCGTACAATGCCTCACTGACCCCGACTGCCATCGTTTAGTGACCACACTTGTACCCACCATAACCGGAATGGGAGACCATGTCTCAGGTCGCGTGAGGAGGGCAATTTGCGGGCAGGTTCACTAAGGTATTAGGCTTACCAATTTACCATATTTCTCGGTATGTGTTTAGTACGTTCAAACGCTTGACACAGGTATCCGCACGTTAATCCTTATTCCAATTTCATCTCGTAGACCATGCATCCCCATGGATCCGTGTCCATAGACCATCATCATTCTGATATAAAAAGGGATACAAGCAATTCCTGGCCTCGCGCGAGTGCTAGAAAAATCACTCGACTTCTACCGAGATCCCTAATTAGCATAGCAGCTACTCGACCTAGCATACTAGTATCCATCTCAAAATGAACCCTGAGTTCATGCAACTAAGGTTTCAGTCAACTCCTACACTTAAGTGCACAATACAAGCCTACAAACATTAAGTGTAGTAAAATAGCATATATAAACGGTTATGCATAAAACCAGGGCTTGCCTTCCAAAGCTGGGGCAGGCAGATCCTCGATGGCAGACTCTGGTGCTGGGTCCAGGGCTACCTTCTGAGCAACTCCTTGCTCTGGAACGAGGATGTATTCCCCGTCAACGAGATTACAGTCTATCGAATGCAATGAGTAAGATATATGCATAAAAATGATATGAAAATTTGTAAAGGTTATGCATAGCAAAAACAGTGCTTAAGTTTAGTGGTTCTCTAGGGTTTCTTTTGGGTATACTTAAGGGTCTTGTACTTTCATCTTTGAGATTTTGAATGAAGTTACACTCTTTAATTATATTTTTATGTTCCATGAGTTCCTTGAAAGGTTTTGGTTGTACATTATCTATTTCTCCCAAAATTCCCTTTTTCTTGCTATTGTGCTTCTTATTAAGCATTTTGAACTATCAAGGTCAGTTAGCTTTCTCCAAAAATGCTGAAAATTTACAGTGGGTAAACATTTACCTTTGTGAGTTATTCTCAAAATTTGGGGTTGAATTTTATTCAGGTACTACTTGTGTAAAATTAACAAAAGTAAGGGTAAAAGGGCACTTTACACTATAGCTCTGACTTCTGTGGGGTTTTTGAGTCAACACTTATTTTTGTCAAGATTCATAGGTGTTAATAGGCCTTTGTGTTAAAAATCACAGAAAAAGGCCTACTGGATATTTAGTTGTGATTTTCTGAAGTTTAATGCCAAAAAGATACTTATAACTAACTTGTTATTTGAAAATTATCAAACAATAGAACTTACATTTTTCCTAGATTCATATTAGCATACTATTTGTTATCCCAAGGAATGGGATGGGTTCTCCTTGGGATTATTTTTCTAAGGTTTTTCTAAGTTTTCATTGTTTTCACAAAATAAAAGGTAGTGCATTTCTTTTGTACTAACAGAGGGTCTAACAAAATTTTCCAGTGAACTATGTTGGATAAGTGAGCTAGCAAAAATGTGGTTGCCCCTTGGTTCTTATTTTAAATCCCCTCTTCTATTTTTCTTAACTTTGAGCCAAAATGAGTTAAAAAGGTAGACCCTTCCTTAATTTGGTGTACTAAGGGGTTTACTATTTTTAAACTGGCTAGGTAGTGGTTTAGTACCTCTCTGATTTTTCTTAACCCTAGTTTAATAGTGTAGCTATTTTTCCCTCTTTTATTTAGCTTTTGTCCAAAATACTATTTAATTCCAAACTTTAAAATCTTCTGCAACACTTAGGGTGTTTTGCATTTTTCCTAAGTAGTTCACATTATTTAGAATCCACCAAAATTGGTTTGACCAAATTTGGCTAAATAAAACTGAAGTTATGAATTTTACAACCTCTGTTTGTATTTAAATGGGAAATGTTTAAAAGGTTTTCTGGAAAACCAGTTTGCACCAAGGACCCTGGGTTTTTTCTTTAACCAACTCTCTCACTTATGCCCCTGCGCAACTATTCCTCTGAGTCTTTGACCATTCAAAAACCCCCTGACTTCTTCTCCTTTCCCCCGAGGTCCATCCCCCCCTTTGAACAGTACCCATGGAAGTAAATAGGGTGGCGCGGCTTACTGACGGTGAGGGAGGTCCAGCGAAGGGTGGGGTTAGCTCTGGGAAGTCCTTGCGGTCATGACGAGGTACGGCTTGACGATGGTGATGGCCGGAATCGGTCGGTCCATGTGCGCAGGCGGGCGAGCTCGTCGGCGACGGGTGCTCCGACCTATCCATGGCGATATATTCAATCCAAGGTCACGAGAAGCTTCACGGGGTGCTAAGAAGTCTATTCGTGCAAGGGATTGAAGAAAGGCTCACCGTGGAGCTTGGTCTACGCTCGCCGGCGGTCGGGTGATGTCCAGTGACCTTGATCCAGTGTCTCCGTCGAGTCAGAGCTCGATTCCTCGCTCTGGGAGCTTCATAGAGGCATGTAGAGTCTCCCTCGAGGGTTGGACGGGGCTGGGAATGGCTATGTTGGCCGATCTACAGTGGTGGGTGCTCGGGCGGCCTCTCGCACGCCGTGTGCAGGGCAAACGCCGGTGATCTTGCGCTCCAGTGAGGTCGAGAGCGAGCGGGGGCGTACGGTTGAAGCCTCGACTGGCTTTATAGGGGCGGGCGCGAGCAGTGGCACGGGCTTGGCTTGGCGCGGTGCGGGGCGCGCGGGTTTGGGCGTCGGGCGTGCTCTGGCGAGGTCCGGGCGCGTCGAACACGTGGAGGTGTGTTTCTGCCCTTGTTCAAACGATTGCTGAGATCACAAACATGTGAATCTTGGCAAAAATCTTGCGCATACCTCTTCCTAGCACCTAGGGCTATCTCTTGTATGTGAGTTCCAATGGGAGATATGCCCTGGCTAGGGAGATATGCGGACGCCAAATCTGGGTTGTCTCACTGTTCACCCCGAGACAAAAGTGATGTCAAATCATGTCAAATGGTTTTGGCTCGGTTTCAAATTTTTCCAGTGGGTTGCTTAGGTAGTTTGGCTCCTTTTCGGTATTCAGACCAAGTGGTTTTGGTGCCATTTACTAAGTGAACACGCCTGATCTTTAGATTAGGGTTTTTTTTTGACTTAGAGAAGATTAGGGAGCTCTAGTGTGCCTCTACTTAAAGAATGGATTTGGGGTCTTTAAGGGGCCTTTTTGTAATGTCTCCCCTCTGCATTTTATAGATTTTAGTGTGTACTTAAACTTTGGTTAAGGATTAGAGACAAGAATTGGCCATTTGATTAGCTTGCCCACTTAATCCCTTGCTTGGAAGTCTAGTGCTTTAAGGTGTCTAGGGTTTAACCTCTTTTGCCCAAGGTGACAATTGCTCAAAATGTTTGGGTAAAACTTTTGTCTTTAACATTTCTTAGTTAATCCATTGTTTCCAAGGTTTTGAGGTTCCCTCTCCCCACTTAAACACATGTGATGACAGGTCATGAGTGCTGGCCTTAAGCCAGGGCCTTGGGTAACACCTGGGGTGTTACACCTTGCACGCGGATTCGTGCCATTGCTGCGATTCACGACCGAATTAAACACGGATAACGATCCTCGGGTAAAAGATCTTGCAGCGGATGAGCTTGGAAGTATTATGCGCTCAGTTATTCATCTGTTCGCACCGGCGATGTGGCCGAGCGGCCATCACCGGTGTGTTCGCCATTCACCATGGGGGCGCCACTCCTTAGGACGTTTATCGCGTCGTCATGAGCCGTAGTGACCATCCAGTAACCGCTGTAGCTCAATTGCCCCACGATTGCCACAGTAGATCACCCCCATGACTCACCCCCTTCTCGGCCGCAAGCACAATCCCTTCGAATTGGACAACACCGCTCATGGACTCTATAAATTGAGCATGCCATGAGCTCTATAGGGTAATTACCAATCCAAAGCAGCAGCACTTGCCTTCAATTGTTCACCAGATAGTTTGAATTGTCCCCGGATTGCGTGGTCACCGTGGACAGAGAGGTTGGGAGCTCGAACCGTGCAATTGATCGAGGGGAAACGTTTGTTAGATGTTGAATTAGGTATCAGCCAAGTTAGAGCACCGGCCATTGCGTGTTCTGGCCAGTACAAGCTCGCCGGAGCTCGGCCTGCCATCGTTCGCCGTCGGGGGATCGCGGGTTGTAAAGAGAAAGAAGAAGAAGGGCCTATCTGCATTTGTCAGTGACTCAAACAAATAATGCGCAGGGTTCTTCGCTAGTTATTCAAACTGCTTAGGGCCTCGGTGCAAAACCGTCACGCGGGCGCGCGCACGCCGGCGCGTTCTGCCTATGCTGGGCTGGCTCGGGCCAGATTCAGCCCAACACTGTTCATAGTTTCTCTTTTTCTTTTTCTGCTAGGATTAAAGAATTCATAGAAAATTCCATGAAAATGCTAAAAATATGAGACCAATTTTGGTAGACCCCTAAATTTTTATAGTATTTAATAAAAATAGTTTTAGTATTTTTGGTCCAAACAAGGAATTATCAAGTATTTAAAATAGCTAAAACCTATACTCCTAGAATTTTAGAAATTATTTAGTAACTCCAAAAATCACCAAACTTTTTGGATAAGCTTTAAATGATATTTAGAAACCTTGGGTGAAGTTAGATATGATTTGGACAATGTTTGATACCTAAACCCCAAAACCCTGAACTTCTAAGTAGTGCCTGCCCTATGAACTAAAATACTGACTCCAAGAACCCTAGTTTCCTGGAGTACCGTGAAAGAAAATTGTATTCAAGGTACAATTTGATAAACCTTTTCTATTACTGTATTTTCATAAAGATTACATGAGAATTCATGGTTATATATGATTAATATCTAGAAAACGAAGAAGAAGTAGTGATTGAAGAAGGAGTTGCACCATCACCAACTAAAGACCCACCTGTCGGGAACTGCTTTTATTTCGATATTTGTGGAGCAGAGCCCGACTCTCCTATAACACAAGGCAAGCCCCGGTGCATTTGCCACCTCCTTGCTATTTTAAAATCTTTCTCACTTGCTTGATGCATTAGGTGATAGGAGTTGCATGCTAAACAATTGATGCATTTCCTTCCATGGAAAATTGATTACCTTTCCTTGATCACCTGTTTTATAAAAAGTTTTTTTCTGATGCTTAGTCTTGCTCTAGAAAAACAAAATGTTTTGTTTTGACTAAAGGAAGATGCTTCAAGTGGGATGGGATGTGTTCGAAAATAAAACTTGATGGTGATAAAGATGAGATGGGTTCAACATCGGAAAAGATGCACCTCTGCTAGGTACCAAACTTTGGGTTTTAAATGATAAAGCTGAGACCAGGCGGGTGATTTGCATGAGAAGAGAGTCTCGGTTTAGTGTCTCCGTCTGAGTCGATTAAGAATCGTCTCAATGTAGGCTTGATGATCGAGGACCTTTTAACTGGTCACATGCCTCATCATGGGTAAGCTTTGCCTCGGGCAGACTAATACCAGAATAAGATAACATGCAATGGGAGTGGAGAGATGGCGAGAGTAGCGTGTACCCTCTATGGCAAGAGGCTGGACGGTAGTGTATCTATGCTCTCGGTTGGCGTGAACCTGATCTGGTCTTAAGAACCCCAGTGGTGAGTTGACATATGCAAGGGTTAAGTGCTACATATGTCGTGTGATTGGAGATCCCCAGCTAGGTATTAATCGATTTGGATCGCCGTTACTTCTCAAACATGAAGGCTTGGTCACTGCCCTACACGTAGCATTCCAGAGAACAAGAAGGGTTGATAAAAGGTGGCTAGTATAGGCCAAGTGCTTGAACTAGGGAAGAAAGAACTCTAGAATCAGGTAATGACTTAACTTGCTAATAAAATTGGATTTTTAAGGATCCACTATTAGTAAGCATTTCTGCAAACAGAGTCTTGATTCTTGTTCAAAGCCTTACCTTGACTCCCTCAAGCCCGCATATCCTTGAGAGTCTTTTATTTTGACGGGTAAGACTTGCAAAAGTACACTTCGTACTCAGGATTTTCGAACCCATGATGTTGTAGGTGATGAAGCAGCAAACTTATGTTGCTTTTGTTCTAAGGTGGTGCCAAAGGAAGAATCTCAAGACTGAAGCCTCGGGAGGATTGTAACACCCAGTTTGTAACATATAATAAAAGAGGAGAAATTAATTCCTTCATCTATATGTGTGTGTTATTTCTGCTTATCATCACATGTGAACACCACCTTTAAAAAAACAATTAATAAAAATATATACCACTAAATTGAGCATCATGTTGGATATTATTTTGTGTGCATATTGTGACAATGTAAAATAATACTATGACAAGGAATATAGTAAAAAGTCCAAAGTGGAATTTAAAACTTAAAAGAGATTCTAAAATTTAGAAAAGAGAAACAAACAAATATCATGTGAAATAAAAATATAAATAATATATATAAATATATCCCTAAATTAGAACTTGTCATGACATAATATAATCGCTGCCATAAAATATTTGAATTTGAATTTAGAGCTGATTTGAATGGGAAATGAAAGGAAAATAAAAAGAATAGGAAAGTTGTTGCACTGGGCCAACTTCGCACAATTCGGCCCATTCATCCTAACGCCTCTGCATGGCCCAAGTCCAGGAAAATGGCGCCGACACAATGGGTCCACCGTGCAGTCGCACTGGGCGTCTCCTCTTGTATACTGACCGGCGAGCCCAAGTCGTCAGGCAAGCCCGCTTCCTACCTCCTTAGCGACGTAGTCACTGAACCGTGGGCCATTTGTGTCAGCGTTTTCTTCTCCACCAGCCACGATCGCGGACACGGCCGATTTTGTCGCCAGGGAAAACGGCACGGGCTATTGCGCCGCTCGACTGACCAGCTATGGGTCGGTAGTATCTGACCTGCCCATAAATTGGAGACCGCCCTGGCCGAAGCGCACCGCGACGTCACCTCCATAGCCGCTAACTGAATCGCGGTGCCCTTGTGTCCTGCGTTGGGAAAAGGGCGCAGCTCCACCATCCTCGGTCCGGGCAGGTGTTGGCGTTGATGTTGGGCACTGGAGTTTCGCCGCAAGGGTGCGCTCGCATTGGTGTCAACCAAGAAAGTCGGGGATCACCGGTACAGCGGCCATTTCTCGAAATTGTCCGTCCGTAGCCGCAAATCGCATCGTCGTGTGGCCAGCATCATCGGGGCTTCGATCACCGGTATGTGTGTGGTCATTCGTTTCCTGTAGGCGCCAGCATAGAGTAGGACCCCTTTCGAGGGTCGAATTAGGGCGTAATGGACGCAATTGCCGCACGCCGGGGGCGCGCCACTGTGGCGAATGGGCGATGCCGCCGGAGTTAGGACCAGAGGAAGGAGAAGGATTGCGTGCCATCGATTTCTCGTTGTATGGCTCAGATTAGAAGGCGCATAACGCTTTGGTCGGTTTCGTGTCATCCGTTGATATCCGATCGGATGGATCGGGTGGCTCTAGATAAAATTAAATCTGTGCCGTAGGATCGTGATCCTGTGGACGGCAATGTGTACCGCATCGTTTATACTACGATTTAATCTGGAACGTAGGTGGCCGATCGGACGGCCCAAGTCTGTTCATACCCTTTCACGCTGGCACTTTTGTTAAAGAGCCCCCTATTAATTAGGGTTTTGACCCGCAGTCCAACCAACTATTCCCTGTGTCTTAGAATTATTACCCCGAGCCCCCTGCATCTCTGTTTAATATGCGCACAGTCCAGAGGTCATGGGAAATTGAATAAATAATATCAGGAAATAGTTTTTAATGAGAAAATAAGTGCTAGGACTTTAATAAATCATAGAAAATTCATATGAACTCCAAATTAACCCATTCCAGTGTCTAAAATTTTGTAAGATTATCCTATATCACTTAGAGCCCGTATTTTGTCAAGAAAACAGTAAGAAAATTTATTCCTCATTTAATTCCATTTCAAACACATAAAACCTTTGAAAATTCATAACTTAAAATCTGTAACTCCAAAAATTATGATTCCTGTTCCTAGGATTTTATTTTAATGAGTAGATTATTACTGTGTATTTTGTGTACATGTTTGGTGTGATGTTAATTTTTCCCTATATATTGTGCTTGTTTGTATTGTGGCGAGTAGAAGAGCACGTGACTGAGGATCCTGGTGAGCAGCAGGTTGAAGTAGCTTAGCAGGAGCTCATTGAAGGCAAGTTGTGCCCTTGACCACTTTTTACCCAATAATGTTCTCTAATATCATTTATCCATGCATAGGTTAATTTTGATGGGACCCGATAGGTCACCCTAGATTGTTTATCTCATTACCTTGTTCACCCCTGAATCACTTGGGTAGTTTGCTATTGCTTTACATGGTTTTGGGATAATCATTTATTATATCTATGTTCCAATTCTTTTTGTTATTCTATTTATGTTCATGTTGAGATCATTAATGTTAATTGGAACATAGAGCTTAACTTGAGTAACACGTGCCGCCACAAGGGTTTAATGGGACGCCCTTGGCTGACTAATTAGGAAAGCTAGTGGAAGACTACCTTACCCGAAAGGGGCAAGGGCAGTAGGGGAGTGGTCAGTGTAGGGAGGTCCTTGGTTGATTTTGCTGCGATGGCGGTCAGGCAAGAACCCTGCATTGGAACTTCCTATAAACTGTAGCGGGTTTTTGGAAGCTAGTGGAACTTTGTAAAGGCCTCGTAGTGTTACCCTGCCGCGCTTCCTAGGTAGAGGTGTATGGGAGTCGCGACCCCTTGGCAGATGGGTAACATGACTTGTGGGTAAAGGGTACAACCTCTGCAGAGTGTAAAACTGGTATACTAGCCGAGCTCACGGTCATGAGCAGCTCAGGACTCTCTGATGTTTAAATTGTGGAACTTAAATTCAATTTTGTCATTTGCATTGCATGGGTTTATTAATTTGTTCTATTACTTTATTTATGGTTTGGTATTTACTTACACTTAGTAACTGCTAATAAAAGTTTGACCAACTACTTAAAAGCAATGCTCAGCTTTAACCCCTATCATTGATTAGCCTTACACATCACATGAACTCACACCTTTGTGAGTTTATGTCCACTGGTTCCCCACAACTTGTTGAGCTATGATCATGTGTGAGCTCACCCTTGCTGTCTCACACCCCCCCCCCATAGGAGAAGAGCAGGTGGTTCAGGAGGAGCCACAAGGCGAGGAATATGATCTGATCTAGGTGGCGTTTCTCAGTTGACATTGGCGCCGACGATCCTTAGTTCGTTTTATCTTTATTATTTTATTTTGTAATAAGTCTTCCGCTATGTAATAAATACTCTAATGTTTTATGACATTTATCTCTATACACTCTGTTATTATATATGTTGTCTTCTTGGCGCATGTATGAGATGCACCTGGCTTTGTTCCTTAAAGCCGGGTGTGACAGAAGTGGTATCAGAGGAAATATTGACTGTAGGACGAAACCTAGATAGAAATGGACAAAATCCTTACCTACTTACCTTCTTCTGATTCATTCTATACTTACCTTACTCTGATTCTTTCTATACTTTTCTCGATCCGGTCTCACCTTCTACTGTTCTACTCTGATTACTCTCATCTTTTCTACTCCAAGACATGATGGATTTCACACCTTCGAATCCTACATTTATGACATTTTTAAGAGATAGGATACCTAAGACAAAATTTAAAACTATTTTCTCTATTAAAAATGTTGGTTGATTGTTCTGATGATGAATGCTTGATTTGCTTCTTTGAATGATTGAAACATTATAGTTGGACATCTTAGCATGTACCACCATAAGGTAATGTATTAGCTTTAGTAGGTGACACACTAATCTAATAAATCCTCCGTAGTAACATCCCTCGTAATTACTCGCCTTGTCTACAATCCTTTCTTTCTTACACTGTGTTCCTAACCCAGATGGGCTACCCCTATAGTGTTAGAAGAGAGCACTATAGATGTAATCCTTGGTATGTCGTGGTTAAGAAAGGTAAAGGCAGTTTATACACTATGCTAAAGGAACCATGGGACTCACCAGTTCCAAAGGAAAAAGATTTGAAGTTGAAGTTGCAGTAACTACCACCATCAGACTAGCGGCATTATTAGTAGATGGGAAGTTTGTTGGTGTCAATATCCGTGTGGTTAGAGATTTTTCGGATGTCTTTCCAGAGGAGTTACCAGGGATGCCACCTGATAGAGAAGTTGAGTTTGTTATTGATCTCTTACCTGGAACCGCCCCTATTTCTAAACAGCCATATAGGATGTCCGTAGAGGAGTTGAAGGAACTTAAGAAGCAGTTAACTGAGTTACAAGAGGCTGGGTACATTCGTCCGAGTTCCTCACCTTGGGGAGCGCCGGTCTTGTTTGTACAGAAGAAGGATGGATCGCAGCGGATGTGTGTGGATTATAGATCTCTTAATGATGTTACAGTGAAGAACAAGTATCCGTTGCCCCGTATTGAGGATCTATTTGATCAGATGAGAGGTGCTAGAGTATTCTCGAAGATTGATCTCCGATCGAGTTACCATCAGATGAGGATTAGACCATCGGATATTCCCAAGACAGCATTCTCGACTCGATATGGATTATATGAGTTCACAGTTATGTCATTTGGATTAACCAATGCACTAGCTTATTTTATGAACTTGATGAATAAGGTGTTTATGGAGTATTTGGACAGATTCGTCGTGGTGTTCATCGACGACATTCTTATCTATTCCAAGAGTGATAGCGATCACGAGGAACATCTGAGGTTGGTGCTACAGAAGCTACGAGATAACCAACTATATGCCAAGTTCAGCAAGTGCGAGTTTTGGATTGGCGAGGTGCCATTTCTTGGTCATATTATTTCTAATGGAGGAATATCAGTGGATCCTGCTAAGGTTAAGGAGATAATGGAGTGGAGAGTACCCACTACAGTCACTGAGATTCGGAGTTTCCTGGGACTAGCAGGATATTATCGGAGATTTATTGAAGGATTTTCTAAGATTGCTAAGCCTATGACTTCACTTTTGGAGAAAGGAAGAGAATTTAAGTGGGACGAGAAGTGCCAAGACAGCTTTGATCAATTGAAGAAAAGATTGATGTCGCCACCAGTTTTGGTTATGCCAGATTTACAAAAAGGATTTGATATCTATTGTGATGCATGTGGCCAAGGCTTAGGATGTGTGCTCATGCAGGAAGGACATGTGATTGCCTATGCGTCTCGTCAGTTACGCAAACATGAATTGAACTACCCCACTCATGACTTGGAATTGGCAGCCGTTGTGCATGCACTTAAGATTTGGAGACATTATATCATGGGGACCAAGTGCCAAGTATATACGGATCATAAGAGTTTGAAGTATATATTCACTCAGAAGGATCTCAACCTTAGGCAACGCCGTTGGTTGGAGCTTATTAAGGATTATGATTTGGAGATTCACTATCACCCGGGCAAGGCAAATTTGGTTGCAGATGCCTTGAATCGAAAGGAGCATGTTCATTCAGTTATTGTTGCCCAGCTACCCGATGAGATTGTTGAGGATTTCAGAAGACTTAACCTGGGGATAGTTACTCACACTGAAGGAGTTACTATTGATATCGAACCTACTTTGGAGCAAGAAATCCGCAAAGGTCAACTAGATGATGCTAAAATAAAAGAGATTAAGGATCTGATTACTGAAGGTCGAGTTCCGGACTTTACGGAAGATGAGCAAGGCACCGTATGGTTCAAGGACAGGATGTGTGTTCCTGATATTGAAAGCCTTCGAGAAACTATTTTAAAGGAGGCCCATGACTCAGATTATTCTATTCATTCTGGTAGTACTAAGATGTATCAGGATTTGAAACGGAAATATTGGTGGTATGAATTGAAGAGAGATGTAGCTGCACATGTGGCTATGTGCGATGTATGTCAAAGAGTCAAGGCTGAACACCAGAGGCTAGCTGGACTATTGCACCGACTGAAGATACGTGAGTGGAAGTGGGAAGAGATTGGTATGGATTTCATTACTGGATTGCCTCGCACCTAGAAAGGATATGATGCTATATGGGTGATTGTGGATAGATTGACTAAAGTGGCTCACTTTATTCCTGTGAAGACTACTTATAAAGGTTCTCAGCTAGCAGAGTTATATATGGCTCAGATTGTGTGTTTACATGGAGTACCAAAGAAGATCGTGTCTGATCGAGGTTCACAGTTTACCTCAAGATTTTGGAGAAGCTTTCATGAGAACATGAGTACGAAGTTGAATTTCAGTACAGCTTATCACCCTCAGACTGATGGACAGACTGAAAGGACTAATCAAGTATTGGAAGATATGTTGAGAGCATGTGTCCTTCAGCATGGAGGAAGTTGGGATAAGAGTTTACCTTATGCTGAGTTCTATTATAATAATAGCTTTCAGGCCAGTCTGAAGATGTCACCTTTTGAAGCTCTATATGGCAGGAAATGCAGGACTCCTTTGTATTGGGATCAAACTAGAGAAAGACAATTCTTTGGGCCTGAACTGATTCAAGAAGCAGAAGAACAAGTCCGTATAATTCGAGAGAATTTGAGGGTGGCTCAAACCAGGCAAAAGAGCTATGCTGATAATAGAAGGAGACCACTGGAATTTGACGAAGGAGACTATGTGTATCTCAAAGTGTCACCACTTCGTGGAATGAGGAGATTCAAAGTCAAGGGCAAATTGTCCCCTCGCTATATTGGACCATTCTTGATCTTTAGAAGAGTTGGGGAGATGGCATACCAACTCGAGTTACCGGATAGTCTATCGGATGTGCATAATGTGTTCCACGTATCTCAACTTAAGAAGTGTCTCCGTGTCCCAGAGGAACAGTTACCAATGTAAGAGCTTAGTGTTCAGGGTGATTTGACTTACACGGAGTACCCGATCAAGATTCTTGACACATTAACTCGAGCTACAAGAAATAAGGTGATAAAGATGTGTAAAGTACAATGGAGTCACCATGGAGAGGATGAAGCAACATGGGAAAGAGAAGAAGAGCTTCGCATAGATTTTCCCCATCTTTTCCCTTTTTCCTCCTAAATCTCGAGGACGAGATTCTTTTTAAGGGGGGTAGGAATTGTAACACCCAGTTTGTAACATATAATAAAAGAGGAGAAATTAATTCCTTCATCTATATGTGTGTGTTATTTCTGCTTATCATCACATGTGAACACCACCTTTAAAAAACCAATTAATAAAAATATATACCACTAAATTGAGCATCATGTTGGATATTATTTTGTGTGCATATTGTGACAATGTAAAATAATAATATGACAGGAATATAGTAAAAAGTCCAAAGTGGAATTTAAAACTTAAAAGAGATTCTAAAATTTAGAAAAGAGAAGCAAACAAATATCATGTGAAATAAAAATATAAATAATATATATAAATATATCCCTAAATTAGAACTTGTCATGACATAATATAATCGCTGCCATAAAATATTTGAATTTGAATTTAGAGCTGATTTGAATGGGAAATGAAAGGAAAATAAAAAGAATAGGAAAGTTGTTGCACTGGGCCAACTTCGCACAATTCGGCCCATTCATCCTAATGCCTCTGCATGGCCCAAGTCCAGGAAAATGGCGCCAACACCATGGGTCCACCGTGCAGTCGCATTGGGCGTCTCCTCTTGTATACTGACCGGCGGGCCCAAGTCGTCAGGCGAGCCCGCTTCCTACCTCCTTAGCGACGTAGTCACTGAACCGTGGGCCATTTGTGTCAGCGTTTTCTTCTCCACCAGCCACGACCGCGGACACGGCCGATTTTGTCGCCAGGGAAAACGGCACGGGCTATTGCGCCGCTCGACTGACCAGCTACGGGTCGGTAGTATCTGACCTGCCCATAAATTGGAGACCGCCCTGGCCGAAGCGCACCGCGACGTCACCTCCATAGCCGCTAACTGAATCGCGGTGTCGTTGTGTCCTGCGTCGGGAAAAGGGCGCTGCTCCACCATCCTCGGTCCGGGCAGGTGTTGGCGTTGACGTTGGGCGCTGGAGCTTCACCGCAAGGGTGCGCTCGCATTGGTGTCAACCAGGAAAGTCGGGGATCACCGGTACAGCGGCGATTTCTCGTCGTTGCCCGTCCGTAGCCGCAAATCCGCATCGTCGTGTGGCCAGCATCATCGGGGCTTCGATCACCGGTATGTGTGTGGTCATCCGTTTCCTGTAGGCGCCAGCATAGAGTAGGACCCCTTTCGAGGGTCGAATTAGGGCATAATGGACGCAATTGCCGCACGCCGGGGGCGCGCCACTGTGGCGAATGGGCGATGCCGCCGGAGTTAGGACCGGAGGAAGGAGAAGGATTGCGTGCCATCGATTTCTCGTTGTATGGCTCAGATTAGAAGGCGCGTAACGCTTTGGTCGGTTTCGTGTCATCCATTGATATCCGATCGGATGGATCAGGTGGCTCTGGATAAAATTAAATCTGTGTCGTAGGATTGTGATCCTGTGGACGGCAATGCGTACCGCTTCGTTTATACTACGATTTAATCTAGAACGTAGGTGGCCGATCGGACGGCCCAAGTCTGTTCATACCCTTTCACGCTGGCACTTTTGTTAAAGAGCCCCCTATTAATTAGGGTTTTGACCCGCAGTCCAACCAACTATTCCCTGTGTCTTAGAATTATTACCCCGAGCCCCTGCATCTCTGTTTAATATGCGCACAGTCCAGAGGTCATGGGAAATTGAATAAATAATATCAGGAAATGGTTTTTAATGAGAAAATAAGTGCTAGGACTTTAATAAATCATAGAAAATTCATATGAACTCCAAATTAACCCATTCCAGTGTCTAAAATTTTGTAAGATTATCCTCTATCACTTAGAGCCCGTATTTTGTCATGAAAATAGTAAGAAAATTTATTCCTCATTTAATTCCATTTCAAACACATAAAACCTTTGAAAATTCATAACTTAAAATCTGTAACTCCAAAAATTATGATTCCTGTTCCTAGGATTTTATTTTAATGAGTAGATTATTATTGTGTATTTTGTGTACATGTTTGGTGTGATGTTAATTTTTCCCTGTATATTGTGCTTGTTTGTATTGTGGCGAGTAGAAGAGCACGTGACTGAGGATCCTGGTGAGCAGCAGGTTGAAGTAGCTGAGCAGGAGCTCATTGAAGGCAAGTTGTGCCCTTGACCACTTTTTACCCAATAATGTTCTCTAATATCATTTATCCATGCATAGGTTAATTTTGATGGGACCCGATAGGTCACCCTAGATTGTTTATCTCATTACCTTGTTCACCCCTGAATCACTTGGGTAGTTTGCTATTGCTTTACATGGTTTTGGGATAATCATTTATTATATCTATGTTCCAATTCTTTTTGTTATTCTATTTATGTTCATGTTGAGATCATTAATGTTAATTGGAACATAGAGCTTAACTTGAGTAACACGTGCCACCACAAGGGTTTAATGGGACGCCCTTGGCTGACTAATTAGGAAAGCTAGTGGAAGACTACCTTACCCGAAAGGGGCAAGGGCAGTAGGGGAGTGGTCAGTGTAGGGAGGTCCTTGGTTGATTTTGCTGCGATGGCGGTCAGGCAAGAACTCTGCATTGGAACTTCCTATAAACTGTAGCGGGTTTTCGGAAGCTAGTGGAACTTTGTAAAGGCCTCGTAGTGTTGCCCTGCCGCGCTTCCTAGGTAGAGGTGTATGGGAGTCGCGACCCCTTGGCAGATGGGTAACATGACTTGTGGGTAAAGGGTACAACCTCTGCAGAGTGTAAAACTGGTATACAAGTCGAGCTCACGGTCATGAGCAGCTCAGGACTCTCTGATGTTTAAATTACGGAACTTAAATTCAATTTTGTCATTTGCATTGCATGGGTTTATTAATTTATTCTATTACTTTATTTATGGTTTGGTATTTACTTACACTTAGTAACTGCTAATAAAAGTTTGACCAACTACTTAAAAGCAACGCTCAGCTTTAACCCCTATCATTGATTAGCCTTACACATCACATGAACTCACACCTTTGTGAGTTTATGTCCAGTGGTTCCCCACAACTTGTTGAGCTATGATCATGTGTGAGCTCACCCTTGCTGTCTCACACCCCCCCCGACAGGAGAAGAGCAGTTGGTTCAGGAGGAGCCACAAGGCGAGGAATATGATCTGATCTAGGTGGCGTTTCTCAGTTGACATTGGCGCCAACGATCCTTAGTTCGTTTTATCTTTATTATTTTATTTTGTAATAAGTCTTCCGCTATGTAATAAATACTCTGATGTTTTATGACATTTATCTCTATACACTCTATTATTATATATGTTGTCTTCTTGGCGCATGTATGAGATGCACCTGGCTTTGTTCCTTAAAGCCGGGTGTGACAAGGATGTTGTCCTCCTTTTAAAAACACTTTATACTTGTTAAATGGGAGGGGTTTTTGCCTCCCGGGTTTGTAATAATATTACTTCTGCACTCCTATATGACTGGTCTGTAATAATAATACTCTCTCTATATTTTAATGTAAAATAAGTTGCTGTAATTGCTTCCGCTTATTCGTTCCTCCGATGTGTTGTAATATCTACGTGATGGGTGAAACGCTCTTGGGAAAGGTAAAGAATTGTAACGCCCTGAATTTGGGGGTAGAATTTTTTCTTCTTTTCTCTCACCAAATTCGGGCGTTACTCTCTTTTCTCTTCCCCATTTCGCTCCTTCCTCCCAATTGCAAACCAGTATAGTGATAGGTGTCCGTGTCATGTATAAACCAAAACCTAAGTGTCATGGGTGTTGCATCATGCCGAAGCACATTTCTTTGTCTGATGTTGCGTGTTCATCTCGTTCCGTCTCGGTTTTCGTTTTGCGATTGGAGTCTGTTTGATAGTCGTACGGGTCGTAGGTTTCGATCCGCGAAGTGGCTCAGCCCAGCCTAGTCCGGCCCGGCCCTGCGCGCCCCTGGCGCCCCACACCCCCCCATGCGCCCCCTCCTCTCCTCCCTCTCTCATTTGGATTTCCCGCGCAGCAACCTCCCTCTCCCTCTTCCACCCCTCTCTCTCCCCGCAGTGATCGCCGGAGTTGGATCCCGAGGTGAGCTCCCCTCCCCTCCCTTCTCCTCTCTCTCTCTCCCTCTCCCTCCTCTTCTCCCCCTGCGCGCGCCCTCTCTTCTTCCCCTGCGCGCACGCGCCCCTGCCCTCCCTGCTCGCCGGCGGCGCGGCCCCCGCCTCCCTTCTCGTGCGGCGGCGACCCCTGCCCCTCCCCTGCACGCGGCGACGCGCCCCCGCCCTCCCCTGCTCGCACGTGGCGCTGCCCCCGCCCCCCTGCTCGCGCGGCGGCGCCCCCGTCCTCCCCTACTCGCGCGTGGCGCGGCTCCGCCTCCCCTGCTCGCGCGGCGCGGCCCCCGGCACGGCGCGGCCCGGCTCGACCCCCGGCGCGGTGTCCCCGGCCCCTGCGCGCGGCCTCGGCCCCCTGCGCGCAGCGTCATGGCCCTCGGCGTGGCTCGCGTGGCCATGGCGTGGCCTTGCGTTCCCCCGTTTACCCCTAGCGCGTTCCCGCGTGCGCAACCCCACGCGCGCGGTGATTATTCTTGGTTTTTAGTTAGTTTCAAACTCCGTTAGTTAGCGTGTTGTGTCGCGCGCTTCGTCGCGCGACGAATTTATCTAATTTCAGATTCTATGAATGTGTTGCGTCGTGCGCTTCGTCGCTCGACGATCCATTTTAATTTTAGGTTGTTTAATGTGTAACGTCTCGCATGTATTCACGCGACGTTCCACTTTAGACTCAGTTCAGTTGACATATGCCGTCGTGCGTTTCGTCACGCGAAGCTTAACGTCTCTTTATAATTAATGCAAAGTGTCTCATTGTGCGCTCGGTCGTGCGACGAGTCGTTGATTTCCTTAATTCAATTTAAAGTGCTATGTCACGCGTCTCGCCGCGACAATCCTTTTAATTTATCTTCATCTGCTTATAATGATTAGACATGAAACATGACTTTACTTTATGCTAAACATAGTGTCTACATAGTGTCTACATTAATGCCTTTCATAATCATGTAACGTGATCGTTTCTCGACTATCTTTTTCTCTTTCTCTCTTAGCCTTAATTGCGAACCCGCATGGAACGTCTGTTTATTTACTGCATTCTATTGTATGGTGTACTGTTCTTTTGTATTAAATATGTGGATGTATGTATGTTTGAGCTCGCATAGAGAACGATCCGATCGGAGAACCCGAAGAACTCGCAGGAGAAGCCCCTGAGCAGCAGTCGATTGGTGGAGGCAAGTGTCCCTTGACCTATCTTTGTCCTATACATTCTTTAATTCACCCCCCGCATTACATATTTATACCTAAGGATTGACTAGCTTTTGTTGTCCATGTCCTTGTTTACCTATTTGGGTTGGATTATTATTGCTTAGTCTTATGTTATTGCTCAACTCTAATCAATGAACATGATGAGAAAATATCAATGATACGATGTTTTCCCCTCTTTTATTATGATGTTATACTTGTGACCTTCAAGGGGGCTCGAGCGGTTTCTCGAGTGCCTCTCCGTAAGGACCTGTTCGTTGGATGACCACCCGGGAAAACAGTGCAACCATGAGGGTGGAGTGGGACGCCCTTAGCTGAATAATTAGATGAACCGGGGTGTAGTTCGCTTAGCCGTTGTGCCGTCAATGGGGCTCTGTGTATGCGGCTCGCTCTGTCAAGGTTGATTTGTCCCTTAGGGAGGAGTGTGGTACATTTAGGAAACCTAACGGGCGGCTATAGCCCCGGGGAATCTTTGTAAAGGCTACGTAGTGATACACTGCTGGGTCACCTTGGTAGTGATCAATGGAGAGTCATGACCTCCGGGCAGAAAGGGAAATCATGGCTTGTGGGTAAAGTGCACAACCTCTGCAGAGTGTATGAAAAACTGATATATCAGCCGTGCTCGCGGTTATGAACGGCCAAGGGAGCTCCAGTGATTAGTGGTACTTGATCAGAGATGTTCGGATTACAGGTGGCAATGAGATTGATGGTTTTTGGTATTGACTCTGGTAATGGTAAGTGGTACTCTTTCCGTTTGGAAAGGAGTACGTTTGGGTTAATAACGTGGGTTAACTCTAAAACTTGGCTTTCTCTACTAGTAATAATAATCTGACCAACTAAAAGCAACTGCTTGACTTACCCCCCCCCCACATAAAGCTAGTCCACTACAGCCAAACAGGACACTTGCTGAGTATGTTGATGTGTACTCACCCTTGCTCTACACACCAACCCCCCTTCCCCAGGTTGTCCGCATTGCAACCACTGCTCAGGAGAAGATGAAGTCATTGAAGGAGACTTCCAGGAGTTCCAAGACTACGACGAGTTCTAGGTGTGGGTTAGCGGTAACCCCCAGTCGGCTGCCTGTGAAGGCCGCATTTATCTACGCTTCGTTTTCGCACTTTGATTATTGTAAAGAATATGTGGATGTCTCAGACATATGATGTAATCGACTATTATTTCCCTTTTTAATACTATTTGAGCACTGTGTGATGATGTCCATGTTATGTAACTGCTATGTACGTGAATTGCTGATCCTGGCACGTACATAGTTCGCATTCGGTTTGCCTTCTAAAACCGAGTGTGACATAGGTGGTATCAAAGATGTGCTGACTGTAGGACCGCTAACCTAGAGTAGAATGGTCGTTCTAAGGATTATAGACCTCTGTCCCTGCCTTGACTTTGATATCCCTTCAAAAGATGTTCATATCGACCAAACCTATGTTCTACTATATATTATACCTTGCTGAAAATTGTGTTTTATTCTAATACTTCATTTATTTATGGTTCATTACTTGTTGGTCATACTAGTTCTGTTCTCACTCTTTTGCTTGCGGTTTCTTTTGTAGATGGCTCGTCTTAGGCACACCGCACAGAAGTCTGTCATCCCCTTCTTACCCTCTCGTCTCGTGGAGCGTCCACTTCGCCATTCCGTGGCCGGTCAGTCCAGCCATTTGGAGAGGCTGCACCACCGCCTGCACGAGGAGCAGGAGCGTCGACGACAGGAGCAAGAGCATCAGGGCTCTTCTTTCTCGCTTCAGCAAGAGATAGAGTCTGTGAGGAGCTGCTCCCCCTTGCTTCCCTTGGAGGCGCCCCCTGCACCACCACTGGGCGCCCTAGCCCCAGGAGTAGCTGCTGGAGGAGACCCAGACAACGGAGGTGGCGACGACAGCTCGAGCCACGACACCGACTTTTCTGCTGACCAGGAGCCGGAAGGATGGGTTGCTCGACCCATCATTCACGACGCTGCTCGCGGGTGTCACTTCCATGATCCGCTCAACACCCTGCTACGTCGGGCACTTGACCGGTGTACTTGGTCTATCGAGTATCGCTGTGTGGTCTACCAACATAGTCGCGGGGTCTACCCAGACCACTGGGAGGCGACCTGCTTGGTGCGCTGTCCGGAGAACAGTCTCTGGGGTGCTGAGGTCTGCTCAGAGCACTATTCCATCTCTGAGCGGGACTCAGTTGAGGCGGCCATGCAAGATGTCGCATGGAGTGTGCTTTCGCACTACTGCTCTGTTCTCGGCGGGTTAGCCGATGGTCTCAACCTGAAGTACTACCCCCGCCGTCCATCTGGCAGCATAGGAGGCGTGATTGTCTCACCTGTTGGTGAGGACAATCCTAGGATGAGCAGCACAGTCAACCTAGCCACCGTGCTAAACACGGAGCTGGACCATGCATTAGATGAGCTGAGTAGGGCTCGTGCTGAGATCGCCTAGCTGCGGGCTGAGCGCGCGGAGCGTCGTCACCTAGACGATGGTTCCCCCGCCCCCATCGGGACTCAGCACCCATACCGCTCACCTCGGCGTGGACACCAGTCTTATGCAACCCCGACTGCAAGACCAAGATAAATTTAGAGCCATAGATCGTTAGAGTCGGATCTTGTAATTAATATGAAATATATACGTAGAAGCTACAGTCTTAGCATTAGTCTCGCTTTTAGTTAGTCTTAGTTAGACAGGGTAGTTTGCTATATCCTGTGCATTTATGTTTGTCATGATGAACTATGTTTGATCTGGATCTTTGTAATGACTGTCACCAGGATATGGGTATCCCCTGCATTTTGGTTTATCTGTTATATATTAATGGAGTTAGCTATTTAGTTGGGAAGCCTTTTATTCCACTTTCCTCTTTATCTGAGAAGCTGTGTTGGTGTGTGTTGGAGATCAGTGAAGATGCTCATCTGTTCAGTGTTCTGGAGAATTCTATACTCTTTTCTTATGCTGCAAGATTTGCAAGATCAGTTCTGATGTGTGGTTGCATTCTGTAGATGTTAGAAAACAGGCGTAGAGGAGGAAGGCGTGCTCAGCAGGAGCGGCCAGCTCAGCAGGATGAGGTACCCTAGCAACAGCACCTGCCGCCCCCGCCCCCGATGTCCATCGAGCAGATGTTCCTGATGCAGACTCAGGTAGTTCAAGCTATTGGTCAGACTCTGGCCGCTATTCAGCAGCAGCAGCCACCACCTCAGCCCTAGATGCCTCAGATGCCTAGGGACAAGTGTGCTGAATTCATGAGAGGTCATCCCCCAACGTTTGCTCATTCTTCTGACCCCATGGATGCAGAAGACTGGCTGCGCACTGTGGAGCGGGAGTTGCATACCACTCAGTGTGATGACAGGGAGAAAGTCCTGTATGGTCCCCGACTGTTGAGAGGAGCAGCTCAGTCATGGTGGGAGTCTTATCTCGCCACCCATGCCAACCCCGACACCATCACCTGGGAAGAGTTCAGAGGAAGCTTTCGTCAGTACCATGTTCCTGCAGGTCCGATGACAGTGAAGAAGGAGGAGTTCTCGGCCCTCAAGCAAGGGTCATCGTCTGTCAGTGAGTACCGGGACAGGTTTCTGCAGTTGTCTCGCTATGCACCTGAAGATGTCAACATCGACGACAAGAGATAGTACCGTTTCCTGAGAGGCTTGGTTGACTCTCTACAGTATCAACTGATGAATCACACCTTCCCGACATTCCAGCACCTGATTGACAGAGCAATCATGACAGAGAGGAAGCGTAAGGAGATGGAGGATCGCAAGCGCAAGATCAGTGGACCCCATCCTGGAAGCAGCAATCGTCCTCGTTTCACAAGCAATCAACCTCAGCAGTTCAGGCAGAACCAGCGTCCACCTCAGCAGCAGCAGTTTCAAAGGCAGTTTCCTCAGCATCAGTATCAGAATCATCAGAACAATCAGTCAGGAGGAGGTCAGTTCCAGAGGCAGAATCAGCAGGCACCTCGTCTTCCTGCCCCAGCAAACCAGCAGAACAGTCAGGCAACACCAGCTCAGGTTGGAAACAGAGCATGTTTTCACTGTGGAGAGCAAGGCCATTGGGTGATGCAATGTCCAAAGAAGGCATCCCAGCAGCAGTCAGACCCCAATGCCCCAGCAAAGCAGAATGTGTCTCAGCCTGGAGCAGGCAACCGCTCTCAGCCGCGTTATAATCATGGGAGACTGAACCACTTGGAGGCTGAAGCAGTTCAGGAGACCCCCCACATGATAGTAGGTATGTTTCCAGTCGACTCCCATATTGCAGAAGTGTTATTTGATACTGGAGCAACGCATTCATTCATTACTGCATCAAGGGTAAAAGCACATAATCTTCCAATTACTACCATGTCAACCCCCATTCAAATTGACTCAGCCGGTGGTAGAATTCGAGCCGATAGCATTTGCTTGAATGTAAGTGTGGAAATAAAGGGGATAGCATTTCCTGCTAATCTCATAGTAATGGGTACTCAGGGAATAGATGTCATCCTAGGGATGAATTGGTTAGATAAGTATCAGGTAGTTATCAGTTGTGATAAGAGGACAATCAAGTTGGTGTCCCCACTAGGAGAGGAAGTGGTGACCGAGTTAGTCCCGCTTGAGCCAAAGAAAGGAAGTCGTTATTAGATGGCTGTCGATAGCAGGGAAGCAGACCCAATTGAGAGTATCAAGGTTGTGTCCGAGTTCCCAGACGTGTTTCCAAAGGACTTAACAGGTATGCCACCAGAGCGGAAAGTTGAGTTTGCTATAGAGCTTCTTCTTGGAACCACCCCTATCTTTAAGAGAGCTTACAGAATAACTGGGCCAAAGTTGGTTGAACTTAAGAAGCAGATCAATGAGTTGTCAGAGAAAGGTAACATCCGGCCAAGCACCTCGCCTTGGGCCGCCCCTGTCCTATTCGTAGAGAAGAAAGACGACACCAGAAGGATGTGTATCGATTATCGAGATCTGAATGAGGTCACCATCAAGAACAAGTACCCCTTGCCCAGAATAGAAGATCTGTTCAACCAGTTGAGAGGAGCCAGCGTGTTCTCCAAGATAGATCTAAGGTCGGGTTATCATCAGCTCAGGATCCGACCTTCGGACATTCCGAAGACGGCATTCATTACCAAGTATGGGTTGTATGAGTTCACTGTGATGTCTTTCGGTCTAACCAATGCACCGTCCTTCTTTATGAATTTGATGAACAGTGTATTCATGGATTACCTTGATAAGTTTGTGGTGGTATTCATTGACGATATTCTGATTTATTCTCAAAGCGAAGAAGAGCATGCAGATCATTTGAGGATGGTATTGCAGAGGTTGCGAGAGCACCAGTTGTATGCAAAGTTGAGCAAGTGTGAGTTCTGGATCAGTGAAGTTCTGTTCTTGGGTCACATAATCAACAAAGAAGGATTGGCTATGGATCCGAAGAAAGTGGCAGACATTCTGGACTGGAAAGCGCCAATAGATGCCCGAGGAGTCAAGAGCTTCATTGGAATGGCCGGATATTATCGGCGATTCATTGAAGGGTTTTAGAAGATTGCAAAACCAATGACAGTGTTGCTAGGCAACAAGGTTGAGTTCAAGTGGACCCAAAAATGTCAAGAGGCCTTCGAAGCGCTGAAAGAGAAGTTGACTACAGCGCTTGTCTTAGTTTTGCCTGATGTGCACAAGCCCTTCTCGGTGTATTGTGATGCTTGTTACACCGGTTTTGGATGTGTGTTGATGCAAGAGGGAAGAGTTGTGGCTTACTCGTCCCGACAGCTGAAGGTTCATGAGAATAATTACCCAATCCATGACCTAGAGTTGGCAGCAGTGGTTCACGCACTGAAGACATGGAGGCACTATCTGTATGGACAGAAATGTGATGTCTACACAGACCACAAGAGTCTGAAGTACATATTCACTCAGTCAGAGCTGAATATGAGGCAGCGAAGATGGTTAGAGTTGATCAAAGACTATGAGTTGGAGATTCACTACCATCCAGGCAAAGCGAATGTAGTGGCAGATGCTTTGAGCAGAAAGAGTCAAGTCAATCTGATGGTCGCTCGTCCGATGCCCTATGAGTTGGCCAAAGAGTTTGACAGGTTGAGTCTCGGATTTCTAAATAATTCGCGAGAGTCACAATTGAGTTGGAACCTACCCTGGAGCGGGAAATCAAAGAAGCGCAGAAGAATGATGAGAAGACCAGTGAGATCCGGTGACTGATTCTGGAAGGCAAAGGCAAAGATTTTCGGGAGGATGCAGAAGGTGTGATATGGTTCAAAGACCGCTTATGTGTTCCCAATGTCCAATCTATTCGAGAGTTGATTCTCAAGGAAGCTCATGAGACAGCCTATTCGATTCATCCTGGAAGTGAGAAGATGTATCAGGATCTGAAGAAGAAATTCTGGTGGTACGGAATGAAGAGGGAAATCGTAGAGCATGTGGCTATTGTGATAGTTGTCGAAGGATCAAGGCAGAGCACCAGAGACCAGCTGGATTGTTGCAACCGTTGCAAATTCCTCAATGGAAATGGGATGAAATCGGTATGGACTTCATAGTTGGATTGCCTCGCACTCGAGCTGGCTACGATTCCATTTGGGTAGTGGTGGACCGCTTGACCAAGTCAGCCCACTTCATACCTGTCAAGACCAACTACAGCAGTGCAGTATTGGCAGAATTGTACATGTCTCGGATCGTTTGTCTTCATGGTGTGCCAAAGAAGATAGTGTCAGACAGAGGAACGCAGTTCACCTCTCATTTCTGGCAGCAGTTGCATGAAGCCTTGGGCACACATCTGAATTTTAGTTCAGCTTATCATCCGTAGACAGACGGTCAGACCGAAAGGACCAATCAAATCCTCGAAGACATGTTGAGAGCTTGTGCATTGCAAGATCAGTCCGGATGGGACAAGAAGTTGCCTTATGCAGAGTTCTCCTATAACAACAGTTACCAGGCCAGCTTGAAGATGTCACCATTTCAGGCGCTCTATGGAAGGAGTTGTAGAACTCTGTTGCAATGGGATCAGCCGTGAGAAAAGCAAGTGTTTGGGCCAGACATTCTGCTTGAAGATGAAGAGAACATCAAGATGGTTCGAGAGAATCTGAAGATAGCGCAATCAAGGCAGCAAAGCTATGCAGACACAAGAAGAAGAGAGCTGAGTTTTGAGGTTGGAGATTTTGTCTATCTGAAAGTGTCACCGATCAGAGGAGTCAGAAGATTCGGAGTCAAAGGCAAGCTAGCACCCCGCTACATTGGTCCATATCAAATCCTCGCAAGGCATGGAGAAGTGGCCTATCAGCTCAATTTGCCAGAAGGTTTGTCCGCAGTGCATGATGTTTTTCATGTGTCTCAGTTGAAGAAGTGTCTGCGTGTGCCAGAAGAGCAGTTGCCAGTTGAAGGTCTGGAGGTCCAGCAGGACTTGACCTACAAAGAGAAACCAGCGCAAATCCTTGAGACGGCAGATAGAGTCACCCGAAGGAAGACCATCAGAATGTGCAAAGTCAGATGGAATCACCACCTGAGGAAGAAGCAACCTTGGAGCGTGAATATGATCTGATGGCCAAATACCCTGAGCTCTTTGCTAGCCCACCCTGAATGTCGAGGGCGAGATTCTTTCAAGGGGATAGGTTTGTAACGCCCTGAATTTGGGGGTAGAATTTTTTCTTCTTTTCTCTCACCAAATTCGGGCGTTACTCTCTTTTCTCTTCCCCGTTTCGCTCCTTCCTCCCAATTTCAAATCAGTATAGTGATAGGTGTCCGTGTCATGTATAAACCAAAACCTATGTGTCATGGGTGTTGCATCATGCCGAAGCACATTTCTTTGTCTGATGTTGCGTGTTCATCTCGTTCCGTCTCGGTTTTCGGTTCATGATTGGAGTCTGTTTGATAGTCGTACAGGTCGTAGGTTTCGATCCGCGAAGTGGCTCGGCCCTGCCCCTGGCGCCCCACACCCCCCATGCGCCCCCTCCTCTCCTCCCTCTCTCATTTGGATTTCCCGCGCAACAACCTCCCTCTCCCTCTTCCACCCCTCTCTCTCCCCGTGGTGCCCTAGGTTTTGTAGACGGTGATCGCCGGAGTTGGATCCCGAGGTGAGCACCCCTCCCCTCCCTTCTCCTCTCTCTCTCCCTCTCCCTCCTCTTCTCCCCCTGCGCGCGCCCTCTCTTCTTCCCCTGCGTGTGCGCCCTTGCCCTCCCTGCTCGCCGGCGGTGCGGCCCCCGCCTCCCTGCTCGCGCGGCGGCGACCCCCGCCCCACCCCTGCCCACGGCGCACGGCCCCTGCCCCTCCCCTGCCTGCGGCGGCGCGCCCCCGACCTCCCCTGCTCGCACGTGGCACGGCCCCCGCCCCCCTGCTCGCGAGCCGGTGCCCCCGCCCTCACCTACTCGCGCGCGGTGCGGCCCCGCGGCGCGGCCCCCGGCGTGGCCCCCGGCGCGGCGCGGCCCGACTCGGCCCCCGACGCGGCGTCCCTAGCTCTTGCGCGCGGCCTCGGCCACCTGCGCGCGGCGTCCCGGCCCTCGGTGTGGCTCGCGTGGCCTTGGCGTGGCCTCGCGCTCCCCCGTTTACCCCTAGCGCGTTCCCACATGCACAACCCCACGCGCGCGGTGATTATTCTTGGTTTTTAGTTAGTTTCAAACTCCGTTAGTTAGCGTGCTGTGTCGCGTGATTCGTCGCGCAACGAATTTATCTAATTTCAGATTCTATGAATGTATTGCGTCGTGCGCTTCAGCGTGCGACGATCCATTTTAATTTCAGGTTGTTTAATGTGTAACGTCGCACGTGTATTCACGCGACGTTCCACTTTAGACTCAGTTCAGTTGACGTATGCCGTCGTGCGTTTCGTCGCGCGAAGCTCAACATCTCTTTATAATTAATGCAAAGTGTCTCGTTGTGCTCTCGGTCGCGCGACGAGTCGTTGATTTCCTTAATTCAATTTAAAGTGCTATGTCGCGCGTCTCGCCGCGCGATAATCCTTTTAATTTATCTTCATCTGCTTATAATGATTAGACATGAAACATGACTTTACTTTATGCTAAACATAGTGTCTACATTAATGCCTTTCAATTGAGCGAGTGATTTAATTCATAATCATGTAACGTGATCGTTTCTCGACTGTCTTTTTCTCTTTCTCTCTTAGCCTTAATTGCGAACCCACATGGAACGTCTGTTTATTTACTGCATTCTATTGTATGGTGTACTGTTCTTTTGTATTAAATATGTGGATGTATGTATGTTTGCGCTTGCATAGAGAACGATCTGGTCGGAGAACCCGAAGAACTTGCAGGAGAAGCCCCTGAGCAGCAATCGATTGGTGGAGGCAAGTGTCCCTTGACCTATCTTTGTCCTATACATTCTTTAATTCACCCCCCGCATTACATATTTATACCTAAGGATTGACTAGCTTTTGTTGTCCATGTCCTTGTTTACCTATTTGGGTTGGCTTATTATTGCTTAGTCTTATGCTATTGCTCAACTCTAATCAATGAACATGATGAGAAAATATCAATGATACGTTGTTTTCCCCTCTTTTATTATGATGTTATACTTGTGACCTTCAAGGGGGCTCGAGCGGTTTCTCGAGTGCCTCTCCGTAAGGACCTGTTCGTTGGATGACCGCCCAGGAAAACAGTGCAACCATGAGGGTGGAGTGGGACGCCCTTAGCTTGATAATTAGAGGAACCGAGGTGTAGTTCGCTTAGCCGTTGTGCCGTCAATGGGGCTCGGTGTATGTGGCTCGCTCTGCCAAGGTTGATTTGTCCCTTGGGGAGGAGTGAGGTACATTTAGGAAACCTAACGGGCGGCTACAGCCCTGGGGAATCTTTGTAAAGGCTACATAGTGATACCCTGCTCGGTCACCTTGGTAGTGATCAATGGAGAGTCATGACCTCCGGGCAGAAAGGGAAATCACGGCTTGTGGGCAAAGTGCACAACCTCTGCAGAGTGTATGAAAAACTGATATATCAGCCGTGCTCGCGGTTATGAGCGGCCAAGGGAGCTCCAGTGATTATTGGTACTTGATCAGAGATGTTCGGATTACAGGTGGCAATGAGATTGATGGTTTTTGGTATTGACTCTGGTAATGGTAAGTGGTACTCTTTCCGTTTGGAAAGGAGTACGTTTGGGTTAATAACATGGGTTAACTCTAAAACTTGGCTTTCTCTACTAGTAATAATAATCTGACCAACTAAAAGCAACTGCTTAACTTACCCCCCCCCCCACATAAAGCTAGTCCACTACAGCCAAACAGGACACTTGCTGAGTATGTTGATGTGTACTCACCCTTGCTCTACACACCAACCCCCCCTTCCTCAGGTTGTCCGCATTGCAACCACTGCTCAGGAGAAGATGAAGCCATGGAAGGAGACTTCCAGGAGTTCCAAGACTACGACGAGTTCTAGGTGTGGGTTAGCGGCAACCCTCAGTCGGCTGCCTGTGAAGGCCGCATTTATCTACGCTTCGTTTTTGCACTTTGATTATTGTAAAGACTATGTGGATGTCTCAGACATATGATGTAATCGACTATTATTTCCCTTTTTAATACTATTTGAGCACTGTGTGATGATGTCCATGTTATGTAACTGCTGTGTACGTGAATTGCTGATCGTGGCACGTACATGGTTCGCATTCGGTTTGCCTTCTAAAACCGGGTGTGACAAGAATACAGATATTGAACTTGTCAAGTGATCAGGTGCATCTATAGGGTTGTCCGAGGTCCGTTGGACAAGGACAACCATAGGTGGGCCTAATGACTTGGGAGGTTCCATCACAGCTGGTATTCGAGCAAAGCCCATCTCTTCAGATATTATGGGACATTTCAAAATGAATTTTCAAAGACTTATCTAAAGAAAATTTCTTTCATTCTTATCTTACTACTTTCTGAAGTACTCATCTTATAAGACCAGGTAGCAGAGTGCCATGTATAGGAGGTTGTGAATCAATGAAAGTTGATTCTGTAATTATGCATGCATCATGTTTAAAAACTATACTAACAAAATTTTCGCCCTTATGGAGATATGCTGCCACGCACGAGGAAAACTACGCGTAAGTCCACTGGACCTATTGGCGTACCTCGGCATCAGCTGGCTCCAAGACATGAGGAGAGCACCAGCAGCAGTAACGACCCCATCGGAGACCTAGAAGCCCAAGTGGAGCAGCTTCGGACGGAGCTACGTCACCGAAACAGGGTGTGGGTAGAAGATGGTCAGCGCATAAATGAGTTAAGAGCTGACATCAGACATCTGCAAGACGAGCTTGCTGAACGGGATTTGGCAATCGATTGGGCTGTCAATTCACGTTCAATTGCTTGGGACCGGGATGCTAAAGCTCGAGCCCATGTGGATGAGCTTAGCACGGCCGTTGACAACTTGCAGGTGTATTGCAATACATTACATGAGGAAGTTCGTGAACTGTATTCGCGACTGCACCCAGACGTACCTGCCGACCCTATTGGAATGGGAGTCGGACCCAGACGTACCTGCCGACATTGTGGGGAATTGTATCTTTTCAAGCCCCCTCCTTCTATGAGCCTGGCTGACGAACGGTCCCCTACAACAGACAGTGAAGCAACCAAAGACGATAAATACTAGAATAGTATAGTTTATATGTAATACTAATGTATAATAGGTGGTAATGTCATGTTGTACATTGGGGCCTGTATCATTACATCTTGGTAATGTAAAATGATGGTATATATCAGCATCTTATATTTTTCCCAAATATTTCTTTGCTTCAGATGCCATCGTGGACTCGTGCACATGACAGTGCCGCTACTTCCCATGGTCCAGAAGACACGCCCAATCCATCGTCGGTACCGCCAACGTTGGCCGAGGCTATCGCTGCCTTGGTCAATGCGACCGCCAAGATCAGGTACCTCACCGTCGGTGACCTTGCACGTGGATTCGTGCCATCGCCTGATTCATGCCCAAATTAAACACGGATAACGATCCCTGGGTAAAAGATCTTGCCGCAGATGAGCTTGGAAGTACTGTGCGCTCGGTTATTCATCTGTTCGCACCGACGACGTGGCCGAGTGGCCATCACCGGCGTGTTCGCCATTCACCATGGGGGCGCCACGCCTTAGGACGTTTATCACGTTGTCATGAGCCATAGTGACCATCCAATAACCGTCGTAGCTCAATTGCCCTGCGATTGCCACGGTAGATCACCGTCGTGACTCACCCCCCCTTCTCGGCCGCCAGTGCAATCCCTTCGAATGGGACAACACCGCTCACGGACTCTATAAATTGAGCATGCCATGAGCTCCGTAGGGTAATTACCCATCCGAACCACCAGCACTTGCCTTCAATTGTTCACCAGATGGTACAGTGTTTGTGATTGAACTAAAGCCGATACGGCTCCTATTTCTAGAAGGTTGTACTGAATGCCTCCAAATGAGATGGCCGAACTCAAGACTCAATTACAAGATCTACTAGAGAAGGGATTCATTTGGCCTTGTTCATCACCCTGGGGTTGTCCCGTGATCTTTGTTAAGAAGAAGGATCAAACGCTTCGGATGTGCGTGGACTACAGACCCCTTAATGTGGTCACAATCAAGAATAAGTACCCTCTTCCCCGGATTGATATCTTATTCGATCAGCTTACCCGGGCTCGGGTATTTTCCAAAATTGACCTCAGGTCGGGCTATCATTAGATCCGTATCCGACCCGAAGATATACCCAAGACCACATTTACTACGCGGTACGGATTATTTGAATATTTGGTTATGTCTTTCGGATTAACGAATGCTCCTGCCCACTTCACATATCTGATGAACTCGGTATTCATGCCTGAGTTGGACAAATTTGTGGTGGTCTTCATTGAAGATATCTTGATTTATTCCAAGAATGAAGAGGAGCATGCTCGGCATCTCCGAATCGTGTTAACGCGCTTAAGGGAACATCAACTATATGCTAAATTCAGCAAGTGCGCATTTTGGCTGGAGGAAATCCAATTTCTGGGACACATATTGTCTACCAAGGGGATTGCGGTTGATCCCAGCAAGGTTAAGGATATTCTAGAGTGGAAACCACCAACCACTATGCATCAGGTTCGAAGTTTCCTTAGACTGGCTGGTAATTACCGCCGATTTCTCCCAGATTTCTCTAAGCTTGTGAAGCCAATCACAAGTCTATTGAAGAATGATACAAAATTTAACTGGTCCTCCGGATGCAACGAAGCCTTTGAGCAGATGAAGGTATTATTGACCACTGCTCCGGTATTGGCTCAACTGGACATTGAAAAGCCTTTAGATGTGTATTGTGACGTATCAGGCAGTGGCCTCGGATGTGTATTGATGCAAGGGGGCCGAGTTATAGCATATGCTTCAAGACATTTGCGCCGGCATGAGGAACATTATCCAACTCATGACTTAGAGATAGCTACTGTGGTTCATGCCCTTAAAATATGGCATCATTATCTGCTGGGAAATATCTGTCATATATATACAGATCATAAAAGCTTGAAGTACATATTTACCTATTTAGAACTAAATATGAGGCAGAGGAGATGGCTTGAACTGATTAAGGATTATGAATTAGAAATTCACTATCACCTAGGCAAGGCCAACGTGGTGGCAGATGCACTAAGTCGCAAGGCTTCCTGCCATTGTCTTATAGTAGAGACTTCTAACAACACATTATGTCAAGAAATGGAGAAATTAAACCTGGGAATGATTCGACATGAAACCTTAAATCAATTGAAACTTGAGTCGTTTCTTCTGCAAAAGATAATCGATGCACAAAGAAGTGATAAGGGTATGAAATACATTCATGAGAAAGTAAAGGCTGGTAAAGCAAACTGTTTCAGAAAGGATGATCAAGGTATAATATAGTTTAATAACCGCATAGTTGTGCCCAAGAGTGATGAGGTCCGCCAGCAAATTTTGGATGAAGCTCATCTTAGTCATTATTCCATTCATCCCGGAAGCACTAAGATGTATCATGATTTAAAGCAACATTATTGGTGGACAAAGATGAAGATTGAAATTGCACGCTAAGTGGCGAAATGTGACACTTGTAGATGTGTCAAAGCCATACACATGAAAACTGCTGGTCCATTGCAATCTTTGTCTATCCCGACTTGGAAATGGGAAGACATTAGCATGGACTTCATTGTGGGATTACCCAGGACAGCAAAAGGGTTTGATTCCATCTAGGTTATCGTTGATCGACTTACAAAGATCGCCCACTTTCTCCCAGTCAAGGTAAAGTATCCAGTAATCACATATGCAGAACTTTACATTGCTCGTATTCTCAGTCTGCACGGGATCCCAAAAACAATTGTGTCAGACCATGGACCACAATTTGTATCCAAATTCTAGGAAGAACTCCACAAATCTTTGGGTACTAAGTTGCTTCACAGTTTGACCTATCATCCCCAAACAAGTGGATAGACTGAGAGAGTGAACCAGATACTTGAAGACATGTTGAGAGCATGTGTTTTAGAATTTCAGCAGAAATGGGATGACTATTTACCACTGGCAGAATTTTCATATAACAATAGTTATCATGAAAGTATCAAGATGGCACCTTTTGAAGCTTTATATGGACGACGGTGCCGTACTCCATTAAATTGGTCTGAACCAGGAGAGAGATGGTTTTTAGGCCTAATATGGTTAAGGAGATGGAAGAAAAGTTCAACAAATTATACATAATTTGAATGAAGCACAAGCTCGACAAAAGAGTTATGCAGACAAACGACGCCAACCCTTGTACTTTCAAGTTGAAGACTATGTGTATCTGAAAGTATCACCAATGAAGGATATATCCCGTTTCAGGGTAAAAGGAAAGCTTGCACCTCGATACATTGGTCCATTTCCTATCCTTGAAAGATGTGGACCAGTGGAGTATCGACTCCAACTACTCGAAGCATTGTCTGCAATGCACAATGTGTTCCATGTGTCCCAATTGAAGAAGTGTCTTCGGGTTCTAGATCGAACCATTGAAGTAACGGATGTTGCCTTAGAACCAGACTTGACATATTCAGAACATCCTATTCGAGTCCTAGATCAAAAGGACAGGGTTACCCGAAGGAGAACTCTCAAATTTTATAAGATACAATGGAACCAACACACGGAAGATGAAGCTACATGGGAAACATAAGACTTTTTAGAAAAGAATTTCCCATGCTTTTTAGCTTCATGTAATTTGTGAGATGTGTACAATTGTTGTAATAGAGGAATAGACCCCCATACCACCCCCTGCCTTGTACAAGAAATAAGGAAATAAAAATATGATGTGCTTCCTTTTCCACTACTTGCCCTAGGACTTTTAATCTCGAGACAAGATTCTTTTATGGGGGGAAGGATATAACACCCCTGGTGTTACTATCACTAAAACTTGAGCATAACATCATGAGCATTGTCATATCATGTGTTTGTTACACTTAGAGTGCATTCACTAGGCAAAAATTTCAAACAAGTTGTATTGGTGTGACTTGGTATGTGTGTAACCCTAGGGTAGGGTACTTAACCCTAAAACAGGCTTAGGAGGGATAATAAAGCCCAAGCATGAGAAAACTTCAAAACTCATGAGAAATAATCATAAGATATCACATTTAATAGACTTGAGTGGCATCCAAACCCTAAAAGTGCCAAAAACCCTAAAAAGACCCCTGGAAAACCCTAAATTGAAACCCTAGGGGGTTATGTGTAAATTTTGTACACTTTTGGACCCCAAGTGCAAAAACCAAGGTATTAGGGCACCTCAAATCATATGGTTCACACATTTGAGGATTTGCAAATCAAACCATGAGATTTGGGCTTATTTGCAAAAGGCCACTCTATACCCCTCATATGCCTAAGTCCAAAACTAGTGAACAAGGCTGAATTTGGAGCTCTGTATTTCTAAAAATACAAGGAATTTGCCTAGGGTCAACACATCAAACTTATAGAGCTAAGAAAGGAGAACAACTTTGCTTAAGAGCTTAAGCCTTGGTATTGTACAAAATTAGGAGTTAAATTGGTTTGAAGTCTCGCTGTCAGACTAAGACTCTGTGATATTCAGAGAAAGCAGTGTGTTGGATCAACTTTGGGACCATGTGGAGCTCGATTTAAAGGAGGTTTAACTAAAACCTCTGTGACATTGTTAAATTTGGTTTGTTAAACTACAACTTTGATGCAGAATGTTGATCTGGTCACCACACGAAATTGGGAGCAAATTGCCCCCAAATAGGCTCTGTCACACTGACTGAATGGCAGCGCGATGGTAGAGTGTTCGGATCAGATCGGCAAGATCAGGTACCTCACCGCCGGTGACCTTGCGTGCGGATTCATGCCATCACCATGATTCACGCCCGAATTAAACACGGCTAACGAACCCCGGGTAAAAGATCTTGTCGCGGATGAGCTTGGAAGTACTGTGAGCTTGGTAATTCATCTGTTCGCACCGGCGACGTGGCCGAGCGGCCATCACCGGCATGTTCGCCATTCACCGTGGAGGTTCCATGCCTTAGGACGTTTATCACGTCATCATGAGCCGTAGTGACCATCCACTAACCGTCGTAGCTCAATTGCCCTACGATGGCCACGGTAGATCACTGCCGTGACTCACCCCCCTTCTCGGCCGCCAGCGCAATCCCTTCGAATTGGACAACACCGCTCACAGACTCTATAAATTGAGCATGCCATGAGCTCCGTAGGGTAATTACCCATCCAAAGCACCAGCACTTGCCTTCAATTGTTCACCAGAGCCTCCGAATTGCTCACTTCCCCTAAATCGGTTTTCCGCCGCCGTGAAAGACTCTCACCGTGGCTAGTGCGCTTTAGGTCCGTTCAGGCCCTCTGTTCACTTGTTTTAGTACTCTGATGTGCTCTAGATACTCCCTGACCCAGCCAATTAACCTAGAACCCATCAGATCACTGGGAACACTTTGAATTGTCCCCGGATTGCGCGGTCACCGTGGGCAGAGAGGTTGGGAGCTCGAACCATGCAATTGATTGAGGGGAAACGTTTGTTAGATGTTGAATTAGGCATCAGCCAAGTTAGAGCACCGTCCATTGCGTGTTCTGGCCAGTACAAGCTCGCCGGAGCTCGGCCTGCCATCGTTCGCCATGGGGATCGCAGGTTGTAAAGAGAAAGAAGAAGGGCCTATCTGCATTTGTCAGTGACTCAAATAAATAGTGCGCAGGGTTCTTCGCTAGTTATTCAAAGCGCTGAGGTCCTTGGTGCAAAACCGTCACGCGGGCGCGTTCTGCCTATGCTGGGCTGGCTCGGGCCAGATTCAGCCCAACACTGTTCATAGTTTCTCTTTTTCTTTTTCTGCCAGGATTAAAGAATTCATAGAAAATTCTAGGAAAATGCTAAAAATATGAGACCAATTTTGATAGACTCCTAAATTTTTATAGTATTTAATAAAAATAGTTTTAAGATTTTTGGTCCAAACAAGGAATTATCAAGTATCTAAAATAGCTAAAACCTATACTCCTGAATTTTAGAAATTATTTAGTAACTCCAAAAATCACCAAACTTTTTAGATAAGCTTTAAATGATATTTAGAAACCTTGGGTGAAGTTAGACATGATTTGAACAATGTTTGATACCTAAACCCCAAAACCCTAAACTTCTAAGTAGTGCCTGCCCTATGAACTAAAATACTGACTCCAAGAACCCTAGTTTCCTGGAGTACCGTGAAGGAAAATTGTATTCAATACACAATTTGATAAACCTTTTCTATTACTACATTTTCATAAGCATTACATTAGCATTTATGGTTATATATGATTAATATCTAGAAAACAAAGAAGAAGTAGTGATTGAAGAAGGAGTTGCACCATCACCACCTGAAGACCCACCTGCCGGGAACTGCTTTTATTTTGATATTTATGGAGCAGAGCCCGACTCTCCTATAAAACAAGGCAAGCCTCGGTGCATTTGCCACCTCCTTGCTATTTTAAAATCTTTCTCACTTGCTTGATAAATTAGGTGATAGGAGTTGTGTGCTAAACAATTGATGCATTTCCTTCCTTGGAAAATTGATTACCTTTCCTTGATCACCTACTTTATAAAAAGGTTTTTCTGATGCTTAGTCTTGCTCTAGAAAAACAAAATGTTTTGTTTTGACAAAAAGATGATGCTTCAAGTGGGACGGGATGTGTTCGAAAATAAAACTTGATGGTGGATCCATCATGGCGTAATGGGTTCAACATCGGAAAAGATGTACCTCTGCCAGGTACCAAACTTTGGGTTTGAAATGATAAAGCTGAGACCGGGCAGGTGACTTGCACGAGAAGAGAGTCTAGGTGTAGTGTCTTCGTCTGAGTCGATTAAGGACCATCTCGATGTAGGCTTGATGATCGAGGACCTTTTAACTGGTCACATGCCTCATCATGGGTAAGCTTTGCCTAGGGTAGACAAATACCAGAATAAGATAACATGCAATGGGAGTGGAGAGATGGTGAGAGTAGCATGTACCCTCCGTGGCAAGAGGTTAGACGGTGGTGTATCTGTGGTCTCGGTTGGCGTGCACCTGATCTAGTCTTAAGAACCCCGGTAGCAAGTTGACATATGCAAGGGTTAAGTGCTACATATGTCGTGTGATCGGAGATCCCCAGCTGGGTATTAATCGATTCGGATCGCCGTTACTTCTCGGACATGAAGCCTTGGTCACTGCCCTACACGTAGCATTCCAGTGAACAAGAAGGGTTGATAAAAGGTGGATAGTATAGGCCATGTGCTTGAACTAGGGTAGAAAGAACTCTAGAATCAGGTAATGATTTAACTTGCTAATAAAACTGGATTTTTAAGGATCCACTATTAGTAAGCATTTCTGCAAACAAAGTCTTGATTCTTGTTCAAATCCTTACCTTGACTCCCTCAAGCCAGCATATCCTTGAGAGTCTTTTATTTTGACGGGTAAGACTTGCGAAAGTACACTTCGTAATCAGGGTTTTTGAACCCATGTTATTGTAGGTGAGGAAGCAGCAAACTTTTATTGCTTTTGTTCTAAGGTGGTGCCAAAGGAAGAATCTCAAGACTGAAGCCTCGGGAGGATGTTGTCCTCCTTTTAAAAACACTTTATACCTGTTAAACGGGAATGGGTTTTGCCTCCCAGGTTTGTAATAATATTACTTCTGCACTCCTATATGACTGGTCTATAATAATAATACTCTCTCTATATTTGAATGTAAAATAAGTTACTGTAATTTCTTCCGCTTATTCGTTCCTCTGATGTGTTGTAATTTCTGCGTGACGGGTGAAACGCTCTTGGGAAAGGTAAAGAATACAGATACCGAACTTGTCAAGTGATCAGGTGCTTCTACGGGGTTGTCCGAGGTCTATTGGACAAAGACAACCGTAGGTGGGCCTAATGACTAGGGAGGTTCTGTCACATGGGCGACCGAGGGCGACGCTCCTATGGCGAGCAGGCAAGCACTGACGGTGCACCCGAACCGGACGAGCGGCGATGGCGCACCCTAGCCCCAATGGTGACGGCGGTTGTACGAGGCGTGCTAGGCATCGGTAACAGCGACGGCGGATCTTGGAGGAGCGCTCGTGGCGGCGGATTCCAGAGGCACGCACACAATGTCGGCTTCTCAGAGGCGTGTGCTTCAGAGTGGCGCCCGCGGGCGTCCTGCCTCCCACAACGATGTCGGCCTTCCATAGGCGCGAGCGAAGACGACGACAGACTTCCCTAGACGGTGAGCGGTTGCAAATCGGTGGCCCTATTTTTATGCAATTTTGTATACATATTTATGCCAACATCAATAGGTTTTTTATGATACATTGTTAGTTCATGGCTCTCCTTCCATCTTTTATATGTTTATGTTATTTCTATTCACATTTTATGTAAACATTTGTTGATTTTTGCATACTGTACCGCAATGCATAAATACCTCCGACATGTAGCATAATTAGCATCAGTATATATCATAAACTGGTTCTAACGAGTCTAATTACATGGTTGTTGGAGAGATCTTATATTTATGGACAAAATAAAAAATTGAAAATCAGATTTTTGTTTCCATGCATACCAATCCATTTCCTTTCAACTCACATTCTTGTCATCCTAAATTTGTGCGCATGCAACAGTAAACAGATTTTGTTCACTGTGTATCGTATTGCATAAATACCTTCGACGTGTAGCATAATTAGTCTCAGCGTATATCATAAACTGGTTCTAACGAGACTGGATGCATGGCTGCTGAAAAGATCCTATATTTACGGAGGAAATTAAGCACTTTAATCAGATTTTTTGTTTGCATGCATGCCAATACATTTTCTTTCAATGCACATTCTTGCCATCCTAAATTTGTGCGCATGTAGCAGGCAATAGATTTTTTCGTGTTGTACCGTAGTGCATAAATATCTATACCGTGTAGCATAATTAGTGTCAGTATATGTCATGAATCGGTTACAACGATTCTACATGCATGGTTGTTGTCAAGATTTTACTTTATGGACAAAATAAAACATTTAAATCGGATTTTTTTTGTTTCCATGCATGCCAATCTATTTCCTTCCAACCCACATTCTTATCATCCTAAATTTGTGTGCATGCAACGGGAAACAGATTTATTACACGATATACCACAATGCATAAATATCTACATAGTGTAGCATAATTAATGTCATAAAATGGTTCCAACGAGCCTAAATAGATTGATGTTGTAGAGATCCTATTTTTATGAACAAAATAAAAAATTAAAATCAGATTTTTTTTATTTTCATGCTTGTCAATCTATTTTTCTCCCAATGCACATTATTGTCATCCTATATTTGTGCACATGCAGCAGGAAACTGATTTTTTACGTAGCATACTGTATTGCATAAAAACCTACACTATGTAGCATAGTTAGTAGCAGTATATTTTATAAAATGTTTCTAACGAGTCTAATTGCATTATTGTTATGGAGATCTTATATTTATGAAAGGAATAAAGCATTTGAATCATATTTTTTTGTTTCCATGCATACAACAGTTAATGGATACACTACCTAATTTCTCGCGCATGCAAATGGAAACAAACTATGCGCATGCAAGGAATGGACGTATGCAAGAGGTGGGCTCACGGCCACGCTGTGGTGGTGCATGGCTGGCTACCGCTTCCTGTATGCTATGGAAGCTCAGGTCTCCCAATAGCCTCACCCTATATATATAGGGAGGAGGTAATGGAAGCCCTGGGCTTCCATTAGTATGGGAAGCCCCAGTCAGGTATACCCACGTGTGCTGGTTCTGGTTCGAGAGGATTCTAGCATAAAACGTGAGCTAAAACAATGTAAATGAGTACAAAATTTAGCGTAAATCCTATATTTGTTTTGTAACAGCAAACGGGGCCCAAAATTACGGAGTAAAAATCGCGTGCAGCCGATTGTGTGCGGGTTCTGGCTCGGGCGGATTCCAGCATAAAACATGATCTAAAACAACATAAATGAGTACGAAATTTAGCGTAAATCCTATATCTGTTTTGTAACAGCAAACGAGCCCAAAATTACGGCGTGAAAATCACGTGCAGTCGATCGTGCGCGGGTTCTGGCTCGAATGATTTCATCGTAAAACGTGAGCTAAAACAGCGTGAATGAGTACGAAATTTAGTGTAAAACACGTGCACAATCTCACTTCGCAAGAAATTGCTGTAAAACACATAAAAAGTGTCATAAATTTGGCATAAAACGAAGTAAGACTGTTTTTTAATGGAAGCATAAAACACAACAAGAAGTGTCGTAAAATTTAGTTTGAAAATGCATAAATCACGATGGTCTCAGAGGGCACTTGTTTTGTTCACAATATATCAAAATATAAAGTACAACGATATTTTGCTAATATTGTTGCAATCATACATGATTTTTTTGACATGACAAAAAATGAGGAGCTAGCCTTGTATTCGGTACTTCAGACACATGGAACCATTAGCCTTTACCTAGGTCATCATCGGAAATGGAAGCATCGCTGCTCGGCTCTTGTCAAAACAGGTCTGTGTAATCCTGTATAAAGCATAAAGACACGTCAGAACAAGCATAAGTATATCAAACAGAAACCTAAATGATTCACCAGTTAAAAGAAATGGTTTGAGAGGAATGATATAATATAAGAGTAGAGTTATGCATTCATTTAGATCATGCTGGTCTCCTACAACCTGTCACATCATTTATTCATTTTCAGATTCTTGTATCTCCCATCATTTATTCTTATTCCTTCGTTACTTATGGTGAGAGTGTTTATCAACCAAAGGTTGGAGCCTAGACTACAATAAAAAACTGTTTATGTGCAAACCTCCTGCAAAAACCAGAGCACAAACATCTCCTTTACTACTTGTAAGACCCAAAATCTGTATAAAAAATTTAATAATAAAATAAATAAATGAAGAAATGAAATAGTAAATTCAGATATCTCAAATTATATTTGAGTGTTGAAATTTGAGGACTGAACTTTGAAAACCAAGAATTGTTTTAGAAAAGAAGTAATAGAAAAGTTTTCTATTCAACTAAATAATTATGCATGTCCTTAAATAAAGCACCAAAAGCCTTTATTTACACAAATATTTAAGTTTGAAGTAACTCTTTATTTTTATCCCACATTCAAAATACTATTTTTTAAAAGGAAGAAAACAATATGAGTGTGTTTCATTGTGCAAACATCCACCAAACAAATAAAACAATTAAAATAAACATATATGCATTACATCACGTTGGAGTTTAATTATGTGTAACACCCTAAATCTGTTAATTGATAATAACTTAGTTTATATTATTCATTTCTAGTAGAAAGAAAAATATCTATGTTTATAATGAAATGGTGTTATAATTAAACTGAACAATTCCTTAAATATTAAAATTTTGCCAAGTGATTGATGCATTCATGTTGAGGCATAAATTTTGTTTGATGTATCCATTTTTTGAGAAAAATCTCATTTTATAAAATAAGAATGAGCTGTTAAAATAAGTGTTGTAGTAATTAGTGAAACATTTATTTTCATTCTATAGGACCAATCTATTTAAATAATAGAGTATTGCCTAAAATAATCTATTCTTTAAAATTAGGTATTTTATTTATAAAACATTATATTTGTATTTATTATATATTTAAAATATTTAAATATATTATATATATATTTATATGCGACTATTTAAAAAAATAATAAAAAAAGAGAAAACAAATACACACGCTCTCCCTCTAGCTCTAGGCCTAGGCCTACCCATCGCTCAAGCCTAATCCGACGCCCCGCTCCTTCATGTCTGGACCAAGTGGACTCTTCTTTATTGGCTCTATGGCAGGTGGGTCCTGGTACCTATTCTTCTTCCTTTTCACATCTTATCTCCCGTTAGTTCTCTGTATGGAACGGAGGGAACGCCACCGTTTGTCTCGCTTCCTCGTGCCTTTAGTTGAGCGTCGGGTCGTGTCCGTCTAACTATGCCACCATCCCACGCCTGTTCTTCTCCTCCCATCCAACTAAACGGGTGTTTCCTTCTCCATTAAACGATAGTTTGCTCTCTGTTAATGAGGTTGATGCTGCTATTTCTCTCTAGCCATCAATGGTGTCGAATCCCCTCCCTCTTGGTCCCTATAAAGTCTGCAGCCACGTTCTCCTTTCTCCCCCGCTCGCTCTGGCTTTTCTGCTCGCCTACGCCTTGCACGCACTGCATTACCGTCCGCAGCGTCGCGCTCGCACTCGCCTCTGTGGCACGCGTCTACTGCTATTTCTGTAGTGCTGCTCGATGTTCGTCACCGTCCCTGCCACCGAAGTTGCAATGCCCCGCTTGCTGCTCCCTTCTCACTAATCGTTGTCTTACCGGAGCTTTGCTTCCCATAAACAGCGTGATGAGTCCCTGTTGCTCCTTGCCATACCTTCGCCCTTCGCCACCGGTGCTTCTTTCTCTGTTTCCTGGCGTCTGTTTCTTCTCCAGGTTATAAATAGCAGTGCCAGCGCCCCGTGGAACCAGTTCCTCACTTACCCTCGCTACCAAGCGCAGCTCAGTCGACCAGAGTTCCTCCTGTTGTTGCGCTCTCCTTGCTCGTCGAACGTCGTCGTCGTTCCCTATTCCGCGACGCGTCATCGCCCTGTTGTCGCACCCCGTCTGATGCCGAGCTCGCCGACACCGTGTACGAATTCACGTCAAGGCTTCCTACACCCTTACAACCAAAGCCGCAACTCCTTTCTGCGATGAACGTAAGATTAACAAGATAAAAAAAATATGTGCTGCTCTCTAAAATTTAGGCATAAGTTATTGTGATGATTTTTATTTGAGATTCAAATCTGCTAACAATTATTTTATTACTTTCGTATGTCTGTTCTAAATACTTCAAAATTAATATTTACGATTATTCACATGTTTTCATAATTTAAATATGATTTATGAATGCTATAATAAATTTATGCGTAGTGTTCTAATTATGAAGTTCAAATGAATTGTAGGTCACCTTTTCTTAATCAAACGTACTAATAAACAACTATATAATGATATTTTTATGATTTAGATTTGTATTCAAGTATTTCATACTAAGTAAGTGTACGCTAGATAGGGATTTCTATTATAGCTTAATTAAGTACTCACACCATCATAACTAAAACAATAGTTAATAATATACCAATGAATATAGTATTCATTTCAAATGATTTAGGTCATATCTCCCTAAATTGAAACTAGATATAATTAATAGATTATTTATATTTTCTTAATAAAAAGATAACAAGGGTCATTGCTTTTATAAACTAAAATGATAGTTTATACATAATTTCTTTTCTAATAAATTATATCATTTGTTCATACAATAGAATTAAAGATAATTAATAGATTAATTATCCTTTATCATAATTTATTAACCAAACCGATAGTCAATTTATTCTTAACTAGATTTATAACATGATTAATGAGTTCATAGAATTTAGTCCACCTTATATACGAATCACTTAGTTGTTCCTAAAGAATAAAATAAAATAATTAGTGTTCATATCCTTTTCATAATTAAAAGGTTAGTTTATATATTTATTTTGTATATAGCTTTCTTAACAAAGAATAAAGGACATGTACTTTCTAATAATAATAAAATATAGTTGTTTGTTCATTGTCTCTTACATAAAAGTTCATTAAAGCATATATCATAACTTTCCATAAATAGGTGTTTAATAATAATGATCTTTTCACATAAAAACTGTTTAGGCTTATGTCTTAAGGTCTTTTCAAATAGATGTTTTATTATACGTTCCATAACGCTTCTAAAATTAATAATGTATTTCATAACCCATTAACCTTAGATATATAACTTATATCTTTTCTAAAAGGTTAAAAAGGTTTAATATCGTTATAACGTGTTTTATCATCCTATAAACCCTTAATCTTAGACATATCACATATGACGTTTTATAAAAGATTAAATTGGTGAACCTAATATTTGTATATTTTACTTAAGATATTTATAAGCTCATGTCTTGTTTTATAAAGTATAGATCACACATTTTTGAAAAGAATACCCTCTTATTATAACCATTACTTGCGATGTTCTTTAAAAGCGAACGCTCCTTCGTTAGGCTTTCTTTTAGCTTTACGTATGGTGAATGTGGTATGTTATTGAGTGGTGTTTGTTCTTCTTGTTTGTTGTGTGATATTCAGTGGTTGATCTAGTAGTTAAGAATCAAGATCTATTCAGATCCGTGGAAGAGTCTCAAGTTTTCAATAAGCAACGAAAGTGGACTTCTCCCTCTGCATACTCTGTTTTATCCCAAACAATACATTTAATAAAGTTTATTCTTTTGGATATATATGCATAATTTGACGGGTTACCTATTTAGATAACCTTTCCAACCTTATTCCTTGATCAAACCTGGGAATTATACTTTACCTTCGTAGCTATGCTATTGCTACAACTTAACTTTATGCAGTCACTCCCGCTTATGATATTTATGTTCCAAAATGGTAAGTTTACATTATTGTTGTTAACCCGATGCTTAAACAAGATTATTGCATATTAATTGGAACATGGAGTGACCACCCAGGATAGCAGTGCAACCACGAGTGCTATCATGGCTCTGGCTTTGGTAATTAGCTTTATATGCTTAGTGCCTGGCAACCTTACCTGAAATATGGGCAAGAGGGGGAGCGGTAGGTGTTGGCAGCCCACGTTAACATGGGGACGTATTCTTGGCTAAGGTACCTCACCCAGGGGGCCACCACCATCGTCTTTAGAAACCTTAGCGGGTTACTTCGTACTAATTGTATTTTGTGAAAGCCTCATAGTGGATCCCTAGCCACTCACCTCGGAAGTGTTTTCGGGTTTTGGCCGACCCAGGCTAGAGGGCATACATGGCTTGTGGGTAAAGTTGTACCACCTCTGCAGAGTGTAAAACTGATATATCAGCCATGCTCATAGTTATGAGCAGCCTGGACTCCTCACATGACAATTGAACTTGAAGATAGAAATAAATCGAGATCCGATGATCTGCCAATGGTTTGCTTAAGTGGTTTCACTTAAGTGTTTTTGATATACTCTTATACCTTTATTTAATGGGAATACTTCGGATTCACACTTATTAGTAAGACAGACGTTGTTAATAAAATGTTTACCAACTAAAATGTTTACTGCTCAACCTCAGCCTCACCTTGCTATACCTGCATTAGTTTTTCCCCCACTTGCTGAGCCCCGACCATAAGTGAGCTCACCCTTGCTTAATTTTGATCAGAAGTTTGCAGATGAAGTTATGATGCTGAGCTCCATCGATGCTAGTCTAGTGATACCCCCGGTCATCTTTCTGTGGATAGATGTCCATGTCTCGCTGTACTTTGATGAATAAAGGTTAAGACATTATGTCTGTTCGAAGTGTAGTATTTTAATATATTCTTTATTTACGCTTTTATGCATTGTTCTTTTGATATATTACACTTTTGACATCAACATATGTGTGGAAATAGATCCTGGCACACATATGCGATGCATTCGGTTCTGCCCCTTAGAACCCGGTGTGACAGAAGTGGTATCAAAGCAATGTGACCGTAGGTCGCTAGATTAGTTACAAATAGAAAGCCCAGTCAGTCTTTCAAAAGCTTGATATATTGTCCTCCATAAAAACTTACTTTATATCAAAACTCGGCTTCTTTTATTTTCAACTCTTCTAGTCTAATTTTGGTCTATCAGAAGACTCTACTCAGAAGCACTACATTGTGATCAAGTTAGGATTATTGAACTTGAAGAAAAGATTGCTAGAAGAAACCCTTTCGAAGCAATGGACGATGCCCTATTCTCTGTCTTATCGCCACTCCGCAAGAAGTTTTGCTATGAATTCTTTGGATCTATTACCAGACTTATTGGTTAGGTTGATAGGATTGTTTTTTTAGTATTAAGATTTTCGACTAGATCGGTAATGGCGATATGATATTATATTATAGTGGTTTTCTAATCCCTAATATTGCTATATAACCCTTGACTTCTTATACTCTAGTTTTCTTGCCATGGTATTGTCATCTTTGGACAATATCTACCTCGATATATTGAACCCTTGTTTCTCTACTTCTCTCCTTGATAATGCCTTTATATTTTATATCCTTAAAAAACTTCCTCATATCCTTGGTTGTATAATTTATCCTCGCTTCATCAGTTAGTGGTTATCTTATTTCACTCTTGGCCATTAACAATAATGTTTTGAATCTTGTCTATCTCCTTGTTATTTCTGATCTGATTCCTTAATTTTATAATATCTTCCTTATTCCTAACCCTGTCCCGCCTTTCAAAAAAACTATAAGAAATTGTTTTCCCTAGGCAAGATTGCCTTTTGATTGAATGAATAACATCGAGTTATGTTGTGCTGATATGTTTGAGTTCATGTTAGTTATCTTTGTGACTATGTTGATTTGCTTCTTTGTAATGATTGTTGATGTATTGTGTGACTTTTGTCCACAATGACATCAGTTAGCTAGGAAAAACCTTAGATAGATGGGTTTTCTCTGCTCTCTAAAATCTATCTTTGATCAACCCTTTCGTCCCTTCCATTCTTCCATACCCATATAGATGTCAGACCTTGGAATGTCAACTACAAGTGATGTCACTAAGTGCAAAGAATGCGGTGTGTTGGCAAGTCAAAACAATACTATAAATAAAACAGCTGATGAACAGACATTCAAGACACAAAAGGATGCACAACCAAACCAACAAACAAGTGACCTTGGAACATGTTGTTGTTGTGAGTACTATGGAATTACTTGTCGCCAGATCAGTACAAACGAAAGTGAAACTACAAAACAGAAGAACCGGATTTTATTTTCTGGCATAAACAGACAGATGTCCCCCCAAGAACAACTAATAGCAGATTCCCTCGTACCTAATGTACTGTCAGATGATGAATTGCAAAGTAATCCAAAAAAGAAACATCACAAGGATGCCCAGCCCCAAGAAGAAACATAGGAGTGTTACATTGATGGATGGACTATTACTTGTACACAGTTTCAGCCTCGTGGTCGCATCAGATCCAAGAAACAAAAAAGGAAACATGGAAAAAGTCAAGAAATAACTTCCAGAAAAGCTTGCTATCAATGTGGACATGAAGGTCATTACTTTCGTAACTGTCCTGAGAAGAGTTCACTACAGATCATATTCGAGATGAAGCTATCTCAGTCTTCAGACATGGAATATGAACAAAAATGCAGAGAAACTTCTACCAACAACATAAAGACAACTCCACCATGTAACTTATCAAGTCGTGCTTGCTTTGGCTGTGGTGATATCGGCCATCTTGTTAAAAGTTGTCCTAGAAAGATGTGGAGATCAATAAGGTCCAAAAGAAAAGACAACACCCTCAAACCCATGCATCAACAAAGAATAAACAACGGAAAGAGACCACAGGAAGGATAAGTTATGCAGTGACAGGAACTATTCCATATGATAATGCACTGATTTTTGGAACACTGGTCATTCACACAACCATCGCCACCGTGTTGTATGATCCTCGTACAACACATTCTTTTATCAGTGCCTAGTTTGCAACAAAGTATGGTATCTTTAAGTGTCCCTTAAGATCAAGAAAGACCATCAGTGCACCCGAAGGAAAAATGTTAGTAAACTACATATGTCCAAATGTAAGTGTTAAAATCAATGGGATAGATTTTCCAGCTGATCTTATAGTGATAGAAACAATGGAAAAGGATGTGATTCTTGGAAAGAATTGGTACAAAGAACTAAGGCAGTAATCCAACATACTGAGAGAACCATGTGTTTGGAAACCTCATCTAGAGAAAGAATAGTAGTTGAAGTCAATCGACCTCCAGCCCTGAAGATTGGTACATCTGACAAGGAAGAATAATATATCATTTAGCTAGAAGAAGGAGTATGTCTCAGGAAGAAAAACAAATGTCAAGGTGTTGCCCCTTTCAAGATTTGTAATTGTGCTAAGTGATATATGAATAAATTTAGAGAATCTTTCGCACCTATTGTGTTTTGCTTCTTTATAAATAAAATAAAGTATGGTGTCATCTGCTATATGCAAACAATGTGATACTCTAGTTGCCCTACGGTCCCCGCTCAAGTCTTTCTCTCAAATTGTGCTCAAAGAAATACTGTTGGATCAGAAAGATGATTTGGATATCATGCTCTAAAATCTATAAGGTTCAAAAGATCTATATTAAGGATTATAACACTTGTACACTCTTGTAGTATGATGAAGCTAGGTGAAATTAGAAATCATCCTTAACTAATCCTATTTTGGAAACCAAAAAGTTGTGTTAGCTCTTTATCTTAATGTCATACAAGCCTCTTATGTAATCTTGTCTCACTATCTCTTTTACTCTCTAACCAGATGATGAACCCCAATGGAAATGAAGTAAATGATGCCAACGACAATATTCCTACCTTAACAACTATGAACGAGAAAAATGAGTCACCGAGATATTCGATGAATGGAATGAAGAACAACAAAAGGAATAGAAAATGTTTGGATACATGATTAGTCCACCTCAACCACAAGCAAAAGCCACGAAACACATGGATACCCAAACAGAAGAATCAAGTCAGGCTCAGCTATATGAGATACAGACACCCAATCAACCCTCACCCCCGGTTGGTCAAGCAAAGTTGACTCGCAAAGAACTCAAAGCAAGAGGTGCTTGTTTCTACTGCAAAAATGAAGGACATCTTATTCGCAAATGCCCCAAGAAGCGTCTAGACCGACTAGAGAAGAAAGCTGCCAAGCATGACCTAAGCAATAATTCAGAAGACCCACCATTTTATAAGTATGATGATGAAGGTCGCTTGATTAGCATTCATTACGGAGCAAAGAAGTAAGGAAGTTCCTTAAGTTTGGAGGAGTTCAATGAGAACTAAGAACCTACAAATAAACCATGTATTACCTTTGTTTTCTTGCTAGCCTTCCCTAATCTCGAGGACGAGATTCTTTTTAAGGGGGTAGATTTTGTAACACCCAAAATCTGTCAATTGAAAATAACTTAGTTTATATTATTAATTTCTAGTAGAAAGAAAAATATCTATGTTTATAATGAAATGGTGTTATAATTAAACTGAACAATTCCTTAAATATTAAAATTTTGCCAAGTGATTGATGCATTCATGTCGAGGCATAAATTTTGTTTGATGTATCATTTTTTGAGAAAAATCTCATTTTATAAAATAAGAATGAGTTGTTAAAATAAGTGTTGTTGGAACGTGTTTTTCTTGATTGGTTAATAATTTTCGTTGTAGTAATTAGTGAAACATTTATTTTTATTCTATAGGACCAATCTATTTAAATAATAGAGTATTGCCTAAAATAATCTATTCTTTAAAATTAGGTATTTTATTTATAAAACATTATATTTTTATTTATTATATATTTAAAATATTTAAATATATATTATATATATATTTATATGCGACTATTTAAAAAATAATAAAAAAGAGAAAACAAATACACACGCTCTCCCTCTAGCTCTAGGCCTAGGCCTACCCATCGCTCAGGCCTAATCCGACGCCCCGCTCCTTCATGTCTAGCTACCAAGTGGACCCTTCTTTATTGGCTCTATGGCAGGTCGGTCATGGTACCTATTCTTCTTCCTTTTCACATCTTATCTCCCGTTAGTTCTCTGTATGGAACGGAGGGAACGCCACCATTTGTCTCGCTTCCCTGTGCCTTTAGTTGAGCGTCGGGCCGTGTCCGTCCAACTGTGCCACCGTCCCACGCCTGTTCTTCTCCTCCCGTCCGACTAAACGGGCGTTTCCTTCTCCATTAAACGACAGTTTGCTCTCTGTTAATGAGGTTGATGCTGCTATTTCTCTCTAGCCATCAATGGTGTCGAATCCCCTCCCTCTTGGTCCCTATAAAGTCTGCAGCCACGTTCTCCTTTCTCCCCCGCTCGCTCTGGCTTTTCTGCTCGCCTACGCCTTGCACGCACTGCATTACCGTCCGCAGCGCCGCGCTCGCACTCGCCTCCGTGGCACGCGTCTACTGCTATTTCTGTAGTGCTGCTCGATGTTCGTCACCGTCCCCGCCACCGAAGCTGCAATGCCCCGCTTGCTGCTCCCTTCTCACTGGTCGTCGTCTTACCGGAGCTTTGCTTCCCATAAACAGTGTGATGAGTCCCTGTTGCTCCTTGCCATACCTTCGCCCTTCGCCACCGGTGCTTCTTTCTCTGTTTCCTGGCGTCTGTTTCTTCTCCAGGTTATAAATAGCAGTGCCAGCGCCCCGTGGAACCAGTTCCTCACCTACCCTCGCTACCAAGCGCAGCTCAATCGACCAGAGTTCCTCCTGTTGTTGCGCTCTCCTTGCTCGTCGAACGCCATTGTCGTTCCCTGTTCCGCGTCATGTCATCACCCTGTTGTCTCGCCCCGTCTGATGCCGAGCTCGTCGACACCGTGTACGAATTCACGTCAAGGCTTCCTACACCCTTACAACCAAAGCCGCAACTCCTTTCTGCGATGAACGTAAGATTAACAAGGTAAAAAAATATGTGCTGCTCTCTAAAATTTAGGCATAAGTTATTGTGATGATTTTTATTTGAGATTCAAATCTGCTAACAATTGTTTTATTACTTTCGTATGTCTGTTCTAAATACTTCAAAATTAATATTTATGATTATTCACATGTTTTCATAATTTAAATATGATTTATGAATGCTATAATAAATTTATGCGTAGTTTTCTAATTATGAAGTTCAAATAAATTGTAGGTCACCTTTTCTTAATCAAACGTACTAATAAACAACTATATAATGATATTTTTATGATTTAGATTTGTATTCAAGTATTTCATATTAAGTAAGTGTACGCTAGATAAGGATTTCTATTATAGCTTAATTAAGTACTCACACCATCATAACTAAAACAATAGTTAATAATATACCAATGAATATAGTATTCATTTCAAATGATTTAGGTCATATCTACCTAAACTGAAACTAGATATAATTAATAGATTATTTATATTTTCTTAATAAAAAGATAACAAGGGTCATTGCTTTTATAAACTAAAATGATAGTTTATACATAGTTTCCTTTCTAATAAATTATATCATTTGTTTATACAATAGAATTAAAGATAATTAATAGATTAATTATCCTTTATCATAATTTATTAACCAAACCGATAGTCAATTTATTCTTAACTAGATTTATAGCATGATTAATGAGTTCATAGAATTTAGTCCACCTTATATACGAATCACTTAGTTGTTCCTAAAGAATAAAATAAAATAATTAGTGTTCATATCCTTTTCATAATTAAAAGGTTAGTTTATATATTTATTTTGTATATAGCTTTCTTAACAAAGAATAAAGGACATGTACTTTCTAATAATAATAAAATATAGTTGTTTGTTCATTGTCTCTTACATAAAAGTTCATTAAAGCATATATCATAACTTTCCATAAATAGGTGTTTAATAATAATGATCTTTTCACATAAAACCTGTTTAGGCTTATATCTTAAGGTCTTTTCAAATAGATGTTTTATTATACGTTCCATAACGCTTCTAAAATTAATAATGTATTTCATAACCCATTAACCTTAGATATATAACTTATATCTTTTCTAAAAGGTTAAAAAGGTTTAATATCGTTATAACGTGTTTTATCATCCTATAAACCCTTAATCTTAGACATATCACATATGACGTTTTATAAAAGATTAAATTGGTGAACCTAATATTTGTATATTTTACTTAAGATATTTATAAGCTCATGTCTTGTTTTATAAAGTATAGATCACACATTTTTGAAAAGAATACCCTCTTATTATAACCATTACTTGCGATGTTCTTTAAAAGCGAACGCTCTTTTCGTTAGGCTTTCTTTTAGCTTTATGTATGGTGAATGTGGTATGTTATTGAGTGGTGTTTGTTCTTCTTGTTTGTTGTCTGATATTCAGTGGTTGATCTAGTAGTTAAGAATCAAGATCTATTCAGATTCGTGGAAGAGTCTCAAGTTTTTAATAAGCAAGGCAAGTGGACTTCTCCCTCTGCATACTCTGTTTGATCCCAAACAATACATTTAATAAAGTTTATTCTTTTGGATATATATGCATAATTTGATGGGTTACCTATTTAGATAACCTTTCCAACCTTATTCCTTGATCAAACCTGGAAATTATACTTTACCTTCGTAGCTATGCTATTGCTACAACTTAACTTTATGCAGTCACTCCTGTTTATGATATTTATTTCCAAAATGGTAAGTTTACATTATTGTTGTTAACCTGATGCTTAAACAAGATTATTGCATATTAATTGGAACATGGAGTGATCACCCAGGATAACAGTGCAACCACGAGTGCTATCATGGCTCTGGCTTTGGTAATTAGCTTTATATGCTTAGTGCCTGGCAACCTTACCTGAAATATGAGCAAGAGGGGGAGCAGTAGGTGTTGGCAGCCCACGTTAACATGGGGACGTATTCTTGGCTAAGGTACCTCACCCAGGGGGCCACCACCATCGTCTTTAGAAACCTTAGCGGGTTGCTTCGTATTAAGTGTATTTTGTGAAAGCCTCATAGTGGATCCCTAGCCTCTCACCTCGGAAGTGTTTACGGGTTTTGGCTGACACAGGCTAGAGGGGATACATGGCTTGTGGGTAAAGTTGTACCACCTCTGCAGAGTGTAAAACTGATATATCAGCCGTGCTCACGGTTATGAGCAGCCTAAACTCCTCAAATGATAATTGAACTTGAAGATGGAAATAAATCAAGATCCGATGATCTGCTAATGGTTTGCTTAAGTGGTTTCACTTAAGTGTTTTTGATATACTCTTATACCTTTGTTTAATGGGAATACTTGGGATTCACACTTATTAGTAAGACAGGCGTTGTTAATAAAATGTTGACCAACTAAAATGCTTACTGCTCAACCTCAGCCTCACCTTGTTATACCTGCATTAATTTTTCCCCCACTTGCTGAGCCCCGACCGTAAGTGAGCTCACCCTAGTTTAATTTTGATCAGAAGTTTGCAGATGAAGTTATGATGCTGAGCTCCATGGATGCTAGTCTAGTGATACCCCCGGTCATCTTTCTATGGATGGATGTCCATGTCTCGCTGTACTTTGATGAATAAAGGTTAATACATTATGTCTGTTCGAAGTGTAATATGTTAATATATTCTTTATTTACGCTTTTATGCATTGTTCTTTTGATATATTACACTTGTGACGTCAACATATGTGTGGAAATAGATCCTGGCACACATATGCGATGCATTTGGTTCTGCCCCTTACAACCCGGTGTGACATTATGTGTGCATATATTAGTAGTAAAAATCTATTGAAAGACATCAATGTTCAAATTGGGAATTTAATCATAAATTATGAAATTCAAGAATTTAGAGAAGGAGAGAAATATTATATAACACAAAGTAAATTTATAAATAAATAACTTCATCACAATTTTGTATGATCAAATTAAACATTTGGTCTGAGTACAAATTACCACGAAGTTTGAACTTAAAGGGGAATTTGAACAGGTGGTTCAAGAGGAACCACATATCGAGGAGTTCTATTCGATCTAGGTGGCGTCTCCTAGTTGACTATCTGGTGCCAAGGATAGATTTTAGATCCTGTTATATTTATCTTTTATTTTGTAAGACTTCCGCTATGTAATAAGTACTCTGATATTATTGTGACATTTATCTCTATACACTCTATTATTATATATGTTGTCTTATTTGGCGCATGTATGAGATGCACCCGGCTTTGCCCCTTAAAACCGGGTGTGACACTACCTAAAAAGGCCTATTACTGAAAGGATCATCATGAATACAATGAAACAGGCGATGCCAACAGAGAGTAGGAGAGCTTCTAGGAAGAGCAATGCAGGAATCCCCGTCTGACCGCCATCGCAGCAAAATCAACCCGGGAACCTCTCTACATGCCTACTCCCCTACTACCCTTGCCCATATCAGATAAGATAGTCCTCCACTAGCTTTCCTAGTTAGTCAGCCAAGGGGTCCCATTCCTCCCTTGTGGTGGCATGTGTTTCTCAAGTTAAGCTCCATGTTCCAATTAACAATAATACAATGATCTTGACATTAACATAAATAAAATAACAATGACCCCGGCCATTTGGCTAATTGAGTTTTGGTGTTTGATGATTAACACAACCTGTGGACTAATGCATTTGCTAGTGTTTATGATTGTAGTTCACAGGATGCAAGAATTACTTGGACTAAGGAATTGAGGAAAGCAACACCTCAAAAGAAGACAATAAGAAGATCCAAGAAAAGTCCAAGTGTGCTGCTGCGGACTGTCTGTGCAAAGGTGCACCGGACTGTCCGGTGCCCACACGCCGGACTGTCCGGTGCACCAGGGAACTTCAGCTCCAACGGCTAGTTCCAGGTGGCACTCGGAGAAAAGACCACCAGACTGTCTGGTGGCGCACTGGACTGTCCGGTGTGAAAGGCCTGTGCGCGCCAACGGTCAACTGCTCTGTCAGAGCAACGGATAGGTGCACCGGACATGCTACAGTGCAGTGTCCGGTGGTGCACCGGACTGTCCGGTGCACCCGACGACAGAAAGCTGCTGCTTTCTGTCCAACGGCTAGTTTGGGGTTTGGAGGCTATAAATGCCACCCCAACCGGCCATTCTCAAGTGTGAGAGCCCAAGCAACATACCAAGGCACATAGTGCACATTTCCAAGAGCTCAAACACCCAAGTGCTTAATAGAATCACTCGGTGATTAGCGTAGGTGCTTTGCGAAGTGCTTAGGTTAGTTAGACCGCTTTAGCGCTTGCTCTAGGTGAACCCTAGTTAGTTGAGTGAGTTTTGTAAAACCATACAACCCCTCGGCTCTTGCGCGAGCCGTTGTAATTGTACCGAGTGGGGCAAGAGTCTTGCGAGACCGTGACAACCGCGTTTGTGTCACGGCCGCCACCGTGTACCGGAGGGAATGAAGCCCGCGGCGTTTCAGCCGGAAGCTCGATAGTGGAGACGGCGGGGAGCGTTCGAGAGGAGCCGGAAGCGGAGCACCACTTGCGCGTGGAGAAGGCCCGCGGCTCTCTACGGAGTTACTCGACCGTGGTGCTTAGCCCTCGCGTGGGCTTCCCTTTGCGTAGGGGCACCAACGAGGATTAGTCGGGACCTTGCGCGGTTCCGGATACCTCGGTAAAAATACCGGCGCCATCCACGAGAGTTTGCTTCTCTACTTAGCTCTTTACATTCCACATTTATATTAAGCATTTAAGTTTCAATCTAGTATTCATACTTATTTAGTGTAGATTGAAACTTAGCCTTTGCGGTAGAGATAGCAACACTTAGACAAAACCTAGTTTGCACATTCTAGTTTGATTACGTGCATAGGTTTTGCTCTAGGGATTTAATTGTGGCCTAGTTTAGAAATAGTTTTTAGAAGTCCTAATTCACCCCCCCCCCCTCTTAGGCGTCACCCGTTTCCTACAAATTGGAACATGGACATAATGTAGTATTAAATCTAAAACCATGTAGAGCAATAGCAAAACTACCCAAATGATTCAGGGGTAAACAAGGTAAAAGGATAACCGGTCTAGGGAGATATTGGGTCCTATCAAAATTAAACCTATGCATTGATAAGTGATAATAAAGAATATTATTGGGTAAAAAGTGGTCAAGGGCACAACTTGCCTTTAATGAGCTCCTGCTCAGCAACTTCTACCTGCTGAACACCGGGATCCTCTGCCACTGGCTCTTCTACTCGTCGCAATACAAACAAGCATAATACAAAGGAAAATTAACATCACACCAAACATGTATGCAAAATGCATATTAATAATATATACATTAAAATAAGATCATAGGAAAAAGAATCATTAAATTTGGAGTTATAGATTTTAAGTTATGAATTTCTAAAGGTTTTAGGTATTTGATACAAGATTAATTAAGAGATAAATTTTAATACTATTTTCATGACAAAACAGAGACACTATGTGATTAACAATATTATTACAAAATTATAAGAACTGGAATGGGTCAATTTTGACTTAATATGAATTTTCTAGAAATTAAATAAGTTCTAACAATTATTTTTACATTAAAAATCCTTTTCTATTTACTTTTCTTGGATTTTCTAATCTCCTGGACTGCGCGCAGAATTTAACCGAAAGCCAGGGGCCTCTGCGCAAGAAGTTCAGGACTCAGACACCAGTCGCTTGGACCGCGGGTTCAGTTTAAGAAACTACAGGGGCTCCTAAGTAAAATTGACACAGCGAAGGGGTACCATCTAATCGTGATCGTCCGATTAGAGCGAGATGGCTATGATCAGACCAAAGGCTCTACCGAGTCAGTGCGGACTGGGATCGCCAGATTTGATTTCTACGGTCTGGATCACCCGACGACGTGACCCGATCTGCGCCCTCTGGCAGCCAATCAACGACACGGATTTAAAGTAGACAAGGCCTACGCGCGCGCGTCCGATCATCATCTGACGGCGCGAATTAACCCGCTGAATCATTATGTGAATTCTACTCTAGGTTGTTGAACTCAAAATCTACGACAGTCGCGCGTCTTCCCCAACCGACACACACACAGCGGAGGCAGCGCCCAATGCACGGCGGAGACATTGCCGCCCAATTCCTAAGGCCCAAATTCCGCTCGAAAATCCGGTCCGACAGGTGCATACCCTAGTGGAGAAGATCGTGGGGCTAGTGTGGATTATCTCACCAGGTATTGGGGCGCGGACGGTTCTAGTCGCGAAGCAGTGTGACACCCGCGACGGCCGAGAGCTCTGGTGAGCAATTCCTTGAAGCCCGGGGCTCCTCTACTAGTACTGGTGTCGCGGACACGTTCGCCTAGTCGCAGCAACCCAAACCAACCTCCTCGGCTCGGAGCACTGGGCTCTACACCCGAAGCCAAGGATTCCCCTCTCCAACGGTTCGCTCCGCCACCGGTTCACAACCCTCACGAAGGCGCTGTCTGGTTCTGTGATGCCCGGCCAATGGGGAGAGGGTGCGGAAAAGGTATTTATGGCCTTTGGAGCGAGAAATCCAAGGGCGCTGATAGGTCATGGAAGCCCGGGGTTTGCTCGGCGTCTGTTGCGCATGATCCGATTCCTGCGCCAAGGTGGGAGAACGAGCTGCGCCAGGGCCCCACACGTCATGGACTTATGAGAAATGGTTGCTGGCAGGGAGCGGCCACATGACAGCCACCGATGACAACACGCGCGGGCGGACGACGACTAGGGCCCACGTGCCAGCGATGGCTGGGATGGGCTGGCGCGATAGAAGTCAGAATGGGCCGGCCAAATTTGGCCCATGCAGCCGAAATTGATTTCTTTTTTTATTCTCTTTCTTTTCTATTTCTTTTCTTCTTTCTTTTCAAATTTGGGTTTCAATTTGAATTCATACTTGTTGTGAGACTCATACTTAGGTTAAATGCCTATATTCAAATACTAATAAGAACCGAATTTAATTAATTTATATATTTATTTTATCTTATTTGTATAGTATCTTCTTCTCTTTTCTCAAATCCTAGTATTCCGATTAATTCTTTAATTCCAAATTGGCTACTAATATTTTTCTATTGACATTACTTTTATATTGTTACCAAATGCACACACAAATAAACCTCAGCATGATGCACAAATTATTTTTAGATGTTATTTACTTTAAATACTCACTTAAATAAGGTCGTTCATATATAATATTACAATAGTGTTATATTATATAGCAATAACTACCTCTTTTTATTTGGTTTACAAATTTAGGTATTACATGGTGTCCATCGTCCATAGTGCATGATGATGCGACTCCGACGAGGAAGGTGTCTGGTACCTAGACACATGATTTGAAGCGCTAGTATGTGCTAAACATAGCTAGGAACACGACGAAACAATCATAGCTATCCTCACCCGTTAGTTCGTATCAAACTCGAGCTCCTTTTTGGTTCAAACTCAAGAAGGCGACAATGCTGACAATCGGATCCTACCCGTCAGTGACACTGAACAAATGCGCGAACCTGAGGTGCATGTCTGTAACGAAGACGGGTTTCGAGATTACGCCTTCCCCATTTTTGGTTGGGCGCAGTTCATGTGCTATGGCGGTTCAGCCCAGTCAGCTGAGGTACAACACGGAGGAAGGGAGTTGGTCCGAGAAAACAAATTGTGTAGAGCCCAAAATCCATAGAGGAAAAAAATAGGATAAATAAATAAGTATACTTATATGTTAGTGTTTTAGAAATTATTTGATTTCCTTTTCTTTATGCATACTCAATTAAGGGAACTAAAGAAGTCAAATAGCAAATAAATAAACACAGAAATGTGCATCTCATGCTAAGGTTCTTGTATTTTTGAATTTGGGTTTACATTCATGAGACAAGTTTAAAGTATGAAAATCAGAATTTGAAAATAAAAGAAAAAAAGGAAGAGAAGGAAAAAATACACATTATAATTACAAGATAATAACAATAAATAAATAATATTATTACAGACAGTAGAAGCATAATTCATGTAGACTTTTGTTGACATTTGAAATCTGGAGTTCAAATAAGAATTTGAATTTAGTTTGAATAATTGAAATGGGACAGAAAAAAAGAAGAAAAATAGGAAATTCATGCCTTGGGCCGAAATCACCCATTTGGCCCACTTATGTGAGCACCCAACCGGCCAGCTTGCCGACAAGTATGGCCCGCAGGTCAGCCATTCGCGGGGTCCGCGCATCAGCCCGCTAGGCCAAACACTCCCTTACACTCGCTTGGTCACCGCCACATGGGCCCATGCCGCCTGCACCTCTGCTCAAACAAACGCATGCTCGCCAGCCACTGATGGGTGGGACGAGAGCGTCAGCTCTTTCCCCTCAACGGTAACCAGACGAAGCCAGGGCTGCAGCCAAAAACGGAATCCACAGAATCGGTAGAAAATCGAGTAGAATCTGAAAACAACCCGGGGGAAATCAGCCGGGGATTAGGGCTATTTTCGTGGGGTTGTTGGGATTTGACTCTGCCTGGTGGCTATATAGCCCGGGCCTCTCCCCGTTGAACAACCAGAGGAACGCTGGCGTCGGGATCCATGGTGGCAAATAGAGAGAGAGAGATGGCCGAGGGGGAAAGGGGGATAATGATGGTGCTCGGTGTGACCCGCTGGTATCCCATCGTTGATCTACTCCTGGGCATGGGCGGGGCTATGGCTAATTGCTCATCGGTGGTGATACTCTGCCTTGGATATATGGCGCGGCGTGAGCAGCACTGCCTGCATCATCATCTTCGGTAAGAAACCATCAATTGAGTCCACCTTAATCCCTTCTTCGCGTAGCACCATCAGGAACAAAGGTTAGGTCGGGAGGGTAGCAAGATCGGCCTGCGCCGGCGTGATGCTCGCCGCAGTGGAGATGAGCGCCGCTACACGTGTGCTTTTGATGGAAGAAAGCCCTGACGCCGTTGGTTTGCAAATGAACGGTCACGATTTGACCTAGCGGACACCGATTGGGACCCTTTGATCCACGCCATTGATCCATGATCTGAGGGTTGGGGCCAACACGTGTCATGGGCAAATATGGGGCCATCGATCCGTGATCCTACGATCGTAGTTTCTTACCGATTCTTTTTAAATGAGGATCTGATCCAGACCACTGGATCGTAATCAGACGGCCCTAAACACTCCTTACCCCTTCGGCCTGGGACAATTGCAAAAGACCCCTCCAAGATTTTAGAAAATAACCCGCCATCCCTCCACTATAGGAAGACTTAGCAGTTAGGCCCCTGGCTTTTACAGTTTAGTCCTGGAAACTATTTATGGTATAAAAATTAAATATAAAAATGTATATAAATTTTGATAATTTATATTAAATCCATTTTAGCTCCAAATTGATCCGTTCCAGTTGCAATAATTTTGTTTTAACATTGTCTACCACTTAGTACCTCTATTTAGCAATGAAACATGAATTAAAATTATTCATCTAAATTAATCTATACCATGTACTCAATAACTTCATAAATACATAACTCAATAACTGTAACTCCGTTTTGATCCATTCTAGCTGCATTAGTCTCACAATAATATTTATTATCATCTGGTAACTTTGTTTTGTCTTGAAATATAGGTTAAAATATTGCACTTAGTCTATTCTATATTTAACCACATGGATCTTCGAAAAACCAAAACTTCATAACTGTAACCCCAAATTTAGTGGTTCTTGATCCCACGATCTCGTAGCGACGCGTAGATTATTATTATACAGTTTGTTCTTATGCATGGTGTAATGTTAATTTTTCCTATACACTGTTTTTTTGTATTGCTACGACTAGTGTGAGGTCACGAGTCACCTGATGAGCAAGTTGGTACCTGGAATCTCAAGTGCCAGGCAAGTTGTGCCCTTGATCACTTCTTTTTACCCACTCATGTTCTAATTAATCATAATGATCTGCATAGGTTAATTTGGATGGGACCCAATAGGTTACCCTAGTTTGACTATCTTTATACCTTGTTTACCACTGAATTTTTAGGTAGTACCTGCTATTGCTTTATGTGGTTATGGGTATGGAGATACATTTTATTCATGATTATACATTTATTATCAGTTTGTTAATTATTGTTCATGATAAGATCATTATGTTAATTGGAACATGGAGAACCATCCGGGAAAACAGTGCTACCACAAGGGTTTAATGGGACGGCCTTGGCTGACTAACTAGGAAAGCTAGTGGAGGACTACCTTACCCGAAAGGGGCAAGGGCAGTAGGGGAGTGGTCAGTGTAGGGAGGTCCTTGGGTTGATTTTGCTACGATGGCGGTCAGGCGAGGGATTCCTGCATTGGAGCTTCCTATAAACTGTAGCGGGTTTTCTGAAGCTAGTGGAACTTTCTAAAGGCCTCGTAGTGTTACCCTGCCTCGCCTCCTCGGTAGAGGTGTATGGGATTGGCCGTCTCTTGGCAGATGGGTAACATGACTTGTGGGTAAAGATGCGCAACCTCTGCAGAGTGTAAAACTGGTATACTAGCCGTGCTCACGGTCATGAGCAGCTCGGACACTCACATGATTAATTTATGGAACTAAATTCAATTTGTCATATGCATTGCATCGCTGGTGATGTTATTACTTTTGTTTTACTACTTAATTGGGTTGGTATTTACTTATACTTAGTAATTGCTAATAAAATTTTGACCAACTTTAAAAGCAATGCTCAGCTTCCACCATCCTCTTTGGTAAGCCTTACACTTCACATGAGCTCCCATCTTTGGCGAGTTCATACACATTATTCCCCACAACTTGTTGAGCTATGAACGTATGTGAGCTCACTCTTGCTGTCTCACACCCCCCACAGTTCAAGAACAGGTACTGCTGGATGAGGCGCATGGAGGATGCGGCGATGTGTTCGTGAGAGGTCTAGGCCATCGTCTCCCAGTCAATTTTGGGTTGCTAGACCGTTGTCTCCTTATAATGTAATTATTTATTCTGTATAGAACTCCTGTTATATAGTAAAGATGTGACATTCGATCCTGTGCCATGATTCATCATATGTGTGAGACTTGGTCCCAGCACACCTGGTGATTATGTTCGCGCCTGGGTCTTGGTGCCCCGAAACCCGGGTGTGACAGAAGTGGTATCAGAGGAATGTTGATTGTAGGACGAAACCTAGATAGAACTGAACAACCATTATCTACTTACCTTTGCTATTCTGATTCTTTCTAAACTTTTCTTAATCTTTTCTCATCTATTTCCGCTTTACTCTGATTATTCTTACCTTTTGTTTCTAAAGACAAATGTGGATTTCACACTTTGAAATCCTGTGCCTAAAGTGACCTTTAGGAATAGGAGACCTACTCATAGGAACAAAAAAACAAAATTATTTTTTTACAAGTATCTTTGTGCTGCAATGACTGCTCTTATGATACTTGTCTGATTTGGATCTTTGATTGAGTGTGAAGAGTTGTGGAGTAATGTCCATGAAATATAAATAAATAAAATTCGTAAGATAATAATAAAAAATCTAGATTATCCTCTATTAAAGTATATTTATTTTAAATAGATCCTCTTAGCTTAAAGGAATCTATCTTATCCTAATAGATTCATCTTATGTTAAGAAAAAAATATCTTATCATCATAAATTGTTTATAAGATAAACTAGACCAACTAAGAGTACCCCCACTAGAATATATTAAACTTAATAGATTCATCTTATCTTAAAAGATACTCATCTTATCTTATGTCACCCTAATAGATCTAACTGACCTCAAAAGATTCTACCTTATCCTCATGGATCCATCTTGCTCTAATCAGCATATTTATCCCACTCTAGAATAACAATCATGAGCTAATCCAAAATTTACTTAGATCTTAACTAGACAAATTCAGTCATATCCAACCTAATCTAGATTTTATCTAAACTATTATGATCTAATCTAGAGTAAGTTACTTAATGCTGGTATAAAAGATAAGGCCATACCCCTCGTGCACTTAAAACTAAACTAGTGCCTTAAACCAACTCAGCCACATGCATGAGATCTGATCCAACCAATAGAGTCTTGATGGATTGCATAATCTATCAACCCTCACCTAACATTAAACAAACTTTTGATCTACACCATGTAGTCTATATCATCGATATCTATCTTAACCATATTTCCTAACCCCGATGATATGCACTCACCGCAAATCAATGAGACCAAGACCGGAGGAGAAAATATCAACCTCGTCAAGGGAGGAGAGAAGTCAAACTCGATCTTCCGTTGTATTACCACCCAACAAGGAGTTCTTTCTCACCGGAAACTTTCTTATCCCAGGCTATTCTTGCCCTAACTTATCCATCTCTTACTCCACATAATAAGTAGTTGGATACCTATGCTCTCCTAATCACCCACTATTGACCAAAAAAACTCTGAATTTTTGAATCAATTATGGACTAAAAGCTGAATTGCAAACCACACCTTCTGTATCCCTTTTTTCTTACAAATCTCAAGGACGAGATTTCTGTTAAGGGGGGTAGGATTTGTAAAGCCCAAAATCCATATAGGAAAAAAAAACAGGATAAATAAATAAGTATACTTATATGTTAGTGTTTTGGGAATTATTTGATTTCCTTTTCTTTATGCATACTCAATTAAGGGAATTAAAGAAGTCAAATAGCAAATAAATAAATACAGAAATGTGCATCTCATGCTAAGGTTATTGTATTTTTGAATTTGGGTTTAAATTCATGAGACAAGTTTAAAGTTTGAAAATCAGAATTTGAAAATAAAAGAAAAAAAGGAAGAGAAGGAAAAAATACACATTATAATTACAAGATAATAACAATAAATAAATAATATTATTACAGACAGTAGAAGCATAATTCATGTAGACTTTTGTTGACATTTGAAATCTGGAGTTCAAATAAGAATTTGAATTTAGTTTGAATAATTGAAATGGGACATAGAAAAAAAAGAAGAAAAATAGGAAATTCATGCCTTGGGCCGAAATCACCCATTTGGCCCACTTATGTGAGCACCCAACCGGCCAGCTTGCCGACAAGTATGGCCCGCAGGTCAGCCATTCGCGGGGTCCGCACATCAGCCCGCTCGGCCAAACACTCCCTTACACTCGCTTGGTTACCACCACATGGGCCCATGCCGCCTGCACCTCTGCTCAAACAAATGCATGCTCGCCAGCCACTAATGGGTGGGACCAAAGCGTCAGCTCTTTCCCCTCCACGGTAACCAAACGAAGCCAGGGCTGCAGCCAAAAACAGAATCCGTGGAATCAGTAGAAAATTGAGCAGAATTCGGAAACGACCTGGGGGAAATCGGCCGGGGATTAGGGCTATTTTCGCGGGGTTGTTGGGATTTGACTCTGCCTGGTGGCTATATAGCCCGGGCCTCTCCCCGTTGAACAACCAGAGGAACGCTGGCGCCGGGATCCATGGCGGCAAATAGAGAGAGTGAGATGGCCGAGGGGGAAAGGGGGATAATGATGGTGCTCGGTGTGACCCGCTGGTGTCCCATCGTTGATCTACTCCTGGGCATGGGCGGGGCTATGGCTAATTGCTCATCGGTGGTGATACTTCGCCTTGGATTTATGGCGCGGCGTGAGCAGCACTGCCCGCATCATCATCTTCGGTAAGAAACCATCAATTGAGTCCACCTTAATCCCTTCTTCGCGTAGCACCATCAGGGAGAAAGGTTAGGTCGAGAGGGTAGCAAGATCAGCCTGCGCCGACATGATGCTTGCCGCAATGGAGATGAGCGCCGCTACACGTGCGCTTTTGATGGAAGAAAGCCCTGGCGCCGTTGGTTTGCAAATGAACGGTCGTGATTTGACCTAGTGGACACTGATTGGGACCCTTTGATCCACGCCCTTGATTCATGATCTGAGGGTTGGGGCCAACACGTGTCGTGGGCAAATATGGGGCCATCGATCCGTGATCCTACGATCGTAGTTGCTTACTGATTCTTTTTAAATGAGGATCGAATCCAGACCACTGGATCATAATCAGATGGCCCTAAACACTCCTTACCCCTTCGGCCTGGGACAATTGCAAAAGACCCCTCCAAGATTTTAGAAAATAACCCGCCATCCCTCCACTATAGGAAGACTTAGCAGTTAGGCCCCTGGCTTTTGCAGTTTAGTCCTGGAAACTATTTGTCACACCCGGTTTTAGAAGGCAAACCGAATGCGAACCTTGTATGTGCCAGGATCAGCAATTCACATACACAGCAGTTACATAACATGGACATCATCACATAGTGCTCAAATAGTATTAAAAAGGGAAATAATAGTCGATTACATCATATGTCTGAGACATCCACATAGTCTTTACAATAATCAAAGTGCGGAAAAGAAACGTAGATAAACGCGGCCTTCACAGGCAGCCGACTGGGGGTTTGCCGCTAACCCACGCCTAGAACTCGTCGTAGTCTTGGAACTCCTGGAAGTCTCCTTCCATGGCTACATCTTCTCCTAAGCAGTGGTTGCAATGCGGACAACCTGGGGGGGTTTGGTGTGTAGAGCAAGGGTGAGTACACATCAACATACTCAGCAAGTATCATGTTTGGCTGTAGTGGACTAGCTTTATGTGGGGTTAAGTCAAGCAGTTGCTTTTAGTTGGTCAGATTGTTATTACTAGTAGAGAAAGCCAAGTTTTAGGATTAACCCACGTTATTAACCCAAGCGTACTCCTTTCCAAATGGAAAGAATAGCACTTACCATTACCAGAGTCAGTACCAAGAACCATCAACCTCGTTGCCACCTGTAATGCGAACATTTCTGATCAAGTACCACTAATCACTGGAGCTCCCTTGGCCGCTCATAACCGCGAGCACGGCTGATATATCAGTTTTCAAACACTCTGCAGAGGTTGTGCACTTTACCCACAAGCCGTGATTTCCCTTTCTGCTCGGAGATCATGACTCTCCATTGATCACTACCAGGTGACGCAGCAGGATATCACTACGTAGCCTTTAAAAGATTCCCCGGGGCTGTAGCCGCCCGTTAGGTTTCCTAAATGTACCGCACTCCTCCCCAAGGGACAAATCAACCTTGGCAGAGCGAGCCGCATACACCGAGCCCCATTGACGGCACAACGGCTAAGCGAACTACACCCCGGTTCCTCTAATTACTCAGCTAAGGGCGTCCCACTCCACCCTCATGGTTGCACTATTTTCTCAGGCGGTCATCCAACGAATAGGTCCTTACGGAGAGGCACTCGAGAAACCGCTCGAGCCCCCTTGAAGGCCACAAGTATAACATCATAATAAAAGAGGGGGAAAATAGCGTATCATAGATAATTCTCATCATGTTCGTTGATTAATGTTAAGGCAATAGCATAAAGCTAACCAATAATAATCCGACCCAAATAGGTAAACAAGGACAAGGATAACAAAAGCTAGTCAATCCTTAGGTATAAATATGTAATACGGGAGGTGAATTAAAGAATGTATAGGACAGAGATAGGTCAAGGGACACTTGCCTCCACCAACCGACTGCTGCTCAGGGGCTTCTCCTGTGGGTTCTTCAGACTCCTCAACCAGATCGTTCTCTATGCGAGCGCAAACATACATACATCCACACATTTAATACAAAAGAACAATACACAATACAATAGAATGCAGTAAATAAACAGACGTTCCATGCGGGTTCGCAATTAAGGATAAGAGAGAAAGAGAAAAAGACAGTCGAGAAACGATCACGTTACATGATTATGAATTAAATTACTCGCTCAATGGAAGGGAATTAATTTGGACACTACGTTTTAGCATAAAGTAAAGTCAAGTTCCACATTTAATTATTATAAACAATTGAAGGTGAATGAAAGGGAGTGGTCGCATGTCGAGACGTACGACACGACAATTAGATTGAATTTAAGAAGTAAACGACTCGCCGTGCGACAGAGCGCACAACGAGACACTTGCACTAATTTTAAAGAGACGTTAAGCATCGCGCGACAAAGCGCACGACGACTTACGCCAACAGGGCTGAGTTTAAAGTGGAATGTCGCGCGTCTGGACGCGCGACATCGCACCTCAAACAACCTGAACTTAAAATAGATCGTCGCGCGACGAAGCGCGTGACACAACACTTTAATGAATATAAACTAAAAGAATCGTCACGCGATGAAGCGCGCGACGTAGCACATTAATAAACACAAATTTAAATTGAGTCGTCGCGCGACGAAGCGTGCGACACAACACATTAATAGAATCTGAAATTAGACAAATTCGTCGCGCGACGAAGCACGCGACGCAGCACACTAACTAACGGAGTTTGAAATTAGCTACAACCAAAAATAATCACCGCGCGCGTGGGTTTGCGCACGCGAGAACGCGTTAGGGGGTAAACAGGGCTACGCGAGTCGCGCTAGGGCCGGGATGCCGCGCGCAGGGGCCGAGCCGCCGCGCCGGGGCAGAGGGCCACGCCGGGGGCCACGCCGCGCTGGGGGGCCGAGCCGGGGCCGCGCAGGGCCACACCGCGCCGGGGGCGTAGGCCGCGCCGCCACGCGAGCAGGGGAGGGCGGGGCCGCGCCGCCGCGCGAGCAGAGAGGGCAGGGGCGCGCGTAGCAGTGAGAAGAGGAGGGAGAGGGAGAGAGAGAGAGGAGAAGGGAGGGGAGCTCACCTCAGGATCCAACTCCGACGATCACCGTCTCCAAAACCTAGGGCACCACGGGGAGAGAGAGGTGGAAGAGGGAGAGGGAGGTTGCTGCGCGGGAAATCCAAATGAGAGAGGGAGAGGAGGAGGGGGCGCATGGGGGGGTGTGGGGCGCCAGGGGGGCGCAGGGCCGGGCCGGGCTGGGCTACTTCACGGATCAAAGCCCATGACACGCACGACCATCAAACAGACTCCAATCGCGAACCAAAAACCGAGACGGAACGAGATGAACACGCAACATCAGATAAAGAAATGTGCTTCGGCATGATGCAACACCCATGACACTTAGGTTTTATTCATACACGACACGGACACCTGTCACTATACTGGTTTGAAATTGGGAGGAAGGAGTGAAACGGGGAAGAGAAAAGAGAGTAACGCCGAAATTTGGTGAGAGAAAAGAAGAAAAAATTCTACCCCCAAATTCAGGGCATTACAAACCTATCCCCCTTAAAAGAATCTCGCCCTCGAGATTCAGGGTTGGCTAGCAAAGAGCTCAGGGTATTTAGCCACCAGATCATCTTCGCGCTCCCAGGTTGCTTATTCTTCAGAGTGATGACTCCATCTGACTTTGCACATTCTGATGGTCTTCCTTCGGGTGACTCTGTCTGCAGTTTCAAGGATCTGCGCTGGTTTCTCTGTGTAGGTCAAATCCTCTTGGACTTTAAGACCTTCAACCGACAATTGCTCTTCTGGCACACGCAAACACTTCTTCAACTGAGACACATGAAAGACATCATGCACATCAGACAAATTTTCTGGCAAACTGAGCTGATAGGCCACTTCTCCACGCCTTGCGAGGATTTGATACGGACCGATGTAGCGGGGTGCTAGCTTGCCTTTGACTCTGAATCCTCTGACTCCTCTAATCGGTGACACTTTCAGATAGACAAAATCTCCAACCTCGAAGCTCAGCTCTCTTCTTCTTGTGTCTGCATAACTTCGCTGCCTTGATTGCGCTATCTTCAAATTTTCTCGGACCATCTTGATGTTCTCTTCAGCTTCAAGCAAAACGTCTGGCCCGAACACTTGCTTTTCTCCAGGTTGATCCCATTGCAAGGGAGTTCTACAACTCCTCCCATAAAGCGCCTGAAATGGTGACATCTTCAAGCTGGCCTGGTAACTGTTGTTATAGGAAAATTCTGCATAAGGTAGCTTTTTATCCCATCCGGACTGATCTTGCAACGCACAGGCTCTCAACATGTCTTCAAGGATTTGATTGGTTCTTTCAGTCTGACCATCTATCTGCGGATGATAAGCTGAACTGAAATTCAGATGTGTGCCCAAAGCTTCATGCAACTGCTGCTAGAAATGAGAGGTGAACTGCGTTCCTCTGTCTGACACTATCTTCTTTGGCACACCATGAAGACAAACAATCTGGGACATGTACAATTCTGCCAATACTGCACTGCTGTAGTTGGTCTTGACAGGTATGAAGTGGGCTGACTTGGTTAAGCGGTCCACCACTACCCAAATGGAATCGTAGCCGGCTCGAGTGCGAGGCAATCCGACTATGAAGTCCATACCGATTTCATCCCATTTCCACTGAGGAATTTGCAACAGTTGCAACAATCCAGCTGGTCTCTGGTGCTCTGCCTTGATCCTTCGACAACTATCACACATAGCCACATGCTCTGCGATTTCCCTCTTTATTCCGTACCACCAGAATTTCTTCTTCAGATCCTGATACATCTTCTCACTTTCCGGGTGAATCGAATATGCTGTCTCATGAGCTTCCTTGAGGATCAACTCCCGAATAGACTGGACATTAGGAACGCACAACCGGTCTTTGAACCATATCACACCTTCTACATCCTCCCGAAAATCTTTGCCTCTGCCATCTAGAATCAATCGCCGGATCTCACTGATCTTCTCATCATTCTTCTGCGCTTCTTTGATTTCCCGCTCCAGGGTAGGTTCCAACTCAATGGTGACTCCTCGCGAATTATTCAGAAATCTGAGACTCAACCTGTCAAACTATTTGGCCAACTCATAAGGCATCGGACGAGCGACCATCAGATTGATCTGACTCTTCCTGCTCAAAGCATCTGCCACTACGTTCGCTTTGCCTAGATGGTAATGGATCTCCAACTCATAGTCTTTGATCAACTCTAACCATCTCCGTTGCCTCATATTCAACTCTGTCTGAGTGAATATGTACTTCAGACTCTTGTGGTCCGTGTAAACATCACATTTCTGTCCATACAGATAGTGCCTCCATGTCTTCAATGCGTGAACCACTGCTGCCAACTCTAGGTCATGGATTGGATAATTCTGCTCATGAACCTTCAGCTGTCGGGACGAGTAAGCCACAACTCTTCCCTCTTGCATCAACACGCATCCCAAACCTGTGTAACAAGCATCGCAATACACCGAGAAGGGCTTGTGCACATCAGGCAAGACTAAGATAGGCGGTGTAGTCAACTTCTCTTTCAGCGCTTCAAAGGCCTCTTGGCATTTCTGTGTCCACTTGAACTCAACTTTGTTGCCTAGCAAAGCTGTCATTGGTTTCGCAATCTTCAAAAATCCTTCAATGAATCGCCGATAATATCCGGCCATTCCAATAAAGCTCTTGATTCCTCGAGCATCTGTTGGCGCTTTCCAGTTCAGAATGTCTGCCACTTTCTTCGGATCCACAGCCAATCCTTCTTTGTTGATTATGTGACCCAAGAACAGGACTTCACTAATCCAGAACTCACACTTGCTCAACTTTGCATACAGCCGGTGCTCTCGCAATCTCTGCAATACCATCCTCAAATGATTTGCATGCTCTTCTTCGCTTTGTGAATATATCAGAATATCCTCAATAAATACCACCACGAACTTGTCAAGATAGTCCATGAATACACTATTCATCAGATTCATGAAGAAGGCTGGTGCATTTGTTAGACCGAAAGACATCACCGTGAACTCATACAACCCATACTTAGTAATGAATGCCATCTTCGGAATGTTTGAAGGTCGAATCCTGAGCTGATGATAACCTGACCTCAGATCTATCTTGGAGAACACGCTGGCTCCTCTCAACTGGTCAAATAGGTCTTCTATTCTGGGCAAGGGGTACTTGTTCTTAATTGTGACCTCATTCAGAGCTCGATAATCGATACACATCCTTTTGGTGCCATCTTTCTTCTCCACAAATAGGACAGGGGTGGCCCAAGGCGAGGTGCTTGGCCGATTGTAACCTTTCTCTGACAGCTCATCAATCTGCTTCTTAAGTTCAACCAACTCTGGTCCGGATATTTTGTAAGCTCTCTTAAAGATGGGGGCGGTGCCAGGAAGAAGCTCTATAGCAAACTCAACTTTCCGCTCTGGTGGCATACCTGGTAAGTCCTTTGGAAACACGTCTGGGAACTTGGACACAACCTTGATACTCTCAATTGGGTCTGCTTCCCTGCTATCGACAGCCATCTGAAAACAACTTCCTTTCTTTGGCTCAGGTGGGACTAACTCGGTCACCACTTCCTCTCCTAGTGGGGACACCAACTTGATTGTCCTCTTATCACAACTGATAACTGCCTGATACTTATCTAGCCAATTCATCCCTAGAATGACATCTATTCCCTGAGTACCCATTACTATGAGATTAGCGGGAAACGCTATCCCCCTTATTTCCACACTTACATTCAAACAAATGTTATCGGCTCGAATTCTACCACCAGCTGAGTCAATTTGAATGGGGGTTGACATGGTAGTTATTGGAAGATTATGTGCTTCTACCCATGATGCAGTAATGAAAGAATGCGTTGCTCCAGTATCAAATAACACTTCTGCAATATGGGAGTCGACTGGGAACATACCTACTATCATGCCGGGGGTCTCCTGAACTGCTTCAGCCTCCAAGTGGTTCAGTCTCCCATGATTATAACGCGGCTGAGAGCGGTTGCCTGCTCTAGGCTGAGACACATTCTGCTTTGCTGGGGCATTGGGGCCTGACTGCTTCTGGGCTGCCTTCTTCGGACATTGCATCACCTAATGGCCTTGCTCTCCACAGTGGAAACATGCTCTTTTTCCAACCTGAGCTGGTGTTGTTTGATTATTCTGCTGGTTTGCTGGGGCAGGAAGAAGAGGTGCCTGCTGATTCTACCTCTGGAACCGACCTCCTCCTGACTGATTGTTCTGACGATTCTGATACTGATGCTGAGGAAACTGTCTTTGGAACTGCTGCTGCTGCTGAGGTCGACGCTGGTTCTGCCTGAACTGCTGAGGTTGATTGCCTGAGAAACAAGGACGATTGCTGCTTCTAGGCTGGGGTCCACTGATCTTGCGCTTGCGATCCTCCATCTCCTTACGCTTCCTCTCTGTCATGATTGCTTTGTCAATCAGGTGCTGGAATGTCGGGAAGGTGTGATTCATCAGCTGGTACTACAGAGGGTCAACCAAGCCTCTCAGGAAACGATACTGTCGCTTGGCGTCGGTGTTGACATCTTCAGGAGCATAGCGAGACAACTGCAGAAACCTGTCCCGGTACTCACTGACAGACGATGACCCTTGCTTGAGGGCCAGGAACTCCTCCTTCTTCACTGTCATCAGACCTGCGGGAACATGGTACTGACGAAAGCTACCTTTGAATTCTTCCCAGGTGATGGTGTCGGGGTTGGCATGGGTGGTGAGATAAGACTCCCACCAGGACTAAGCTGCTCCCCTCAACAGACGGGGACCATATAGGACTTTCTCCCTATCATCGCACTAAGCGGTATGCAACTCCCGCTCCATAGTGCGCAGCCAGTCTTCAGCATCCATAGGATCAGAAGAGTGAGCAAACGTTGGGGGATGACCTCTCATGAATTCAGCACGCTTGTCCCTAGGCATCTGAGGCATTTAAGGCTGAGGTGGTGGCTGCTGCTGCTGCTGCCGAATGGCGGCCAGAGTCTGACCAATGGCTTGAACTGCCTGAGTCTGCATCAGGAACATCTGCTCGATCGACATCGGGGGCGGGGGCGGCAGCTGCTGCTACTGGGGTGCCTCATCCTGCTGAGCTGCTTGCTCCTGCTGAGCACGCCTTCCTCCTCTGCGCCTGTTTTCTGACATCTGCAGAATGCAATCACACATTAGAACTGACCTTGCAAATCTTGCAGCATAAGAAAAGAGTATAGAATTCTTCAACAATGTTGAACAGGTGAACATCTTCACTGATCTCCAACACAGACCAACACAGCATCTCAGATAAAGAGGAAAGTGGAATAAAAGGTTTCCCAACTAAATAGCTAATTCCATTAACATATAACAGGTAAACCAAAATGCAGGGGATACCCACATCCTGGTGACAGTCATTACAAAGATCCAAATCAAACATAATTCATCATGACAAACATAAATGCACAGGATATAGCAAACTACCCTGTCTAACTAAGACTAACTAAAAGCGAGACTAATGCTAAGACTGTAGCTTCTATGTATATATTTCGTATTAATTACAAGATCCGACTCTAACAATCTATGGTTCTAAATTTATCTTGGTCTTGCATTCGGGGTTGCCATAAGACTGGTGTCCACGCCGAGGTGAGCGATACGGGTGCTGAGTCCCGACGGGAGCGGGGGAACCATCATCCAGGTGACGACGTTCCGCGCGCTCAGCCCGCAGCTGGGCGATCTCAGCACGAGCCCTACTCAGCTCATCTAGTGCATGGTCCAGCTCCGTGTTTAGCACGGCGGCTAGGTTGACTGTGCTGCTCAACCTAGGATTGTCCTCACCAACAGGTGAGATAATCACACCTCTTGTGCTGCCAGATGGACGGCGGGGGTAATACTTCAGGTTGAGACCATCGGCTACCCCGCCGAGAACTGAGCAGTAGTGCGAAAGCACACGCCGTGCGGCATCTTGCATGGCCGCCTCAGCTGAGTCCCGCTCAGAGATGGAATAGTGTTCTGAGCAGACCTCCGCACCCCGGAGACTGTTCTCCGGAGGGCGCACCAAGCAGGTCGCCTCCCAGCGGTCCGGGTAGACCCCGCGACTATGCTGGTAGACCACAGAGCAATACTCGATGGACCAAGTACGCCGGTTAAGTGCCCGACGTAGTAGGGTGTCGAGCGCATCGTGGAAGTGGCACCTGCGAGCAGCGTCGCGAGTGATGGGTCGAGCAACCCATCCTTTCGGCTCCTGGTCAGCAGAAAAGTCAGTGTCGTGGCTCGAGCTGTCGTCGCCACCTCCGTCGTCTGGGTCTCCTCCAGTAGCTACTCCAGGGACTCGGGCGCTCAGTGGTGGTGCAGGGGGCGCCTCCAGGGGGAGCACAGAGGAGCAGCTCCTCACAGACTCTATCTCCTGCTGGAGCGAGAAAGAAGAGCCCTGCTGCTCCTGTCGTTGATGCTCCTGCTCCTCATGAAGGCGGCGGTGCAGCCTCTCCAAATGGCTAGACTGACCAGCCACGGGACGGCGAAGTGGACGCTCCGCGAGACAAGAGGGTAAGAAGGGGATGACAGACTTCCGTGCGGTGTGTCTAAGACGAGCCATCTACAAAAGACACCGTAAGCATAAGAATGAGAACAGAACAAATATGACCAGCAAGTAATGAACCATAAATAAATGAAGGATTAAAATAAAACACAATTTTCAGCAAGGTATAATATATAGTAGAACATAGGTTTGGTCGATATGACCAACTTTTGAAGGGATACCAAAGTCAAGGCAGGGACAAAGGTCTATAATCCTTAGAACGACCATTCTACTCTAGGTTAGCGGTCCTACAGTCAGCACGACTTTGATACCACCTATGTCACACCCGGTTTTAGAAGGCAAACCGAATGCGAACCATGTACGTGCCAGGATCAGCAATTCACGTACATAGCAGTTACATAACATGGACATCATCACACAGTGCTCAAATAGTATTAAAAAGGGAAATAATAGTCGATTACATCATATGTCTGAGACATCCACATAGTCTTTACAATAATCAAAGTGCGAAAAAGAAACGTAGATAAACGCGGCCTTCACAGGCAGCCGACTGGGGGTTTGCCGCTAACCCATGCCTAGAACTCGTCGTAGTCTTGGAACTCCTGAAAGTCTCCTTCCACGGCTTCATCTTCTCCTGAGCAGTGGTTGCAATGTGGACAACCTGGGGGGGGGGGTTGGTGTGTAGAGCAAGGGTGAGTACACATCAACATACTTAGCAAGTATCCTGTTTGGCTGTAGTGGACTAGCTTTATGTGGGGTTAAGTCAAGCAGTTGCTTTAAGTGGTTAGATTGTTATTACTAGTAGAGAAAGCCAAGTTTTAGGATTAACCCACGTTATTAACCCAAGCGTACTCCTTTCCAAACGGAAAGAATACCACTTACCATTACCAGAGTCATTACCAAGAACCATCAACCTCGTTGCCACCTGTAATGCGAACATTTCTGATCAAGTACCACTAATCACTGGAGCTCACTTGGCCGCTCATAACCGCGAGCACGGCTGATATATTAGTTTTCAAACACTCTGCAGAGGTTGTGCACTTTACCCACAAGCCATGATTTTCCTTTCTGCCCGGAGATCATGACTCTCCATTGATCACTACCAAGGTGACCCAGCAGGATATCATAACGTAGCCTTTACAAAGATTCCCCAGGGCTGTAGCCGCCCGTTAGGTTTCCTAAATGTACCGCACTCCTCCCCAAGGGACAAATCAACCTTGGCAGAACGAGCCGCATACACCGAGCCCCATTGATGGCACAACTGCTAAGCGAACTACACCCCGGTTCCTCTAATTACTCAGCTAAGGGCGTCCCACTCCACCCTCATGGTTGCACAGTTTTCCTGGGCGGTCATCCAACGAACAGGTCCTTACGGAGAGGCACTCGAGAAACCACTCGAGCCCCCTTGAAGGCCACAAGTATAACATCATAATAAAAGAGGGGAAAACAGCGTATCATAGATAATTCTCATCATGTTCGTTGATTAATGTTAAGCAATAGCATAAAGCTAACCAATACTATTCCGACCCAAATAGGTAAACAAGGACAGGGATAACAAAAGCTAGTCAATCCTTAGGTATAAATATGTAATGCGGGAGGTGAATTAAAGAATGTATAGGACAAAGATAGGTCAAGGGACACTTGCCTCCACCAAGCGACTGCTCCTCAGGGGCTTCTCCTGCGGGTTCTTCGGACTCCTCAACCAGATCGTTCTCTATGCGAGCGCAAACATACATACATCCACACATTTAATACAAAAGAACAATACACCATACAATAGAATGCAGTAAATAAACAGACGTTCCACGCGGGTTCACAATTAAGGCTAAGAGAGAAAGAGAAAAAGACAGTCGAGAAACGATCACGTTACATGATTATGAATTAAATTACTCGCTCAATGGAAGGGAATTAATTTGGACACTATGTTTTAGCATAAAGTAAAGTCAAGTTCCACATTTAATTATTATAAACAATTGAAGGTGAATGAAAGGGAGTGGTCGCACGTCGAGATGTACGACACGACATTTAGATTGAATTTAAGAAGTAAACGACTCGTCGCGCGACAGAGCGCACAACGAGACACTTGCACTAATTTTAAAGAGACGTTAAGCATCGCACGACGAAGCACACGACGACTTACACCAACAGGGCTGAGTTTAAAGTGGAATGTCGCGCGTCTGGACGCACGACATCGCACATGAAACAACCTGAAATTAAAGCCGTGCGAGCAGGGGATGGGGCGGGGCCACGGCGCGCCGGGCAGGGGAGGGGGCTGGGCCGCGCCGCCGCGCGAGCAGGGGAGGGCGGGGCCACCGCCGCACGAGCAGGGGAGGGCGAGGCCGCGCCGCGGCGAGCAGGGAGGGCAGGGGCGCGCGTAGGGGGGGAGAAGAGGAGGGAGAGGGAGACATAGAGGAGAAAAGAGAGGAGGGGAGCTCACCTCGGGATCCAACTCAGGCGATCACCATCTCAAAAACCTAGGGCACCACGTGGAGAGAGAGGTGGAAGAGGGAGAGGGAGGTTGCTGCGCGGGAAATCCAAATGAGAGAGGGAGAGGAGAAGGGGGCGCATGGGGGGTGTGGGGCGCCAGGGGCGCGCAGGACTGGGCCGGGCTGGGCTACTTCGTGGATCAAAGCCCACGACACGCACAACCATCAAACAGACTCCAATCGCGAACCAAAAACCGAGACGGAACGAGATGAACACGCAACATTAGACAAAGAAATGTGCTTCGGCATGATACAACACCCATGACACATAGGTTTTGTTCATACACGACACGGACACCTGTCACTATACTGGTTTGAAATTGGGAGGAAGGAGCGAAACGGGGAAGAGAAAAGAGAGTAACGCCCGAATTTGGTGAGAGAAAAGAAGAAAAAATTCTACCCCCAAATTTAGGGCGTTACACTATTTATGGTATAAAAGTTAAATATAAAAATGTATAGAAATTTAGATAATTTATATTAAATCCATTTTAGCTCCAAATTGATCCGTTCCAGTTGCAATAATTTTGTTTTAATATTGTCTACCACTTAGTACCTCTGTTTAGCAATGAAACATGAATTAAAATTATTCATCTAAATTAATCTATACCATGTACTCAATAACTTCATAAATACATAACTCAATAACTGTAACTCCGTTTTGATCCATTCTAGTTGCATTAGTCTCACAATAATATTTATTATCATCTGGTAACTTTGTTTTGTCTTGAAATATAGGTTAAAATGTTGCACTTAGTCTATTCTATATTTAACCACATGGATCTTCGGAAAACCATAACTTCATAACTGTAACCCCAAATTTACTGGTTCTTGATCCCACGATCTCATAGCGACGCGTAGATTATTATTATACAGTTTGTTCTTATGCATGGTGTAATGTTAATTTTGTCTATACACTGTTTATTTGTATTGCTACGACTAGCGTGAGGTCACAAGTCACCTGATGAGCTAGTTGGTACCTGGAATCTCAAGTGCCAGGCAAGTTGTGCCCTTAATCACTTCTTTTTACCCACTCATGTTCTAGTTAATCATAATGATCTGCATAGGTTAATTTTGATGGACCCAATATGTTACCCTAGTTTGACTTTCTTTATACCTTGTTTACCACTGAATTTTTGGGTAGTACCTGCTATTGCTTTTTGTGGTTATTGGTATGGAGATACATTTTATTCATGATTATACCTTTATTATCAGTTTGTTAATTATTGTTCATGATAAGATCATTATGTTAATTGGAACATGGAGAACCACCCGGGAAAACAGTGCTACCACAAGGGTTTAATGGGACGCCCTTGGCTGACTAACTAGGAAAGCTAGTGGAGGACTACCTTACCCGAAAGGGGCAAGGGCAGTAGGGGAGTGGTCAGTGTAGGGAGGTCCTTGGGTTGATTTTGCTGCGATGGCGGTCAGGCGAGGGATTCCTGCATTGGAGCTTCCTATAAACTGTAGCGGGTTTTCTGAAGCTAGTGGAACTTTCTAAAGGCCTCGTAGTGTTACCCTGCCTCGCCTCCTCGGTAGAGGTGTATGGGATTGGCCGTCTCTTGGCAGATGGGTAACATGACTTGTGGGTAAAGATGCGCAACCTCTGCAGAGTGTAAAACTGGTATACTAGCCGTGCTCACGGTCATGAGCAGCTCGGACACTCTCATGATTAATTTATGGAACTAAATTCAATTTGTCATATGCATTGCATCGCAGGTGATGTTATTACTTTTGTTTTACTACTTAATTGGTTGGTATTTACTTATACTTAGTAATTGCTAATAAAATTTTGACCAACTTTAAAAGCAATGCTCAGCTTCAACCATCCTCTTTGGTAAGCCTTACACTTCACATGAGCTCCCATCTTTGGCGAGTTCATACACATTATTCCCCACAACTTGTTGAGCTATGAACGTATGTGAGCTCACTCTTGCTGTCTCACACCCCCCCTCACAGGTCAAGAATAGGTACCACTGGATGAGGCGCATGGAGGATGCGGCGATGTGTTCGTGAGAGGTCTAGGTCATCATCTCCCAGTCAACTTTGGGTTGCTAGACCATTGTCTCCTTATAATGTAAATATTTATTTTGTATAGAACTCCTGTTATATATTAAAGATGTGACATTCGATCCTGTGCCATGATTCATCATATGTGTGAGACTTGGTCCCAGCACACCTGGTGATTATGTTCGCGCCTAGGTCTTGGTGCCCCGAAACCCGGGTGTGACAAATTGGCACAAGTAATAGTAAGAAGTTTTCTTTTAAAAAATCAGTAATAGTTCAAGCAGAATACAAAAAATCTAATTTCAACAAAACTCAAATGCAATTTTTTATCAAAAAGATATTATCGGTCTGTATTCTACTGTGATCCGCCTAAGAGGGTCGAGATATGATCCGTATCTGAGTCCGGGTATTCAGTGTCAGATCTTTTTATTCGTATTCGTTTACTTAAAGTTTGATATTTAAGATGTTGATATCCATTCAAATCTTATCCGACACAACTTGATGATATTTGTATCCAATATGAGATTGAAAACAAAAATATGAAAAAATATGGAACAAGTAATATACGACCATATCCGATTCATATCCCTAGTTACAATCACCATTTTAATAAAAATGACAGTTATTGTAGATATGTTATGCATAGAAATAAGGTAAGTGCATCTCCAACCAAGCCGTAAATGAGTGTCTTATCTTAAAATATAGGGCGTGACTCATAAAAACAACTCTAACAATGCTTTATTTTATATTTTTTCCAAAAAGATATAGGGCAGACCATGAAGGGACCCAAATATATATACTACATCTTGGATACTTGTTTCCTGCATCATCTCAATAATTTGTTTTTTAATAATGCAATTTATTTTCTAAAATACATGATTTAGGGTATAAATTGTTGGGGTCGTATTCTTTTGAAGGTCCTCAGCACCTAGATAACATTTGTTCTCTATTCTACTTCTAAGTGTCACAGGTGCTCATACAAAAAGCACCTTTAGATGCAGCAGTTACGAACGAAGGTACAAGCTTCGGGATAGCATCATATGGGGATGGATGACAAAGCTGGAAGAAGCCGAAGTAGGTGTCACACCCGGTTCTAGGGGCAAAATCGAATGCATAGCATATGTGTGCCAAGATCCATTTTCACACATACGTTGACGTCAAAAGTGTAATATATCAAAAGACAATGCAATAAAGGCATAAAAGGGAGTAGAGTAACTTTATTACATTATCCAGATCATAGTATCTTAACAAGTATCATTATCAAAGTACGGCGGAATTAAACATGGACACTCTTCCACAGGAAGGTGACTGGCGCATTGTTAGACTCAATATTCATCAACGTCACCTGCAATGTCTTCGACATCACCCTCTGATCAAAATATAAGCAATGGGTGAGCTCACTTATGGTCGGGGCTCAGCAAGTGGGAGGAATAATGTAAAGTTAAAAAGATAGGCTATGGACAAGCGGTAAGTATTTTAGTTGGTCAACATTTTATTAGCAACACCTGACTTACTAATTGTAAGTGTATCCCAAAATTCCTAATTAAACATAAGTACATGATTATATCTCAAAACACTTAAGTGAAATCACTTAAGCAAACCACCTATGGATCATCGGATCACAATTTATTTTCCATCTTTAAGTTCAATTATCATGTGAGGGTCTAGGTTGTTCTTAACCGTGAGCACGGATGGCATATCAGTTTTATACTCTGCAAAGGTGGTACAACTTTACCCACAAGCCGTGTATCCCATCTAGCCTGGGTTGATCGGACCCGTAAACACTTCCTAGGTGAATGGCTAGGGATCCACTATGAGGCTTTCACAAAATATCCTTAGTACAAAGCCACCCGCTAAGGTTTCCACGTCAGTATTGATGGCCCTTAGGGTGAGGTAACTTAGCCAAGACTACCACCCCATGTTAACATGAGCTGCCACCAAACCACTGCTGCCCCCTCTTGCCCATCTTTCAGGTAGAGTTGCACTCGTGGTTGCACTGTTATCCTGGGTGGTCTCTCCATATTTCATTTAATATAAAATGATCTTGTTTAACCATCAGGTGAACATCATAATATAAATTTTATTTTTGGAACATTAGTATAATTAACGAGTGACATCATAATTATGAAGTTGAGCGGTAGCACAAATTGCTAAGCATAGTATTTATCCCAGGGTAATCAATGAATAGGGTTGGTAATTCTAGGAAATTCCTATTTAGGCAAATCCCATCAAATTATGAAAATATCTAAAAAGTAAACATTATTGTATGCATTACTTGGGTACAAATAGAAATGCAGAGGGAGAATCCACTTGTCTTGCTTGAACGTGTCCTGCGGGTCGTCCTCGAACGAGTTTGGTTCGTCTACCTCACAGTCAACTTCTAACATTGATTCGTGTATCGTATGTACAAAAGAATACATACGCCAAATAAATAAACATACACCATTACATGGGTAACATTCACCATTACATAAACAATCACATATCACGCAACTATACTTATAAATAATGTCTAAATCATAACTATTTTATTAATCCACTAAATTATCCACTTTGAGTTATCATTGGTGAAAATTATATGGGTATGTGACTACGAAGCTTTTTTATCTAATATAGATAAAATGACTTAACCATTTTTTACGAAAAATAATTACTAATTAATTATTTTCTTTATGACTAATAATAATCCTTTGGGTTTTATCCTTTCCTTTCTAAATAGAAATTATACGTCTTGCTAAAATGTTTATTTATAAATAACATAACATTAATATTCTAAGAATTAATGTAAATTACTAATTTCAGACTTTAGTAACATAATCATGGTTATTTTTTTATGAATATATATTTTACTAATTCTAAGTGATTAAGCGACATACGTACGAATACTTATATCTTGATTAGTGAAAATCTATATTTAACCTAACCATCAAGACGTGGCCTATTGCCTCTTTCATTTTCTATATTGGTAAAACTTATACTTAAACCACTATTAACATAATATCATTTTATGCGCTAAAATGAGAAGTTAGTCGCAAACATTTCTAGTTCTACATCACAAAATTAAAGAATCGTGACATAAGCTATTTATTTTTTGAAATATAAAAATAATGTCCATATCCAAAATACTATTGTTGGGGTTGATTCACAATTACACGTATTCTTTGAGGAGTAGCACGTAAGATTTTAGGACTTCTTTTAAATACATTTGTACTACAGAAAATACAGGAATAATTTATAGAAAACTGGAGGGCCAAAAATGTAAAATGGCTTTCTTCTACCTTGAGCTTGTGCTTGTGTGCAGGGAGCTCGACCGGGAGGGAGTCTCAACGGGGGTGTTTGGTCGAGCAGGGAGCAGGACAGGGGGTGGCGCGGTGTTGGGTGGGACTCCGGTGCGGTGGTTCCAGAGGGCTCCGGCGAGCAGGGCGTGGTGGCGAGCTCCGACGAAGGGGCTGGGAAAGATGTGGCGGCGAGCCAAGGAAGAGTGAGGAGGGAGCGTGGGTAGGGGAGGGAGAGAGGAGCGCTTGGCTGGCCCTTTTATAGAGAGAGGGAGGGGAAGAGGAAGGGGCGCCAGGGAGAGAAGAAAATGGTCGTCCATCAACGGCCATATCGGTGGCGGTGGCAGTTTCTCTCCAATAATGGTGAGGATAAGTGGGGGAGGGATAGGAGGAGGTGATGGCGGTAGTTTCTGGCGCGCAGGGAGAGGATGCGTCGGTACGGGTCGGCTCGAGGCAGGGAGGTCGAGCGGCGCGGGCAGGCCAAGCGAGGATGCCAACGTGCGTCGCGGTGGCACAGGTGCAGGCGCGCGGGCGCGCCCCACGTGAGGAGGGAAAAGGGGGCTGGGTGGGCCCTTCCTGCAAGTAAGAGGGAGTGAGGGAGTGGAGGCGGCTGGGCCTCTGGTGGGCCGAAATCGCTTAGCCGATTAGGGTTTCAGCTTTCTCTTTTTCTTCTTCTTTTCATTAGAAATATAAATAAATATATTTTTAAATATTTCTAAAAATCATAATAATTATACCAAAATATTTATAACTAAAATATTTATTATATATATTTAACCAATATTTCTATGTTAATTAATTGCCTTTCAATATAAAAGAAATTCTACAAAAACAACCACAAATCGAATATGAGCAAACAAAAATTATTCTAAAGGCAAATAAAATTAAACACTTGAAAGAAAACTTATTTACTATTATTACTACTAATATTCTAAGTGCACTATTTTTAGTTGATGGTTTTTGAGGTGTTACAGGATGTCTTCAACAGTTTGTTCACCAAGATTGCAGAAGGAAAAGACGCCATTGCCCTCCGCATGTTTAATCACTATACGACGGTTCATTTTCAGCAACATACGGTTGGTCGCTAAAATCGCCTTCAGCGACCTATGGTTGGTCGATAAAAACCTTTAGCGACCCATAACGATGGTTGTTGTAAGTGCCGCCGCTAAAGGCTTTAGCGACCGACCGTCCGTCGCTAATATTGTATTTTTAGCGACTAACTGTGGGTTGCTGTATTATAGATTTAGCGACCAACTATGAGTCCTTATACTATACATTTAGTAACAGAATGTTGCCCCTAGTTATAGTCGTTATTAATAATAATATACCATTAATTAGCATTCAACAACTGTTATATATACAAAAGCATCATATATCACCAATTTTTATACACAATCACATAGATATAAAAATTAATTAGTATTGTGCAATGATAGATCGACGTCACAAAAACACAAGCACTAGAATATTATTAGATCATTCACAAAAACAACACAATTATATAATTCACAAAAGCTAGCACCACAGCTAGATCAAGCACCACAACAAAATCATTCACAAAACCTACACATGTTATTATGGTTTGCACATATTTGCAAACACTTTACAAAATCATTCACAAAAGTACTAACGCTTCAAGCGATTCGCAAAAGCCTTCACAAAAGCACTCAAACTTCTTGTATCCTCTTATATCCTCTTGTTTTAAGGCACAAGCTTGTAGGGGATGTGTCACACTCGGTTTTAGAAGGCAAACCGAATGCGAACCATGTACGTGCCAGGATCAGCAACTCACGTACACAGTAGTCATTAACATATATCAAATAACAACATAAAATGGGTAATAGTTGATTACATCATGATGCCCGAGGCATCCACATAGTCATTAACATATATCAAAGTGCGAAAATGAAACGTAGCTAAACACGACCTTCATAGGCAGCCGACTAGGGGTTTGCTGCGAACCCGCGCCTAGAACTCATCGTAATCTTGGAACTCCTGGAACTCCTCCATTGGGGCTTCATCTTCTCCTGAGCAGTGGTTGCAATGTGGACAACCTGGGGGAGTTTGGTGTGTAAAGCAACGGTGAGTACACATCAACATACTCAGCAATTGTCCCGTTTGGATGTAGTGGACTAGCTTTATGTGGGGTTTAAGATCAAGCAGTTGCTTTTAATTGGTCAGGTAATTATTACTAATAGGGAGCCAGGTTTTAGCATTAAACCCAAGTTGTTAACCCAAAAGTTCTCTTTCCAAACGGAAAGAATATCAAAAACCATAATCATAATCATAATAATCAAAACCAGAATTATCCTCATCATCATCTATAACCATAGTATCTCTGATCAATGTGTCTCTAATCAAAGGATCTCCCAAGGCCGCTCATAACCGTGAGCATGGCTGATATATCAGTTTCATAACACTCTGTAGAGGTTGCACACTTTACCCACGAGCCGTGACTCCTTTTTGCCTCGGGCCGATCAAACCCTTAAACAATAACAAGGTGAATAGGCAAGGTTTCACTATGTAGCCTTTACAAAGATTCCCTGAGGCTGTAGTCGCCCGTTAGGTTTCCTAAATGTACCGCACTCCTCTCCAAGGGGCAAACCACCCTCGGCAGAGCGAGCCGCATACACCGAGCTCCATTGATGGCACGACGGCGAAGCAAACTACACCTCGGTTCCTCTAGTTAATTAGCTAAGAACGTCCCATACCACCCTCATGGTTGTACTGTTTTCCCGAGTGGTCATCCAACGAACCAATACTTACGGACAGGCACTCGAGAAACCGCTCGAAGTCCCTTAAATGTCACAAAGCCATCATCATAATTAAAAGTAAACTCCATATCATAAATAATCTCATCATGTTCATTGATTAAAGTAAAGCGCTAGCATACAGCTAAACCAAAATGATCCAACCCACATAGGTGAACAAGGACAGGATAAATAGAACTAGTTAGTCTTTAAGTATAAATTATGTAAATGTGGGGAGTGAATTATAAAATGAGTGGGATATAAATAGGTCAGTGGACACTTGCCTTCACCAACCAGCTGTTGCTCAGGGTCTTCACCTGTAACTCCTTCGAACTAAACCAATGAACCGTTATCTATCAGAGTGCAAACATACATCCACATCCTTGAATTTGAAAATAAACATTACACCATACAAGAAAGCAGATCAATTAAATATGCACATGACATATAGTTTATATTTACGATTACGCGAGAGAGAAAAAATCGCAACGGCTAAAGCTATGGTCGAGAGGTATTACATGTATGCTACGCAATTAATCATTATAACATCTTATTCGACCTAGCCATACTAACAGGTATTTATCACATGCACCAATAGAATCAAACTTGGTTTCTATTGGCTCACTACTCGGTTAGTCGTCGTTTAACTACGTAAATTAATTAACGTGAGTGATTCTTAGTGAAGTGGATTACTGACGCGCGACGAAACGTGTTACGTGTGAGGACGATGTGCAAGAGATAGTGTGCGCCACGATGCGGACTGACAGCATGCTCGACGCGCGCGAACGACGTGCGAACAAGCGATGGATGTGATGGCAAGTCTATGCACATGTAGGGGTGTAGATGGGGTCGTCTATGGGGGTAGACAGGGGTCATCTATGGGGGCAGACCATGAAGGGACCCAAATATATATACTACATCTTGGATACTTGTTTGCTGCATTGTCTTAATAATTTCTTTTTTAATAATGTAATTTATTTTCTAAAATACATGATTTAGGGTATAAATTGTTGGGGTCATATTCTTCCGAAGGTCCTCAGCACCTAGATAACAGTTGTTCTCTGTTCTACTTCTAAGTGTCAGAGGTGCTCATACAAAAAGCACCTTTGGATGTAGCAGTTACGAACAAAGGTACAAGCTTTGGGATAACATCATATGGGGATGGATGACGAAGCTGGAAGAAGCCGAAGGAGGTCTTTGATAGTTTGTTCACCAAGATTGAAGAAGGAAAAGATGCCATTGCCCTCCCCGTGTTTAATCACTATACGACAGTTCACTTTCAGCGACCTACGGTTGGTCGCTAAAAACCTTTAGCGACCCATAAGGATGGTTGCTGTAAGTGTCGTCGCTAAAGGCTTTAGCGACCGACCGTCCATCGCTAATATTGTATTTTTAGCGTCCAACTGTGGCTTGTTGTATTATAGATTTAGGGACCAACCATGAGTCGTTATACTATACATTTAGCAACAGAATGTTGCCCCTAGTTGTAGTCATTATTAATAATAATATACCATTAATTAGCATTCAACAACTGTTATATATACAAAAGCATCACAAATCACCAATTTTTATACACATAATCACATAGATATACAAATTTAATTAGTATTGCGCAATGATAGATCCACATTACATAAACACAAGCACCAGAATATTATTAGATCATTCACAAAAATAGAACAATTATTTCATTCACAAAAGCTAGCACCACAGCTAGATCAGTCGCAAGCACCACAACAAAATCATTCACAAAACCTACACATGTTATTATGTTTTGCACATATTTGCAAACACTTTACAAAATCATTCACAAAAGTACTAACGCTTCAAGCGATTCGCAAAAGCTTTCACAAAAGCACTCTAACTTCTCGTATCCTCTTGTTTTAAGGCACAAGCTTGTCACACCCGGTTTTAAAAGGCAAACCGAATGCAAACCATGTACGTGCTAGGATCACCAACTCACGTACACAACAGTTACATAACCGGACATCATCACATAGTGCTCAAATAATAACATAAAAGAGGGTAATAGTTGATTACATCATGATGCCTGAGGCATCCACATAGTCATTAACATATATCAAAATGCGAAAACAAAACGTAGCTAAACACGGCCTTCACAGGCAGCCGACTAGGGGTTTGCCGCTAACCCGCGCTTATAAGTCAATCGTAATCTTGGAACTCATGGAACTCCTCCATTGGGGCCTCATCTTCTCCTAAGGAGCTGGTCTGTAAAGCAAGGGTGGGTACACATCAACATACTCAGCAATTGTCCCATTTGGCTGTAGTGGACTAGCTTTATGTGGGGTTTAAGATCAAGCTGATGCTTTTAGTTGGTCAGATAATTATTACTAGTAGGGAGATAGGTTTTTGCATTAAACCCAAGTTGTTAACCCAAAAGTACTCTTTCCAAACGTAAAGAACACCAAAAACCATAATCATAATCATAATCATCAAAACCAAAATTATCCTCGTCATCATCTGTAACCATAGTATCTCTGATCAATGTGTCTCTCAGCAATGGAGGTCCCAAGGCTGCTTATAACTGTGAGCACGACTGATATATCAGTTTCATAACACTCTGCAGAGGTTGCACACTTTACCCACGAGCTGTGATTCATTTTTGCCTCAGGCCGATCAAACCCTTAAACACTACTAAGGTGAATAGGCAAGGTTTCACTACATAGCCTTTACAAAGATTCCCTGAGGCTGTAGTCACCCGTTATGTTTTCTAAATGTACATCACTACTCCCCCAAGGGACAAACCACCCTCGGCAGAGCGAGCCGCATACACCGAGCCCCATTGATGGCGCGACGACGAAGCAAACTACACCTCAGTTCCTCTAGTTAATTAGCTAAGAACGTCCCATATCGTCCTCATGGTTGTACTATTTTTCTGGGTGGTCATCCAACGAACCAGTCCTTACAGAGAGGCACTCGAGAAACCGTTCGAGCCCCCTTAAATGTCACAAAGCCATCATCATAATCAAAAGTAAACTTAGTATCATAAACACTCTCATCATGTTCATTGATTAAAGTAAAGCGCTAGCATAGAGCTAAACCAAAATGATCCAACCCACATAGGTGAACAAGGACAGGACAAACAAAACTAGTCAGTCCTTAAGTATAAATTATGTAAATGCGGGGAGTGAATTATAAAATGAGTGGGACATAAATAGGTCAGAGGACACTTGCCTTCACCAACCAGCTGCTGCTCAGGTCTTCACCTGCAACTCCTTCGAACTCCACCAACGGACGATTATCTATGCGAGTGCAAACATACATCCACATCCTTGAATTAGAAAATAAACAGTACACCATACAAGGAAGCAGATCAATTAAACATGCACGTGACATATAGTTTGTATTTACAATTACGAGAGAGAAAAAAAGGAATCACAACGCCAAAAGCTATGGTCGAGAGGTATTACATATATGCTACACAATTAATCATTATAACATCTTATTCGACCTAGCCAGACTAACAGGTATTTATCACATGCACCAATAGAATCACACTTGGTTTCGATTGGCTCACTACTCGGTTAGTCGTCGTTTATCTACGTAGGACGAGAGCGATTCTAAGTGAAGTGAATTACTGACGTGGGACGATATGTGTTATGCGTCAGGACGATGTGCGAGAGATAGCACGAGCGATGACGCGGACCGACAGCATGCTCAACGCACGCGAACGACGTGCAAGCAAACGATGGATGTGATGGCAGGGTTATGCACACATAGGGGGGTAGATGGGGGTCATCTACGGGGGGTGGGGGTAGACGGGGGTCATTAGAAACTCGACGACGTGCTACGCGCACGCGAATACAAGTTGTAAGGGCGGGCTTCGGGCTACTGAGCACGCGCGGTTCAGTGAATGCTCCATGCGAGAACATGTCACACAAGAGCACGAGTGGCTGCGTCGGGGGCACGCCGTGTCGAGGCACGCTGCGCAGGGTCGCGTAAGTAGCCGCGCCGGGGGCACGTCGCTTGGGAACGCAAGCAACCACGCTGGGGCTGTGCTGCCGACCACCGCATGAGCCACGCCGGCAAGGGAACATAGGCTATGAGCCGTGCCAGGGCACGAGCACGCCGACCGTGAACCACGCCACGGGCCAAGCTAGTCGCGCTGCCTCGCTGCGGGCCGAGCGGGTGACCACGAGCGCCCTAGCCACGCGCATGGCCACGCCACGGCTAAGACAGGAAGGGGGACGAGGGGAGGGGGGTTTGGCGTGCGGCCACGGTGATCGCTGGCCACGGTGAGGGAGAGGGCTTGGGGAAGGGGGAAGAAGAGAAAGAGAGGGAGATAGAGTCGGCTGGGACGTGCTTGCGGTCAAGTGACCGGAGAGGGAAGGGGGCTGGCTGGGATGCTCAGTCGAGCTCCGGACATGGTGGGCGGGTGCCACGCCAGACACTACAAGAAATGAAGAGGATAGGGATGTGGAGCGGGGAAGAGGGCAAGCTAACCTTGGACGGGGGCAGACGGGCTCCGCGGCGAGCTCCGAGCCGGGTGATTCGGCGCAAGCGGGCGGGTTCGGCTGCTCCTCCTTGCACGGCGTCGAGCAAGAGGGAAACTAGGCAGAACATGGGTTGAAGACCTGGTGGGCGCGAGGCTAACGGGCGGGCCCCACGCGCGGCGACAACGCTAGGCAACTGCCCACACGTGCACGAGCACTACAGGCGCGAACGAGGCAGTTGGGGTGGGCCGAGCGAGCGTCATGCGGCTGGGCCGCAACGAGGTGGTGGGCCGACGCGCGCCGCTGGGATAGGGGGCACGGCCTCGACTGGGTCGATGGGCAGGCCGCCGAGGGAGCCCAAGATATAAGGGTTTGGATTTTTCTTTTTTCCTATTTTCTATTTTAGCTCTAATTTCTTTCTAAATGTATGCTTCACAAATTCATTCAACAAACAAAAATAGATGCATGTTCCGGCATGGAGCAACAACCAAAAATCAGTTCTAGGGTTTATTAATACATGACATCGAGTTAACTCTCTCTAGAACTTTGAAAGGGACAAGGCATAGCGAAAATGAATGGAAAAGGGAAGGTAACGCCCGAATTTGGTGGATGTTAAGTGTTGGGGACATGTTCTCAAATGTTAAAGGTTAATGCCCTTCGTCCTTCGAAGCATTATTTCCCATAGGATATAATGATCTTCAGACGAAGGTGATGAAGGAAATACCACAATGCATGTTAATGAAAGAAGAAGCATATGAAATATAAAAGACCATGATCATATGACATTATTAATTTATCTTTTTTTATTCTCATGGATAAATAGAAACAATATTGAATTACATTTGTACCTTCGGCTTGACAGAAGGTAAAAGTCCAAGCGTGACGCACGAGCGAAAATAAGCCAGCGTGAACAGTATGGGAATACTGTTCACCTATTTATAGTCACAGGACGCAGCCTGTACGAGTTTACATTTATACCCCTTATAACTGGTTACAATCAAAATATAGGTTATCATGGGTCGATCGGTCTTTGCATCTTTAAGTCGGTGCAACCCTTCGTCTCAAGGCGCGTTGCTATGCCGAAGCTCCATGAATGGTATCTTCAGCGTTGCTTCTGTGTTAACCTTCGGAACAGGACCTTCGGCGATGAAGCAGACCCCCAACAGTAGCCCCTTCGAGGTGCTAGATCATTTTTCGGAACGAGCTTGATCCGTGAAAAATTCTCCTAGGCTTCGGAATGCCGAAGGTCCAAAAAACACCTTCCCTGAGCTCGTTGCTGAGAAACGATTAAAATATTCTGAGCACGAGGTGGCCCCACTATGCGGCGGGTACACGCGATCTGGCGATTCATCTCCCACGCGTCGTGGTCCACCGTTCAGTGGGTGCGGGTGACTGTTCAGTGAGTGCGGGCGACTCGACAATTTACCTTCACACCTGCAGCACTATATAAACAGATGGGTAGGTGTGAAGTTACCACAGCATTTATTGCCATTACACTGTTGTGCTGCTGAAAAATTTAACTATAGCCGAAGCTTTCTCATCGCATTCTCAAGCAAAGCACCATTTTAATTTATCTTCGGCATAAGAGGGATCTTCATCAAAACTGCAAAAATTCTCAACATTTGTTAGAATTGTACGAAATTCATCATTTGATGGCTAGAATACGTTCAACTGCTAGGGTGACCTGCGACGGAGAGGAGGCCGATGCCACCGAAACAACCCCGATTTCCGAAGTTATGAGGCAATCAGGGTTAGTTGTAACAGAAGCCGTCAGACAAGATGCACCTGTTGCTGAAACTGAACAAGATATTGAGGAAGAAATTGCTACTGAAGAAGAAGAAGATTATAGCATTTTGGTCCCGTCCAAACCTAGCCACTTGGATTTTGGCGAATCTACCATTTCTAAAGCCGATGTGCCCATGCTGATAAAGCTAGGCTATTTCAGGGAGACTGAGAAGAAGTTGATTCGTTTCGCTGGGGATGAGACCACTCCGACACCAAAAAGTGATGAGGTGGTAGTTTTCAAGAGTTCCTTTAGAGCGGGATTGCGGTTTCTCTTGAATGAGATGATTGGTGAAGTCTTGAATAATTATGAAATCTATCTTCATCAGCTGACTCCTAATGCCATCGTTAGGCTGAGTGTTTTCATCTGGGCACTCCGAAGCCAAGGAGTAGACCCGAATGCCGAAGCTTTCTGCCGAGTGCATGAGCTTCATTACCAGACAAAGGCTAGAGAAGATGGGTTGCATGAGAACTTTGGGTGTTACAACTTCGCATACCACAAGGACATGAAGGCCCCGGTGCTTAGCTATCGCACTAAGTGGCCAACCGGCTAGAAAAGCGAGTGGTTTTATGTCAAAGCTGATGAAAAGAAGAGGGAGAAGCTGAAGATGCAAGTGCTGAGCCCGTTGAGTTTGAAATTCGGGTTGACTAGGCCCTTGTGTCGCATGACGCCAGGATCACCATGACAACAAGCTGTGGCAGAATTCAGGGTGGTAGCCAAACAAATCAGCATAAGGGATCTAGTTCAAGAATATTTGGTTAACAAAACATCTCCGACTTTGAGCGAATTTAGCATGCCAAAATTAAAAGAAACGAAGAAGGGACTTGAGCTTGTGCGACTTCCTTATCGGTTTAAATTTGAAAAGCAATTTAAAGAACCTTGTTAAGAGTGGTTGGAAATGGTTGAAGCAGTGTGTAATGAAGTGTTGGGAAATTACACTAAAAATAGGATCAACTAATGACTGCGGCCTTCGGCAGCCGACCAAAGCGAAGGTTGAATCGGGTGATGGATGCCTTGAATTTTGACTACCCTGACTATGAGCGATTGAACAAGGGTGCCGAAGGGCAAAAGAAAAAGAGGGTTGTTAGTGTTTTTAGTAGACAAGCTGGTAGGATTGTAAAAGAAGATGAGGAAGCTGCGAAGAAGAGGAAATCCAGCCCTGAGCCGAAGGTGGCTGTTCCCGATTCGAAGAAGAGGAAATCCACAGCTTTGAAGCCAAAAGCAACTGAGATACAGGAAGAAACTCCTTCAACGCCTTCTGCTGCTGAAGTAGAGAAAATTCTAAAGGTAATGACTGAACCCCTACCTATCAAGCTGCTAAGTCCTCTGGGGCCGCAACTGACAAAGCTTTTACAGAAGAAGCACAGTCTTTCGATAGCAAAGAAGGTGGTTGAGCCAAAAAGACGAAGGATTATCACTGTTATGCAAGCTATTGAGAAAACACCACCTCGGGTCTCAGCATCAAAGATAGTACCACCTGCCAAAGCTGCCAGCGCCGAAGCCGCTACTGCCAAAGCCGCTAGTGCCAAAGCTGCCATTGCTGAAGCTGCCAACTTAGAGAGTACGTTATCTAATATTGATAGAGTGCTCTTGGACTTGGCTACAGAAGAGGCTACTGCTTCTGCAGAAGAAGTCCTGGCTATAGTGCTAGAAAAAGGGAAGTAAATTGTCGAAGACATTTTGGAAAAAGAAGAATTCGAGTTTCGAAATTTAATTGGTCAAGAATTTACCAAGGCTGAAAAAAGGAACTTCGGGAGTACGCCATATCCTGTGGTTATCAACCGGGGGCCTTGCTTTTTGGTGGTGTTGAGGAAGAAACCTTAGGGTGCATCTGAGGTCGCACCGAAGCAAAAATTATCACCTCCCTAACGCAGAGTGTTGGCTTTCCGAAGCTTGAAGCCGACCTCAGCAGGTACCAGCGGCAGCATATCGCCTATAGCTTGTTCTATTCTAATTTTAAGATAAAGTTTTTATCAACTTTTTATTGTTTTGACGATAAAGGTAATTTCTGATGAAGGTTATTTTTCCAGAGTCTACTACTGAGTAAAACCCTGGGGATGCAACAGGATCTCAAGGATAAGAAAAATGAGATTATAATTGAAGGCTTAGAAAATAAAATCAAAGAACACAAAACTGCTCTTGAACAGAAAGATTTAGTTCTTCAAACAATGGAGGGTTCGCTAGAAGAAGCTCAGGCTAAAATTGCCAGATTAAACAATGAGCTTCTCTTAAAGTCAGAAAGCTTCGAGCAAGAAAGGAAGAATTTTGATTTTAAGCTTGCAGCCGAAGTTGAGAGAAGTTCAAACTTGCAAAAATCCTTGAAGGAGCTTCAGGACAAATGCCTAAACTTTGGCACCCGGTGTGTGCAACGGCTGAAGCAGATTTTCAACTCAGTTGGCACTAGCTCCGAAAAATTTGAACCTTCGGTTGAAGATTTGCCAAGCACCTTTGAACACATTGAGGGCGAAGTTGAGGCACTAGATGAAGTTATAGCTGGGCATGGCGATTTCTGTGCCCTGCTGGCTTCTCGAGGCACAGCTGTCGCATTTATGAAAGCCGGTTGCACACACGGCAATGTAGTGAATAGACCAAATTTTAGTCTGTCTCCAGCTGACATGGCTAATATGCCCAACCAGGCTCAAAGCATCTGGAACAGATTTATAACTCAAATTTGGATGAAGGGTGGATGAGACTTGGCTGGTGACGAAGCACGAAGCCATCTTAAGCCGGTATTAGACCCATACCCGTTACTTACCTTCTTCTGAAATCATTTTTTTACCTTATTACTTTGTTGTGTACAGGATGATGATGCCGAAGATCAATGATCCGAAGATTAATGGCTCGAAGCTTGACGGATGCTGATGAAGCTGCACAGAGCTTTAAAAACATTTGAATTTTCCTTGTAACAGATATAGTAGTTTAGAATCAAACATTACTTTGTAAATTTTGTCCATACCTTGTAATATATTTTACCTTTCCATCCGTGTATGAATTGCTTTGATGTGGACGAAACTTATATCTTTTGAGCCGTAGGCGAAAAACACCTTCCCTTCTTTTCGTACACAACGAAGCGTAGATTTGCTTCTTTTGTACTCATCAAAGCCTTGTTGTTAGAGCCGAAGCAACTATCTGTATGCTATGATATGATGATGATGATCCTATGAATGCCTAAATGAATGTGTATGAATGTGATCAATGATGTGATGTAATATGCAAATGAATGTCCAGACACACGCTTACGAAGCCACACCCATACTCTGCATCTTATTCACCGTTTATTTTTCGGTGTTTGCCGTTGACTCGGTGTAAGTTCTGCATCCCCTTAGGAACGACTTTTGAACTTCTTCGCCTTCTACTTCAGTGGTATAACCGTTGACTTTTTGGTGTAAGTTCTGCATCCCCTTAGAAACGTCTTTTTAACTTCTTCACCTTATACTTCGGCGGTATCACCGTTGACTTTTCAGTGTAAGTTCTGCATCCCGTTAAGGACGACTTTCGAGCTTCTCCCTATTTTTTTCTTTTTCCTGCACTCGATGGTGCATGCTCAGATTTTACATTTTACATCCTTTTTTGGGGGATTTTGGTCTCATAGAGCTAAATAAGAAAGGAAAAATTACAAGTCTTGGCCCCATTAAAAACCTTTCTCCCCCTTTGGAAAGGAAAAGGGTGCCATAGGAAAAAATGAAAAAGATAACATCAAATTACACATAATATTGTCGAAGCTCATCTGCATTCCAAGATCTAGGAATGTTGTTGTCGTCCATATCCTTCAACCTGTAAGAATCGGGCCTCGACAAAGATACCACTAGAAAAGGTCCATCCCACTTTAGCTGTAGTTTGCCTACTGTGTCCGGATTGGCCACCCTCTGAAGCACCAAATGCCCTGGCTTAATATTTTTTAGACGAACTTTTCTGTCACACCATTTTATTGTTTCGGCTTGACATTTATTGATATTCTCCACAACCTAAAGTCTGGTCCCTTCTATAGTATCTTTTGCTATATGGTAATCAACTTCGTCCTCTGCCGAAGCTGCTGTAGCAGTTTGATCGTGTTTTAGCTTCTTCTGGGGTTATAGCTTCGTCACCAAATAGTAACTTGAACAGTGTAAAACATGTTGATCTTGATATGGTTGTATTGTGGCTCCACACCACTTTAATCAACTCATCTGGCCACTTTCCTCTAGGCTGATTAAAGATTAACTTCATTATTCCTGTCATTATAATATCATTTGCTCTTTCGACCAGCCCATTTGACTCTGGGTGCCTAACTGATGCAAAATGAATCTTCGTGCCAATCTGATCACAGAAATCCTTGAAAGTTTCGGCCTCAAACTATGTTCCATTGTCCACAGTTATAGCCTTCGGCACGCCGAAGCGACAAACGATATTTTGCCAAAAGAACTTCTGGACTGTAACCGAAGTTATTGTAGCCAAAGGCTTCGCTTCAATCCACTTAGAAAAATATTCCAAAGCCACCACGACATATCTCAAATTGCCTTGCACTGGTGGGAGTGGGCCTAGCAAATCCAGGCCCCATCTTTGCAACGGCCAAGTGGGCTGTATTAACTGAGTGAGAGAAGGTTGTTTCTGGTCTCTTGCACATTTTTGATAATTTTCACATTTTTGAACCAACTCTACCGCATCTGAAGCTGCTTTCGACTAGTAAAACCCTTGTCTAAATACTTTTCCTAGCAATGCCCTAGACCCAATGTAAGATCCACACAATCCTGCATGTATCTCCTTAATTAATTCAATACCTTCAGCTCTTGAGAAACACTTGAGAAGTGGAGAACAGACTCCATGTTTATATAATTCTCCTTGTATTATTACATACGATCTTGTTCTTGCCTCCATCCTCTTATTATAAGCTTCGTCATCTAAAAGGCAATTACCCTGGAGGAAAGATATAATTTCGGTCCTCCAATCTTCACTATGTACTGGAGAAATGGTAAGCACTGCTCTCTCCATGAGTTCAACCGAAGGTGTCTTTATTGTTTCAAAAAATACTTCGGAAGGTAAAGCAAGCCCTTGAGCCGCTGATTTGGCTAGCAGATCTGCATGCTCATTCTCGCCTCTTGGAATATTCTTGACAAAAAAACCTTCAAAAGAAGCCTCCAACCTTCGAACTGTATCTAGATATTTTTCAAGCTTCGGATCTCTTGCCTTACTACTTTTGTCCACATAGACAGAAATAACTTGAGAATCAGTTTTCAAGATGGCCCTTCTTATTCCCATTGCCCTTAACTTCCGAAGCCCCAACAGGAGTGCTTCGTATTCAGCAATATTATTTGTACAACTAAAATCAAGCTTGGCTGCATAACACGTTTTGACTTTTGATGGTGCTACTAGAACAACAGTTGCTCCTACATCGAAGGTTCCCCATGAACTATCACAGAATACTGTCCAAGCTTCGGTGTCTTTGTTTATTTCTTCTTCCTGAGCCCCTGGCGTCCAGTCAGCGATGAAGTCTGCTAATGCCTGGGACTGAATTGAGGATCTATGCACATAGTCAATAGTGAATTAATTAAGCTCTGCGACCCATTTTCCAATCCTTCCAGTAGCTTCTCTATTCTTCATAATGTCCTTTAGAGGCTGCGACAAAGGAACAATTATGTGGTATGCTTGAAAATAATGTCGAAGCTTCCTGGAGGCCATTAATACAGCATACAACACCTTCTCTAATTCCGTATAATCTTTCTTTGATAGACTTAAAACTTCAGAGACAAAATACACTGGAGCTTGCTTTTTAACTTAACCGTCTAGCTTCTCCTGTACCAGCGCCGCACTGACTGCAGAATATGAAGCTGCCACATATAATAGCAATGGAGCCCCTGGCGTAGGTGGAGTTAATGTTGTTAAATCGATCAAATATTGCTTCAACTCTTTAAAGGCTTTTTGTTGTGCTGAGCCCCATTGAAAGACTTTGGCTGACTTTAATATTTCAAAGAATGGCAGATTTTTTTCTACTGATCTGGATATGAATCTATTTAATGATGCTAGCCTCCCTGCCAGCAGTTGGGCCCCCTTCTTTGTGCTTGGCGGTTCCATCCGAAGAAAAGCCTCAATCTTACTTGAATTGGCTTCAATTCCTTTAGTTGACACCAGACAGCCAAGGAACTTGCCCTTTTTTACCCCAAAAACACACTTCTCTGGATTCAACTTCAGACCAGCCTGCCTGAAGTTAGCAAATGTCTCTTGTAAATCAGTAATGTGATTTTCTTGCTTCGTGCTTTTCACTATGATACCATCAACATAGGTGAGTACATTCCTGCCTATTTGAGAATCGAGGACTTTGGCTGTCATCTTGCTGAAGCTCCCTCCAGCATTCTTGAGCCCCTCAGGCATCCGAAGATAATAATATGTGCCACTGGGGGTTATGAAGCTAGTCTTCGGCTCATCTTCCTTTTTCATCCATATTTGATGATAGCCAGAATAACAATCCAGTAGACTCATGAGCTCCGAAGAAGCTGATGTGTCCACTAAGGAGTCTATTCTTGGCAATGGGAATTCGTCCTTCGGACAAGCCTTGTTAAGATCTGTAAAATCAATGCACATTCTCCATTTACCATTAGTCTTCTTCACCATAACAGTGTTGGCTAGCCACTCTGGGTATTTCACTTCTCTGATAACACCAGCATTAAGGAGTCTCTTCACTTCATTCTGAGCTCCTTCAGCTTTGACTTCAGACATTTTCCGAAGCCTTTGTTTTCTTGGCCTAAAGGATGGATCCACGTTGAGTGAGTGTTCAACGACATCTCTGTTGACACCACAGAGATCATTGGCAGACCAAGCAAAGACATCTTTATTGTTGAATAAGAATCTTATCGAAGTCTTCTCTTGTTCTTCAGATAGCTGAGGCCCTAGCAATACCCTTTGTTCTGCTATGTCTTCACATAAGAGCATAGGCTTCGGCTGATCCGCCGAAGTAGCCTTCTCTCTTTTGTATTTGGACTGCTCACAGGCTTCGGCTTCATCTATATTATGGATTGCCTTTGAATATGTCCAATTTCCTTCAACTTTTCTAGCAGCCTCTTGACTCCCATAGATAGCAATAGGCCCCTGCTCCAAAAGTATTTTCATACATAAGTATGCTGGCTGAAGTATAGCTTTGAAAGCATTAAGTGTCCCTCGGCCAATGATTGCATTGTATGGATACTCCATGTCAACAATATCAAAAACAATTTGTTCTGTCCTTGTGTTATGAATGAAGCCGAAGGTTACTGGCATTGTGATTTTATTGAGTGCTACAATTTGCCTTCCTTCGAAGCCACAGAGAGGGTGTGTGGCATCATGAATCTTATCCTCTGGCTCTTGCATTTGTTTGAAGGCCTTAACAAATATGATATCTGTTGCACTGCCTGTGTCAACCAGAACATTATGAACCAGAAACCCCTTGATGACACAAGATATTACCATAGCATCATTGTGGGGGTAATCCTTGAGCTGAAGATCCTCCTAGGAGAAGGTAATTGGGATGTGGGACCATTTGGACTTGATGAAGGGTCCCTGCACCCCAACATGTTGCACCCTTCTCTGCGCTTCTTTCTTCTTATTCTTGTTGGCTGGCTCTGAGCATGGACCGCCTGTTATCAGGAGCACCAGCTTCGTAACCGAAGGTGCTACAACTTAGTTGCTAAATGAAGCCATCAGCTCAAGAGTGGAAGTGAGTTCACCGAAGATGGGCGCCAATGTTGGGGACTTGTTCTCAAATGCTACGAGTTAAGAACAAGGCAATACAAAATGTTAAAGGTTAATGCCCGTCGTCCTTCAAAGTATTATTTCTCATAGGATATAATGATTTTCAGACGAAGGTGATGAAGGAAATACCTTCATCATCACAGTGCATGTTAATGAAAGAAGAAGCATATGAAATATAAAAGACCATGATCATATGACATTATTAATGTCAGCGTTTCGAGACCGGGGGTCCCTAATGCCGACGAGTGAATGTCGCCGCGTGCCCCAGCCCAGATGGGTCGAGCGCGAGAGCGAGCACGAAGGGGGGAGAGCGAGGCGGAGAGAGAGAGAGAGGGACGTGGAGAATCCCGCGGCCTTCGTGTTCATCCCGCGCCCAGGTCGGGTGCGCTTGCAGTAGGGGGTTACAAGCGTCCACGCGGGAGAGGGAGCGAGCGGCCTCACGCGAGCGCCTTTGTCTCGTCCTCGTCCCCGCGCGGCCAACCCTCTCTAAGAGGGCCCTGGTACTTCCTTTTATAGGCGCAAGGAGAGGATCCAGGTGTACAATGGGGGTGTAGCAGAGTGCTATGTGTCTAGCGGGGGAGAGCTAGCACCCTAAGTACATGCCATTGTGGCAGCCGGAGAGATATTGGCATCCTGTTGGTGTGATGTCGTGGCCGTCGGAGGAGCACTGGAGCCTGGTGGAGGGGCAGCTGTTGGAGCCGTCGAGTCCTTGCTGACGTCCGCTTGCTTCCGTAAGGGGGCCGCGGGCCGCCATCGTCACTGTGCGTGCGGGGACGCCATCATTGCCTATCTGGCAGAGCAGGCCAGATGGGACACCGGTCTTGTCCCCCGAGGTCCGAGTCAGCTCGGGGTAGGGTGATGATGGCGCCTCCTGTTAACGTGGCCAGTCCGTGCCCTAGGCTGGGCGACGTGGAAGCTCCTCCGAAGCCGAAGTCGAGTCTGTCTCCTGTGACCGAGGCCGAGTCCGAGCCCCCGGGGTCGGGCGAGGCGGAGTCGGTCGGCTGAGGCCTGGGCGGAGTCCGAGCCCTGGGGTCGGGCGAGGCGGAGGTCGTCGTCTTCCGGGACTTAGCCCGAGTCCGAGCCCTGGGGTCGGGCGGAGCGGAGTTCGCCGTCTTCCGGGACTTAGCCCGAGTCCGAGCCCTGGGGTCGGGCGGAGCGGAGTTCGCCGTCTTCCGAGACTTAGCCCGAGTCTGGGCCCTGGGGTCGGGCGGAGCGGAGTTCACCGTCTTCCGGGGCTTAGCCCGAGTCCGAGCCCTGGGGTCGGGTGGAGCGGAGTTCACCGTCTTCCGGGACTTAGCCCGAGTCCGAGCCCTGGGGTCGGGCGGAGCGGAGTTCGTCGTCTTCCGGGACTTAGCCCGAGTCTGAGCCCTAGGGTCGGGCAGAGCTTCCTATGGTGTCTGCGGCCGGGTCTGACTGCCTGTCAACCTCACTCTGCCGAGTGGTGCTACAGTCGGAGTGGTGCAGGCGGTGCTGTCCTTTTGTCAGGCCGGGCAGTGGAGCGACGACGTGACGGCGGTCACTTCGGCTCTGTCAGCCACAGGGCGCGTGCCAGGATAAGATGTCAGGCCACCTTTGCATTAAATGCCCCTGCGATTTGGTCGGTCGGTGCGGCGATTTGGTCAGGGCGGCATCTTGGTGAAGATAGGGCCTCGAGTGAGTTGTAAATACGTCCGCTGCTGAGGGGGCTTCGGGCGAGACGGAGATCCTCCAGGGTCGGCTGCCCTTGTCCGAGGCTAGGCTCGGGCGAAGCGCGATCGCGTCCTTCGAACAGACCGATCCCTAATCTAATCGCTCCCATCAGGCCTCTGCAGCTTTATGCTGATGGGGGTTACCAGCTGAGATTTAGGAACCTCGGGGGTACCCCTAATTATGGTCCCCGACAGTAACCCTCGAGCCTCCAAGGGAGTGTTAACACTCGCTTGGAGGCTTCTGTCGCACTTTTTTGCAAGGGGACCAGCCTTTCTCGGTTGCTGTTCGTTCCGGCGGGGGCGCACGAGCGCACCCGCCGGGTGTAGCCCCCGAGGCCTCGGAGGAGTGGTTGGACTCCTTCGAGGTCTTAATGCCTCGAGTGATGGCTCGACTGGTCTGGTCGTTCCCTCATGCGAGCTGGCTGTAGCCCGGGTGCACCGTCGAGTCTCAAGTTCTCGGGCTGGCATGTTGACGCTGTCAACGATTTGGCCGGAGCCGAGTTTGCGAGAGCAGCCCCCGAGCCTCCGCATAGAGCGAGAGGACGATCAAGGACAGACCCGACTTTTTTACATACGCCCCTGCGTCGCCTTTCCGCAAGGAGGAGGGGGGGAAAGCGCCATGTTGCCCTCGATGGGCGACGAACATGGTGTCTCCAGTGAGCTGCGAACGGGTGATCCGAGTGGACGCCCGTGCCCCATTCGTTAGGGGTCGGCTGTGGCCCGGAGGCGTACCCAAAAGTACCTACGGGTGACCTGCCAGACCCGGTCCCCTGGCGACGGGGTCCGAGGGCTCGATGCCTCCCTCCGATGGGATTCTGTTACAGGATCGCTCCCGCTGGTCTCGGAAATGTCCTAGGGTACCTCAGGAGCGTAGCCCGAGCCTTGGTTATGTATCGAACATACGCCTGGTCATCCCTCGCTCTGTGTCTGAGGCGACTGTGAACCCTTCGGGGGCCAGCCTTCGAACCCCTGATCAGTAGTGGGCGTGGAGCCTGAGTAGCCTGAGGCGGTCGTTGAACCCTTTCGAGGGGCCGACCTTCGAACCCCTGACCACTAGTGGGTGTCGAGCCCACGCGATCTGAGGCGGCTGTCGAACCCTTTCAGGGGGGCTAGCCTTCGAACCTCTGATCAGTAGGGAGGCTCGGAGCCTGGTTCCTTCACGGAGAAGGATCCTTTTGGGGGTTTCCCCCTTTCCCGGTCCCTGTTGCAAGAGAGAGAAAGAGGAAAAAGGGAAAAGGATGCGAAATTGAACGACGTGGCGTACCTTTTTTCGATGCGGTTATTGTGGCACAGGTGGAGCGTCGCTCGCTTCTCGTGCCGAAGCACCGCGTGTCCCGCCATGGAGTTAATGCGACGGGACGAGTGTTTCGCGGGGTAGCCGTTGCGCGCGCGCGCGAGCCGTTCGAGGTACGGATCACGGGTGCTTCGTCTTCACGCCGTGGGAGAGGGTTCTCCCGCTGTCCCCGGAGGGGACGTGAGCTTGGAGACGACTTGACCGCTGCTCCTACCCGCCTGTCACCGCCATTACTGCCGGCCCATTTTTGACCGCTTTTGACCGTCGCGCCAGGCTGGCGCCGCTGGGTCGCTTCTAGTCACGGTCTTGACCCCTCAGTCGAGGAGGCGCGGTAGTGGCGTGGGCGGCGGTGCAGTTTCTTGCACGTGGCAACTGACGCGCCGGTTGCATGACGCGTGGGTCTTGGCCTCCGTGCTGGGCCCGTTGGAGTCGAAGGAGTGCGCCCACTTGGCGCGGTTGCATGCCGCCTTCATGGCGGTCCGCCCTTTCACCCCGCTGGTCTGGGCAAAAGTGGAGGGGCGTTCGTAATCGCTGGGCAGTTACGCGTGCCTCGCGTGGCGGTTTGGCTTCTTCCGTCTTGGGGCGACTTGCATGGCGTGTGGGGCCCAGCCCCCGCGTCGTGGGGGAGGACCTAGAAGCGTGTTGGAGAAGACTCGGCGCGCGACGGCTGAGGACGTAAGTGGGGAGAGCCGCTTTTAAAAGGAGGGTGACCCCCTTCGAAAGCGACCATGCCTTCGTGCTCCCCTTATGCATCGTGTCTCTCCTCCTTCCAAGCCCCCGGGTGGGGAGTGCCCGGGGTTCTTCCGCCTTGTCATCTTCGTCTTGCTGTTGTTGGGGCGCAACCTCGCGGAGGTTGATACCTTTCAGCCATCGTTCGGCTTCAAGGATTTTCGTCAAGCAGCCTGGCCGCATCCCCTCACCAATGGTTGGTCTGGTGGGGGGAAGCAAACCAGGCCACGGCCTCTGCCTCGCCCTCAGCCTCAAGGATTTTCGTCATCCGGGCCGAGGCAGAGGAGCGCGCCGAGCGGGAGGTCGTCTCCGCATGGGTCGGGTACCCTTTTCTTCCCCCGTTGTTCGGGGGAGAAAGGTCCTCGTCAGCCCCGCGGAGACTTCCTCTGGCCATGCCGGGGAAGGCGAACTGCTGCTGCTCAGCCAGGGTGCAGCATTCCGTCCTCTGTCCGGACGATGGCCGCACCGCGTGCGGGCCGGCCGCGTCCGGGTCTTCCTCGCACCGACGGCCACACCAGAGGATCGCCCTGCGCGCTGCACATCGTGAGGGCGGTGCTCATGTTCTGGGGTGGCCCCGGCGAGGGCGAACCCCTGGCCTGAATGGCTGGTTCTCGTCCTCGGTGGGCGAGAACCCTTCCGCCGCGGCACTTGCCCGGAAGCCGTTGCTGCAGCTCGTCGGGGCGGGCGGCGGTGAGCCGCTTGGAGTTCGTCGCTCTGCGGGCCCCCTGGTACGGGGGTTGTTCGTACCCGCGGAGGGGCGGAACTGGAGTTCCGTTTGTAATGGCACCTTGTGTGCCAATGTCTGTTCGTTGTGGCTTTCGGGGCCTGAACATGTATGTAGTTCCGGCACGGAGCCGTGTTTCTTCCTCGTTTTCGAATGCCAAGACTCGCCTGTTGATTGCTTGAACCGCTTCACCAAGCGCGAGTCGCCCCATGTAAAGGTGACGAGTGAGGTATCCGTATCCCGGAGGCGTAGGAGTCCCTCGGCTCGGTCGGCCTTATTGCCCGAGGCTTCCCTTGCTCGGTTAAAGGAACCCCTCGGCCGCTCTTCAATGAGCCGAGGCTAGGGGTAGCGGTGTCAACGCGAACAGAGACAGAGTTGGTCCGAAGAGAAAACTTGGTCGGCCGGAGCCTAGCTGGGTCGTCCGTCAGCGGGACCGACTCCGGAGTTGACCTGCCGAGGCCTCGGAGGTGTCCAGCCGAGCCGCCTGCTCGGGCCGGATTCTCGGAGAAGACCCTAGCAGCGACGGCCCGGGCGTGGTAATGACGTCGTCCTTCAGAGCGGAGACGCTCGGATCACGTCGCCATCCGAGGCTAGGTTGGACCTCACCGAAGGCGTTGTCGATGTCGAGGGTGTTGTTGCTCCCTTCAAGCGTCAGGATCCGTGCCTGCAGGGTCGGATCATCTTGTAGTGTGTGTCTTCTGCGGCCACAGAGGCCAAAACACACCCTTGCCGTATTGTAAAGCTGCGTCTCCTTTCCCCTTATTTCGAGTATCTGGACTCTTTTGTTGGTAATATAGTTGTTTGTTCGGGCGAGAGTTGCTTGTCACAGAAGGTGACAAGTGAGGTATCCGTATCCTAGTGGCGTAGGAGTCCCTCGGCTCGGTCGGCCTTGCTGCTTACGCGCACTCTTACCCGTCCACGGGGCTCTGTCACCAACGCAGTCGAGAAGGCTCGAGAGATCGTTTGGTCAGAAGAGCTTCCGAGCATGAAGACTCGTTCGGTCCGCAGAGTCACTTATCCGAGCGCGAGTTACTCATCGCAGAAGGTGACGAGTGAGGTATCCGTATCCCGGAGGCGTAGGAGTCCCTCGGCTCGGTCAGCCTTGGCTGCTTACGTGTACTCCATCGTTTTCAGGATCCACTTTCGAAGTAGCCAAAAAGCGCGAAAGATATTCTGGCAGAAAAGATCTTTTTTCGAGGAAAAATTCGACGCAGGGGGGGTCCCCCCTTTTAGCCCCCGAGGGAGGGTCGGACTTTGCCGAGGCAAAGTTGACCCTTCCTTGATGACTAAACTTTGCGTAGGAGCAAGGTATATGAACAACTTGGAAACATCTTAAGGGTAGAAGCGACGTAGCTGTTGGATGTTCCAAGCGTTGCTGTAGACCTCGCCTTGTCTGTTGGCCAGCTTGTACGTTCCGGGCTTCAGAACCTTGGCGATGATGAACGGCCCCTCCCAGGGGGGCGTGAGCTTGTGCCGCCCACGGGCGTCTTGTCGCAGCCGAAGCACCAGGTCGCCCACCTGGAGGTCTCGGGACCGGACCCCTCGGGCGTGGTAGCGTCGCATGGACTGCTGATACCGCGCCGAGTGTAGTAAGGCCCTGTCCCGAGCTTCTTCCAACTGATCCAGCGAGTCTTCTCGGCTAGCTTGGTTGCTTTGGTCGGTGTATGTCACACCCGGATTTTAGGGGTCCAAAACCCAGGCGCGAACATAATCACCAGGTGTGCTGGGACCAAGTCTCACACATATGATGAATCATGGCACAGGATCGAATGTCATATCTTTACTACATAACAGGAATTCTGTACAAAATAAATAATTACATTATAAGGAGACAACGGTCCAGCAACCCAAAGTTGACTGGGAGACGATGGCCTAGATCTCTCACGAACACATCACAGCATCCTCCAAGCGCCTCATCCTGTGGTACCTGTTCTTGACCTGTGGGGGGGTGTGAGACAGCAAGAGTGAGCTCACATACGTTCATCGCTCAACAAGTTGTGGGGAATAATGTGCATGAACTCGCCAAAGGTGGGAGCCCACGTGAAGTGTAAGGCTTACCAAAGAGGAGGGTTAGAGCTGAGCATTGCTTTTAAAGTTGGTCAAAATTTTATTAGCAGTTACTAAGTATAAGTAAATACCAACCCAATTAATTAGTAGAACAAAAGTAACAATCCTCACCTGCAATGCAATGCATATGACAAATTGAATTTAGTTCCATAATTTAATCATGTGAGTGTCCGAGCTGCTCATGACCGTGAGCACGGCTAGTATACCAGTTTTACACTCTGCAGAGGTTGCGCATCTTTACCCACAAGTCATGTTACCCATCTGCCAAGGGATCGCGACTTCCCATACACCTCTACCGAGGAGGCGAGGCATGGTAACACTATGAGGCCTTTACAAAGTTCCACTAGCTTCAGAAAACCCGCTACAGTTTATAGGAAGCTCCAATGCAGGAATCTCTTGCAGGACCGCCATCGCAGCAAAATCCTCCCGAGGGCCTTCCTAACAGGAATCCCTTGCAGGACTGCCAACGCAGCAAAATCCTCCCGAGGGCCTCCCTACACTGACCACTCCCCTACTGCCCTTGCCCCTTTCGGGTAAGGTAGTCTTCCACTAGCTTTCCTAATTAATCAGCCAAGGGGTCCCATTCCTCCCTTGTGGTAGCACTGTTTTCCCGGGTGGTTCTCCATGTTCCAATTAACATAATGATCTTAACATGAACAATAATAATAAACAGATAATAAAAGTGTGATCATGAATAATGTATCTTCATACCCAAAACCACATAAAGCACTAGCAAGTACTACCCAAAAAGGTTCAGTGGTAAACAAGGTATAAAGATAATTAAACTAGGGTAACCTATTGGGTCCCATCAAAATTAACCTATGCAGATCATTATGATTAATTAGAACATGAGTGGGTAAAAAGAAGTGATCAAGGGCACAACTTGCCTGAGACTTGAGATTCCAGGTACCAACTTGCTTTTCAGATGACACGTGTCCTCGCGCTAGTCGTAGCAATACAAACAAGCATGGTATAGATAAAATTAACATCACACCAAACATAAGTGCAAATTAAATAATGGTGATCTACGTGTTACAACGAGACTAACGCAACTTGAACGGATCAAATCGGAGTTAAAACAGAGGGGTTATGAATTTACAAAGGTTTTATGTATTTGATACAAAAATTAATTAGGAGATGAATTTTGTGGTGACATTCATGTCAAAACAGAGGTACTAGTTGATAAACAATAATATTACAAAATTATAGGAATTGGAATTAATTAATTTGGACTCCATATGAATTTTCTAAGGATTAAATAAGTTTCTGTGATTAATTTTGTATTGAAAATCCTTTCTAAAATGAATTTATCTATCTCTGGTCCACGCATACTAATAAACGAAAATCCAGGGGCCCCAGCACAAGTGTTCCCAAGACACAGAAAACTCCTGCCAGGACTGCGGGTTATTTATGTGAAAGCTAAGGGGCTCCATTGCAAAACTAATCTCGGACTCGTATACCAGGACACATGGCGCTCTGCGACTGGCTGAAAACTTGCCACACCCCGGTGCACATGGTGAGGCGCACGGGATCCAAACCACACAAGATCCCCACCACCGCCCGGTCGTGCATATAGGTGGGATCGCCCCTGGACCGTCAGATCGACAATCAATGGCCCAGATCTAAAGTGTCGAAGGGGTATTAGTTGATATAATCACGACCGTCCATTAGAAGATCCACGACCGCGATTTTTCCAGCCCTGGATCTAATCACCGCCACACCATTAAAAATCTATGGTTCTCATCCTTTCTTAGCTCTATCCACCCTAGGCTGTTCGTTATAAGATCAACGGCAATAACATCTTCTTCTTCCCCCCGCGCTAAACCGCGGCGACGCAGAGTGCCCCAGGCAGCGCCATGGCCGGCGTTCGGCCACGATGATTTGGCGCCCTATACTCCATGCTATTGGGTGCTACACCATCTCAAGGAATGGGCGAAACACGGTGCAGAGCTTACTCACCGAAGAGGGGAGTCCAGCGAAGTTGCCCGCGACGCACGACGGACGACGGACGACGACGAGAATTTACTTGTGCCCTGCGGGTTCTCCGATCACCGCGACACTACACGCGCACGCCACACCGAACGGCGAATTCCCAGCCCCAAGCCCCGGAGACAGTGCGTTCACAGGGGCGGTAATCACCGGCAGCGATGGTGGATTTTTTTGCTTGTGGCGAAGAGGGACGAGAGGAGTATCCTAGGCGCCCACATATATATACAGCCGGTGAGGGAAAAATCAAACGGCGATGGCCGGATTTCTAGGCGAGGTTAGTTGATTCGGTTCCGTTGCTCGATCGGAGTCCGCGCGAGGAGGTCGGTAGGTGGGCGGCGTAGAAACCGGCTTCTGTTATGAGGACGGCGGCGGCGATTTCATTGAGCTGGGGACTTGGGAAGGGATGAGTCCGACAGGTGGGTCCCACCGTGAACCACCGTGCACGCTCGGTCGAGTAGCAGGGAGGCTGGCTAGGGGGACCCGCGCGTCGGTCAGCAAGGGACGCTTGCCGTTCCCACGGCCCCCGTGGTGAGGAGCAGGCCCGCGGCCCACTCGACAGAGTGACCGCGCGTGCGGGCGTGGGGGAGTTGGGCCGAATTAGCGCCCAAGGCCCAGGTAAGCTTCCTAACTTCTGTTCTTTTTTTCTTTATAATTTCTACTTTACTTCCTAGTATTCAAACTAGATTCAAATCATTATTTTGAATTTCAAATTCCAAATGTCATCAATTAATAATACTAGTAATATAATCCTTATTGTTTAAGAAAAAATATATTTTTTTTATTCATTTATTCATGGGAGGAATGAATAGTTCCATTAAATCCCCCTTTTTTTTATTTAATTTTCATATATACTTTGAGGTCCCAAGTTTAAATTGTGACCCATTATTAAAATGTTTCACCACATTTTCATAAGAATAAAATGACTATAGTGCATCGTTTAATGAAATGAATGGTCATTTATTTGATTGAAAACTTTTCTATTGCTTACTTTTCCAAAATAGTTCTTGGTTTTCAAAATTCAGTCCTCAAATTTTAACACTCAAGTATAATTTGAGATTTTCTGAATTTGCTATTTTATTTCTTCATGTATTTATTTTATTATCTATTTTTTTTTCTTATACACATTTTGAGCCTTACAAATCCTACCCCCCTTAACAGAAATCTCGCCCTCGAGATTTTTATGGAAAGGGTGTATAACTAAGTTATCTCAAAACATATGCACAAACAAAAATCTCCGCATGATGCATACTTTATTAGCAACACATAGGGTCAATATACCTTATTATTATTACTAAATTAGTAAAATACTACTACTAGCTAAATTAATATGTAGGTCTTACAAATAGAGAAATATATCTATATTTATGCATCTTTCTATATATATGCCCTACTCTTGTTGTTCGTTGACTTCTTCACCGACTACTTCGTCTTCAACTGGCTCTTCTTCTTGTATTTCATGTTCACCTGGTTCAGCTTCTACTTCTGCATGATGGGCTTGTCCCCGGTTGATAGATAGGGGCTGACTCTTTCCTGCCGAAGCCTGGCCTTGCTTCATTGGAGCTGGAGTAGTGTAGGCAGCCCTGTTGGGACAGTAGTTGGCGTAGTGTCCCGGTTGTCCACACTTGAAGCATGCCCTGTTGGCGGTTGTGTTAGGAGAAACGGGTCCTGCTGGGTTGCTTGCTTTTGGAGGAGCAGTTGGTGCCTGTTGAGTTTGTTGTCCAGAACTGCCACTAGTATTGGGAGTGGTAGTATAGCGAGGACGGGAACTACTTCCAGCCTGCCCTTGGTTAGCAGCCTTTCTTTTCTCTCCAAATATACTCCTCTTGTTTTCTACAGCAATAGCTTTGTCCAGTAGCCTTTGGAAGGATGGGAATGTGTGTGATACCATCTGATATTGCAAGGGTCCAATTAACCCGTCCAGAAAAAGCTCCTGCTTTTGCTCATCATCCTCAACATCTCTGGGAGCATATCGAGATAACTGGATGAATTTGTCCCTATATTCACTCACGGACATACTTCCTTGCTTGAGGGATAGAAACTCCTTCCTCTTAATCTTCATGAGTCCAGCAGGAATATGGTAATTTCTAAATTGTGTGGAGAATTCTGCCCAGGTAATTGTATCGACAGCAACATGAGCAGCACAGTACGCATCCCACCAATCCGCAGCAGGACCAGCAAGACGACCTGATGCGTAGAGTACTTTCTCTCGGTCCGAGCACTGAGCTATGTTGAGCATCTTCTCTATAGACTTTAGCCAGTCATCAGCTTGTAGTGGATCCGTGGAGTTGGAGAAGGTTGGGGGTTTGTGGCTCATGAATTCCCGATGCTTATCTCGGGGTGGAACTGGTGGTGGAGGTGGAGGCAATGGCACCTGTTGCTGTTGCTGCTGTTGTTGAAGTTGTTGTTGCAGCTGCTGTTGTTGCACCCTTCTTTCCTGGCGTATCTCTTCCCGCTCTTGGCGCATTTCCCGACGTGCATCCTCTCTTTCCTGGTGCATTTCCTAGCGTTCTTGCTGCATTTGGGTGCGCATATCTGCCATAGTGTCAGCCATTTGCTGCATCATCCTCATCTGAGCTGCAATTAGTGGATCGACTCCGCCTGGTGGGGGATTAGGAGGATTCATCTCTGCTGGCTGTGGTTGGGGTTGTCGATATATCCACTGAGTGTGTCGATTAGGAGGTAAATCAATTCCACCACCCCGCCTGGTATTGACCATCTAAGTTAGAAGCATATGGTAAGATAGCTTTGCAAGGGAATCATTTAGTAGGCAGAATGAATAAGCTAATAGTTGGTTATGTACTGAAACTTCTTTGGCAGGGCTGGGCCAGATATTCTATGTTGAGACTAGGGTAATTAGTTGTACGAGGTGAATGTCCAAAGGTAAGATAGAATATGTCAAGATGAGATAGATACGGAATACTATATATATTTTTTTTTCTAAGGGGAATAATCTAGATTGTCTAGTTAGCTTATATATTCTATTTATGTTTATATGTATATGCAGATGTAATTATGGACATTACTCCACAACCCATCACAATCAATCAAAGATCCAAATCAGACATGTATCATAAGAACAAACATTCGAGCATACAAATACTTACAAAAATACTTTTGATTTTGTTCCTAAGAGTGGGTCCTATCCCTAAAGATCACTTTAGGTACAGGATTTCAAAGTGTGAAATCCACATTTGTCTTTGGAATGAAAAGGTAAGAATAATCAGAGTAAAGCGGAAATAGATGAGAAAAGATTAAGATAAGTTTAGAAAAGAATCAGAGTAAGATAAGTATTTAATGGTTGTCCAGCTCTATCTAGGTTTCGTCCTACATTCAACATTCCTCTGATACCACTTCTGTCACACCCGGATTTTAGTGGTCCAAAACCCGGGCGCGAACATAATCACCAGGTGTGCTGGGACCAAGTCTCACACATATGATGAATCATGGCACAGGATCGAATGTCATATCTTTACTACATAACAGGAATTCTGTACAAAATAAATAATTACATTATAAGGAGACAACGGTCCAGCAACCCAAAGTTGACTGGGAGACGATGGCCTAGATCTCTCACGAACACATCACAACATCCTCCAAGCGCCTCATCCTGTGGTACCTGTTCTTGACCTGTGGGGGGGGTGTGAGACAGCAAGAGTGAGCTCACATACGTTCATCGCTCAACAAGTTGTGGGGAATAATGTGCATGAACTCGCCAAAGGTGGGAGCCCACGTGAAGTGTAAGGCTTACCAAAGAGGAGGGTTAGAGCTGAGCATTGCTTTTAAAGTTGGTCAAAATTTTATTAGCAGTTACTAAGTATAAGTAAATACCAACCCAATTAATTAGTAGAACAAAAGTAACAATCCTCACCTGCAATTCAATGCATATGACAAATTGAATTTAATTCCATAATTTAATCATGTGAGTGTCCGAGCTGCTCATGACCGTGAGCACGGCTAGTATACCAGTTTTACACTCTGCAGAGGTTGCGCATCTTTACCCACAAGTCATGTTACCCATCTGCCAAGCGATCGCGACTTCCCATACACCTCTACCGAGGAGGCGAGGCATGGTAACACTACGAGGCCTTTACAAAGTTCCACTAGCTTCAGAAAACCCGCTACAGTTTATAGGAAGCTCCAATGCAGGAATCTCTTGCAGGACCGCCATCGCAGCAAAATCCTCCCGAGGGCCTTCCTAACAGGAATCCCTTGCAGGACTGCCAACGCAGCAAAATCCTCCCGAGGGCCTCCCTACACTGACCACTCCCCTACTGCTCTTGCCCCTTTCGGGTAAGGTAGTCTTCCACTAGCTTTCCTAATTAATCAGCCAAGGGGTCCCATTCCTCCCTTGTGGTAGCACTGTTTTCCCGGGTGGTTCTCCATGTTCCAATTAACATAATGATCTTAACATGAACAATAATAATAAACAGATAATAAAAGTGTGATCATGAATAATGTATCTTCATACCCAAAACCACATAAAGCACTAGCAAGTACTACCCAAAAAGGTTCAGTGGTAAACAAGGTATAAAGATAATCAAACTAGGGTAACCTATTGGGTCCCATCAAAATTAACCTATGCAGATCATTATGATTAATTAGAACATGAGTGGGTAAAAAGAAGTGATCAAGGGCACAACTTGCCTGAGACTTGAGATTCCAGGTACCAACTTGCTTTTCAGATGACACATGTCCTCGCGCTAGTCGTAGCAATACAAACAAGCATGGTATAGATAAAATTAACATCACACCAAACATAAGTGCAAATTAAATAATGGTGATCTACGTGTTACAACGAGACTAACGCAACTTGAACGGATCAAATCGGAGTTAAAACAGAGGGGTTATGAATTTACAAAGGTTTTATGTATTTGATACAAAAATTAATTAGGAGATGAATTTTGTGGTGACATTCATGTCAAAACAGAGGTACTAGTTGATAAACAATAATATTACAAAATTATAGGAATTGGAATTAATTAATTTGGACTCCATATGAATTTTCTAAGGATTAAATAAGTTTCTGTGATTAATTTTGTATTGAAAATCCTTTCTAAAATGAATTTATCTATCTCTGGTCCGCGCATACTAATAAACGAAAATCCAGGGGCCCCAGCGCAAGTGTTCCCAAGACATAGAAAACTCCTGCCAGGACTGCGGGTTATTTATGTGAAAGCTAAGGGGCTCCATTGCAAAACTAATCTCGGACTCGTATACCAGGACACATGGCGCTCTGCGACTGGCTGAAAACTTGCCACACCCCGGTGCACATGGTGAGGCGCACGGGATCCAAACCACACAAGATCCCCACCACCGCCCGGTCGTGCATATAGGTGGGATCGCCCCTGGACCGTCAGATCGACAATCAATGGCCCAGATCTAAAGTGTCGAAGGGGTATTAGTTGATATAATCACGACCGTCCATTAGAAGATCCACGACCGCGATTTTTCCAGCCCTGGATCTAATCACCGCCACACCATTAAAAATCTATGGTTCTCATCCTTTCTTAGCTCTATCCACCCTAGGCTGTTCGTTATAAGATCAACGGCAATAACATCTTCTTCTTCCCCCCGCGCTAAACCGCGGCGACGCAGAGTGCCCCAGGCAGCGCCATGGCCGGCGTTCGGCCACGATGATTTGGCGCCCTATACTCCATGCTATTGGGTGCTACACCATCTCAAGGAATGGGCAAAACACGGTGCAGAGCTTACTCACCGAAGAGGGGAGTCCAGCGAAGTTGCCCGCGACGCACGACGGACGACGGACGACGACGAGAATTTACTTGTGCCCTGCGGGTTCTCCGATCACCGCGACACTACACGCGCATGCCACACCGAACGGCGAATTCCCAGCCCCAAGCCCCGGAGACAGTGCGTTCACAGGGGCGGTAATCACCGGCAGCGGTGGTGGATTTTTTTGCTTGTGGCGAAGGAGGGACGAGAGGAGTATCCTAGGCGCCCACATATATATACAGCCGGTGAGGGAAAAATCAAACGGCGATGGCCGGATTTCTAGGCAAGGTTAGTTGATTCGGTTCCGTCGCTCGATCGGCGTCCGCGCGAGGAGGTCGGTAGGTGGGCGGCGTAGAAACCGGCTTCTGTTATGAGGACGGCGGCGGCGATTTCATTGAGCTGGGGACTTGGGAAGGGATGAGTCCGACAGGTGGGTCCCACCGTGAACCACCGTGCACGCTCGGTCGAGTAGCAGGGAGGCTGGCTAGGGGGACCCGCGCGTCGGTCAGCAAGGGACGCTTGCCGTTCCCACGGCCCCCGTGGTGAGGAGCAGGCCCGCGGCCCACTCGACAGAGTGACCGCGCGTGCGGGCGTGGGGGAGTTGGGCCGAATTAGCGCCCAAGGCCCAGGTAAGCTTCCTAACTTCTGTTCTTTTTTTCTTTATAATTTCTACTTTACTTCCTAGTATTCAAACTAGATTCAAATCATTATTTTGAATTTCAAATTCCAAATGTCATCAATTAATAATACTAGTAATATAATCCTTATTGTTTAAGAAAAAATATTTTTTTTATTCATTTATTCATGGGAGGAATGAATAGTTCCATTAAATCCCCCTTTTTTTTATTTAATTTTCATATATACTTTGAGGTCCCAAGTTTAAATTGTGACCCATTATTAAAATGTTTCACCACATTTTCATAAGAATAAAATGACTATAGTGCATCGTTTAATGAAATGAATGGTCATTTATTTGATTGAAAACTTTTCTATTGCTTACTTTTCCAAAATAGTTCTTGGTTTTCAAAATTCAGTCCTCAAATTTTAACACTCAAGTATAATTTGAGATTTTCTGAATTTGCTATTTTATTTCTTCATGTATTTATTTTATTATCTATTTTTTTTTCTTATACACATTTTGAGCCTTACAAATCCTACCCCCCTTAACAGAAATCTCGCCCTCGAGATTTTTATGGAAATGGTGTATAACTAAGTTATCTCAAAACATATGCACAAACAAAAATCTCCGCATGATGCATACTTTATTAGCAACACATAGGGTCAATATACCTTATTATTATTATTACTAAATTAGTAAAATACTACTACTAGCTAAATTAATATGTAGGTCTTACAAATAGAGAAATATATCTATATATATATCTATATTTATGCATCTTTCTATATATATGCCCTACTCTTGTTGTTCGTTGACTTCTTCACCGACTACTTCGTCTTCAACTGGCTCTTCTTCTTGTATTTCATGTTCACCTGGTTCAGCTTCTACTTCTGCATGATGGGCTTGTCCCCGGTTGATAGATAGGGGCTGACTCTTTCCTGCCGAAGCCTGGCCTTGCTTCATTGGAGCTGGAGTAGTGTAGGCAGCCCTGTTGGGACAGTAGTTGGCGTAGTGTCCCGGTTGTCCACACTTGAAGCATGCCCTGTTGGCGGTTGTGTTAGGAGCAACGGGTCCTGCTGGGGTGCTTGCTTTTGGAGGAGCAGTTGGTGCCTGTTGAGTTTGTTGTCCAGAACTGCCACTAGTATTGGGAGTGGTAGTATAGCGAGGACGGGAACTACTTCCAGCCTGCCCTTGGTTAGCAGCCTTTCTTTTCTCTCCAAATATACTCCTCTTGTTTTCTACAGCAATAGCTTTGTCCAGTAGCCTTTGGAAGGATGGGAATGTGTGTGATACCAGCTGATATTGCAAGGGTCCAATTAACCCGTCCAGAAAAAGCTCCTGCTTTTGCTCATCATCCTCAACATCTCTGGGAGCATATCGAGATAACTGGATGAATTTGTCCCTATATTCACTCACGGACATACTTCCTTGCTTGAGGGATAGAAACTCCTTCCTCTTAATCTTCATGAGTCCAGCAGGAATATGGTAATTTCTAAATTGTGTGGAGAATTCTGCCCAGGTAATTGTATCGACAGCAACATGAGCAGCACAGTACGCATCCCACCAATCCGCAGCAGGACCAGCAAGACGACCTGATGCGTAGAGTACTTTCTCTCGGTCCGAGCACTGAGCTATGTTGAGCATCTTCTCTATAGACTTTAGCCAGTCATCAGCTTGTAGTGGATCCGTGGAGTTGGAGAAGGTTGGGGGTTTGTGGCTCATGAATTCCCGATGCTTATCTCGGGGTGGAACTGGTGGTGGAGGTGGAGGCAATGGCACCTGTTGCTGTTGCTGCTGTTGTTGAAGTTGTTGTTGCAGCTGCTGTTGTTGCACCCTTCTTTCCTGGCGTATCTCTTCCCGCTCTTGGCGCATTTCCCGACGTGCATCCTCTCTTTCCTGGTGCATTTCCTGGCGTTCTTGCTGCATTTGGGTGCGCATATCTGCCATAGTGTCAGCCATTTGCTGCATCATCCTCATCTGAGCTGCAATTAGTGGATCGACTCCGCCTGGTGGGGGATTAGGAGGATTCATCTCTGCTGGCTGTGGTTGGGGTTGTCGATATATCCACTGAGTGTGTCGATTAGGAGGTAAATCAATTCCACCACCCCGCCTGGTATTGACCATCTAAGTTAGAAGCATATGGTAAGATAGCTTTGCAAGGGAATCATTTAGTAGGCAGAATGAATAAGCTAATAGTTGGTTATGTACTGAAACTTCTTTGGCAGGGCTGGGCCAGATATTCTATGTTGAGACTAGGGTAATTAGTTGTACGAGGTGAATGTCCAAAGGTAAGATAGAATATGTCAAGATGAGATAGATACGGAATACTATATATATTTTTTTTCTAAGGGGAATAATCTAGATTGTCTAGTTAGCTTATATATTCTATTTATGTTTATATGTATATGCAGATGTAATTATGGACATTACTCCACAACCCATCACAATCAATCAAAGATCCAAATCAGACATGTATCATAAGAACAAACATTCGAGCATACAAATACTTACAAAAATACTTTTGATTTTGTTCCTAAGAGTGGGTCCTATCCCTAAAGATCACTTTAGGTACAGGATTTCAAAGTGTGAAATCCACATTTGTCTTTGGAATGAAAAGGTAAGAATAATCAGAGTAAAGCGGAAATAGATGAGAAAAGATTAAGATAAGTTTAGAAAAGAATCAGAGTAAGATAAGTATTTAATGGTTGTCCAGCTCTATCTAGGTTTCGTCCTACAGTCAACATTCCTCTGATACCACTTCTATCACACCCGGATTTTAGGGGTCCAAAACCCGGGCGCGAACATAATCACCAGGTGTGCTGGGACCAAGTCTCACACATATGATGAATCATGGCACAGGATCGAAAGTCATATCTTTACTACATAACAGGAATTCTGTACAAAATAAATAATTACATTATAAGGAGACAACGGTCCAGCAACCCAAAGTTGACTGGGAGACGATGGCCTAGATCTCTCACGAACACATCACAGCATCCTCCAAGCGCCTCATCCTGTGGTACCTGTTCTTGACCTGTGGGGGGGGTGTGAGACAGCAAGAGTGAGCTCACATACGTTCATCGCTCAACAAGTTGTGGGGAATAATGTGCATGAACTCGCCAAAGGTGGGAGCCCACGTGAAGTGTAAGGCTTACCAAAGAGGAGGGTTAGAGCTGAGCATTGCTTTTAAAGTTGGTCAAAATTTTATTAGCAGTTACTAAGTATAAGTAAATACCAACCCAATTAATTAGTAGAACAAAAGTAACAATCCTCACCTGCAATTCAATGCATATGACAAATTGAATTTAATTCCATAATTTAATCATGTGAGTGTCCGAGCTGCTCATGACTGTGAGCACGGCTAGTATACCAGTTTTACACTCTGCAGAGGTTGCGCATCTTTACCCACAAGTCATGTTACCCATCTGCCAAGGGATCACGACTTCCCATACACCTCTACCGAGGAGGCGAGGCATGGTAACACTACGAGGCCTTTACAAAGTTCCACTAGCTTCAGAAAACCCGCTACAGTTTATAGGAAGCTCCAATGCAGGAATCCCTTGCAGGACCGCCATCGCAGCAAAATCCTCCCGAGGGACTTCCTAACAGGAATCCCTTGCAGGACTGCCAACGCAGCAAAATCCTCCCGAGGGCCTCCCTACACTGACCACTCCCCTACTGCCCTTGCCCCTTTCGGGTAAGGTAGTCTTCCACTAGCTTTCCTAATTAATCAGCAAAGGGGTCCCATTCCTCCCTTGTGGTAGCACTGTTTTCCCGGGTGGTTCTCCATGTTCCAATTAACATAATGATCTTAACATGAACAATAATAATAAACAGATAATAAAAGTGTGATCATGAATAATGTATCTTCATACCCAAAACCACATAAAGCACTAGCAAGTACTACCCAAAAAGGTTCAGTGGTAAACAAGGTATAAAGATAATCAAACTAGGGTAACCTATTGGGTCCCATCAAAATTAACCTATGCAGATCATTATGATTAATTAGAACATGAGTGGGTAAAAAGAAGTGATCAAGGGCACAACTTGCCTGAGACTTGAGATTCCAGGTACCAACTTGCTTTTCAGATGACACGTGTCCTCGCGCTAGTCGTAGCAATACAAACAAGCATGGTATAGATAAAATTAACATCACACCAAACATAAGTGCAAATTAAATAATGGTGATCTACGTGTTACAACGAGACTAACGCAACTTGAACGGATCAAATCGGAGTTAAAACAGAGGGGTTATGAATTTACAAAGGTTTTATGTATTTGATACAAAAATTAATTAGGAGATGAATTTTGTGGTGACATTCATGTCAAAACAGAGGTACTAGTTGATAAACAATAATATTACAAAATTATAGGAATTGGAATTAATTAATTTGGACTCCATATGAATTTTCTAAGGATTAAATAAGTTTCTGTGATTAATTTTGTATTGAAAATCCTTTCTAAAATGAATTTATCTATCTCTGGTCCGCGCATACTAATAAACGAAAATCCAGGGGCCCCAGCGCAAGTGTTCCCAAAACACAGAAAACTCCTGCCAGGACTGCGGGTTATTTATGTGAAAGCTAAGGGGCTCCATTGCAAAACTAATCTCGGACTCGTATACCAGGACACATGGCGCTCTGCGACTGGCTGAAAACTTGCCACACCCCGGTGCACATGGTGAGGCGCACGGGATCCAAACCACACAAGATCCCCACCACCGCCCGGTCGTGCATATAGGTGGGATCGCCCCTGGACCGTCAGATCGACAATCAATGGCCCAGATCTAAAGTGTCGAAGGGGTATTAGTTGATATAATCACGACCGTCCATTAGAAGATCCACGACCGCGATTTTTCTAGCCCTGGATCTAATCACCGCCACACCATTAAAAATCTATGGTTCTCATCCTTTCTTAGCTCTATCCACCCTAGGCTGTTCGTTATAAGATCAACGGCAATAACATCTTCTTCTTCCCCCCGCGCTAAACCGCGGCGACGCAGAGTGCCCCAGGCAGCGCCATGGCCGGCGTTCGGCCACGATGATTTGGCGCCCTATACTCCATGCTATTGGGTGCTACACCATCTCAAGGAATGGGCGAAACACGGTGCAGAGCTTACTCACCGAAGAGGGGAGTCCAGCGAAGTTGCCCGCGACGCACGACGGACGACGGACGACGACGAGAATTTACTTGTGCCCTGCGGGTTCTCCGATCACCGCGACACTACACGCGCACGCCACACCGAACGGCGAATTCCCAGCCCCAAGCCCCGGAGACAGTGCGTTCACAGGGGCGGTAATCACCGGCAGCGGTGGTGGATTTTTTTGCTTGTGGCGAAGGAGGGACGAGAGGAGTATCCTAGGCGCCCACATATATATATACAGCCGGTGAGGGAAAAATCAAACGGCGATGGCCGGATTTCTAGGCGAGGTTAGTTGATTCGGTTCCGTCGCTCGATCGGAGTCCGCGCGAGGAGGTCGGTAGGTGGGCGGCGTAGAAACCGGCTTCTGTTATGAGGACGGCGGTGGCGATTTCATTGAGCTGGGGACTTGGGAAGGGATGAGTCCGACAGGTGGGTCCCACCGTGAACCACCGTGCACGCTCGGTCGAGTAGCAGGGAGGCTGGCTAGGGGGACCCGCGCGTCGGTCAGCAAGGGACGCTTGCCGTTCCCACGGCCCCCGTGGTGAGGAGCAGGCCCGCGGCCCACTCGACAGAGTGACCGCGCGTGCGGGCGTGGGGGGAGTTGGGCCGAATTAGCGCCCAAGGCCCAGGTAAGCTTCCTAACTTCTGTTCTTTTTTTCTTTATAATTTCTACTTTACTTCCTAGTATTCAAACTAGATTCAAATCCTTATTTTGAATTTCAAATTCCAAATGTCATCAATTAATAATACTAGTAATATAATCCTTATTGTTTAAGAAAATATATATTTTTTTATTCATTTATTCATGGGAGGAATGAATAGTTCCATTAAATCCCCTTTTTTTTATTTAATTTTCATATATACTTTGAGGTCCCAAGTTTAAATTGTGACCCATTATTAAAATGTTTCACCACATTTTCATAAGAATAAAATGACTATAGTGCATCGTTTAATGAAATGAATGGTCATTTATTTGATTGAAAACTTTTCTATTGCTTACTTTTCCAAAATAGTTCTTGGTTTTCAAAATTCAGTCCTCAAATTTTAACACTCAAGTATAATTTGAGATTTTCTGAATTTGCTATTTTATTTCTTCATGTATTTATTTTATTATCTATTTTTTTTTCTTATACACATTTTGAGCCTTACAGTGTAGGCCCTCGTCCTCGGGGAACCGTATTCTAAGTTTGTGGGCAAGATGGCCTCGGCCCCGTAGACTAGAAAGAACGGCGTGAAGCCCGTGGCTCGGCTCGGCGTTGTCCTCAGGCTCCAGACCACCGAGGGGAGTTCCTTCATCCATCGCTTGCCGAATTTGTTGAGGTCGTTGTAGATCCGGGGCTTGAGTCCTTGTAGAATCATGCCGTTGGCACACTCTACTTGCCCATTCGTCATGGGGTGAGCCACGGCTGCCCAGTCCACCCGGATGTGGTGATCTTCGCAGAAGTCCAGGAACTTTCTGCCGGTGAACTGGGTGCCGTTGTCGGTGATGATGGAGTTTGGGACCCCGAAACGATGGATGATGTTGGTGAAGAACGCCACCGCCTGCTCGGACCTAATGCTGTTTAGGGGTCGGACCTCGATCCATTTGGAGAATTTGTCGATGGCGACCAACAGGTGCGTGTAGCCCCCGGGTGCCTTCTGCAAGGGGCCGACAAGGTCCAGACCCCATACAGCAAAAGGCCAGGTGATGGGTATGGTCTGCAGAGCCTGAGCGGGCAGGTGGGTCTGCCTTGCGTAGAACTGACACCCTTCACAGATGTGGACAATTCTAGTGGCGTCGGCCACCGCCGTTGGCCAGTAGAAACCTTGTCGGAAAGCATTTCCGACGAGTGCTCGAGGTGCTGCGTGATGGCCGCAAGCCCCCGAGTGTATCTCTTGAAGGAGTTCCTGACCTTCGGTGACGGAGATGCATCGCTGGAGGATGCCTGAAGGGCTGCGGTGGTAGAGCTCCTCGCCGTCCCCTAGTAGGACGAACGACTTGGCACGCCTTGCCAATCGCCGAGCCTCAGCTTGGTCGGGGGGTAGTTCCCCTCGGCGGAGATATCGCAGGTACGGGGTCTGCCAGTTTCGATTAGGCGTGGCCCCGCTCTGCTCCTCCTTGACGCGCAGTGCCTCACCCTCGAGGGCCGAGGGTGCCTCGGGCTCGGCCGAGGGTGCCTCGGGCTGGGCCGAGGCCTTCTCGGGCTCGGGCGAGTCGTCAGTCTTGACTGAGGGTTGATGTAGGTCTCGGGAGAAGACGTTCGGGGGAACCGTTGTCCACCCCGAGGCTATCTTATCCAGCTCGTCCGCAGTCCCGTTGTAGCGTCGGGCGATGTGATTGAGCTCGAGCCCATAGAACTTGTCTTCCAGGCGCCGAACCTCATCGCAATAGGCCTCCATCTTCGGGTCGCGGCAGTGGGAGTTCTTCATAACTTGGTCGATGACGAGCTGCGAGTCACCGCGAGCGTCGAGGCGTCGGACCCCTAGCTCGATGGCGATCCACAACCCATTGACCAGAGCCTCATACTCGGCCACGTTGTTGGATGCCAGGTAATGGAGGCGTAACACATAGCGTATGTGCTTTCCGAGGGGCGAGATGAAGAGTAGACCTGCGCCGGCTCCCGTCTTCATCAGCGACCCATCGAAGAACATGGTCTAGAGCTCCGGCTGGATCGAAGCTGTTGGGAGCTGGGTGTCGACCCATTCAGCTATGAAGTCCGCCAAGACCTGGGACTTGATGGCCTTCCGGGGGGCGAATGAGATTGTTTCGCCCATGATTTCCACCGCCCACTTTGCAATCCTCCCCGAGGCCTCCCGGCACTGGATGATCTCTCCCAGGGGGAAGGAAGACACCACAGTTACCGGATGAGACTCGAAGTAGTGTCGCAACTTGCGCCGTGTCAGAATCACCGCATATAGCAGCTTCTGAACTTGTGGGTAGCGGATCTTGGTTTCGGACAATACCTCGCTGATGAAGTAGACTGGCCTCTGAACGGGCAATGCGTGCCCTTCTTCTTGCCTTTCTACCACGATCGCGGCGCTAACCACCTGGGTGGTAGCGGCGACGTAGACTAGGAGGGCTTCTCCAGTGGTTGGGGGCACCAAGATAGGCGCCTTCGTCAGGAGCGCCTTCAGGTTTTCGAGGGCCTCCTCGGCCTCGGGGGTCCATGTGAAGCACTCTGCCTTCCTTAAGAGGCGGTACAGGGGCAGACCTCTTTCGCCGAGGCGTGAGATGAAGCGGCTCAGAGCCGCGAGGCATCCCATGACCCTCTGTACACCCTTCAAGTCCTTGATGGGCCCCATGCCGGTGATAGCTGAGATCTTCTTTGGGTTGGCTTCGATGCCCCGCTCGGAGACGATGAACCCTAAGAGCATGCCTCGGGGCACCCCGAAGACACACTTTTCGGGATGGAGCTTGACGCCTTTCGCCTTGAGACATCGGAACGTCACTTCAAAGTCGGAAAGGAGGTTGAAGGCCTTTCTTGTCTTGACTACGATGTCATCGACATAGGCCTCGACCGTGCGGCCAATGTGTTCGCCGAACACATGGTTCATGCACCGCTGGTACGTCGCGCCCGCATTCCTCAAACCAAACGGCATGGTGACATAGCAGTACATGCCGAAGGGTGTGATGAAAGAAGTCACAAGCTGGTCGGACTCTTTCATCCTGATTTGGTGATACCCTGAGTAGGCATCGAGGAATGACAGGGTTTCGCACCCAGCAGTGGAATCCACAATTTGATCGATGCGAGGCAGAGGGTAGGGAACCTTCGGACATGCTTTGTTCAGACCAGTGTAGTCTACGCACATCCGCCATTTCCCACCTTTCTTTCTCACAAGCACAGGGTTGGCAAGCCATTCAGGATGGAATACCTCTTTGATGAACCCTGCCGCCATCAGCTTGTGGATCTCCTCGCCTATGGCTCTGCGCTTCTCCTCGTTGAATCGGCGTAGAGGTTGCTTGACGGGTCGGGCCCTGGCCCGGATGTCCAGTGAGTGCTCGGCGACATCCCTCGGTATGCCGGGCATGTCTGAGGGACTCCACGCGAAGACGTCGGCGTTCGCGCGGAGAAAGTCGATGAGCACTGCTTCCTATTTGGGATCGAGCCCGGAGCTGATCCGGATTTGCTTGGAGGCGTCGCTGCTGGGGTCGAGGGGGACGGCTTTGACCGTCTCTGCTGGCTCGAAGTTGCCGGCGTGACGCTTCACGTCTGGCACCTCTTTGGGGAGGCTCTCCAGGTCGGCGATGAGGGCTTCGGACTCGGCGAGGGCCTCGGCGTACTCCACACACTCCACGTCACATTCGAACACGTGTTTGTACGTGGGGCCGACGGTGATGACCCCGTTGGGGCTCGGCATCTTGAGATTCAGGTAGGTGTAGTTGGGGACGGCCATGAACTTCGTGTAGCATGGTCTTCCCAGTAGCGCGTGGTAGGTTCCCCGAAACCCGATCACCTCGAACGTCAGGGTCTCCCTTCGGAAGTTGGAGGGTGTTCCGAAGCAGACAGAAAGGTCGAGTTGTCCGAGGGGCTGAACGCTCTTCTCGGGAATGATCCCGTGGAAAGGCGCAGCGCCCACCCGGATGGAGGACAGATCGATGCGCAGGAATCCGAGGGTCTCGGCGTAGATGATGTTGAGGCTGCTACCTCTGTCCATGAGGACCTTGGTGAGCCTGACGTCGCCGATGACGGGGTCGACGACAAGCGGGTATTTCCCCGGGCTCGGCACATGGTCGGGGTGGTCGGCTCGGTCGAAGGTGATGGGCTTGTCAGACCAGTCTAGGTAGACCGGCGCCGCCACCTTCGCCGAACAGACCTCCCGGCGCTCTTGCTTGCGGTGCCGAGCCGAGGCATTCGCCGCTTGCCCGCCGTAGATCATGAAGCAGTCGCGGACCTCGGGGAACTCTCCTGCTTGGTGATCTTCCTTCTTGTCGTCGTCGTGGGCCCTACCACCCTCCGCGGGTGGCCCGGCCCTATGGAAGTGGCGCCGAAGCATGATGCACTCCTCGAGGGTGTGCTTGACGGGCCCCTAGTGATAGGGGCACGGCTCCTTGAGCATCTTGTCGAAGAGGTTGGCACCTCCTGGGGGCTTCCGAGGGTTCTTGAACTCGGCGGCGGCGACAAGGTCCACGTCGGCCGTGTCGCGCTTCGCTTGCGACTTCCTCTTGCCCTTCTTCTTGGCGCCGTGCTGAGTTGACGCCTCGGGGGCATCTTCCGATGGGCGGCCCTGGGGCTGCTTGTCCTTCCGGAATATAGCCTCGACCGCCTCCTGGCCGGAGGCGAACTTGGTGGCGATGTCCATCAGCTCGCTCGCCATGGTGGGGGTCTTGTGACCCAGCTTGCTCACCAGGTCGTGGCAGGTGGTGCCAGCGAGGAACGCGCCGATGACATCCTAGTCGGTGACGTTGGGCAGCTCGGTGCGCTGCTTCGAGAATCGCCGGATGTAGTCCCAGAGAGACTCTCCCGGCTGCTGTTGGCAGCTTCGGAGGTCCCAGGAGTTCCCGGGGCGCACGTATGTGCCCTAGAAATTGCCGGCGAAAGCTTGGACTAGGTCGTCCCAGTTGGAGATCTGCCCCGGAGGCAGGTGCTCCAACCAGGCGCGAGCGGTGTCGGAGAGGAACAGGGGGAGGTTGCGGATGATGAGGTTGTCATCGTCCGTTCCACCCAGTTGGCAGGCCAAACGGTAGTCCGCGAGCCACAGCTCCAGTCTCGTCTCCCTCGAGTACTTCGTGATAGTAGCCGGGGGTCGGAACCGGGTCGGGAACGGCGCATGTCGTATGGCCCTACTGAAGGCCTGCAGACGAGGTGGTTCGGGCGAAGGACTCCGATCCTCCCCGCTGTCGTAGCGTCCCCCACGCCTGGGGTGATAGCCTCGGCGCACCCTCTCGTCGAGGCGGGCCTGACGGTCGCGGCGAGGGCGCTCGTTGCCGAGGCGATCCGGGGCCGCAGGCGCTGTGTGGCGCGTGCGCCCGGTGTTGACCGAGGCCTCCCGCATGAAGCGGAAAGTTGCGGCATGATGTTCCGAGGGGTAGCCCTGCCCTCGGGAGGCAGAGCTCTCGGCCCGTCGGACCGCGGCGCCTTCCAGGAGATTCTTGAGCTCTCCTTGGATGCGCCGCCCCTCGGTAGTTGATGGCTCCGGCATTGCACGGAGGAGCATTGCTGCTGCAGCCAGGTTCTGGCCTACCCCGCTGGACGTGGGTGGCGGCCTGACCCTGACATCGTCGGCGATGCGGTGCTGGAAGCCCTGGGGTAGATGACGTATTTCTCCGGCTGGAGGTTGGACCACCCATGCCTGCCCGACGTCCCGGCGGATCGGCTCAAGCGCTCCTGCTCCCTCATCAAGCCTGGCCGGTACCTCGCGGATTTGCTCGAGCTGTGTGACCTGACCCCCCGCAGGGACTGGGACCACAGCTAGCTCCCGAGGGATGTCAACGCGAGGCACCGGCCTAGGGGGATCACCGTCCGCCGGCATGCCAAGATGGTTGCCTTCGGCGGTGTAAGGAAAATGGACCCCGGGCCTTTTGGCTAATTGAGTTTTGGTGTTTGATGAACAACACAATCCGTGAACTAATAAGTTGTCTAGTTTTTGTGTTTATAGTTCACAGGATGCGAAGAGAATTGGACCAAGGCAATGAGGATGCAACACCTCAAAAGAAGACATAAAAAGATGCATAGGAGTCCAAGACTCGAGAACAAAGAAGACCGAAGAAATCAGCGAAGAAATCCAAGACGAGGGCTGTCAGCCAGCGCCTGGTGGCGCACCGGACATCAGTGTCCGGTGTGCACCGGACTGTCCGGTGAGGCACTAGACAATATGCGCAGAGAGGCCACGGACAGGCATTCTCTGGCTGTAGCACCAGACTGTCCGGTGTGCACCGGACTGTCCGGTGTGCCAACGGGCAGAAGGCAACGGTCGGATCCAACGGTCGACTGCTACAGGCGCGCAACGGTCGGCTGACGTGGCGTGCACCGGACATCTACTGTGCAGTGTCCGGTGTGCACCGGACTGTCCGGTGCACCCGACGACAGAAAGCTGCTGCTTTCTGTCCAACGGCTAGTTGGGGGCTTGGAGGCTATAAATACCACCCCAACAGGCCATTCTCAAGTGTGAGAGCCCAAGCAACATACCAATACACATAGTGCATATTTCCAAGAGCTCAAACACCCAAGTGCTTAATAGAATCACTCGGTGATTAGCGTAGGTGCTTTGCGAAGTGCTTAGGTTAGTTAGACCGCTTTAGCGCTTGCTCTAGGTGAATCCTAGTTAGTTGAGTGAGTTTTGTAAAACCACACAACCCCTCGGCTCTTGTGTGAGCCGTTGTAATTGTACCGAGTGGAGCGAGAGTCTTGCGAGACCGTGACAACCGCGTTTGTGTCACGGCCGCCACCGTGTACCGGAGGGAACGAGGCCCGCGGCGTTTCGGCCGGAAGCTCGATAGTGGAGACGGCGGGGAGCGTCCGAGAGGAGCCGGAAGCGGAGCACCACTTGCGCGTGGAGAAGGCCCGCGGCTCTCTACGGAGTTACTCGACCGTGGTGCTTGGCCCTCGCGTGTGTGACACCCCAGGTGTCAGTTTCGTGTTACGTCGCGAAATTTATCCTAATCTCGGATGCTGAGTAAAAATTTCTATTTCTCGCTCGCGTATGTCCCTGATTATCCAGATTATTCATTCACGTTTCATCGAGTTCGGAGTTACTCAGTCTCACAGAAGGCCAATTTTGGAGCCTGTTAAAACTTTTATTTCTCGACGCGAATGCTAACTCATTAATCATTCTTGATTTATAAATCTCGTCTAAAGCTCGTTTAATCAAGCGCTCGACAGTTGCTAGTCGAGCTGTGTCCGAATCCAATTTCTCGATGATTCGATCTATGACCAAAAATTAATCCGACTCCGCACTCTCAAACGGAATACTCATTATGTCGCCCTCTAATTAATTCTTACTCGACTCGGCCAAATATCTCATGTCCGAACCGAATTCAAAACCCCGTATCGACAACGATTTTAAAATATCACGATTCACCTTCTTCGACTAAAAATCCAAAAGCCGGTCATATCCCGAGGTAATTTATTTTCGAGTCATGTGCGAGGAATTATTTCCGAGAGAATCCAAATCAGACTCTCGACTGAAATTAATCACTCATTCGCCCGATCGCCCGAACTCTAGTTCACTCTGTTCCGTGTACAGACGAATTTTACATGAGCATTTTTATTCCGAGAAATATTTTAGCGCAGCCCGATTAAGTGTTTTGGGCCGAATTCAGTCCAGCCCATTTGGCCCATTTAAAACCCTAGCCCTAGAGCTCTTCTATAAATAGAAGGACCCCTCACTTGCACTTGGCTTTTATTCATCTACCCCCCTAGCCGCCATTTCTTTTTCCCAGCCACCTCCACTTCTCCCCACGCCAACCTCCTTCTTGCTCCTCACGCACACCAGTGCAGGGCCTCCCATGGCGTCTCCTCCCCTTTCCTTAAGCCAGCCACCCTAGCTTCCATTCCTCTCGCCACCGGCCATGGGGGTCGACATCCCCTCCTCCCCCTCTGCACCATGGCCGGTTCCTTGCTCCCCTTGGCCGCCAGCAGCCATGGCCGCCAGCCGCCGGCGGGCTCCGGTTCTTCTCCCTGGCCGCCCTGCTCCCTGTCCCCGGTGCCCAGGAATTCCAGCAGCGCAGGGTGCCCCTGCTTTCCTCTCCCAGCCAGCGCCCCATCTCCCCTCGGCTGTCCAGCAGGAAATCCGTCGCCTCCCTCTGCCCCTGTACGTGAGAGACCAAAGGAAGAAGATGATCCTTGTGTCAGTGACATGTGGGCCCAAGGCCAAGGGTAATGGTGTTTCAAATTCCAGATTTCGTAATATCTTCTAAAATTCATATCTTGAGTTTGGTAGCTTCAAAAATCGTGAAATTTGTTTTGTTGGATACCTTATGAAATGCTCTAACTATTGGATCTATAGGTTGGCATGTTTTAGTGGAAAAGTTTTTCTGTAGAAATTCGTAATTAAAAACTGGTTTAGAGAATAAACAAACTTGCTTCTCTCCATAATTTTATTTATAAAAATCCAAAAATGATGAAACCTGTTTTGTTAGTTAGATGTTGTCATACTACATCTAAGAAAAATATAAAACTTGTAGGTTGTTCACTGTTTTCTTGGTGTGTTAATTTAAACATGTTAAATAGGAAAAAGATGGTTGTTTTGCTTGTTATTTTTAGATCTGTAGCTCTAGTGCTCCAAATGGATTCAAATTTTTACAGTAGACTCTTGGTGTGATGCTTGGTGACTGGTAAATATTTCATGAATTTTTGTGCATGTGTGATTAAGTTAGTGATTTAACTTGTTTAATGCACATTAAGTAGTTATAAATGGCTTAAAAATAATGTATAGATGCAAAAATGGAAAATGATGTTCCACTGTCCTTGCATGGTATTATAGTAGCCTAAGAAAACTTAATATGGCCATGAATCCACAGAAAATAATTAGTTTTAGATTTAACTTGCTCTCACATGCTTTATTGCATTAACAATTTGTTATTTTTGTATTAAATAAAATATAAAAGCTGGGCATGTGAAATTTATACATTAGCCATAATTTGTTATTACCTATGCCTCATAAAAATTTCAGCCCCAGATTAGATAGTTTTATATGGTGCTAAAATAACACCCATTTTATAATTATAAGAGGAGTTAGTGAAAATTAAAAGTAAACAAAAGCTTGCATGTCTCTTGGAATGTTGAATTATACCTTAGTATCAATCAGAGATTAAATGGTTATGCGCATGATGAGTTTAGTAAAAGTTCCATCGGTATCACTTGTGTTAAGTTGAGGTTTCTTGTGCGGGTATATGCCGTGATATGGTTATACTCGCAACGAGGAAAGATGTATGTATTGTGACACGACGCTTAGGTCGCTATTATATAATCGCATAAAGGATGCACATGATGGTCATGTGATTAAAGAGTGGAGTAGTGGCAAAGAGAGAAGTAAGTCTAATATTTTTAAACGCTTAATTGATAGCGCCTATCGTCTTCGCCATGATTTTTGTTGTATGGCGGATCGATGCCTTGTCGTCGTAGTCTCGGAAATTTTTGGAAATGTGCTGGTGCCTTTACTGATGGGGTTGTATGTACTTGTGATGTATTACAATAGCCATGTGTCGTGCAAGTATCCACAAATGGTGAAAGGTGGTGTATGTTGATAATTGGGAAATAGTCAGTCATTAGCCAACTCATGTTAAGTAGGAGTCGATGGCGTAAGTGATTGTGATATAAATAGGTGTGGTGTCTCGGACTGCGATAATAATAGGCAAGCCGACGTGTATGTCGTATGGCGGGCTATGCCATTCCTTTGATTAATCAACTCGTTAGATGACTTTAGTTAAGCTCGTAGTCACGGTGAATTTCTTGTTGTATTCTGAATGCGTATGGTTACGGTCGCGGATGAAAAGTATTAGTGCTCATGTGATGTCTAAATTAAAACTCAAATGGTTGGGTGCTTATCGGGGAGAATGTGTCGTTGATTGGTTGTAGTAGTTTTAGTGCACTAAATAACTTGAATAAAATTTGCAAGTCGACTTGTTGGTTCTAATCTGATTGTCTTAACTCAATTAAATAGTAAAGCGTTAGAATAATTCAAGTCGCTCGAACGCGGCGATTCGTGAATTCTATAGGAGCTGAAATTTATTGATTGCTGTTTTGGACTGCACACGCTGTTTTTGTCGTGTTGTATGTTTGATGAACTAAATTGTGTTTTCCGTAGATATGTGCTATAGAAAAGTGGTAGATAACTTTATTATCTTGCTGGTGTTAAAATTTGACAGCCACAGGTCTAACAGTTTAGGAGTTGTGCTTTTTTACAGATTCAGTAACTGAATCTGTCCAAATTCTGTACAGATTTCAGAAATTGTATTGTTTGCTCAATTTAGTGCTGCAACCTGTTCATGATCATTATAAGAAAGTTGTAGAGGCTTTTCTTATCTTGCTTGTGTTAAAATTTCATAACTAAAGGCCTGACGGTTTAAGAGTTATGAATTTTACAACTTGGTTGCTGTGTTCTGTCCATTGTCAGAACAGATTTCGAAAACTGTAATGTTTGATTTAATTAAACCTGGAATCACTTCTTGGCGATTATAAAAGTTATGTAGTACTTTTCCCAAGCTTTCCAAAAAGTCTTGGATCACTATTTTTGGTGGTCTGAAGGTTAAGTTACATGTGTTTGAAGTGTGAAGACTGAATCTGTCCAGTTTTGGACAGCACAGCCTTCATAGTATATTTTACCCTTGATACCTGCTAAACTAGCCAATGATGTTTATAAATAAATTGTAGACAATTTTATTACCTTTCCAGAAAGTCTAGGATCAACTTGTTTGGATGTCTGAATCTCTAGTTGTGAATTTTTGAAGTCGCAAGTCTGAATCTGTCCAAATCTGGACAGAGCTGCTGTGATTGCACTTTTTGACCTTGCTATGTGTTGAATCAGGTTGAGGTGAAAATACCAAAGTTATAGTTCACTTTTTAAGCTTTCCAGAAAATCCTAGTTTGCTATTTTTGGATGAATATTTGAAGAGATATGATTAAAACTAGTAACTGCTGTGCTGCTGTCCTAAAAATCTGCATGTGCTCAATTAATTGTTAGTTCATCCTTTTGGCTAAAAATGGTTGGTTAGCACTAAATTCATATAGAATTGCCATGGCTAAGCTTGAGATAACATATGTGTCCTGTTTTTATACGTTTCTTTCTCTAGTTAATTGTGATGTAGTATTGTGTTGCGTAAATATCCAAAATGTTGTTGTCTTTTTAGTGGTGTAATGTTGTGCGCCCGACGATATGTAGTTAACTAACGCTAGTGGGTGAGGTTGCTTGTGACGTCTCGCTACTTAGTGTTTAATTCGCTAGCGTGTACTTAAAGTATCTTGTGCTATTCCATTATATTCATACATATGCATCTTGCACCTCATATAGGACCGAAAGATGATGATCGAGCCAGTGATGTGGTGCCAACCACAAGATGCAGATGGTGGACGACCCAAGGAAGGATGGACTTAATCAGTGGATGCTCGCCAAGCGAGTACCCTCCCAGCAAACACTATCTAGTGTTAAATTAAAGGCAAGCCCCGGTTTTATGCATAACCGTTTATATATGCTATTTTACTACACTTAATGTTTGTAGGCTTGTACTGTGCACTTAAGTGTAGGAGTTGTTTGGAACCTTAGTTGCATGAACTCAGGATTCCCTTTTGAGATGGATACTAGTATGCTAGGTCGAGTAGCTGCTTTATTAATTAGGATCTCGGTAGAAGTCGAGTGATTTTTCTAGCACTCGCGCGAGGTCAGGAATTTGGTTGTATCCACTTTCTTCTCATAATGATGCTGGTTTGTGGGCAACAATCCATGGGGATTGATTGTCCACGGGATAAAAATTTGAATAAGGATTATGGTGTGGTACCGTGAGTCAAGCGTTTGAACGTACTAAGCACATGCCGAGAAATATGGTAAATCGGTAAGCCTAGTACCTGATTGAACCTGCCAGCGGACATATCCCCTCACGCGACCTGAGACGTGGTCTCCCATTCCGGTTATGGTGGGTACAAGTGCGGTCACTGCACGACGGCCAGTCGGGGTCAGTGAGGCATTGTACGCCAAGGCGGTGAGCCCTGATCTGCTGCCAGGGAATCGATGGGGACGGTTGATGTGTGTGGGGACGGAGTGCCTCGCCACGTCGTGTGTTTAGGTTTACCTTGCAAGGTTTAAAAACTCGATTCGAATCGTCTGTTTCTCGCAGCTAATGAGACTGCTTGATCCATGCTGCTACATTGAGTAATAAGTGGAAATGAGGTGACTGGCAAAAGATGTTGATTGGTAAAAATGTTTGATACCATGTATGCTTAGCTAGGTACACATTTAGTCTAAAGGATTCTACTAAAACTTGAAAAGCTAAAACTTGTTTTTAGACTCAGCTAGTGCTTTTGGCAAACCAAACCCCTCAGCCAAACAGCTGCATGTCTAGAGGTAGAGGAGTAGACTCCTCACACCGGGTAAGTCTAGCTGAGTATTAGTATACTCAGCCTTGCTTGTGGCATAATTTTTGCAGGTACTCCTTAGGATGATTGGTTGATGGTGTGACTTGGCCTCCATCCCTGCCACCGGGATAGACAGTCAAGTGGGTTATTGCTTCCGCAGGAGAGGACCAGGAGGAGTAGCGTGGCCAGGCTTCGCCATGTTACTCGGTTTTCTCCGTTAGTTATTTCCGCTGCATTAAAATTTATGATTATTATCTCTGAAACTCCGATAATGTAATCACTATTGATACTTAATAAATTTGTGGTATTATGTTTTATTGTACTTCTCTGTGCCTCACCTTCGTGTGAGTTAGTGGTATTCGATCCTGGTTAAGTGGCTTTATCGGACTAGATCCGAGGGACTGACGTTTTATCCCTATTTAAGTGTGGTCTAGCCTCTAAGGCGGGACTTAGACACTTAAGTTGGAATAATTCGGGCGGTTCCGCCACAGCTGGTATCGGAGCGAATACCAGTACAGAGAAGTCAATAAGTCATGATTACCAACCTTTTCAAAAGTAAAACTTGCTTAGAAATCCAGTTGGATAGATGTCAGGACGATAAGGATAGAACTAGGACGTGAAGCCTTAGGAAATAGATGGGTAGCTAGGTGGCTATTTATATAGGCCATAAAGGCTACTACTACTATTAATAGGGATGCTGTAGAAGCACCCGAAAAATTAGTTAGGTCTGAGAAGACGACTAGAATGAGCATGCATCATGATTGTCGCATTATAATTTTCTCTTGTGCATCAATATGCTTCTCTCACCTTTATTCCAATAATAAGAACTTGTGAATAATGTGATGTACTGCTATGTTAGAAATGCCTTACCTCGTGTCAGATTGGTAGGTCTTGTTAGGTCGTGTTGTGTGTTCCTCTTGTCTTGCTATCTAGGTGGCATTGTAATTGTTCAACCCTTTTTGCAAAACATTTTGTTGCTTGTTTTGTTCATAAAAAAAAGACCCTCTCCAAACAACCTTGAGTTTAGCAAGTGAAACCTCAAAAAAAATGCTTGTGTTGATATTTTCTAGCCCTTGAGTGTTTTACCCTTGAAGTTGCACCTGCACAACTTATAGAACCCCATAGTTTGACTGCTAGATCAACTCAAGTCTCCTGGTGCACTTGTTGTGTCAAAAAAAATTGTTGTTGGTGTCTAGTTGTGTATACCCTATCAAGGCCATGTTTCTTTCCGTAAATCCTTGCCCCTAAGACTTCATAGCATTCCTGTTGATCATCCAGCTGATCTTGTTGCCCACCTCTCCTTTCGCATGGATCTGGTGATCTCTTTCCTTGTGAATCATGTTGTGGCTTTATCATCCGAATCTCTGGATCCCTTAATGATTCTGCCCCGTTATCTGGTTATCTGCTATAACCCACTCTCAAGTATCGGATGTTGATCTTGCATAAATCTCTCATTTCTGATCATTCTCATACCCCCTTCTCTAAGGATCATGACGTCATTTTATCAATTTATCTCTGAAAGACGTACCCATGTGGATCAATGGATGTTGCTTTTATCTTTGGACCCCTCGTGTCTCTAAAAGCTTATCAGTCTCGATCTCATGGTTGGTTCCCCATAATATTAAATATCGTATCAATCTTTGGCTGATAAACCCCGTGATGATCATAAAATAGTTCTCTGAGTTGAAGAAAATTCTCATGTGAGGCTTTTTGCCAACAATCTTTGCTTCAACTCCGATCACATTCTTATTTTCTGAGCCATACTCTCAGGGGCTCCATCTAATTCTGCCACGTGGATTTATCATTGGTTGCGTTTGGTAATGGTGTTATGACTAACGACCGATGGTGCCGCGACGAGACTGAGAGCCTACTATGGTGCACACATGGTTGAGCTGCTCGGCACGCGCTGGTATTGCGGTTAATAGTCGTGATCCATTACGAGGCTATACTGTTGTGCTGTATCTTGTGAACATTCTCTCAAAGTGATTGCAGCATTTTGTCTCAGCATGCCGCGATATTCTATCCGAATCTATCTTCATTATCTTGTCATATCCCATCTCATGAATTTGCATCTATCTCTAGCCTGGGAGTTACATGCTTCTCCACCCTTGAAGATCCTCATTCGAATCTCGGGACGAGATTCTTTTTAAGGGGGGAAGGCTGTGACACCCCAGGTGTCAGTTTCGTGTTACGTCGCGAAATTTATCCTAATCTCGGATGCTGAGTAAAAATTTCTATTTCTCGCTCGCGTATGTCCCTGATTATCCAGATTATTCATTCACGTTTCATCGAGTTCGGAGTTACTCAGTCTCACAGAAGGCCAATTTTGGAGCCTGTTAAAACTTTTATTTCTCGACGCGAATGCTAACTCATTAATCATTCTTGATTTATAAATCTCGTCTAAAGCTCGTTTAATCAAGCGCTCGACAGTTGCTAGTCGAGCTGTGTCCGAATCCAATTTCTCGATGATTCGATCTATGACCAAAAATTAATCCGACTCCGCACTCTCAAACGGAATACTCATTATGTCGCCCTCTAATTAATTCTTACTCGACTCGGCCAAATATCTCATGTCCGAACCGAATTCAAAACCCCGTATCGACAACGATTTTAAAATATCACGATTCACCTTCTCCGACTAAAAATCCAAAAGCCGGTCATATCCCGAGGTAATTTATTTTCGAGTCATGTGCGAGGAATTATTTCCGAGAGAATCCAAATCAGACTCTCGACTGAAATTAATCACTCATTCGCCCGATCGCCCGAACTCTAGTTCACTCTGTTCCGTGTACAGACGAATTTTACACGAGCATTTTTATTCCGAGAAATATTTTAGCGCAGCCCGATTAAGTGTTTTGGGCCGAATTCAGTCCAGCCCATTTGGCCCATTTAAAACCCTAGCCCTAGAGCTCTTCTATAAATAGAAGGACCCCTCACTTGCACTTGGCTTTTATTCATCTACCCCCCTAGCCGCCATTTCTTTTTCCCAGCCACCTCCACTTCTCCCCACGCCAACCTCCTTCTTGCTCCTCACGCACACCAGTGCAGGGCCTCCCATGGCGTCTCCTCCCCTTTCCTCAAGCCAGCCACCCTAGCTTCCATTCCTCTCGCCACCGGCCATGGGGGTCGACATCCCCTCCTCCCCCTCTGCACCATGGCCGGTTCCTTGCTCCCCTTGGCCGCCAGCAGCCATGGCCGCCAGCCGCCGGCGGGCTCCGGTTCTTCTCCCTGGCCGCCCTGCTCCCTGTCCCCGGTGCCCAGGAATTCCAGCAGCGCAGGGTGCCCCTGCTTTCCTCTCCCAGCCAGCGCCCCATCTCCCCTCGGCTGTCCAGCAGGAAATCCGTCGCCTCCCTCTGCCTCTGTACGTGAGAGACCAAAGGAAGAAGATGATCCTTGTGTCAGTGACATGTGGGCCCAAGGCCAAGGGTAATGGTGTTTCAAATTCCAGATTTCGTAATATCTTCTAAAATTCATATCTTGAGTTTGGTAGCTTCAAAAATCGTGAAATTTGTTTTGTTGGATACCTTATGAAATGCTCTAACTATTGGATCTATAGGTTGGCATGTTTTAGTGGAAAAGTTTTTCTGTAGAAATTCGTAATTAAAAACTGGTTTAGAGAATAAACAAACTTGCTTCTCTCCATAATTTTATTTATAAAAATCCAAAAATGATGAAACCTGTTTTGTTAGTTAGATGTTGTCATACTACATCTAAGAAAAATATAAAACTTGTAGGTTGTTCACTGTTTTCTTGGTGTGTTAATTTAAACATGTTAAATAGGAAAAAGATGGTTGTTTTGCTTGTTATTTTTAGATCTGTAGCTCTAGTGCTCCAAATGGATTCAAATTTTTACAGTAGACTCTTGGTGTGATGCTTGGTGACTGGTAAATATTTCATGAATTTTTGTGCATGTGTGATTAAGTTAGTGATTTAACTTGTTTAATGCACATTAAGTAGTTATAAATGGCTTAAAAATAATGTATAGATGCAAAAATGGAAAATGATGTTCCACTGTCCTTGCATGGTATTATAGTAGCCTAAGAAAACTTAATATGGCCATGAATCCACAGAAAATAATTAGTTTTAGATTTAACTTGCTCTCACATGCTTTATTGCATTAACAATTTGTTATTTTTGTATTAAATAAAATATAAAAGCTGGGCATGTGAAATTTATACATTAGCCATAATTTGTTATTACCTATGCCTCATAAAAATTTCAGCCCCAGATTAGATAGTTTTATATGGTGCTAAAATAACACCCATTTTATAATTATAAGAGGAGTTAGTGAAAATTAAAAGTAAACAAAAGCTTGCATGTCTCTTGGAATGTTGAATTATACCTTAGTATCAATCAGAGATTAAATGGTTATGCGCATGATGAGTTTAGTAAAAGTTCCATCGGTATCACTTGTGTTAAGTTGAGGTTTCTTGTGCGGGTATATGCCGTGATATGGTTATACTCGCAACGAGGAAAGATGTATGTATTGTGACACGACGCTTAGGTCGCTATTATATAATCGCATAAAGGATGCACATGATGGTCATGTGATTAAAGAGTGGAGTAGTGGCAAAGAGAGAAGTAAGTCTAATATTTTTAAACGCTTAATTGATAGCGCCTATCGTCTTCGCCATGATTTTTGTTGTATGGCGGATCGATGCCTTGTCGTCGTAGTCTCGGAAATTTTTGGAAATGTGCTGGTGCCTTTACTGATGGGGTTGTATGTACTTGTGATGTATTACAATAGCCATGTGTCGTGCAAGTATCCACAAATGGTGAAAGGTGGTGTATGTTGATAATTGGGAAATAGTCAGTCATTAGCCAACTCATGTTAAGTAGGAGTCGATGGCGTAAGTGATTGTGATATAAATAGGTGTGGTGTCTCGGACTGCGATAATAATAGGCAAGCCGACGTGTATGTCGTATGGCGGGCTATGCCATTCCTTTGATTAATCAACTCGTTAGATGACTTTAGTTAAGCTCGTAGTCACGGTGAATTTCTTGTTGTATTCTGAATGCGTATGGTTACGGTCGCGGATGAAAAGTATTAGTGCTCATGTGATGTCTAAATTAAAACTCAAATGGTTGGGTGCTTATCGGGGAGAATGTGTCGTTGATTGGTTGTAGTAGTTTTAGTGCACTAAATAACTTGAATAAAATTTGCAAGTCGACTTGTTGGTTCTAATCTGATTGTCTTAACTCAATTAAATAGTAAAGCGTTAGAATAATTCAAGTCGCTCGAACGCGGCGATTCGTGAATTCTATAGGAGCTGAAATTTATTGATTGCTGTTTTGGACTGCACACGCTGTTTTTGTCGTGTTGTATGTTTGATGAACTAAATTGTGTTTTCCGTAGATATGTGCTATAGAAAAGTGGTAGATAACTTTATTATCTTGCTGGTGTTAAAATTTGACAGCCACAGGTCTAACAGTTTAGGAGTTGTGCTTTTTTACAGATTCAGTAACTGAATCTGTCCAAATTCTGTACAGATTTCAGAAATTGTATTGTTTGCTCAATTTAGTGCTGCAACCTGTTCATGATCATTATAAAAAAGTTGTAGAGGCTTTTCTTATATTGCTTGTGTTAAAATTTCATAACTAAAGGCCTGACGGTTTAAGAGTTATGAATTTTACAACTTGGTTGCTATGTTCTGTCCATTGTCAGAACAGATTTCGAAAACTGTAATGTTTGATTTGATTAAACCTGGAATCACTTCTTGGCGATTATAAAAGTTATGTAGTACTTTTCCCAAGCTTTCCAAAAAGTCTTGGATCACTATTTTTGGTGGTCTGAAGGTTAAGTTACATGTGTTTGAAGTGTGAAGACTGAATCTGTCCAGTTTTGGACAGCACAGCCTTCATAGTATATTTTACCCTTGATACCTGCTAAACTAGCCAATGATGTTTATAAATAAATTGTAGACAATTTTATTACCTTTCCAGAAAGTCTAGGATCAACTTGTTTGGATGTCTGAATCTCTAGTTGTGAATTTTTGAAGTCGCAAGTCTGAATCTGTCCAAATCTGGACAGAGCTGCTGTGATTGCACTTTTTGACCTTGCTATGTGTTGAATCAGGTTGAGGTGAAAATACCAAAGTTATAGTTCACTTTTTAAGCTTTCCAGAAAATCCTAGTTTGCTATTTTTGGATGAATATTTGAAGAGATATGATTAAAACTAGTAACTGCTGTGCTGCTGTCCTAAAAATCTGCATGTGCTCAATTAATTGTTAGTTCATCCTTTTGGCTAAAAATGGTTGGTTAGCACTAAATTCATATAGAATTGCCATGGCTAAGCTTGAGATAACATATGTGTCCTGTTTTTATACGTTTCTTTCTCTAGTTAATTGTGATGTAGTATTGTGTTGCGTAAATATCCAAAATGTTGTTGTCTTTTTAGTGGTGTAATGTTGTGCGCCCGATGATATGTAGTTAACTAACGCTAGTGGGTGAGGTTGCTTGTGACGTCTCGCTACTTAGTGTTTAATTCGCTAGCGTGTACTTAAAGTATCTTGTGCTATTCCATTATATTCATACATATGCATCTTGCACCTCATATAGGACCGAAAGATGATGATCGAGCCAGTGATGTGGTGCCAACCACAAGATGCAGATGGTGGACGACCCAAGGAAGGATGGACTTAATCAGTGGATGCTCGCCAAGCGAGTACCCTCCCAGCAAACACTATCTAGTGTTAAATTAAAGGCAAGCCCCGGTTTTATGCATAACCGTTTATATATGCTATTTTACTACACTTAATGTTTGTAGGCTTGTACTGTGCACTTAAGTGTAGGAGTTGTTTGGAACCTTAGTTGCATGAACTCAGGATTCCCTTTTGAGATGGATACTAGTATGCTAGGTCGAGTAGCTGCTTTATTAATTAGGATCTCGGTAGAAGTCGAGTGATTTTTCTAGCACTCGCGCGAGGTCAGGAATTTGGTTGTATCCACTTTCTTCTCATAATGATGCTGGTTTGTGGGCAACAATCCATGGGGATTGATTGTCCACGGGATAAAAATTTGAATAAGGATTATGGTGTGGTACCGTGAGTCAAGCGTTTGAACGTACTAAGCACATGCCGAGAAATATGGTAAATCGGTAAGCCTAGTACCTGATTGAACCTGCCAGCGGACATATCCCCTCACGCGACCTGAGACGTGGTCTCCCATTCCGGTTATGGTGGGTACAAGTGCGGTCACTGCACGACGGCCAGTCGGGGTCAGTGAGGCATTGTACGCCAAGGCGGTGAGCCCTGATCTGCTGCCAGGGAATCGATGGGGACGGTTGATGTGTGTGGGGACGGAGTGCCTCGCCACGTCGTGTGTTTAGGTTTACCTTGCAAGGTTTAAAAACTCGATTCGAATCGTCTGTTTCTCGTAGCTAATGAGACTGCTTGATCCATGCTGCTACATTGAGTAATAAGTGGAAATGAGGTGACTGGCAAAAGATGTTGATTGGTAAAAATGTTTGATACCATGTATGCTTAGCTAGGTACACATTTAGTCTAAAGGATTCTACTAAAACTTGAAAAGCTAAAACTTGTTTTTAGACTCAGCTAGTGCTTTTGGCAAACCAAACCCCTCAGCCAAACAGTTGCATGTCTAGAGGTAGAGGAGTAGACTCCTCACACCGGGTAAGTCTAGCTGAGTATTAGTATACTCAGCCTTGCTTGTGGCATAATTTTTGCAGGTACTCCTTAGGATGATTGGTTGATGGTGTGACTTGGCCTCCATCCCTGCCACCGGGATAGACAGTCAAGTGGGTTATTGCTTCCGCAGGAGAGGACCAGGAGGAGTAGCGTGGCCAGGCTTCGCCATGTTACTCGGTTTTCTCCGTTAGTTATTTCCGCTGCATTAAAATTTATGATTATTATCTCTGAAACTCCGATAATGTAATCACTATTGATACTTAATAAATTTGTGGTATTATGTTTTATTGTACTTCTCTGTGCCTCACCTTCGTGTGAGTTAGTTCCTGGTTAAGTGGCTTTATCGGACTAGATCCGAGGGACTGACGTTTTATCCCTATTTAAGTGTGGTCTAGCCTCTAAGGCGGGACTTAGACACTTAAGTTGGAATAATTCGGGCGGTTCCGCCACAGCGTGGGCTTCCCTTTGCGTAGGGGCACCAACGAGGATTAGTCGGGACCTTGCGTGGTTCCGGATACCTCGGTAAAAATACCGGCGTCATCCACGAGAGTTTGCTTCTCTACTTAGCTCTTTGCATTCCGCATTTATATTAAGCATTTAAGTTTCAATCTTGTAGTCATACTTATTTAGTATAGATTGAAACTTAGCCTTTTGCGGTAGAGATAGCAACACTTAGACAAAACCTAGTTTGCACATTCTAGTTTTGATTATTTGCATAGGTTTTGCTCTAGGGATTTAATTGTGTCCTAGTTTAGTAAAAGTTTTAGAAGTCCTAATTCACCCCCCCTCTTAGGCGTCACCCGTTTCCTACAAGTGGTATCAGAGCCCGGTTTGGCTCATTTGAAACGCTTTAGCTTCACCGCTAAAAGAGCCGACGCTTTTTAGAGGAAGGGATGGATACCCATAGGCCACCACACTTCGACGGCACTAACTTCCCATATTATAGTGCTAGAATGGCTTGTTACCTAGAGGCCGTTGATCTAGGTGTTTGGAGAGTCACTCGTGACGGGATGAAACCCCTCAAGAATCCCGAGAAACCCACCACGAGTGAGGAAAAAGAAATTCATTTAAATGCTAGAGCCAAAAATTGCTTGTATGAATCTCTTAGCATGGATATTTTTAATCAAGTATTTACCTTGAAAACTGCTAATGAGATTTGGCTAAAATTGCATGAGCTCCATGACGGCACATCCAATGTCCGTGAGCAAAAACATTGCCTAGTCTTAAATGAGTATAATTCTTTTGCCATGAAAGATGATGAGCTTGTTAGAGACATGTATTCTCGTTTGAATCTAATTATCAATGAGCTCAATTCTATTGGCATTAATAAGCTAGGTGATGCGGACATTGTGAGGAAGATTATCTCCCTGCTACCACAACAAAGATATGGGAGCATCATCACCATCCTTCACAACATGGAGGATTTGAGCAACATGACCCCGACCATTGTGATTGGGAAAATCGCGGCCTTTGAGATGTCGCGAAAAATGAGTCGGGGAGAGGAGCCAACTTCCTCAAGGCCATATGCTTTTGCATGTGATGAAAGGAAGGGCAAAAAGAAGGCTCCCACTCCAAGTTCCTCAAGTGAAGAAGAGGAAGAAGAAGAAAGTGATGATGATGAAGATAATCAACCGTGCACATCATCCTCCAAGGACGAAGAAACAATCCGACGCGTCGGAAAGGTAATGAGGATGATCCGCAAGATTAATCTAATGGGTGTGCCCCTGCAGGTCGAGGATCTTCTCTTTAACATTGACAGGAAAAAGCAAAGGAAGAGAGGATGCTTCGCATGTGGGGAGAAGGGCCACTTCAGGGACAACTGTCCAAATATGGCCAAACCCAAAAAGGAGAGGAGCAAAGGCAAGGCGCTCACAAGTGTTAGAACTTGGGATGATTCTTCAAGTGAAGATGAACCTCCAAGGACGCGCAGCCACCGGTCCTCATCACGATCATCACGGTCATCACACAAATGCCTTATGGCAAGAGGTAACAAAAGCATTCCATCCTCTAGTGATGAAAGTAGTAGTGATGATGAAGGTGAGGGAAAGGCCTCTCTAGAAGAGCTTGCGGAAGCCGTAAACTTTTTCCAGGATGTTTGCACTAAGCAAAAAGCTCAACTTAAAACTTTGAAAAATAAGTTGGTTAGCTCTCAAAATGATTACAAAGGTTTGCTAGAAAAATTTGAAACTTTTGCAAACTTAAATAGTGAGCTATCAACTAAAATTGAGCTATTAGAATCTAGTGCTCCATCCACTGCTACCGATGATAGCCTTATTAAAAAGAATGAAAAACTTAAGGCTAAGTTAGCTAGCTCCCAAGAAGCTATTGAAAATTTGCTAGAGAAAATGGAAATTCTTAGCATACACAATAATGAGCTAACTACTAAGCTAGAAAACATTGGTAGCACCCCAGCAGCATCTTTAGTTGAAATACCTGAAATAATTAAGAAAGATGCTTCTACTTCCTGCTTTGATTTAATTGATGATTCTAACTCCTGCAACCAAGTCGTTGTTGAGAATATTGTTGTAGAGACATGTTCGGATGAGGTTGCAAAGGAAAATGAACAATTAAAGCAAGAAGTGGCTCGCCTTGGAAAGGCTTTGTATGACAAGAAAGGCAAAGCCAAACAAATCCGACCTCCACAGGATAACACCACTGCGGGAGTGAACAAGCCTGTAGAGGGAGAAACTGTGATTTGTAGGCTATGTCACAAGGAAGGCCACAAGTCTTTCCAATGCAAGGCGATGACCGGGGATAAACAAAGGCAAAAGCTCAAGCAAAAGCCATCAAGCAAAATCTCCAACACCTACATCAAAAAGGTGAACAAAAAGGATGCTACACCATATTTGATCAAGAAGAAAAAGAATGGAAAGGTGATAGCAATCAAGGCCAACAAGCAAGCCAACAAAGGAAAAGGGGCCAAACGCATCTGGGTGCCGAAGGAGATAATTTCAACCATGAAAAGCACCAAGAAGGTTTGGATCCCGAAAGGGAAGTAAGTGGACCGAAGGTTCTCGGGAAATTTGGAGACTTGGCAAAGTTGGGATGTATATCATGGGGTACATCATATTGGATAAAGTTTATTGCCAAGTGGGTTAGTAATAACTTTGGACCCAAATTTCCCACCCATGACTAAGGTAACTAGATTTATTGTATTTCTTGTTTTTGGATATGCGTATCTACTTACCTTGTATCTAGTTTACCTTCCTTGCCTAGTATTACATTTGTTATGTACTTTTGTTTAAAATCATGCATACTAGGTAAATCATATGGTAGGATTGCTTGTTTTCAATTCATATACTTAAGCAAACCTACATGGCTTAAAATGTTTATTTAAGCACGGCACATAGCTTCTATATCACTCCATAGTAAATGATGCATAAATTGAAAATTTTGATTTCTACAAAGTGTATCATTTAACTTATATGTGCCAAAGTTTGGATTATGGATAATTTGCCCCTCTTGATATCAAATCAAAGTGCATGTCTCCTACAAGTATTCAAAACTTGTATGCACACCTTTAGGGGGAGGTTACTCTATAATCTGACACTTTGAGACTAACACCTTTTCAAGTCTATTTCATGTGATAGTCTCATTGTAAGGAAAAATGAAGTCCCCGGAGAAAGACAACAATCTTCCACTGCAAAATCTCCAAGAACTCTTATGACTCTCAAGCTCATCATTGACTTTCAATTGGTATCTTTTGAGACTACATTCAGTATCATTTACATGTCTTCTCCAATATTTGATTAGACTATATTTCACATTATATGCTTCCATGTTGCTAAAAATGCATAAGTAGTTAACTCATATTATGTTACCTATGCATAAGGGAAGTCAGTCTTTTCAAATCATGTCTTGCACCTCTAATTTTCACATGCTTTTTCCTAAGTAGAGGATCTCTGTCAGGGGGAGTATTTCTTCATCTCTAAGGGGGAGAAAAACTCTTTCTAAAGGAGAATACTCATTTAGGGGGAGTAATCTTTTGAGGACTCTTTCAAGTGGTATCATTCATTTTGTTTAATTTAATATTCTTCTAGTGATATCATTTGATACAATTCTTGATGAGGGCAAGCTTTTATTTACTTCCTACATGCTTTTAATGTCTTCCTTTTCGGTGGTTGATGCCAAAGGGGGAGAAGTTTAGGGACCAAAGCAATGAAAACTATATCAAACACCAAACACCACCAATTTAAAACTTTATATCTACAAATGGTTTTTCAAGTGGTTTTGGTTATTTGGTCCAAAAATAGGAAGTAAGTGAATTATGGAGTTAGGGGGAGGCTTAAGTCCATAATATCACATTGTGGGGACAATCATGCATCTTAGCAAGTAGATTGCATATTTTCATTCAAATTCTTGTATTATTTGCTTGCTTTGGTTGTGTTGTCATCAATCACCAAAAAGGGGGAGATTGTAAGGAAAATGGACCCCGGGCCTTTTGGCTAATTGAGTTTTGGTGTTTGATGAACAACACAATCCGTGAACTAATAAGTTGTCTAGTGTTTGTGTTTATAGTTCACAGGATGCGAAGAGAATTGGACCAAGGCAATGAGGATGCAACACCTCAAAAGAAGACATAAAAAGATGCATAGGAGTCCAAGAAATCCAAGACGAGGGCTGTCAGCCAGCGCCTGGTGGCGCACCGGACATCAGTGTCCGGTGTGCACCGGACTGTCCGGTGAGGCACTAGACAGTCTGCGCAGAGAGGCCACGGACAAGCATTCTCTGGCTGTAGCACCGGACTGCCCGGTGTGCACCGGACTGTCCGGTGTGCCAACGGGCAGAAGGCAACGGTCGGATCCAACGGTCGACTGCTACAGGCGCGCAACGGTCGGCTGACGTGGCGTGCACCGGACATCTACTGTGCAGTGTCCGGTGTGCACCGGACTGTCCGGTGCACCCGACGACAGAAAGCTGCTGCTTTCTGTCCAACGGCTAGTTGGGGGCTTGGAGGCTATAAATACCACCCCAACCGGCCATTCTCAAGTGTGAGAGCCCAAGCAACATACCAATACACATAGTGCATATTTCCAAGAGCTCAAACACCCAAGTGCTTAATAGAATCACTCGGTGATTAGCGTAGGTGCTTTGCGAAGTGCTTAGGTTAGTTAGACCGCTTTAGCGCTTGCTCTAGGTGAATCCTAGTTAGTTGAGTGAGTTTTGTAAAACCACACAACCCCTCGGCTCTTGCGTGAGCCGTTGTAATTGTACCGAGTGGGGCGAGAGTCTTGCGAGACCGTGACAACCGCGTTTGTGTCACGGCCGCCACCGTGTACCGGAGGGAACGAGGCCCGCGGCGTTTCGGCTGGAAGCTCGATAGTGGAGACGGCGGGGAGCGTCCGAGAGGAGCCGGAAGCGGAGCACCACTTGCGCGTGGAGAAGGCCCGCGGCTCTCTACGGAGTTACTCGACCGTGGTGCTTGGCCCTCGCGTGGGCTTCCCTTTGCGTAGGGGCACCAACGAGGATTAGTCGGGACCTTGCGTGGTTCCGGATACCTCGGTAAAAATACCGGCGTCATCCACGAGAGTTTGCTTCTCTACTTAGCTCTTTGCATTCCGCATTTATATTAAGCATTTAAGTTTCAATCTTGTAGTCATACTTATTTAGTATAGATTGAAACTTAGCCTTTTGCGGTAGAGATAGCAACACTTAGACAAAACCTAGTTTGCACATTCTAGTTTTGATTATTTGCATAGGTTTTGCTCTAGGGATTTAATTGTGGCCTAGTTTAGTAAAAGTTTTAGAAGTCCTAATTCACCCCCCCTCTTAGGCGTCACCCGTTTCCTACAGGCGGGCCCCCCTAGATCGACGTGGAAACACTCACGACTTGGGCCACAGTCTTCGTCGCCAAAGCCGCGACTACCGTCGGAACAGTTGGAAAGGCAGTAGTCGCATGCGGTCATGAAGTCCCGCATGGCACAGGGGTTGCCAAGTCTAGAGAAATCCCAACCGAAACTGGGTTCGTCGTCTTCCTCGGACCAAGAGGGCCCGTAGGTCGAGACGTCCGTCAGCCAGTCCCAAGGTGACCGCATGCGAAGCCCAAAAGGGTTTGGACATGCCTCTATGAGGGCTCCCACCGAAGCAGGGCCGCTCGGTGGGTCGAGGCCGGATCCAAAATGTACGAGATGGGAGTCGGTCGGTACCTTTTGGTCGACGGGCGGTGATGATGTCGCGTTGGGAGTAGACTGCGCCGTCGTCGCAGGTACGAGGGTGATGTCCAGCAAGTCCTTCGCGAGCGTGCTGGCGTCGTCCGTCCGCTTGGAGTAGACGTGTCGCGGAGAAACGGCGCTCGCCTTCGTCTTAGGCGCGAGATCGATGCCCGGCGCGCCCCTTGGCGGAGCGTTGGCGTCGTCGACTCGCCCGACAGCCGATGCGGTGCCGCCTCCTGCTTGGCCTTGGCGACCACGTCGTCTCCTCCGGCGGCGGGGAAGGCGACGAGACAAGCTCGAAGGTTGCGCTTCCGCCACGTGGGGAAGACGTCGTCGATTCCGCCGCCGGCATGCCGGTCGTTGGCCGCCGTTGTCGCCGTCGCGCGGCGGAAGAAGGAGTATCATGTCGTAGCCGCCGTCGAGAGACATGAACTCGAGGCTCCCGAAATGGAGCATCGTCCCGGGTCGAAGAGGTCGCTCGAGACTGCCCATCTGGAGCTTGACGGGTAGCTTTTCGTCAACACGCAGCAGGCCCCTACCTGGCGCGCCAACTGTCGGCGTTTCGAGACCGGGGGTCCCTAATGCCGACGAGTGAATGTCGCCGCGTGCCCCAGCCCAGATGGGTCGAGCGCGAGAGCGAGCGCGAAGGGGGGAGAGCGAGGCGGATCAGAGAGAGAGAGAGAGAGAGGGACGTGGAGAATCCCGCGACCTTCGTGTTCGTCCCGCGCCCAGGTCGGGTGTGCTTGCAGTAGGGGGTTACAAGCGTCCACGTGGGAGAGGGAGCGAGCGGCCTCACGCGAGCGCCTTCGTCTCGTCCTCGTCCCCGCGCGGCAAACCCTCTCTAAGAGGGCCCTGGTCCTTCCTTTTATAGGCGCAAGGAGAGGATCCAGGTGTACAATGGGGGTGTAGCAGAGTGCTACGTGTCTAGCGGGGGAGAGCTAGCGCCCTAAGTACATGCCATTGTGGCAGCCGGAGAGATATTGGCATCCTGTTGGTGTGATGTCGTGGCCGTCGGAGGAGCGCTGGAGCCTGGTGGAGGGGCAGCTGTTGGAGCCGTCGAGTCCTTGCTGACGTCCGCTTGCTTCCGTAAGGGGGCCGCGGGCCGCCATCGACACTGTGCGTGCGGGGACGCCATCATTGCCTATCTGGCAGAGCGGGCAAGATGGGACGCCGGTCTTGTCCCCCGAGGTCCGAGTCAGCTCGGTGTAGGGTGATGATGGCGCCTCCTATTGACGTGGCCAGTCCGTGCCCTAGGCTGGGCGACGTGGAAGCTCCTCCGAAGCCGAAGTCGAGTCTGTCTCCTGTGACCGAGGCCGAGTCCGAGCCCCCGGGGTCGAGCGAGGCGGAGTCGGTCGGCTGAGGCCTAAGCGGAGTCCGAGCCCTGGGGTCGGGCGAGGCGGAGGTCGTCGTCTTCTGGGACTTAGCCCGAGTCCGAGCCCTGGGGTCGGGCGGAGCGGAGTTCGCCGTCTTCCGGGACTTAGCCCGAGTCCGAGCCCTGGGGTCGGGCGGAGCGGAGTTCGCCGTCTTCCGGGACTTAGCCCGAGTCCGAGCCCTGGGGTCGGGCGGAGCTTCCTATGGTGTCTGCGGCCGGGTCTGACTGCCTGTCAACCTCACTCTGCCGAGTGGCGCTACAGTCGGAGTGGTGCAGGCGGCGCTGTCCTTTTGTCAGGCCGGGCAGTGGAGCGGCGACGTGACGGCGGTCACTTCAGCTCTGTCAGCCACAGGGCGCGTGCCAGGATAAGGTGTCAGGCCACCTTTGCATTAAATGCCCCTGCGATTTGGTCGGTCGGTGCGGCGATTTGGTCAGGGCGGCATCTTGGTGAAGATAGGGCCTCGAGTGAGTTGTAAATACGTCAGCCGCTGAGGGGGCCTCGGGCGAGACGGAGATCCTCCAGGGTCGGCTGCCCTTGTCCGAGGCTAGGTTCGGGCGAAGCGCGATCGCGTCCTTCGAACGGACCGATCCCTAATCTAATCGCTCCCATCAGGCCTCTGCAGCTTTATACTGATGGGGGTTAGCAGCTGAGATTTAGGAACCTCGGGGGTACCCCTAATTATGGTCCCCGACAGTTAATATATCTTTTTTATTATCATGGATAAACAGAAACAATATTGAATTACATTTGTACCTTCGGCTTGACAGAAGGTAAAAGTCCAAGCGTGACGCACGAGCGAATACAAGCCAGCGTGAACAGTATGGGAGTACTGTTCACCTATTTATAGTCACAGGATGCAGCCTGTACGAGTTTACATTTATATCCCTTATAACTGGTTACAATCAAGACATAGGTTATTATGGGCCGATCGGTCTTTGCATCTTTAAGTCGGTGCAATCCTTCGTCTCAAGGCGTGTTGCTATGCCGAAGCTCGCTGAATGGTATCTTCGGCGTTGCTTCTGTGTTAACCTTCGGAACAGGACCTTCGGCGATGAAGCAGACCCCCAACATTAAGGAAGAAAATTTACACCCCAAATTCAGTGCGTTACAGGATGTGATGTCGCCACTTGCTTGATGCTAACAAGACATTTCCTTCACTAAAGCCATGTTCAACACTTGGCCCATCAAAAAGATCAATTCTCGTTTTCAATTGCCTGTCTGCAGGACAAGTGATATTTGCAGTAAGTAACATGATATGTTAACAAGAAAGGTAACGATGGATTCATCGCAGTTTATGTGAAAAACATTTCTGAAGCACAATTTAGCAGCATAAGCGTAATTTGTTATGGATGCAAATGCATCGCAAAAACTCAAGTTGCAGCTTACAATGACAAACCTTTGCATTCAACAGCAAATTGTTCTCATTAGAACTACCCGCTCAAACAATTGAAGAGTATATGTAAACATGTTTTACTATAGTAGATAATGAAGGCCAAAAGGTATAACAAGTACTAACAATGAACCAGGAACTGAAAAGTTTGCTATTACAGTAAGCAGTAAGTAGTTATGGTCACTTTTTTGAAGCCAGCTAAGTTTGATCCGAGTAAGAACAAAGCTCAATGAACTTGAGCAGGTCCGATCAATGCTACAGAATTGAAGTTCAGTTAAAGCTTCCCTCTCGGCAAGGTGATAAGCCAATAACCATACACTATACTGTCAAAGGACTAGAAAAGCACACATAGAACCTTGATAGAGATTTGAACCTTATCGCCTTCAGTATTGGGTGGCCTGTTATAGAATCATGTATCTGCCAATCCCTACACATTCTCAACATCTTGATAATAAGTATTGGGTGGCCTGTCACAGCACCAAGCAGATGGTTCATCAGAGGAGATGTGCAGATAAGGAAAATCAGTACCTCAGTCTATAGCGTGGGTTTGGCACTTTATCTTTTTCTAGAAGCTTGTCCATTGCTTTTGGAGGCATTCTCTTGTAGAATATCTGCATCATAACCATTCACCATTGTGATAAGGATTCCATCACCATCAGGAACATAAAGAATAAGGGAGGTCATATTGTACACATGACAATAACATAAACGTTTCTGTTTATCCCCTATGTTAATAATAGTTTTAAATAAATGTTCTTCTTTATTTTACCAAACTTTTCTGTTTATCCCCTAGTGGATATGACATTTACAGCACCCCTACGCATTAACTTTGCTGGCTACCTACATGGCTACATCTGCTTGAAATAGGAAGAAGAAAAGTCAAATGTCTAATGTCTAGCTTTCTGAAACATAGTATCTAAAATTAAATAACCTTTTATGCAGTCAAACTCTGGCTTATTGCTAATTCTCTCATTTTGGCAACACAGTTTTTGAAAAAAAAAGCCATCTCATTAGGTCCAAAATGAATCAAACTGTACATCACCTATGTACTTTAGGGGCTATTTTCTGTCATGCTAATTCATAGCAAGAACTATGGTCATTCGTGAAAAAAGAATACTAACTAAAGTAATGAATTTATGTACCTTACAATATTGGCACCTAATCAGTAATCAAGACGTTTTTAAAATATACTTGTTTTATGCATAAGGGAAAACTAAGCATCTAAACAATTCAATTGAGCACTCGAATAGGTTGTGTGCATCGGTGCATGAACATATCGGGGATGTGCTTACCTTTACCATGATGCAGTCCCATGAATGAAATTTCTTGGATTGCTTAGTGGTTCCGGGTTGCCAATGCTTGCTTAGTGAATCAGGTCTCACTCAGGTCATCTTTTAGAAGTGCCATCCAGTAGCTTAATCTACTGGATGTAACCTTTTAACCTTAGCCTGTTCTCGGATGGTTAAACTGCTCAAGGTCAAGGTCTGGACAGCCCAAGGTCAGGGGCGATAATATATTTTCTAAAAATGAAAGCAGTTATGCTAGCAAAAAAAACCAGACGAGTTTCAGAGAGAAGCAAGTATACTTCGCTTAGCTTTGAACTCTGAAGTGTTGATTGTAATAACTGAGAAGCTCATCTAGATCTGGTTCGCTACCATGACAGCATAAACTAATTCCATTTACACCCCCAAAGCAACGACCAAGGGCAATCTCATGATTTAATAGAGTACGTAACTCCACAGCAGAAGGAGCGTGTGACAAGGAGTCGTCCTCGCCGATCTCAGACACGATGTCTAGGCACGGGAACAAACACACGGGCACAGATGTGGCGAGTATGACATCGACCGACGTAGGGGGTGTGGGCCTAGGGCGAGGTGGTCGGCATGGCGTGGGGGAGGGATCATGACGGGGAAGAGGCGGCCTGTGAGCACCACTAACACCGGTGAAGAGACGGCACTGGCAGGTCCAGCAGAGGTGATGGCGCGAGAGCAGGCCAAGGAAGCGTAATGTCAAGATCATTGGGCCCGAATGGGTGAATGTGTGAGTGGGTTGGTGTGGCGCAGTGTTGGATTGGTAAAAGAGGACGTGTATTAATCGGGAGCTAGCCGAACCGAGAGGGTTAAGAAATATCAGAAACCTAAACTACCTTCTTCCTGCCCATGTTTCATTCTCTTCTCCTACTTCCTGGCCGATCTATCTTCTTTCCTTTTGGTGTATCAAGTAGGTAGATAACAATTAGTATCAGATTATGTGGAGCCCTGGAGCCTTCGATTCACCACACTCACTTTACTCGCTTTCGTCGCCGCCAAACCCTCATGAATCCGGATACTCAAGTGATCTTGGATGAGATTGCGTGGCGCTTCTCGGAGCACGATGTGAAGTGGGATCGACGTCTAACGGAGCAGGAATCCCGCTGGGATGCGGCGTTCTCTGACTTCACCAAAGGTCAGGAGCGACGCGTTCAAGCGTTGGAGCACAATACCAGTCTGATCGCGGACTGGCCTCTTCCATGGAAGGGGTGGTCGACGATCTTCGCTTGGAGGTCGGCAAGGTCTCCAAAAATTGGGAACGCGCCGTGGTGGACAAATCGACTTCCAAGGCGGGAGTTCTCGCGCCTTCACCTCCGGCTGTCGAGCGCCCAGCTGCCCGGTTTACAGCCCAACCGCCGCATGGGCACCACATCGAATTGTTCACCGGGGAGGATGGATTTGGGTCGGTCACCACCCTACTCCATCTCCCGGTCAAGGGTATGTCTCCTACAGCACCTCGGCATCACTTGTGCATGGGTCCTGAATTTCAATTGTCAGATCCTGCTCATGTCACGGGGATTTACCTTGGGTGGGTGCTTCTGGGGAGAGATTAGAGGTCATTTTCCTAAGCTAGATTTTCCTAAATTTGATGGAGAAAACCCCAAGTTGTGGATTAAGTGAAGTAGAGATTATTTTGACGTGTTCACGGTAGAAGTGAGGTTGTGGGTGCGTGTGTCAACCATGCATTTTGTGGGAGCTGCTGCTAGCTGGTTGTCATCCATAGAGGAGTCATCCCAATTGGCTAGCTGGTCAGTGTTCTGTCAAGCTTTGCTGGAAAGGTTTGGTAGAGATGAGCACGTGATGTTTATTTGCCAAATGTTTAGCATACGGCAAACCACATCAGTTGCCGACTATGTTGAGAAATTTTCTGGGCTGCGTGATAATTTTGCGGCGTATCATCGTTCCATGGATCCTTTGTACTTTGTTCAGCATTTTGTGGATTGGTTAGGTGTTGATATTCGCGCAGCTGTGTTTGTTCATCGTTCCTCTTCCTTCGATAATGTGTGTGTGTTGGCTTTGTTACAAGAGGAGGTCTCCAGGCCGATGCGGCGGTCGGAAGGAGTTCGACCGTCGTTCCCGATGGTTGCCAAAGGGCCAGCAAGAGGTGCCTTACCGCTGCCCTTACCACCTAAGATGGAGCAGTTTGGCGTCGTACCAGAGGAAGTGAAACGTGGAGACTACAGCCGTCCTCGTGTCGAAGATAAGTTCACTGCGCTGAGAGCTTACCGTCGCTGTCGTGGGTTGTGTCAGCGTGTGCTGAAAAATGGACCAAGGATCATTAGTGTCCTGCAACGGTTTAGCTACATGCATTGCAAGAGATCTAGGAGCTTTACCAAGGGGATAAGGTACAACTATCAGAAGCCACAGATATTGAGTCCCTTATGAATGGTCAACTCTATTTAGCTATTTCAGTGGTTGCAGTTCAAGGTAGTGATGCTATTCAGATCATTAAATTTCGAGGCAAAATTCAGGGTCAAAAAGTTTTGGTTCTTGTGGATTCCGATAGTTCTCATTCATTTCTCAGTTCGATGGTGGTGTCTAAATTAGAGAGTGTGTCAGAGATGCCATGGCCGGTGATGGTGCAAGTAGCTGATGGTGGTAGATTGTTATGTGACAAACAGTTTCTGGGGGCCACATGTGTGATATCTTGGCCCCTGGGATAGTGATATCCTGGTCCAAGGCTTAATATAATTAATACATTATTCATACCAATAAGGTGCATCTTCTTTTTTGGAAGCCTATCTCGAAAGAACCTCCAAATTGTTGGGGGCCTTCATCTTCCGAAGGTCCTCAAAAAACATGATTAACAATGTTTTCCAAGTGAAATATATGTACAGGAACCTTCGGACTTGGAACGAAGCTGTCCATAATATGGAAAGCATGATCGGGACGAAGGTCGACCGGGACGAAGGTCGAATCAATTCTGATGCTAAGCGCGAGGAAGCTTCGGCTCAATAGCAGAAAAAGGAACCGACTTAAAGAGGAAAAGGCTATTCAGTCCTCGATAGATTGTCCTTAAGTCAATTGTAAACATGAAGGGCATGGATGTAATTTCATATAGGTTGTGCCCTGTGCTTATAAATAGATGAACAGTACCCACATACTGTTCACGCTGACTTGTATTCATTCGTGCATCACGCTTGGACTTTTGCCTTCTGTCATATCGAAGCATTTGAGAACAAGTCCCAACATTGGCGCCCACCTTCGGTGTACTCACTTCCACAATCTTCGGCAAAGCATCAACCTTCGACATGCCACCGAAGAAGATAATAGCGCTAGGGGCTGCACTGCAGCCACTAGACACAATCCAGGAGACTCTCTCTCTCCGAGAGGCCAGAAGCCAAAAGAGAAAGGCCACAAGTCCAACACTTCAGGAGGAGGAATTGGACCAGGAGATTAGGGACATGGAAATCATCCACCACCAGGTGCAAAGGAAAAACGAGAAGATGGCTCGGCTGGCCGATCTTCAAAGGAAGATCGATGAAGCTACTGAGAAAGTGCGTCATCTTACTCAAGATGATCATGACCGAAGGCCCCAACACAGGGAGCTTCGTTAAGAGGGCTCATTCAACGAAGATGAATGGTACGATGATTTTAATCATGGTACCTTTACTTTTGATGATGCTTCTCCCCTGGCAGCAGAATTGCAGGCTATCCCATGGCCACAATCCTACAAGCCACCCCAGCTACCCATGTACGATGGGCACTCGGACCCAAAGCAATCCTTGATGAGCTATGAGGCAACAATATCCTCATACGGAGGCAACGCAGCTGTCATGGCAAAGTCCTTCGTCATGGCAGTCCAAAACGTGGCCCAGACATGGTATTCTTCTCTTCGGCCAGGGACAATCACGTCATGGCAGAAGCTCAAGGACATGCTGGTTACCAGTTTTCAAGGCTTTCAGACAAAGCTAGTCATAGCTCAGGCCTTGTTCTAGTGCACACAAGACCATGAGGAATACCTTTAGGTGTATGTCCGAAGGTTCTTGCAACTGAGAGCACAAGTGCCCATAGTGCCCAATGAAATTGTCATTGAGGCCATGATCAAGGGTCTTCAGCCAGGACCTATGGCTCAATACTTTGCCATGAAACCTCCCCAAACTTTGGAGAAGCTGCTTCAGAAAATGGATGAGTACATCCGGGCTGACAATGACTTCCGACAAAGAAGGGAGGAAGCTTACAGATTTCCTGAGATGACTAGGGGCTTCGGAGGGAGAATCCACCCTAGGCATGTCAGATCAATCCACAACTCTAGTTAGAATGATGACAAAGGAAGCCAGCTTCAGAGGCCACAGCACACCTCACAGTCTTCAGGACAGCAGCAAAGCTCCTTCAGGCCACCAGCTCTAAGGGGCAGAGGCGCAGGGGCTTCGGAGGAAGATATGGGGATCAGCCAAGAAAAATTAATTGCTTGTTCTGTGGTGAGAGACAAAGGCCACACTACAAGAACTTGCCAGATCACTATTCTAAAGCAAAAGGAAATTACCGAAGTAGAAGCTCGGCAGAATCAGCCGAAGCAAGTTCTACATAATGGTTCATGCCACTCTCCCTACATACCAGAATATGTGGGCAACCAACCTACAGCTTCTGTTGCTTCGGCAAGCCATTCACAGGCTTCTTGGCCCCCGCTCCCACCGCCACCACTACTACAACCTACTTATTCCCGAAGCCAGTAGCCAGAAGGGCGCCAGCACTCCCAACAACAACGTGAATTCAGGAAGAAATCCGAAGCTCATACAGTCAATAGTACTATACCAGAATCGAAGCACATATACTGAGCGATATCCTGCTTCTGAAATACTTTTATGTTCTATGCCATTTTGCTTTTTAATAAGGAACAAGCAATGTAAATTTAGTTTTAATTTCTTGTAATGATTTTGCTTCTATCAGAATGAAATATATCTTCTTCACAGATTTACGAAGCTCAAAAGTCGTTACTAAAGGAATGCAGAGCTAAATTTGCCGAAGCTACAAAAAAGTCGTTCCTAAGGGAGCGCAGCGTAAGTCTTGAGCTCAGAAGTCGTTCATAAGGGAATGCAGAGCCTAAATTGCCGAAGCTACAAAAAGTCTCTCCTAAGGGAGCGCAGCGTAAGTTTTCTGCTCAAATGTCGTTCCAAAAGGAATGCAGAGCCAAATACCACCGAAATATAAGGCAAAGAAGTTCAAAAGTCGTTCCTACGAAGATGCAGAACTTATACCACCGAAATTGAAGGCGAAGAAGTTCAAAAGACGTTCCTAAGGGGATGCAGAACTTATATCACCGAAATAGAAGGTGAAGAAGCTCAAAAGTCGTTCCTAAGGGGATGAAGAGCTTGTGTGTTCTAGTGTGGGCGTATGGGTGTGTCTTCGGCATTCTCATCATTTTGCATCATATCATCACATCATTTCGCATAACATCACATCATACATCATATTGCATCAATGACATGAGAATTGAATACAAAGCTGGTCTTCGGAAAATGCTTTGTCAAAATAAAAAGTGCTAAGGCACGAAGTAATTTTCGGGAAATACAGTTTTATCAGCCTTGTCACAAGAAGGGATCTCTCTTTATAAAGCATGGAAATCTTTCTTTACGAAGCATGGATCTTTTTCTTTACGAAGCATGAAAAGAAGGGAAGGTGTTTTTTCGCCGAAGGCTCAAAAACGGTATGTGTAAATTTCATGCATCGCAAAGAAATAAACTGCAATAATTTACATATTCAATTCAACATTACACACTCTAAATATTACATAGTTTTATTACAGTAGAAACCTAATCTTCCTTCATTTGTTATATACATCAAGCTTTTCAAAATTTTTATTACAATAAAATCTATTCCTCTTTAAGGACTTTCTCTCCAACTTCGTTCAGCAATTTGTTGATGACTTCGTCGATAATGGATTCAGCCATGTTTATGGTGTCCAGCGCTTCCTTCATTTCTGGATCAGCTAGGGGATCGAACGGTTCCGGCGGCGGAGATAATTCAGCTGAAGTAGGAAAAATTAATTAGTCCGAAGCCACAAAAACAAATGTCGAAGCTAAAAACCAAAAAATAATACCTATACGCTTTTCACGCTCTGCAGCTTCTTCAGCTCGTCTTGCTTCTGCTCAGGCGTCATGGGTGTCTTTTTCACTTTTCTTTATAATTTCATGGGCCATCTCTCAGCCACCATTCACCCAGACATCATTGTAAAATTTCTCGCCCATCAAGGTTGCTTCAGCTGAAGGATCCTTCGTATCATCTACGGAGAAGGCAGCTTCGGCCTGGGCTACAGCTTTAATGTGATCGCATCCGGCCTTCTCCAAGATGGATGAATCCCTCGCGCATCGGAAAACACGCAGACATCCCCGCGATCACTCAAAATTTCTTCGAAGGTTTCGGCTTCGCCACTTAACCATTCAACGACACCCTCGGGGTCGCCTTGTACGCAGTTTTCTTCGGCAGAGTAGGCACCCACTTTGGCAAAGCTAGTTTTCAATTTCTTCACACAATCCAAGGATTTTTCGAAACACCTCTCCTTGGATTGGCGAAGTTCTTCAACATTTTCTCTAAATAATTTTTCCAGTACTCGCTAATCTCTCGGTTGGCCTGTGCAAGCGCGCAATTCTCTTTAGCTTCGGCCAGCTATCTCCGAAGATCTTCAATTTCCGTTTTCTGAGCTTCAGCCTGAGCCTTATAATTAGCTTCGTCTTCCTTTACTTTATTTACCAAAGAAATCAAAATTTTATTTTTTTCTAAACCTTCGTTTCTTAGTTCAACCACTTCTGAACGAAGGTTATTAAGGGCCATTGTATAGCCTTTGTCTTCTATATTCTTCTGCGCCCTCAGGGCATTACTAAGAATTAAGCCCTGCAAAGAGGAGGAAAGAATTGAGCATGGCAAATAAAATTCTCCATTCTAAAATTCAACGTTTCAAAGTTAACTTCTATACCTTTATACTGTTATATGCCAGGCTGTCAGCAAGATCATCCTTCGACAAAATCGAAAGGCCACCTTCTAGCTTCGAAACTCTCATGCTCTTACCTATCTCCCGGCAAACAGATATTTCTTTGTTGTCTGGGAGATAGTATAAGAAGTCGTCATCATTAGTTCCATTAAACACTAAAGCTCCCTTTGGATATTTCAACTTTCACGCATAGTGTTTGGCTTCCAGAATTTCTTCTTCGGACAATTTCTTCCCTGAAGCATGTCGAATGATGTAGTCAACAGTTTCGATTGGTGCTTCGGGAGCAGGAGTTTCAGGTGCAATCTGTCCTACTGTTCTTTCCTCAGGTGTGGCAGGCTTCGCTGCGACGGGCGCTGAAGGCCCAGCTTCGGCTTCAGCCTGAGTTTTTGTAGCTTCGGCTTCTGCTCGCCTAGTTTTGGCTTCGGCTTGAGCTTTGGCAGCTTTGGCAAATTTCTTTGTAGGAGAAGGGCTCAATGCCTTTGTAGTCTCTATAACAGCGTCTAGTACGCTGGCCATCCTCCTCCTCTTAGGAGTTACAACAGGAACTCTATGCATCTTCAGCAAATCTGCCGCTGTCGGTGGACTCAGGATTTTTGGCATTTCTATCACTCTTTCCACCTAGGGCTCTTCGGCCTTATCATCTTCAGCTTCAGCTGGCCCAACTGTAGGCACCTTCGGCACTATGGTCGGCTCTTCAGCGCTCTATGCAATTGGAGCAGTTTGTGTTGCTTCGGCTGCTGAGGAGGACCCTGCGCCAAATTCAGGCACTACGGCTGGTTCAATATAACGCGACCGGTGGGTCAGAACCTTCACCTTTCTGCTCTTCGGCATAGGCTCAGTTGGGGTGACCAAGGCAGCAATCTTCCTCTTTTTCTCTTGCCCTCATAGCGGGTAGCGATAATCAGGGTATACGAAGCCAATAGCATCAAATACCTTGTTTAATCTTTTCTTGCCCTGACCTCCAAAGGCTGCGGACAGAGCATTATCTTCGGCCTTGGAGTATGCTCCAAGTAGCTCATCACTGGTAGCTTCAATACACTTCAGCCAATCGTCGTTTGGCTCATCGAACTTCTCCCTAAACCTAAAGGTATACTTCAGTCAAACCAGACCACCATCACTAGAATCGGTGGTGGTCTCCTTCGGCATATCCCAGCTTTCCACAAGTGGCCATACCCTGAAGGATATATGCTCTTGAATCAGATCCCTCGTGCCAATGAAGGCACACACAGTGCTGAAAGCCCTTTGACATGCTTCGACATTGCCATCAATTTCCACCTTCGGCCTTTGGAGGCCGAAGCGGGACCAGATGGGGTGCTGGATGATTTCTTTAATGTCTTCCCTTGCCTTTAAATCATTCTTCACGTAAAACCACTTTTCTATCCAGGCTCCGGGCCATCTCTTCCGAAATGTTGGCACCAGGTGGCTTGCGTTGGGGCGAGCAATAAATCCATAACAACCAAAGTTGTTGTGGTACTGTTCTTTGCCAGTAGCCTTTGTCTCATATAAAAACTCGTGCATACTATAGAAGCACTTCACGCTTGGCTCTAGCCCCTGACTTCTTACAGCCCAGACAAAAATCCCCATCCTCATTATAGCCTCAGGGGTGATCTGATGAAGGAAGAACCGGTACATCTTCAGCACTTCAACTACAAACTTGCTCAAAGGGAATAGGATACCAACCTTAAAAAAGCTTCGGAAGATAACAACTTCATTTTCCTCAGGGGCAGGGGCGGTGTTGTCTCCTCCAGCTCTCACGATAGACATGTCACGAAAGTACCTTCCTCTCATGTTGTCAAGATGACTCTGTTTAATAGTTGATTTTCTGAAGACAGTATGACTTGGTCGCCAGGGCCGATCTTCAGAATCTTCATCTCCACTCTCCACATCATAACTAATACTATCATCAGTATCTTCGGACAAACCTTCTATGTTTCCGGTTCCGGTCATTGAGGAATTACTAGATGAACTTGGACAGTGTGGTAGCCCTCCCAAGTTATCGGGCCCACATGCACCAATCTTTGCCATAATGGCCTCTTATGGCTATGCACGTATAACAGGTAACTTAACAAGGCTATCACGAGTTCAACAACTTGAACCCATTATCCCAAGGATCTCCCACATTCATGCATATTATAGTAATCACATTCGATACACACACACTTCGGAGATAGAGTGGAAGACTTTACAAACATTCTTTACCTTTTTAAAACTCAAGTTTTACATGTTTAGAAAGAGCAATATTTATTACAAGTCCTGATAGAACTCAAAGTGCATAACTTATTACAATAGCAGGAAGGTAGGAACCCTCCAATGCTTATACACAAGCCTAACTAATCCTCCTCCAGAACTAAAAACGCCCTCCAGCCTCAAGAACACTTAGAGTACTCCTCATCACCTACAACAACATGGGTTAGAAAACCCTGAGTATAGAGTGTACTTTCGCAAGTCTTACCAGATTAAGGAAAAAGACTCTCAAGGATATGTTGGTTAAATATGAATCAAGGAAAGGCTTGAGCAAGAATCAACTTAGATACTTTTGCAGAAATAGCTTACTAAAGTGAGTCCTTACTTTCAATATTTTAACGCCAGATTAAATATTAATAGACTCTGGTTGCATCTAGTCTAAGGTCACATCTCATCAATAAAACATTATTTTATTCATAATGTTTACATCCTGACCTAGGTTGCAGGTCAAAGATCAAGTCTCCACTGTCTGGGGATATAACGGCGATCCAGGGATAGAGGTTGTCTTTTTCAATAATAACGGCGATCCGGGGATATAATGACGATCAAGGGATCAAGTCTCCCCTGAGCTAGGCATTATTGCAAAAGACAACCTCATGGGCCGACGCATGTGATAGCTAGGCTGGCGGGAGATGAGGTGGGGAGTGGGCCAAGCTGTGGGTTTTGGCCCAGACGCGACTTTTCCTTTTTTTTCTTTTTATTTTCTTTTGCTTTCTTCTCTCTTTCTCTAAAATTCAAATTTGAATTCACACCCTGTTGTGAACTTGTATTCATTTTTGAATGTATCCTTTAATCAGGCATTTATTGGTTTAATTTATTTACCTATAAATTTACTTTATATTTTTATAGTATTTGTTTCTCCTTTCTCTCCTTTTCTTTGTTCTTTCCCACTACTAAATATTCAAAATAGACATTAAATCCCCAAATTGGGACATTAATTCATTTTCCATTAATGTGATTACTATTTTTATTAAATGCACAAACAAAACTGCAATATGATGCATGACTTTTCTTTTTGTGTTTTAGTAAAGAATTATCCTCTTTAGTTATGTTTAGTCACATGTCTCAATAAGTGGATGGCAAATCACATAAGGAGACCAACTCTTATAAAGAATTTCGTCCTCGAGATTTAGGCAGAACTAGGAAAGAGGTGGGGAAAATCTATTCGTAGTTCTTCTTCTCTTTCCCAAGTAGCTTCATCTTCTCCATGATGACTCCATTGCACTTTGCACATTTTAATCACTTTACTCCTTGTGACAGGAGTCAAAGTATCCAGAATCTTGATAGGATACCCAGTATAAGTCAGATCATCTTGAACACTAAGATCCTCCATTGGTAGCTGCTCTTCGGGTACCCTGAGACACTTCTTCAATTGTGATACATGCAAAACATCATGTAAATCCGCAAGATGATCAGATAGTTCTAGTTGATATGCAACTTCTCCCGCTCGCTTTAGGATCAAGAAGGGTCCAATAAAGCGAGGGGACAACTTCCCTTTAACTTTGAATCTCCGCATACCCCAGATTTGTGACACTTTCAGATACACGTGATCACCCTCCTTAAACTCTAGCAATCTTCTCTGGGTATCCGCATAGCTTTTCTGCCTTGATTGTGCAGTTCTCAAATTCTCCCTTATCATTCACACTTGTTCTTCTGCCTCTTGTATAATTTCAGGTCCAAAGAACTGCCTCTCACCAGTTTGATCCCAATACAGTGGAGTTCTACATTTTCTGCCATATAAAACCTCAAACGGTGACATCTTCAAATTGGCCTGGTAGCTATTATTGTAAGAGAACTCCGCATACGTTAAGCTCTTATCCCAACTACCACCATATTTAAGAGCACAAGTTCTTAACATATCCTCCAGTACTTGGTTAGTCTTCTCGGTCTGTCCATCAGTTTGAGGATGGTAGGCCGAACTGAAATTCAACTATGTGTCCAAGCACTCGTGTAACTTCTGCCAAAACCGAGAAGTAAACTGTGATCCTCGGTCTGACACGATCTTCTTTGGCACTCCATGTAGACAAACTATCCGAGCCATATACAACTCTGCTAGCTTGGCTATTGTATAATTAGTCCTCGCAGGAATAAAGTGAGCAACTTTTGTTAGTTTGTCCATAATCACCCAAATGGAGTCATACCCTGCAGGAGTGCTAGGTAGACCAACAATGAAATCCATACCAATTTCTTCCCTTTTCCACTTAGGTATCTTCAGTGGGTGATGTAATCCAGCAGGTCTCTGATGCTCAGCTTTTACTCTTTGGCAAACATCACATTCCGCCACATGAGCAGCAACATCCCTTTTTAATCCATGCCACCAATACTTCTGCTTCAAGTCCTGGTACATCTTTGTACTATCCAAATGGATGGAATAAGTTGAATCATGGGCTTCCTTCAATATGGTAGGTTCTTGAACCATATCGTACCCTGTTTGTCCTCCATGAAGTCTGGGCCTCTACCTTAAGTAATCAGATCCTAGATCTCCTAAATTTTAGCATCACCGATTTGACCTTTGCGTATTTCATGCTCAAAGGTAGGTTCTACCTCAATGGTAATTCCTTTAGTATGAGCAACTATTCCCAGATTGAGCTTCTCAAAATCTTCTGCTAACTCATTGGGTAACAGGGTAACAATAGCTGCTTGGACATGTTTCTTCCAACTGAAGGCATTCGTAACCAGATTCGCCTTGCCCGGATGATAGTGAATTTCTAAGTCATAGTCCTTGATGAGCTCCACCCAATGGTGTTGCCTAAGGTTGAGATACTTCTGGGTGAAGATATACTTTAAGCTCTTGTGATCAGTGTAGACTCGGCACTTGGTTCCCATAATATAGTGTCTCCATAACTTGAGTGCATGCACTATGGCTGCCAGTTCTAAGTCATGAGTGGGGTAATTCAACTCATGTTTCCTCAACTGACGAGACGCGTAGGCAATCACGTGTCCTTCTTGCATATGAACACATCCCAAGCCTTGGCCGCACGCATCACAATAGATATCAAATCCCTTCTGCAGATCTGACATAACGAGTACTGGGGGTGACAACAATCTCAACTCCAGATGGTTAAAGTTATCTTGGCACTTCCAGTCCCACTTAAACTCTCTTCCCTTCGCTAGAAGTGTGGTCAATGGCTTAGTAATCTTAGAGAACCCTTCAATAAATCGCCGGTAGTAGCCTGCAAGTCCCAAGAAACTCAGGATCTCCGTAACTGTTGTGGGTATGCTCCACGCCACAATCTCTGTGACTTTAGCAGGATCCACCGATATCCCACCATTAGAGATGATGTGTCCAAGGAAATGCACTTCGTCAATCCAGAACTCACATTTGCTATACTTGGCATAGAGCTGATTATCTCATAGCTTTTGTAGCACCAATCTCAGATGTTCCTCATGATCACTATCACTCTTGGAATAAATAAGAATATCGTTGATGAATACCATGACGAATTTATCGAGATACTCCATGAACACCTTATTCATCAGATTCATGAAATAGGTTGGTGCATTAGTTAAGTCAAATGACATGACTGTGAATTCATATAGACGATATCGGGTAGAGAAAGCCGTCTTGGGAATATCAGATGGTCTAATCTTCATTTGGTGGTAGCCTGACCTGAGGTCAATCTTAGAAAACACCCTAGCACCTCTCATCTGATCAAATAAGTCATCAATACGAGGTAACGGGTACTTGTTCTTAATGGTGACATCATTAAGTGATCTATAGTCCACACACATTTATTGCAAACCATCCTTCTTCTGTACAAACAGTACCGGTGCTCCCCAAGGTGAGGAACTCAGACGAATGTACCCTGCTTCCTGCAACTCCGTTAACTGTTTCTTAAGTTCTTTTAACTCTTCCACTGACATTCTATATGGCCTTTGCGAAATGGGAGCAGTAACGGGTAAGAGATCAATAATGAATTCGACTTCCCTATCTGGTGGCATTCCGGGTAATTCTTCAGGAAAGACATCTGGAAAGTCTCTAACAACTCGGATGTTTCTACCCACAAATTTTCCATCTACTAGAAATATGGCAGGTCTGGTAGAGGCGGTTACAGTAATCTCAACTTCAAATCTTTCCCCTTTGGAACTGGTGAGTTCTACGGTTCCCTTAGCACGGTGTATAATTGCCTTTGCCTTCCTTAATCAGGACATCACGTGTATTAGATCTATATTGCTTTCTTCTAATACTATGGGTGTAGACCAGAATTCCCTTCCCATGATTGTTAGTGTTAATCTTTGTGTCATATAGCTAGCTTCAACAGGTCCTTTAGGTGTAATTACTACCATTGGTGTTTTCATATTTTGTAGTGGCAATTCATTGGTGGTAGCAAATCGAGCAGAAATAAACGAATGCTTAGCTCTAGAATCAAATAACAATGCTGCTGGAATTGCATTAATGTAAAACATACTGATAGTGATGTTCGCACCGTCAGTAGTGGCCTCAGCACTGACTTGATTAACCTTGGCAATGCTGAATCCCTTTCCAGGAGTCTATTGCTTGTTCTGAGTTGGTGCACTAGAGTTCGCCACCAGACAAGCATTAGCATAATGCCCAACCTAACTACACTTAAAGCATGTTGGGCATGTCTTCTGTCCTGTGGGCCTCGCCGGCGTGACAGTGGGAGCAGCCTGACGAGCGTGGGGTGTCTGTGGAGTCCCTTGTGGAGCGTACTGAGCTGGGCGTGGTCCTCCTCTAGGATGAGCTGGTGTACCTTGAGGCGGAATGTAGCGAGGACGAATACTGCTGCTACCCTGCCCCTGGGCAATGGCCTTCCTCTTCAAGTCTCCCAGTTGAACACGCTTGTGTTCAATAGCAAGAGCTTTATCAAGAAGCCCCTGAAAGGATGGGAAGTGTGAGCAACTAGTGCATACTATAGTGGCCCATTGAGTCCTTCTGTGAAGTGCTCTTGCTTTCTATCGTCATCAGCCACCTGATTAGGAGCATATCTTGATAGCTAAATGAATTTGTCACGATACTCGCTGACATACATGTTGCCTTGCTTCAATGATAGGAATTCCTTCTTTTTAATCTTCATCAGTCCAGGAGGAATATGGTAGTTTCTAAACTGCGTGGTGAATTATGCCCAAGTAATAGTGTCAGCAGCATCATGGGCAGCAACATAAGAATCCCACTAGGCAGCAGCAGGACCAGTCAGATGACCAGAAGCATAGAGAACCTTCTCCCGGTCAGAGCATTGAGCAATATTTAGCATCTTCTCCACTTACTTCAACCAGTCGTGAGCATGCAGAGGATCCAGAGAGCTGGTGAAGGTAGGCGTCTTGTGGCTCATAAATTCCTGGTGCTTGTCCTAGGGTGGAAGTGGTGGTGGTGGTGGTGGCAATGGGACTTGCTGCTGTTGCCCCATCCTCTGCTGACGCATCTCCTCTCTCTCTCTCTCTATTGGCGTTCCAGCTGCATCTACGCGTGCATATCCACCATAGTATCAACCATCTGTTGCATTATCTGCATCTGGGCTGAAACTGCTGGATTAGTTCCAAGTGGTGCAGGATTTGGAGGATTCATCTCGGCTTGTTGTTGTTGTTATCTATGTACCCTCCGATTTGTGTCGATTGGGGGTAGATCAATTCCTCCTCCCTTCCTGGTATTGGCCATCTGAGTTAGAAACGTATGGTAAGAAAGAAAGAATTGTAGGCAAGGCGAGTAGTTACGAGACATGTTACTTTGGGGGTTTTATTAGCTAAGTGTGTCACCTACTAAAGCTAATATATTACCTTATGGTGGTAGATGCTAAAATGCCCTACTATACTGATTCAATCAATCAAAGAAGCAAATCAGGCATTTATCATCAGAACAATCAACCAACTTTTTAAAATAGAGTAAATAATTTTAATTTTGTCTTGGGTCTCCTATCTCTTTAGGGGGTCATGGATGTAGGATTCCAAAGTGTGAAATCCTCCTTGTCTTAGGATAGAAAAGGTAAGAATGATCATAGTAGAACAGTAGAAGGTGAGACATGATCAAGATAAGTATAGAAAGAATTAGAGTAAGGTAAGTAGGTAACGGTTTTATCCAGATCTATATAGGTTTCATCCTACAGTCAACATTTCCTCTGATACCACTTCTGTCACACCCGGATTTAAGGGATAAAGCCGGGTGCATCTCATATATGCGCCAAAGAAGACAACACATATAATAACAGAGTGTATAGGGATAAATGTCACAATATCATCAGAGTCCTTATTACATAGTGGGAGTCTTACAAAATAAAAGAAAAATATAAATTGAACTAAAGTCCATCCTTGGCGCCATAAAGTCAATTGGGAGACGCCACCTAGATCAAGTCAAACTCCTCGTTAGGCGGCTCCTCTTCGACCACCTATTCTTCTCCTGTGGGGGGTGTGAGACAGCAAGGGTGAGCTCACATATGTTCATCGCTCAACAAGTTGTGGGGGATAATGTGCAGGAACTCACCAAAGGTGGGAGTTCATGTAAAATGTAAGGCCGATCAACAAAATAAAGGATGAAGCTGAGCATTGCTTTTATAAGTTGGTCAAATTTTATTAGCAGTTACTATGTGTAAGTAAATACCAAGCCATAGTAATAGTAAATAAAAGTAATAATAAATAATCCCAATGTGATGCAAATGACAAATTGAATTTAATTCCAAAAATTAATCATGTGAGTGTCCGAGCTGCTCATGACCGTGAGGACGGCTAGTATACCAGTTTTACACTCTGCAGAGGTTGCACATCTTTACCCACAAGTCGTGTTACCCATTTGCCATGGGGTTGATCGGACCCCATACACCTCTACCAAGGAAGCGAGGCAGGGTACCACTAAGAGGCCTTTACAAAGTTCCACTAGCTTCAAAACCCGCTACAGTTTCTAGGAAGCTCTAGTGTGGGGATCCCTCGCACGACCTCCATCGCAGCAAAATCAACCCAAGGACCTCCCTACACTGAGCACTCCCCTACTGCCCTTGCCCCTACCGAGTAAGGTAGTCCTCCACTAGCTTTCCTAGTTAGTCAGCCAAGGGCATCCCATATCACCCTTATGGTAGCATTGTTTTCCTGGTGGTTCTCCACGTTCCAATTAACATAATGATCTTATCATGAACAGTAAATAATAAATTGATAATAAAAGTGTGAATATGAATTGTGTATATCTCCATACCCAAAACCACATAAAGCAAAGCATATACTACCCAAAAATTCAGTGGTAACACAAGGTATAAAGATAGCCAAACTAGGGTGACCTATTGGCTCCCATCAAAATTAACCTATGCAGATCATTATGATTAATAAGAACATGAATGGGTAAAAAGAATTGATCAAGGGCACAACTTGCCTTCAACGAGCTCCTGCTCAGCAGCTCCACCTGCTAAACCCCTGGAACCTCAATGGCTGGCTCGTCTACTCGCATCAATACAAACATACATAGTATTGAAAAAATTAACATCACACCAAACAATAAAACATAATGCACGATAATATTCTATGCTGCGTAACGAGATCGTAGGAACAAGAATCACTAAATTTGGAGTTACGGTTACTAAATTATGATTTTCTGAAGTTATTTAGTACCTACAATAGATTAATTCAAATGAACATTTTTAGTTCAAGTTTCATGGCTAAACAGAGGTACTAGGTTATGAATAATATTAAAACAAAATTAATGCCACTGGAATGAATCAATTTGGAGTTAAAATGAATTTTATATGAATTATACAAGTTTCTGGAATTATTTTTGTACTAAAAATCCATTTCTAATATTAATTTCCCATTTTCTCGGTTCTCTGATTTGCGCACCAATTTTTGGAAAGGTCAGGGGCCTATCTATAAAAACACCTTTGACTCAGAATCCCACCCGAACAGACCACGGGTTTATTTTCTAAAAACCTAGGGTCTCTTATGCAAAAGTGATCGGTCAGAATGATATCCTCGAATCACAGCCACACGATTAATTGCGAGTGGCTTAGATTGGGTCTAAGTTTTCCCTGAACCAGTACGTGATCTGGTTCATCGGATCTATGATCAAGGGCTACGATTTATTATGCGCACGATCCGATCTCGCCCCCACATCGATGATCCAACGGCCGAGACAAGCCCAAGCCGAACCGGTACACTATTTCTAATCCACACCGTCCATCAAGATCTGACGGCGCATGCTCACTCCCCCATCTTGAACACGCGCACGGCGGCGCCGTCAGCATACACGGTGGTGGCCATGGCCGGAGATGGCCAGATCGATATACCGGGCCTCATGCTTTAATCCAATACGCGCCACGCGATGTGTAGATGAAGGCGAGAGCAGGTGACCAGTTATTACTGGAGATGGCGGTGTGACGCACACGGACCACGAAGAGGGATTGATTCCGCCCCTATTTCAATCTCCGATAAGGAATTCCTCGACTAGCCGCCCCTGATTGAATCATGGAGGACTCCTATCACAGGCAGCACCCTAGGTGGTCTTCGCAGCCCCTGCGCCGACGTCCCGACAACGACGCCCACGAGTTTCAATCGTCGCGGCGAAACCTCCCCATACTGCTCACCACGATCTCCCCCAATATTCGACTCTAGCTATGGAATAGTGGGCTGGTGACACGACGGCCGGGTATATGTATAGGCAGGGAAGATCGCGCGAAGGTCGGGATGCCCGGTACACACACGGTCAGCGGCGGCTCAACGCTTCAGCGGGGATCTCGGGAGGACGATGCCTGACGAGTGGGCCAGCCATGTCAGCGAGAAGATGAGGAGAGCGAGCATGCGGCAGAGGTCGACGCGTGGTGGAGTTTGTTGCGGACGACGCGGTCTTCACGGGCGAGTGGTTCCACAACGCATGGTGAGGAAAGAGATGACAAGTGGGGGCCACAATCAGTGAGAGAGGTAACACGGCGGTGTTGGACTTACAGGCGGGACCCGGCGTCAGTGGAAACCCCCGCATAAGATGAGGCCAACGCATGTGATAGCTGGGCTGGCGGGAGATGAGGCGGGGAGTGGGCCAAGCTGTGGGTTTTGGCCTAGGCGCGACTTTTACTTTTTTCTTTTTATTTTCTTTTGCTTTCTTCTCTCTTTCTCTAAAATTCAAATTTGAATTTACACCCTGTTGTGATCTTGTATTCATTATTGAATGTATCCTTTAATTAGGCCTTTATTGGTTTAATTTACTTACCTATAAATTTGCTTTATTTTTTTATAGTATTTCTTTCTCCTTTCTCTCCTTTGCTTTGTTCTTTCCCACTACTAAATATTCAAAATAGACATTAAATCCCCAAATTGGGACATTAATTCATTTTCCATTAATGTGATTACTATTTTTATTAAATGCACAAACAAAACTCCAATATGATGCATGGATTTTCTTTTTGTGTTTTAGTAAAGAATTATCCTCTTTAATTATGTTTAGTTACATGTCTCAATAAGGGGATGGCAAGTCACATAAGGAGACTAACTCTTTTATAAGTTTTATAATTTGGGTATTACACCAAGCCTTTGACATCCCTCCTGAAGAAAGGATCTATGTTTGTGTGGACTTCTCAGCATGCAGCAACATTTCAGGCGCTGAAGGATGCATTAGTCTCTGCTCCAATCTTGGCTCTGCCAAATTTTGCTCTACCGTTCTACTTGGAAACGGATGCAAGCAACCTGGGAGTGCACGCTGTCCTGATGCAATGGGGTCATCCAATCGCTTATTTGAGTAAGGCACTGGGCCAAAGTCTCAAGGGCTTTCTACTTATGAGAAGGAATTTTTGACGATCCTTACTACGGTTGATCATTGGCGGCATTATCTGCAACTGAAGAAGTTCCATATTGTCACGGACCATCGCAGTTTGGCTCAGCTGGATGAACATTGCCTTCATACTCCATGGCAGAAAAAGATGTTTTCTTGGTTGTTGGGCCTTCAATACCATATCCTGTACAAAAAAGGCTCTGAAATGGAGCGGCAGATGCACTGTCCAGGCACCCTCAATTGACATAGACCTGTCTCGCTGTGTCCTCTTGCACACCGCAATGGCTTATAGATATTATGGATTCGTATTCTCACGATGATATGTTAGGAGAAATGATAGCTAAGTTGGCAGTTGACGCAGCTGCAGTTCCACATTACTCTTGGCACGACGGTCTTTTGCGTTACAAGAATCGGATTTGGGTGGGGTCATCTATTCCCTTATAGACTCGGCTCATTGAGGCATTTCATTCAACGGCCATCGGTGGTCATTCGGGTATTCTAGTGACGTATGCTCGCTTGAAGTAGCTGTTCGCTTGGCATGGAATGAAAAGAGCTATTCAGGAATTTGTCAGTCAATGCATTGTTTATAACCATGCGAATGCCGATCGTGCTCGTTTGTCTCGTCTATTACAGCCTCTATCGGTTCCCACGCCTTTATGGCAGATAATATCACTAGATTTTATTGAAGCATTACCGCATTCTCAATCATTTACATGCATTCTCGTGGTCATAGATATGTTTACCAAATATGCAAATTTTTTGCCTTTACGGCATCCCTACACAGCTCTCTTGGTGGCGAAGTTATTCCATGATTGGGTATATAAACACCATGGTTTACATCAGTCCATTGTTTCTGATCATGATAGAATATTTCTTAGTAATTTGTGGAGGGAGCTGTTTTGTCTGGCTGATGTGCAGCTAAGAATGAGCTCGGCGTATCACCCTCAGACCGATGGCCAAATGGAGCGCGTGAATCAGTGTCTAGAAACTTTTTTGCGCTGTTTTGTGCATGCCTGTACTAATCAGTGGAGCCAGTGGTTATCTGTCGCTCAGTTCTGGTATAACTCTTCTCCTCACGCAGCGATTGGTCGGTCTCCGTTCGAAGCCTTGTATGGTTGTCGTCCTAGGTTTTTTGGCATTGATCATGACACTATCATCAGTACCACTGATCTGGCTTCATGGTTGCATGAGCGGCAGTTGATGTCTGATGTTATCAAAATGCAGTTGGAAAGGGCCAAACTTCGTATGAAATGTCAAGCGGACAAAGATCGTTCAGAGCGGCACTTTGCAGTGGGCGATTGGGTGTTCCTCAAGCTTCAGTCGTATATTCAGTCCACTATCGCTGTTCGTGCCAGTCAGAAGTTATCATTCCAATTTTTTGGGCCTTTTCAAGTGATACAACGTGTTGGACTGGTAGCGTACAAACTTCAGCTACCTCCATCTTCTCGTGTGCATCCAGCTTTTCACGTATCTCAGTTAAAGAAGGCTGTGGGCACTAGAATGGTTGTTTCTCCTTCTCTTCCATCTGATAATTTCATGTTTAGTGTGCCTGAAAAGTTTTTGCAGTGACGTCAAATTTTCAAGGGCGATAAATCAGCTAAACAGGTGTTGGTGCACTGGTCTTTCATGCCAGAGGAGCTTGCTACTTAGGAGGATGTCATGAATTTACAGCAGCAGTTTCCTGATGCAGCTGTCTGGGGACATCCAGCATCCTTAGCAGGGGGAATGTGAGCAACACTGACATAGGTGAAGAGACAGCACTGGCAGGTCCAACAAAGGTGATCACACCGCGATGCAGGAGCAGGTCAAGGAAGCGCAATGTGAAGATCACTGGGCACGAATGGGTGAATGTGTGAGTGGGTTGATGTGGCCCAGTGTTGGGTTGGCCCAGAGGGCATGTATTAATCGGGAGCTAGCCGAACCGAGAGGGTTAAGAAATATCAGAAACCTAAACTACCTTCTTCATACCCTAGTTTCCTTCTCTTCTCCTATTTCCTGTCTGATCTATCTGTTGGGGACTTGTTCTCAAATGCTAAGAGTTAAGAACAAGGCAACATAAAACGTGTTAAGTGTTAAAGTCCTTCGTCCTTCGAAACATCATGCCCCTTCGGGAAATAATGAGTTTCGGACGAAGGTTACGAGAGACATACCTTCGTAAGTACAACAAGTAATGACGAAGGATTCATATAAAGCATGAGATATAATATAAACATTTAAACATTATCATAAAATCATTTCTATTTTATTATCATGGAAAAATAGAAATGATTTCAAATTACAAATGTACCTTCGTCTTGAGGGAAGGCAGAAGTACAAGCGTGACGCAAAAGCAAATGCCAAGTCAGCGTGAACAGTACAGGAACACTGTTCATCTATTTATAGGCACGGGTCGCAGCCCATGTAAAATTACATCCATCCCCTTCACATTTGCTAATAACTCTGTAGTAACCCGCCGGGGTCTGAATAGCCTTTTCATCTTTAAGTCGGTTTCCTTTTCCACTATCTTGCCGAAGCTCTCCTGTGTACAGCTTCGGCTCCGTGCCATCCTTCGTATTCCTTTTGTGCTTCTTCACACCGTGGTTTTAACCCAAGTCCGAAGATACCTGTTCATGCATTATACTCCAGAAACTTTGTTAAATCAAGTTTTTGAGGACCTTTGGAAGCCGAAGGCCCCCAACAGTAGCCCCTCGCAATATTAATTTGTTAGAATGATAAATTCAGATTGCGATATGGACGAAGGCCCTAAGCCGAAGGTCCGAAAAAACACCTTCCCTGAGCTCATTGTCGAGAAACGATAGAGCTTCCGAGTGCGGAGCGGTCCACCATGCAGCGAGTGCGAGCGACTGTTTGCCCGGTGTAAAAATCTTGACGATCCACCTTCTTACCTGGAGCAGTATATAAACAGATGGGTAGGTGTGAAGTTACCACAGCATTCATTGCTATTGCACTGTTTCGCTGCCAAAAATTTAACCATAGCCGAAGCTTGACTTTTGCATTCGAACGAAGCTGCAGTTTGGAATCTGCTTCGTCACAAGAAGAGCTTCGGAAGAGAAAGGTTATTAATTTCCAAGGAATTTTCAAGAAAATTTAAAATCAAATGGCCAGATTACGCTCTACTGCTAGGGTTGAGCGTGAAGGAGACGAGGCCGAAGCTACTGAAACTGTTCCAATTTCTGAAGCAATGAGGCGCTCTGGGCTAGTAACGTCGGAAGACACGCAAGTTGCCGAAGACACCCTTGCTGTTGAAACAGAACGGGCTGCTGTTGAAGAGACTGATTCTGAAGATGATTACAGCAGCGCAGTGCCGAGCAAACCCAGCCACCTGGATTTCGGCAAATCTACCATCTCCAAAGCTGATTTTCCTAAATTGGTAAAGTTAGGCTATCTTCGTGAAGCAGAGAAGAAATCAATTCGCTTCGGTGGAGAAGAAACCACCCCGAAGCCAGAAAAAGATGAAATAGTGGTTTTTAAAAGTTTCTTCAAAGCTGGATTAAGACTTCCACTCCATGGGATGATTGCAGATGTATTGAAGAAGTTTGGGATCTACTTTCATCAGCTGACTCCTAACACTATCGTTAGGCTCAGTGTTTATATCTGGGCCCTCCGAAGCCAGGGGGTGGAACCATTTTCCGAAGGATTCTGCCGGGTGCACGAACTGCATTACCAAACCAAGGCCAGAAAAGATGGATTGCATGAAAATTTTGGTTGTTACAACTTTGCTTACCGGAAGACTACAAAATCTCCTGTGATTAACTACCGAAGCAAGTGGCCGGCAGGCTGGAAGTCTGAATGGTTCTATGTCAAAGTTGAAGATGACAAGGAAAAGCTGGTCCAGAGTCCGCTTGAACTGACCTTCGGAGAAACTAGACCCCCATGTAATATGACACCAAAAGGCCCAGCCCAAACTGCTTTGGCTGAATTTAGAATTATTTCAGAGCATATCAGCACTAGGGACCTGGTGCAAGAGTTCTTGGCTTTCAGAGTTTTCCCGACTTTGAAAGAATGGGAAATGCCGAAGCTAAAGGGGGAGAAGAAAGAAAGGGAACTTGTCCGGCTACCTTATTATTACAAGTTTAAAAAATATTTTAAAGCACCTTGCCAAGAGTGGTTGGACACAATTGAAGTTATATGTAACGAAATCCTTAGCAATTATTCTAAGAAAGAAGATCAGTTGATGACTGCCGCCTTTGGCACCCGTCCAAAGCGAAGAATGAATCGAGTAATGGATGCCTTGAATTTTGAGTATCCTGACTATGAGCGGCTGGATAAAGGTGCCGAGGGCCAGAAGAGAAAAAGAGTAGCTGAAGCTTTGAATAAAGACGACGAAGAACAACCAAAAGAGAAAAATCCGAGGACTGACCCGAAAACAAGTATTCCAAAGAAGAGAAGGGTTTCGTCTCCGAAGCGAAAAATAACTGACGAAGAAGGGACTCCTGCATCACCTTCTACCACCGACGTGGAGGAAATTTTAAAGGTAATGACTGAATCCTTGCCTATGAAGCTAAGTCCATTAGGGCCTCATCTGACGAAGCTTTTTCAAAAGGAGAAGGAGCCTGTAAAAACGGAGAAAACAGCTAAAGCAAAAAAGCAAAGAATCATCGCAGTAACAGAAGTCATTGACAAGACACCACCAAGAGCTTCAGCTCGGAAGACGCCAGCCGCTGAGGACATAACAAATATCGAAGTTGCACCTTTGGAGGTCGCAGCTACCGAAGCTACCTCGACCGAAGATTTTAACATGGAAACCGCAATTGAACATATCGATAAGATACTGCTAGACATGGCCACAGAAGAAGCTGCAGCAGACACCGAAAAGACTTTAACCCCGGAGCTTGAGAAAAAGAAAGAAATAGCCGACGATACTTCAGAAGATGAAGCTTTCATATTTCAAAACCTAGTTGGACAAGAGCTGACAAAAACCGAAATAGAAGAGCTAAAAGAATATGCCAAATCTTGTGGGTATAAGCCGGGAGCACTTCTCTTCGGGGGTGTTGACGATGAAAAGTTGGACTGTATCCGGGATCAGACCGGAGCCAAGGTTATCGGTACTCTATCAAAGAGTATTGGTTTCCCGAAGCTGGAAACAGACATTAGCCGCTACCGACGACAGCATATCGTTGGTAGTTTATTTTATTCCAATTTCAAGGTAAACATCTTTTACTCTATCTTTTAATTGTTTTAATATGACGAAGATGTTTTCTAATAAAAATTATTTGTGTGCAGAGTATGTTGCTGAGCAAAGCTTTAAAAATGCAACAAGATTTGGAGGACAAGAAGCATGAGGTTATAATCGAAAACCTAGAGAACAAAATAAAAGACCAATCAGCTGTTCTTGAAAAGAAAAACTTCGAGCTTCAGGCGACCGAAGGCTTACTGGCGGAAGCTGAAACTAAAATAGCAGATCTAAATACGAAGCTTCTCTCTCAGTCAGAAAGCTTTGAGCAAGAACAACAAAAACTTAACGCGAAATTGGAAATCGAGGTTGAAAAAGTTTCAAAATTGGAAAAATCATTAACAAGTCTTCAAGATAAATGTTTAGAGTTCAGCAATAAATGTGTTCAACGGCTAAAAAAGATCTTCTATTCGGTCGGGGCCAGCAGTGGAAAATTCACTCCTTCAGCTGAAGATCTACCGGGAACCTTCGAACACATTGAAGGTGAAATTGATGAACTTGATGAAGTTATAGCCGGGCATGGTGACTTCTGTGCCTGGGTAGCTTCTCGGGGCACTGCTGCTGCATTCCTAAAGGCTGGTTGTGACCACGGAAAAATCGTTAATAGGCCCAATTTTACTCTGTCACCAACAATTCTAGATGATATTCCTGATCTTGCCCGAAGCATTTCAAATAGATTTGTAAAGATGATATGGACAAAAGGTGGGCGAGAGAAAGCTGGAGACGAAGCTCGGAGTCATCTTGAACCAGTAAGAAATCATACCTTGTGCTTACCTTTTCCTTCGAACTTGATTTTTACTCACAATACTTTAATTCATGTAGGATGACGAAGCCGAAGCCAATGCTTAAAGAATATGACGCCGAAGTTGAAGCCCAATGAAGATTGGTAGAAGTAGACTGTAGAAAGACTCAAAAAACTTTTCGTAATAGCTTTTGTAAATACAACTAAACTGTTCTTGATGAACTTTGATCATACCTTGTAATATATTCTTACCCTTCCATCAAAGTATGAAGTGCTTTGGTGTGGACGAAATTAGCATTTTGAGCCGAAGGCGAAAAAACACCTTCCCTTCTTTTCGTACACAACGAAGCATATAAAACTGCTTCTTCTTTTTGCCGAAGCCTTCTTTTCGTACACAACGAAGCATATAAAACTGCTTCTTTTTGCCGAAGCCTTCTTTTCGTACATAACGAAGCATATAAAACTGCTTCTTCTTTTTGCCGAAGCCTTCTTTTCGTACATAATGAAGCATATAAAACTGCTTCTTCTTTTTGTCGAAGCCTGATCTTTAAAGCCGAAGCAACTGCTTATGCTATGATGATGGTTATCCTACATATGTCTGAATGAATGTTTATGAATGCAAATGTTATGATGTAATGTGATGTGCAAATGAATGACCAAACACATATCCGAAGTCACAACCGCAGCCGTTATTCCCTTAGAAATAAACACATATCAGCGCTGACTTTTCGCTGTAAGCCTCCCATAGGAGCTTCTTCGCCTTTTACTTTCGGCGGTATCAGCGTTGACTTTTCGCTGTAAGCCTCCCTTAGGAGCTTCTTCGCCTTTTACTTTCGGCGGTATCAGCGTTGACTTTTCGCTGTAAGCCTCCCTTAGGAGCTTCTTTGCCTTTTACTTTCGGCGGTATCAGCGTTGACTTTTCGCTGTAAGCTCTGCATTCCCTTTGGAATGACTTTTGAGCAGAAAACTTACACTGCGCTCCCTTAGGAGCGGCTTTTTTGGTAGCTTCGTCGTGCTCTGCATCCCCTTAGGGACGGCTTTCGAGCTTCTCCCCTGTTTTTTTCTTTTTGGCACTCGATGGTGCGTTCTCAGTTTCTTACATTTACATTTTTGGGGGATTTTGCTCTTACAGAGCTGAAATAAAAGAGAAATTACATGCTATGGCCCCATTAAAAACCTTTCTCCCCCTTCAGAAAGGAAAAGGGTGCCATGAAAAAGAATATAAAAAATTACATCAAGCTAAACATAATATCGCCGAAGCTCATTCGCATTCCATGATCTAGGAATGTCATTGCCGTCCATATCCTTCAATCTGTAGGAACCGGGTCTTGACGAAGATACTACCAAAAAGGGGCCTTCCCACTTCAGATGTAATTTGCCTGCTGTCTCAGGGTTGGCTACTCTTCGAAGTACCAAGTGTCCTGGTTCAATGTTCTTCAGCTTGACTTTTCTGTCACGCCATTTTATTGTTTCAGCTTGATATTTATTGATGTTTTCCACAGCTTGAAGTTTGATCCCTTCAATAGCATCTTTTTCTACAGAGCAATTAACTTCGTCTTTGCCTTCTGCTGAAGCTACTATCCTTATTGATCTTGCTTTGGCCTCTTCTGGGGTTATTGCTTCGTCACCGAACAATAGTTTAAAGGGCGTAAAACCTGTTGACCTTGACATGGTTGTATTATGGCTCCATACCACTTTGATTAGCTCGTCAGGCCATTTTCCCCTTAGCTGATTGAAGATTGATTTCATTATTCCTGTCATTATGATCCCATTAGCTCTTTCGACAAGTCCATTTGACTCTGGGTGTCGAACTGATGCAAAATGGATCTTCATGCCAATTTGATCACAAAATTCTCTGAAGGCTTCAGAATCAAACTGTGTCCCATTGTCCATAGTAATGGCCTTCGGCACTCCGAAGAGACAAACAATGTTCTGCCAGAAAAACCTTTGAATAGTAAATGAAGTTATTGTGGCTAAGGGCTTTGCCTCAATCCATTTGGAAAAATACTCCACTGCCACTACCACATATCTTAAGTTCCCCTGTGCTGGTGGTAATGGGCCTAGCAAATCAAGGCCCCACCTTTGCAACGGCCAAGTGGGTTGTATTAATTGAGTTAAAGACGAAGGTTGTTTTTGATCTCTTGCACATTTCTGACAACCTTCGCACTTTTGGACTATATCCGCTGCATCCGAAGCTGCCTTTGGCCAATAAAATCCTTGGCGAAAAACTTTCCCGAGCAAGGGCCTAGATCCAATGTGAGATCCACACAGGCCTGCATGTATTTCCTTCATAAATTCTATACCTTCGGATCTGGATAAACACTTGAGCAATGGGGAACAAACCCCATGCTTGTATAACTCCCCTTCTATTATGACATATGGTCGAGCTCTTGCTTCTATTCTTTTGTTATAAGCTTCGTCGTCTGAAAGAAAATTACCCTGAAGGAAAGAGACGATCTCAGTTCTCCAATCCTCGCTATAAATAGGGGATATATTAAGGATTGCTCTTTTAAGAAGCTCGACCGAAGGTGCTTTTATTGTTTCGAAAAATACTTCCGAAGGTATAGGCAGCCCCTGGGCTGCTGACTTGGCCAATAGATCAGCGTATTCATTTTCTCCACGAGGAATATTTTTGACAGAGAAACCTTCGAAGGAAGCCTCAATCCTTCGGACTGTATCTAGATACTTTTCAAGCTTCGGGTCTCTTGCTTTATAGCTCTTGTCAACATGACCAGAAATAACTTGAGAATCGGTTTTAAGAATGGCCCTTCTGATTCCCATTGCCTTTAACTTCCGAAGACCCAAGAGCAGAGCTTCATATTCAGCGATATTATTTGTGCAACTAAAATCAAGTCTTGCCGCATAACAAGTTTTAACTTTGGAAGGTGAAACCAACACAGCAGCCGCTCCTGCTCCGAAGGTTCCCCAGGACCCATCGCAAAACATTGTCCATGCTTCGGCATCTTTATTTGTTTCTTCCTCCTGAGCCCCTGGCGTCCAGTCAGCAATGAAGTCTGCTAACGCCTGGGACTGAATCGAGGATCTATGAACATAATCGATACAAAATTCATTGAGCTCTGTAGCCCATTTTCCAATCCTTCCAGTAGCTTCTCGGTTTCTCATAATATCCTTCAGAGGTTGCGAAGAAGGAACAATTATGTTGTAAGCTTGAAAATAATGTCGAAGCTTCCTGGAGGCCATCAAAACAGCATACAGTACCTTCTCCAATTCTGTATAATTTTTCTTCGATAGACTAAGAACCTCGGATACGAAATATATTGGGGCCTGCCTCTTAACTTGGCCTTCAAGCTTCTCCTGGACAAGTGCTGCACTTACCGCTGAGTGCAAAGCTGCCACATATAATAACAAAGGAGCCCCTGGCGTTGGTGGAGTTAATGTTGTTAGATCTATCAAATATTGCTTCAACTCTTCGAAGGCTTTCTGCTGGATTGGTCCCCATTGAAAGACTTAGGTTGACTTCAGCACTTCGAAGAATGGTAAGTTTCTCTCTGCTGATCTGGATATGAATCTATTGAGAGATGCCAGCCTCCCCGTCAATCTTTGAGCCCCCTTTTTTGTACTTGGTGGTTCCATTCGAAGTATAGCTTCGATTTTACTTGGATTAGCCTCAATTCCCTTTGTTGAAACCAGGCAACCAAGAAATTTCCCCTTCTTTACTCCGAAGACACATTTTTCTGGATTCAGCTTTAAACCAGCCTGTCTAAAATTAGCGAAGGTCTCCTGTAAATCAGCAATGTGGTTATCTTGCTTCGTGCTTTTTACAATGATGTCATCAACATAAGTTAATACATTCATGCCTATGGAGAACCTTCGCTGTCATTCTGCTGAAGCTTCCTCCAGCATTTTTAAGCCCCTCAGGCATCCGAAGGTAGCAATATGTCCCACTAGGGGTTATGAAGCTGGTTTTCGGTTCATCCTCCTTCTTCATCCAGATTTGATGATAGCCTGAATAGCAATCCAGCAAACTCATAAGCTCTGATGAAGCTGCTGCATCGACTAAGGATTCTATCCTTGGCAATGGAAACTCGTCCTTCGGACAAGCCTTATTGAGGTCAGTAAAATCAATACACATTCTCCATTTACCATTGGCCTTCTTCACCATAACAGTATTAGCCAACCATTCTGGGTATTTTACCTCTCTAATAACTCCAGCACTGAGAAGTCTTTTCACTTCATTCCGAGCACCTTCAGCCTTGTCATCAGATATCTTCCGAAGCCTCTGCTTTCTGGGTCTGAAGGATGGATCAACATTGAGCGAATGCTCAATAACATCCCTGTTAACTCCACAAAGATCATTAGCTGACCAAGCAAAAACATCTTTATTGTTGAACAGAAACCTTATCAAGGTTTTTTCTTGCTCTTCAGACAATTGAGATCCCAATAGCACCTTCTGATCTACTATATCCTCACATAAGAGCATGGGCTTCGGCTGGTCAGCTGAAGCAGCTTTTTCCCTTCCGAACTTGTATTGCTCACAGGCCTCAGCTCCATCTATGTTATGGATTGCTTTTGAATCTGTCCCATTTCCTTCGGCCCTTCTGGCAGCTTCCTGACTTCCATGAATAGCAATAGGCCCTTGGTCCGAAGGTATCTTCATGCAGAGGTAAGCTGGGTGAAGAATTTCTTCGAAGGCATTGAGAGTACCACGACCAATGATAGCATTGTAAGGATACTCCATGTCAACAATATCAAACACAATTTGCTCAGTCCTTGTGTTGTTAACCAATCTGAAGGTTACTGGCATGATAATCTTCTCAAGTGCTACAATTTGCCGTCCTCCAAAGCCACAAAGAGGGTGCGTAGCATCATGGATCTTGTCTTCGGGCTCTTGCATTTGTCTGAAAGCTTTAGCAAATATGATATCAGCTGCGCTGCCTGTGTCAACCAAAACATTATGGACCAGAAATCCTTTGATCACACAAGATATAACCATAGCATCATTGTGTGGGTAATCCTTGAGTTGAAGATCCTCTTGGGAGAAGGTAATTGGAATGTGAGACCATATTGACTTGATGAAGGGTCCTTGCACCCCAACATGCTATACCCTTCTCTGTGCTTCCTTCTTCTGTTTTTTGTTGGCTGGCTCTGAGCATGAACCACATGTTATCGGGAGTACCAGCTTCGGGGCCGAAGCAGCTCTAGCTTGATCGTTGAACGAAGCCATCAGCTAAAAAAAAGTGGAAGTGAGTTGACCGGAGGTGGGCGCCAATGTTGGGGACTTGTTCTCAAATGCTAAGAGTTAAGAACAAGGCAACATAAAAAGTGTTAAGTGTTAAAGTCCTTCGTCCTTCGAAACATCATGCCCCTTCGGGAAATAATGAGTTTCGGACGAAGGTTACGAGAGACATACCTTCATAAGTACAACAAGTAATGATGAAGGATTCATATAAAGCATGAGATATAATATAAACATTTAAAAATTATCATAAAATCATTTCTATTTTATTATCATGGAAAAATAGAAATGATTTCAAATTACAAATGTACCTTCGGCTTGAGGGAAGGCAGAAGTACAAGCGTGACGCAAAAGCAAATGCTAAGTCAGCGTGAACAGTACAGGAACACTGTTCATCTATTTATTGGCACGGGTCGCAGCCCATGTAAAATTACATCCATGCCCTTTACATTTGCTAATAACTCTGTAGTAACCCGCCGGGGTCTGAATAGCCTTTTCATCTTTAAGTCGATTTCCTTTTCCACTATCTTGCCGAAGCTCTCCTGTGTACAGCTTCGGCTCCGTGCCATCCTTCGTATTCCTTTTGTGCTTCTTCACACCGTGGTTTTAACCCAAGTCCGAAGATACCTGTTCATGCATTATACTCCAGAAACTTTGTTAAATCAAGTTCTTGAGGACCTTCGAAAGCCAAAGGCCCCCAACACTATCTTCTTCCCTTTTAGTGTATCAAGTAGGTAGATAACACGACCGTGGGAGAAGTCTTCTGATGCCGACGATGACCCCATGTATAGCGTTTGCCACGTTGATGGTGCCGGGACTGCCGTAGTGGGTGGTAGGGACTCGGATGACGCTTAGGTGTCCAGGGTGAAGAAGCTGACCTGGCAGATCTTGGCTCCATGCCGCCAGACGAGGAGCGCAGTGAGCTGCGAAGATCCATGGTCGCGGACGGTGCTGAGGCCCGAGGGTTTGGTTGGAGGTTTGGGGCTTAGGGCGGCACTCGAGACGAGTGTGTTAGCGACCGAGCAGCGAGATGCGCCACTGCCGAGCACCAAGATGAGCCACTACCGAGTGCCACGGGCTATGGTCGAGCAGCGAGGTGGGACCACGGCCGCGGTGAGCGCTAGGATGGGGTGGTGTCATGATGCACGAGCAGCGGGCAGCGGCTGTGTACTAGACCCCCTGGTGGAGATGTGGAATACTTGACTAGGGTTTCTCTTATTATAGATAGATCTTTTGACAGTGATCCCTTCTCTATAGCGATCAACTCTTGGTCCCCAATGACATCTATAGCGTCCAACCATAAGTTGTTAAATTTCTAGACTTTTAGCGACCAACCATTAGTCCCACAACCAAAAGTTGGTAACAAATAAGGGTCGCTAAAGATCAATCGTCGTATAGTGAATAGTTCAACTGTATAGGCTTGAGGGCACAACTGTAAGTTCACCAAAGTTGTACCCCACACCTATAAATAAAAAAACAGTTCCATGCATTTGCAAGGAGTTTGGATTAGAAAGCAAGAGAATAGCTCCATGTTAGAAGCTTTGACTTCTCCTTCATCATGTAAGCTTCATAAAGCCAAAGGTATAAATGTAATTCCCAATCTAATAATAGAAAAAATTGAGTGAGTTATGTTTACAAGATTGTATTACATATCTTGTGTTTATTTATTATACACCTTGCTCATTATTATATTTACATTTTCCTTATTCACTTCAATTAAATCTTCATGTTTGTACTCAATCTTCTCCTAGAAGAAGAATGGGTATAAAGATGAAGGTGAACCTCAATATTGCTGTGTTGCCTTGTTTTTTATGCTAGAAGGAATTAAAAACAAGTGCCATACATAATTATTGGAGCTCAATTTGTTTCTAATGCTATAAACACTTTAAATGATGTAGTATTTTAATTTTTAAGTGATGTACCTTGTTCTAGATGCTCTAAAAGCATCTCCAAAAGCTCTCTTAAAAGGTCCCCTATCATAAAATTAAAGGGGAATAGGAAAAATCAAACCTCCAACAGGGCTCTTAAATTTTCCCCAACTTCTTCATAGCCCCAGAAATTTCCCATTGTGTAGCTACAATCAGGGGATGTTTTGGTTCCCTCGAAATACTCTCTCGTCGACCCAAGTAAAGTCTTCCGCCAGCCCATCCTTTTTTACCGTCATCTGGGTTCTTTCGTTGTCTTCCCTGGGTTCATCTATGGTCTCCGCCGCCGGCTCCTCTCCCCGCCCCCACATTCCACTTCACCCCCGCAGGCTAATCTCATCCGCCCCAACTTACCAACCGTGTCGGATAACCTGCCCCCACATTGGACTTCACTGACAATCACTCTCACCCGCCCCCACATTCCACTTCACCCCCGCCAGCTAATCTCATACGCCCCAACTTACCAGCTATGTTGGATACAAGTCTCCAGCCCGATACATCCGATGGCACTGGCTACAGGTCCAAGAAGACCGTGTTCCAGATTTTGTACGACTCCTTCACACTCGACACCTACAATTTACTAATGTTTGGTGGTTTCTGAAAGTCGTCTAGAGGGGGGGTGAATAGGCGAAACATGAAATTTATAACTTTAAACACGCACTAAGGTCGAGGGGTTAGCGTTATAATTAAATTCAAGTCGAAAAGAGAGGGAAAACAAATCAACCAAGAAATAAGGCGAGTGAACATGGTGATTTATTTTACCGAGGTTCGGTTCCAAAGAACCTAGTCCCCGTTGAGGAGGTCACAAAGACCAGGTATATTTCAACCCTTTCCCTTTCAAACGATCACTTAGACCGAGTGAGCCTTCTTCCTTAATCTCTCGGGTCACTAAGACCCCGCAAGGACCACCACACACTTGGTGTCTCTAGCCTTGCTTACAAAGCACTTGAGAATAAGAATGGGAAAAGAAGAAAGGCAATCCAAGTGACAAGAACTAAAATGAACACAAAAATCTCTTTCTCACAAGCCACTGAGTGTTCGGAATGAATTTGTGACTTGAAGAGGATTTGATCTTTTGTATTGTGTCTTGGAGTGAATGCTAGAGCTCTTGTATTTAATGTGATCTTCAGAAAACTTGAATGCTAGAAGTTGTGGTGGTTGGGGGGTATTTATAGCCCCCAACCACCAAAGTAGCCGTTGGGGAGGCTGCTGGCGATGGGCGTACCGGACAGTCCGGTGCACCACCGAACACTCACTATTTAGTGTCCGGTGCCCCGTCACGTCACCCAACCGTTAGGGTTCGGAGTGAAGTCGACCGTTGGAGCTTTGTCTTCTTGCGGCACCGGACAGTTCGGTGCCACACCGGACAGTCCGGTGCCCTCTGACTTCGCTACTCTGACTTCTGCCGCGCACTGTAGCTCACTGTTCCTGCTGTCAGAGTCGATCGTTGCGTGCTGGATAGCCTTTGCCCGCTGGCTCACCGGACAGTCCGGTGGCACACCGGACAATCCGGTGAATTATAGCGGAGCGCACCTGCCTTTTCCCGAGAGTGGCTGGTTGACCCCTGTACGGTCCTAGTGCACCGGACACTATCCGGTGGCACATCGGACAGTCCGGTGCGCCAGTCCACACCACACTCAAGTCCTTTTGCTCCTTTGATTTGAGTCACTAACTTGTATCTTTTATTTGTTTGTGTTGAACCTTATGTACCTATAATATATGAGTTCTAGACAAACTAGTTAGTTCATGTGTTTGTGTTGACGATCAACCACCAAAATTAATTATAGGAAAAGATTAACCCTATTTTCCTTTCAGTTTCCAATTTTAGTTTGGAGATACCAGTTGGGGATTTGATCCGTGAATGTACCTATAGCACGGTTTACCCTCTGAATCTGGACAAGTTTTTTTTATTACCATCAACCTTGTAGAGGATCTGCGTATGTACAATTGATTGAAATATGTATATAGATTACTTTCACAAGGATGACAATCTAAATTATTTGTTTCATGATACTTGTCATATTCATACAAAACTACTAGTACTCTGAAAAGCTCTATATTGTTAAAAATTGATGTTCGATGGCCTAGGATTTGGTTGAGCAAATTTCTTGTCTAGCATTTCATTCACTAGCTACATACTTTAATCAGCATATATTTTAGAAGAAGTCATATGTTTCCTTCTTATTGGTGTATAAGAATTATTGTAGATCTTTGGATGCGACTGCTTCTAAGATAATTGTAGGTTCTCGAATGTGACCAGAGAACATTCCATGATGTGTTGTTGGGGTATTATGTTGCAATGCAATCTATTGAGTCCAGCTGTTGGGGTATTATGTTCCAATGCAAAAATATTGAATAACAAAATAATGTATTATACAATATATGAAAAAAATAGAAAAACAAATTCGGGTCCAAACCTTCGCCTAAATAAATCTAGTCCATACGTAGGATCGTTCCAGAAGTAATCCTCGTATAATCTTCGGTGTGCAGCTTCTCTCTTACGACAAACAACTTTATGGCCATAAGAGAACCACCATGCTTTGGTTCATTATTGCATTCATTTACAATTTGTGCTATGGCTATAAAAAACTCATCATCGCCATCAGATGAGGAGGATTCCAATTGTTGTTGTAACATAGAACGCCGACTCATCCTAACAAAATAATAAAAGCAACAGTTTGGATCGATTAATGGTATGTGGATTTGGTTGTGTATAGCAACAAACAATAGACCTCAGTTTTTGATCGATTAACAGTTAATATCCGGTTTATGTCCATCACATAATACAGGGAGGATGCATGCATACTCGTATCCTACGATGATGCATATGCTCTGACTAAAAACTCCAATGAGTGGCACGAGATTGGCGCTAATGGAAGCAGAGCATACGTCGCTAGCAAGGTATGGACATACCTGATCAGTACTCAAAGCAATACCACCGGTGCACAGGGATGGAGATCGGCGGTGGCTGACGGCACAATGAACACTTATGTCCTCGACGTTGCGACGGCTGCGAAGGATCTTGGCAAATATGATGACGACTGAGAAGGATCTTAGCAAATACGACATGTGTATTTGGACTGGGGTTGCAACAGAAATATTGCAAAGCATGGTGCGGTGGACTGATGCGAGTATGGGCTGACCCAGTTCAAATTTTTTGTTTTTTTGTGGCGTGTTGGAGAGCACAAGAAACTAAGGGATGATATTATGGGGTTCTTTTAGAGATACTCTAAGGTCATCTCCAGTAGATCTCATATCTTATACACTATTTCAAAATAAAAAGTGTCAAACAGTGTCATCTATAGTTCCACGTCCCTTATTTTACAAGATCCATCAAAGACAACCTAAGGACTGACCCTATTTAACATAGGGTCTCTTGGGGACTCCAGGATGTCAATACACGATTTTTCATACATAGTCTCTTAATTACATTTATAATATATGGTTTCAGGGTTGTATCGTATAGTCTTTTAACTATCTGAAAAACCAATCTTTTACGTGACCTGATCAACCCAACTATATATATATATATATATATATATATATATATATATATATATATATATATATATATATATATATATATATATATATATATATATATACCCTCATAACAATTCTTGTGAAAACGGGCTAAATTATTATCTTTTCTATGCCAAATAATAATAGGGTGTTTGGTTTGATAAATGAGCTAGTACGTCATCTTCTCACTCCTCATTTTTTATTTGGTTTATGGAATGGAACGAGTTGATAATCACTAGTTCATTCCTTATAGTTTGTTAGTTAATACTAATATGAAAAATAAGATTATTCCACCAAATTTAATAAATGATTTATGATACATCACCTTATTTTAGATAGAGTGATTTTTCAACCAAACATCACTAGTTCATTCCTTATAGTTTGTTAGTTAATACTAATATGGAAAATAAGATTATTCCACCAAATTTAATAAATGATTTATGATACATCACCTTATTTTAGATAGAGTGATTTTTCAACCAAACACCTACTAAATACTGCCGCTACATCCGTGACCCTGCCCGAGTGGTTCATGACCACACGACACGTGGAGCTACAAGCCACCAAACGCTTGGCGCGCCTGGAGCTGCTGCTGGCTAGAGGGGTCCCTCCCCTAAATAGTCCCCCTAAATAGCCTCACCCATCTCATCTCGTATATAAACACCACGCCCTGCCCTATACCATCATCATCGCAGGGCGAAAGTAATGCACGAAAGAAGTAGCCACCACCAGGCATCAGCAACAGCTCCTGGCCGTGCTCCTCCCCTAAAATGGCCCGCGCTAGATTAAAATTTAAAGGGGTAGATATAGGGGTAGATCACATAATTAGAAGTCTTTCTTCTACCTTCATTTGTATACTCGCAGCACATACGACAGGAGGCAGAGGGCTCTTGACTGCGGGGTTGAGAGCAGAGGGCTCTGGATGCGGCGCTAACGATGGAGCTCTAGTGAGGTGCTGCGCAACACTGCAGCGAGCAACATCGGTATGCGACAATGCTGAGTAATAGTAGTGGCGTAGCTTCGACGACAACAATGGACAGAAGCGCAGGGGAGGGCGGCGAGCTGCAGGGCTTCTCCTTTCAGTGGTAAGGGAGCAGTAGGGCTGGGAGAGGTGAGCGTGCAAAGTAGAATAAGGGAGCGGGCGCAGCCCTATTTATAAGCTAGGGATGGGATTTGCAGGCCGCTTGATAGCCATTGAATTAGCACAACTAACCCCGCTGAAACGCTCGCAGTGAAGAGCACATTAATGGCGGCAGCACTGGGAGAAGAAGCGGGCGTTCGTGAGTGGAGAAAGGGAAATGGAAACGGACGTGCGGCTTCTGATGCTCCATTGAACGCGAGGAGGCAAGAGGCGAGGAGACAGCAGAGCCGGTGGCACTCGGTGACCGTGCTGTTACAGTGAGGCCAAACGACAACTCGATCACTGTAAAGAATGTAGAAGAAGAACAGCAGTGGAACCTGTCTGCAGTGAAAGAAATGAGAGAGAGAGGGAGAGACACGTGCGATTGGTGGGCTGTAATTTTGGGTCACGAATGCATGCGATTAGCAATTTGTTTCTTTTTTATTTTCATTTACCTTTTTTTAACTTAAAACATACGTGTATATATCCAATAATAATAATAATAATATACTCTATTTAAATATAAATTATTTTAGGAAAAATCCACTAATTAAATAAAATGGACTTCACCAAAAAGAGATAATTAATTAAAATCGAGATTCTTGCAATTAGTTATAAGAAAAAATTATTAGCACTACAAAATAAGTAATTCCAGATAAAAATATTATTTTACCAATTCATTATTACTTTATAAAATAAGATTTTCTCACAAATTATATCAACAAATTGGATTTGAAAATCCACCAAACAAAATACATGCTTCGGCATGAATACATTAAACACATGAAATTTTATTTATTTAAGAAATTGTTCCATTCATTTATATCACAATTTCATTATTTGAGAACACAAGTATTTTCTTTTCTATTGAAACTAATAAATTAACTAGATTGCTTTTGACTGATGGATTAATGGTGTTACATTAACCCGTTGCACGCTCGTCCTCTCTGCACAACCAACCTATATGACCCAAAACACACCTCTGCATATAGATGGCCAAACGGCGGCCCGGCACGGGCCCGACACGTGCGGGCCGCAGCTCTGGCCTAGGCATGGCACGCCGACCTGCTGACTGTGTCGGGCTGGCTCGTTAGCCCGTCGGGCAATTTGGTTAAATCATAGTAAAATGTTAAAAAACGGTGAAGGAGGTGGGGTTCAAACCCACACCCTGATGAAAGAATGGCAAGAGACACTAGATGAAGCCATCTAACTAGTAGAACATCATGCTCAGGTGTTTTTACATTCAATATAAATTGTACATATATATATAATTTTTGTAAAATAAAAAATATAATCGTGTTGGGCCGGTCCAGCACTACGGGCCGAGGCTACGGCCCAAGCACGACACGACGCTCGTGTCAGGCTGGCACAAGCACTATTAAAAGGGTCGTGGCTCGGGTCGGCCCTCCAGACATGACCCATTTGACCATCTATACATCCGCATGACAATGATGGTCCTCGCCTCAGTTGCCGCCACCTCGTTTGTCATCCTGCTTTCTTCTCTCTCTCCCCCCTTTTGTCTCCACCTTCGCGCCACCGAATTATCGGCAGAGGTCGTGAGAGCAGGCGCCTCCTCCCCGTATTCATCCGACACCAACCTCGACATCGACCCGCTCGACAATTGCACGTCCACGAGGATGTTTCACACCATGCACGCACCATTGTTTTCACCGTTGTCGTACGTCCCATTCGTCTTTCTAGCCTTTGCCCTGTTCTTTCTCCCCAACCTACTTCCCCCGCCCACGGTCACAGTCGCGAGCCAACCGAGAGTCATCGATGCGGGTACGGGGTGACTCGGTCTTGCTCCTGGCCTTTCTTCGTGCGTGCCACTGAGGAGGAAGCAGTGGCATTTTCCACGCTTAGGTTATCTTGGCGATGAGGAGTCCAGGTCTAAAATATTGGACAAACAAGGCACGCAGCGCGATAGCAGTTGGCATATGCTACGAAGTTGGTGGTGGTGTTGTGTCGCCTCGGTAGGTCTAGGTCTGGGAAGGCACTCGCATTCTCTCGCCCTTCTCGGACTGACGCATGGTGCGGGTGCCTTTGAAAGCTCTCTTGTGGGTTTTGGTGGTTTGGATGACAACCCAATTATAGGACTAACAAGTGTGCTAAGTGTTGAACAGGTGCTTAATGCAAAGCTAACAGGGTTCAACACAAGTGAACAAGTGTGATGGTCCAAAGACTAGATTATCTATAGATAATGGACATCACAAGTAAGATGGACATTGCTTAAGTGAGACTCGGTGTGCGTAACTCAGTGACAACCGATCAAGCCAAGGATGGAGGCAAGAAGAGCTTCGAGGTACGGAGTGCATGGGAGAAGGTAAAGGAGACCAGGAACCCAAAGCTAGGAGTGAAGAAGACTTGCAAAGTTAAGGTTGATCGAGTTAAAAAGAGTTATAGTGCATCAAGGATCACTACATAAGGACATGACTTACAACCAATGAGGTAACATCTACAATTATGTGGTGTAGGTCATAAGGCTCAAGATCAAGCTCAAGAAGTGAACAAGGGGGTTGGAGCTCAGATATGTCAATCTAGATCAAGTCAAGTTGACTTGATGGTTTAGGGTCCAACATCGACCTCAAACATGCCAAATTGGGTAAAACAATGAAAAAGGTTAAGTATGTAAGGTTTGAGTGTTCAACCATGGTGCATACACCTCTTACTACAAGTTTGGTGCCTTGGTTTGCTCTCTAACTCTTTCTGTAGATGAAGTGCCATCTGAGCTCTGCTTGAGGAGAAACAGAAAAGCTAGGGGAAGAACAAGAAAGAGGTAAGTTTCTAGGACTAAGTCAATTGGATAATACTCTAAATGTGTTTGTTTAAGTCTCAGGAAAATCCTCCCAAAAGTTGAAGTCAAATGAAGAAAGAATGGAGGAAAAAGCACTTAGTGTGCTGTTGGCTGGTGCATAGGACAGTGAATAGTAACATATCCGGTGCACAGGACAGTGAATAGTTACCTGTCCGGTGCACAGGACAGTGAATAGTTACCTGTCCGGTGCACAGGACAGTGAATAGTTACATGTCCGGTGCATAGGATAGTGAATAGTAACCTGTCCGGTGCACCAACGGCTAGCTTTTCCAGAGAAGGAAACTGTCAATCAGATTCGTTACTGTGTACTGTCCGGTGCACCCGCAAATAGGGAAGGCTGGGAGCTTCCAAATGAAGCTCCAACGGCTCCTAGGCCCTTTGGGACTATAAAAGGGACCCCTAGGCGCCTCCAACAAGAGTACAAGAGCAGCTAACAAGTCCATACATCATTTGGATCAATTCTTTCTCTCCCTCTCTTGTGTATCTCTCTAGTTTGTGTAGAGGCAAAGTTATAAGCCTTTAGAGAGAGGGGAAGTGCTACTGAGAGCTAGAGCAAAATCTTGAGTGCATTGTTACTCTGCCGGAGTGCTGTCGAGAAGATTGTAAGCAGCCACGACATCGTTGTAACTGATATCAACATAGTGGAAGGCTCTATCTGTCGCACTGACAGATCTCAGCAAACGAATGAAGGAGTTGAAATAGACTCCAAGGCAAGGTGTGGCTAACTCCAACGAGGACTAGGCAAGCATTTTAGGCTTGGCCGAACCTCGAGATAAATCCCTATGTATGTGTGCTCTGCTCTGTGCTGTGTGCTGTTTCTCTGTCTTATTTGCTATTTATACTTGCACTTCAATACTTATATGTGGTACAAGCTGTCTTCGAAGTGCAGGGTATTTTAAGACAGAAACTTCAATTCCGCTGCAACCTACTCGAAGGTTCTTTCATTCCACTGTGGTCCAGCCTTCGAGTAGAGTAAGAATTTCTAGTTTTAAAGTGATAATTATTATTCGCCTATTCACCCCCACTAGGCGATATCCAGATCTTGTTCCCGGGCATAGGGAACTTCAATTGGTATCAGAGCTAGGCCTCTCCAGTGTGGGCTTAGCTGTCTAGAGATGACGATGTCGTCACAAGAGGTAACTATAGAACTTCTTAATTCTGATGGCTCTAACTATGCATCCTGGTCTTTTCATTTATATAATACTTTTAGGAGTTTCGGTCTTGTAGTAGAGCAAATATTTGATGCTAGTGTTTTTCCCATTAATATTGATATGAAAAATCCATCTGAGCATGATTTAAGATGTTTACGTCATAATTATCAAGCCTATGACATCCTAGTCAATTCCCTTAGCAAAGATGTGAATTTTGTTGTCATGGGTAGTAATAGCGATGTTCTTGTCGATGCTCATGATCTATAGACTAGAATTAAAATAAAATATTCTGAGTCCAAATGTACTACTTCTACTCCCTATGTTGCTTGTGGTACTAACCTTTCGAAGGGAGAAGAAAAACGATGGCAACCAAACGATGAATCCACCTCACCGATAGGTTTGTCTTTCACTAGTTATAAATGTCTTATTACTAACAATGATAGTGGAGACGAAAGCGATGAGGAGGAGGAATATGAGGATGATAGCGAGGATGAGTCTTCATCACCACAAGGTACATTTTCCTATATTGCTTCCACTAATAATATTGATAGGGAAAATGAGACCAACGATGTGGAAGAAGAGGAGATTTACCGGTTCTACACCCATCTCAACAAAGAAGACAAAGTGCTCTTGGTTAAGCTGTTGAGGAGCAATAAGGAACAAGGCGAGATGCTTCTCAGGCTGGAGGAGACTCTCATCAAAACCAACGACAGCCTGGAAAAGATGACCGAAGAACATGAGGAGCTAAGGTGCTCTCATGATGATTTGGTCCAACGGTACGATTCAGTTTTAATTAAGCAAAGAAATAATGATGATGCTTTATCTTGTGTTGCTCAACTTACAATTGAAAATGCCATGCTTGAGAGGCAAGTAGAATTGCTAAGTCATGATAAACTTGCTCTTACTGAAAAATATGATATGTTGTCTTATTATCATGATAATATGTTGGATATACATATCATGCTTGATGTTGCTCATGAGGTTGTAATTGCGAACTTACACTACAATAGTTGTGACCTTTTGTGACGTTCTCTTTATGTTACCAAACTTCGAATTTATGTCAATTTTTGAAATTTATGACATATCCGTGACGAAAATCGCTTTGTCACCTATCATGCGTGGCATTACATCATATGTGACGTTTCATGTTTTTCATCATAAATTTAGTGACATGTTATATGTTGTCATAGTTTTATGACACACTATTTTCGTCACTAACCATCTCTAAAAAATGCCACATCATGCTTCCACGTAGGACAGAAAACATCATAAAAGTAAACATGCAAATGACATGGCATGACAAGAATCTTATGTGGCATCTATGGTTATGACAATTTTATTCGTCATAAAATATTTAGTCGTAAGCCAATTTGTTTCACCATATTTTTTTGCATTTTTATTTTTTAATATGGTAGCCTAGCGTAGAAATAATGCAACCAATTTATTTTACCCTATTTTTGACCTTTTATTTTTAACTATGTAGCCAGCAGCTGTTAACCGGCATAGAAACTGTAGCACCCTGCTGGAACCAGCGGTGGGTTGCAACAGCCAATTTGTTTCATAAATCACAATGTACTATAAGCAAAATCTATTGTAATTAAACAAACAATCAATGACCATCACATATACTTAGCAACATATTATCGTAGATATCATTTATCAATAAACATCCTTCAAAATTGTCAATACTAGCATCGTGTTTCATCACCAGCATCATGTAGAGTGCCGATAATAGTACCAAAAGAAAATAGCAAAATCAAAAATGTCATCATGTTTTCATCACACTAGCTGCAAAGGATAGTACCAAAAGAACAACAAAATAAGGGCCATACTGTAGCAAAGGGACACACAAAAATGAATCGGCCAACTACTTATTGAGGCTAAAGACGACGAAGGAGAGCATTGGTCTCATCTACTCCTTTTTGTAGATCATTAATCTTTTCTAACTCCTTAACCCTTGCTTCTTCTGATTCTTCTACCTTCTTCTTGAGGGCATCTAACTGAGCTCTAACTTCTAATGAGTTTTGCTTCTCTGATTCAAGTTCTGCCTCGAGTTCTGCCACACGTGTAGGATCAGAACCATTGCTGCTTTTCTTTGTGGTAGGTACAAGACCAATATTTTGACGAAATTTTGATGAAGCCAACACTTGAGCAACTGCTGCTGTAGGGGTCTTAGATTCTTTCCCTTCTACTCCAGGTTCAGCCACAAGTGCTTCCATTGTGTCCTGTGAATGGGAAGGTTTAAAAATAAGACAAGAGGTATGGATAAAATGAAACCAAAACAAGAAATAACATATCAAAATATATATGTCATCTCTATTATACAAGTAGCACATCATATCTTTTATACAAGTAGCATTGTTTTCTACCCAGTATATGTTATCTCTATTATACAAGTCATGTTCCTACATGTAGAATTACTCTAGTGTTCTCTATTATACAAGTAGCAATACAGGGAAGTGTTCTCTATTATACAAGTCATCTCTATTATACAAGTAGCATTGTTCCTCACCTATCAAAATGCACAAGTAGCATTGGCATCTATGTTGTTCTATTGCTCTCTATTATACAAGTAGCATATCATCTCGATTATACAAGTAGCATATAAAAAAGCATTATCATTTCTGAGCCAACATAGTTACTTATACTTTGATTCAGAACACTAAACTGATTCAGAGTAGTACACATGGATAGATGTTTGATTCAGATGAACAAAGCAACACACATGGATAGATGAACATAATAGATGTTTGATCAGAATAGAACATAAAAGTTCCTTAATAAGATGTACCCATAATAGAACAGAGCAGAACAAATATTTGATTTTGAATAGAACAGTTCCTTAATTCAGAATAGGACAGTACCTAGAACAGTATGCATGGTCCAAGAGTGGGGCTTCCATACATATACAATGTTATACAGAAAAAGGAGCAAGCATGATTTTATATGGTTATTTGAAATAAATTAATAACACTACAAAAACATTATCTGAAATAAATAAATAAAACTGCAGTTGAAAAGGGAGCATTCACTTAAAATTGCTTCCTTTACATGCTCAGCAAAACCAGTCTTGCTGCTACAATGGCACTCTTTGAAAAGATCAATTGCACTTGGTGGTGCATCTCCATATTTGGCTTGCTTCTAAAATACATGCAAACAATTTCTAAATGTAAGCTTAGAGCATAATGATAGGTGAGGAATACTTCAACACACATTGTATATGTATATTACCACGACATGCATATGTGCAATGTAACTCCGAGATCCTGTCTTTTGCTGGAACCGAACTTTGCCACGAATCACTTTGTTGTTCACACACTTGTCCTATAAAACCATTTTTTTGTAAAATTAGAAACATATAGTAAAGTATGTTCCTGCATGTTCCTTTCAACAAGGTATGTTTTGTTGGAATACTAGCTATGTTACTGCCTGTTTCTTTCAACGGCTGATCAGGGTGATGTCACACCCGGCTTTAAGGAACAAAGCCAGGTGCATCTCATACATGCGCCAAGAAGACAACATATATAATAACAGTGTATAGAGATAAATGTCACAAAACATCAGAGTATTTATTACATAGCGGAAGACTTAATACAAAATAAAAGAATAAACGTAAAACGAACTAAGGATCGTCGGCGCCAATGTCAACTGAGATACGCCACCTAGATCAGATCATACTCCTTGCCTTGTGGATCCTCCTGAACCACCTGCTCTTCTCCTGTGGGGGGGGGTGTGAGACAGCAAGGGTGAGCTCACACATGATCATAGCTCAACAAGTTGTGGGGAACCAGTGGACATAAACTCACAAAGGTGTGAGTTCATGTGATGTGTAAGGCTAATCAATGATAGGGGTTAAAGCTGAGCATTGCTTTTAAGTAGTTGGTCAAAGTTTTATTAGCAGTTACTAAGTGTAAGTAAATACCAAACCTTAGATAAAGTAATAGAACAAATTAATAATAAACCCATGCAATGCAAATGACAAAATTGAATTTAAGTTCCATAATTTAAACATCAGAGAGTCCTGAGCTGCTCATGACCGTGAGCTCGGTTAGTATACCAGTTTTACACTCTGCAGAGGTTGTACCCTTTACCCACAAGTCATGTTACCCATCTGCCAAGGGATCGCGACTTCCCATACACCTCTACCGAGGAGGCGAGGCAGGGTAACACTACGAGGCCTTTACAAAGTTCCACTAGCTTCCGAAAACCCGCTACAGTTTATAGGAAGTTCCAATGCAGGGTTCTTGCCTGACTGCCATCGCAGCAAAATCAACCAAGGACCTCCCTACACTGACCACTCCCCTACTGCCCTTGCCCCTTTCGGGTAAGGTAGACCTCCACTAGCTTTCCTAGTTAATCAGCCAAGGGCGTCCCATTAAACCCTTGTGGTGGCATGTGTTACTCAAGTTAAGCTCTATGTTCCAATTAACATTAATGATCTTAACATGAACATAAATAGAATAACAAAAAGAATTGGAACATAGAGGTAGTAAATGATTATCCCAAAACCAGGTAAAGCAATAGCAAACTACCCAAGTGAATCAGGGGTAAACAAGGTAATGAGATAAACAATCTAGGGTGACCTATCGGGTCCCATCAAAATTAACCTATGCATGAATAAGTGATATTAAAGAACATTATTGGGTAGAAAGTGGTCAAGGGCACAACTTGCCTTCAATGAGCTCCTGCTCAGCTACTTCAACCTGCTGCTCACCAGGATCCTCGGCAACGGGCTCTTCTACTCGCCACAATACAAATAAGCACAGTGCATATAGAGAAATTAACATTACACCAAACATATAAATAAAATACACAGAAATATTCTACACATTAAAATAAAATCCTAGGAACAGGAATCATAATTTTCTGAGTTATAGATTTTAAGTTATGGATTTTCAAAGGTTTTATGTGTTTAAAATAGAATTAAGTGAGGAATTAATTTTCTTACTGTTGTCATGATGAAACAGAGGCTCTAAGTGATAGATAATAAAATTACAAAAATTTAGAAAGTGGAATGGAGTAATTTGGAGTTCATATGCATTTTCTATGAATTATTGAAGTTCTAGCAATTATTTTCCTATTAAAAATCTATTTATAAATCATTTTCCCTGATTTTATTATATTCTGAACTGGGCCTCAAATCCAGATAAACCCAGGGGCTATTCTACAAATATTTCCGAGACTCAGAGCGCAGTGCTCTGGACGGCGGGTTCTATTTCCAAAAGGTCCAGGGTCTCTTATGCTAAAAAGCCAGAGCGAAAGGGTATCGGGTGGCACTGGCCGTCCGATCAGAATTGGACGCGCAAGATTAGATCATATCTTATAACGAAACGGTACACACGGAGAGCCCTCGAATCGTGAATCAACGGTTCGGACCCAAAGGCGCCTAGAACAACTCGCACCCGCCCGATCCGGATCTAAAGCTCTAGATCGACTCAGCTGAACCGGTACCAGGGGCTAATCCTAGACGTCCCTGCTACATCCGAGGGACATCCAAGCGTCTCCCTCCCCCCGAGCATACGCACGGCAGTGCCCGTGCGGTCCTCGACGGCTCACTCCGGCGAGCCCCCGTTGGCCGCCCACTGCCCCTAAACCCTATCCGAAACCTGCTATGCGTAGCGTAGGATAATGCGAACGGCAGAGAAGGGCAATTACCAACCTAGAATGCACGTTGGAGTTGGTCCTCGTCGTAGAGCGGCACCGCGGCGGATGTGAAGTCCGGTGAGCAATTACTTGAGCACCGGTGGAGTTCAACTCGAATTGAGGGCACCAGTAGTTTCCCCAGGCGAAAAAACGATCTTCCAGGCCCAACACCAAGGACAGGCAACCCGTGGTGATGAGTTTCACCGGCGGCGGGTATCCTCGGCAGCGCGTGCGGTGGAACAATCGGGCGGCGGCGATTTTGCTCTCGGTGTTCGCGCAAGGGAGATGGTTGCGAGAAGGAAGGAGCGGGGAAGGGCTCCTACTTATACCCTGGGTCTCGGCTCGTGATGGGAGGAACGACGCTCACGACCACCGGCAATGACGGCGAGCTCCACAGGTGGGTTGTTACTGACGCAGCGACCAAGATGACAGGTGGGCCCCGGTACACAGTGGGACAGCGCGCAAAAGAAACCCCCCCGACAGCGGCTGTCACCCTAGGTCCACCCGGCAGTGAACGCAGCGGGGTGGGATGGTTGGGCTGCGCGCGTGGAAGTGGTTTTGGGCCGCGCAGAGGAAAGCAGTTGTGGGCCGAAAGGGATGAAGTCGGCCCAGCTGCCAGGTTTTGGTCTTTTCCTTTTTTTTATTTTCTGTTTTTATTTATTCATAATTATTTTGAATTCAAATTTGAACTTTTGAATACGAATTTCAACATTGTGTCAAGTGTACAATTTCAAGCTTCTAGTGGAGGGATAATATATTTTTATTTACTTATTTTTATCCACAAAATTCTTATTTTCTTCTCTTTTCTAAATTCTACAATTCCTTTTGGATTTTAAATTCCACTTTGGACTTTAATATATTTCTTGTCGCATTGTTATTTTATTTTGTCACAACGTGCACACAAAAGAAAATCGAGCATGATGCATAATTTGGTAGTATATATTTTTATTAATTGTTTTTGGGCATGATGTTCACATAAGATGATGCATAAAGATCAAACTCACATAAAGAGAAATTGTTTCTCTATTGGTATTATTTCTAGCAATTACAAAGTGGGTGTTACAGGTGAGGAGTTGTGGAAGATGGTAATGTAGGAGAAGCCACTATGCGGCATCGTCGATGAGGCGTCGCCAGCACCACTGTTCCCTCATGTTCGAAAGTCCTTGCCTCCTGGACGACCAGTCCAGCTGGCACGGCGCTACCCAACATAATTCTACCCCACACCCATCCCCACCTATAGGCCCTAGCTCCTAGACGGGCAGTCCGGTCGGTGCGCCGCTACCCTGCCTACGCCCCACCTCACCTACATCAGTTACGGAGTAGAAAAAATCTACGCTCCTACTACAGTTCTCCATGTTCTCCTCCCCTATTTTCTTTGGATGTTTGTCCTGTTTTTGGTTGCTTCTTGGTAGTGAAGTGAGCTAGGTGCATGGAAAGGGACGCTAGGTCCCATCTGCACATTACTTTATGTGCTGATGCACTCAATCAACAACCACATAGCAGCTTTGTGTCTTTAGGAGATGACTTTACTGTTGAGATGCTTGAGCAAATGTTGTTGAACTGGTAGTGAGCTTCCATGGCTTTAAGCTCTAATCTAAAACTATAAATATCAAAGAAATTTTATTTTTATCATAATATTTTAGAGTCTCTCCAAAATAAATGAATGATGTTGGTGTTGTGTAAGTTCACTAGCATATTGCCATCCAGTTTCATCTTCATCGTCGCTTGTCTCATCCTCTTGCACTTCCTCTTGTCGTTGCACCCGACATTCATCAACCACACTTGCATAGACATTAACAGAACCGTCAGCATCCTGATGTTCAATCATCTCTGTATCTCCTTCATTAACTTGCACTTCAAAACCTACACATGTATCATCTTGGTATGACAGTCCTGAGGCACTAGGTATTTCATCAATGTCGTTTTCAGCCACACTCCACAAATGCCTATGTGTAAATGTTTGAACAATCTTCCAGCTTCCAGCATTCTTGATGTCTTGCAAATAAAATACCTTAGTTGCTTGTGCTGCTAAAATAAAAGCATCATTTTTGTACCAGCGACTACTGTGGTTGATGCTTCTAAAATATCCATCACATTTCATATTAATTTTCTTGCTATGAGTGTCAAACCAATCACACTGGAATAGAACAACTGTCCGATGCTCCATCAAATCTGAGTTATACTGCAACTCAATTATTTCTTTTAAGCAGCCATAAAAATCAATGCATGCATTATTATGAGTGCCCTCAACCATGACTCCACTGTTTATTCATGATTCCTCTAATAGCAATAGGTAAAATTCTTTGAAGAAGGATATGACAATCATGAGTTTTCAATGCTTGGAGGTTGCATCCATCAGTACTAAAATATGTTGCTAATTTAGAAACATAGCCATCAGGGAATTTCACACTTCTCAAAAAGTCACAAAAAGCAACCTTCTGTGTTTTATTCATTGTGTATGGTGCATGCGAAACATTGTATGAGTCCCCTTATGCTTTAAGTGTAAATGTTTCCTTATGCCCATGTCCTCCAAATCAAGCCTAGCATTAATGGTGTCATTTGTCTTTCCAACAATGCCAAGAAATGTACCAAGAAAGTACTCATATATTTTTTTCAATGTGCATTACATCAAGATTGTGGCGCGACTTCAAACTTGACCAATATGGCAAATCCCATAGACATGATCTACGCTTCCAACATTGACCTTCTACTTCCCTCTTTCTCTTTTTGCTTTTAGTATGTTTTCCTAGTCTTACATCTTTTACCCTCTTTAATTGTTGGATCAACTCATCTATGCTAAATTCCTCTTGCTTCTCACGTTGTTCACTATGACCATCACAAGTTTTATTTCTCCTCCTAAGATGATCTTTTGGAAGGAAACGTCAATGATAAACATAGCATATCTTGTTCCTTATTGTTTTGGAGTAAGGATTTTTGTCAGAATGCACACAAGCATAATAGCCTTTTGTGACTCGACCTGATAATGTGCTCAGAGCTAGATAGTCGTGAATGCACGATATAACTGCAGAATGTAGTTCAAAAATGTTTCCACTCAATGCATCTCAAGTAGTGACACCTTTCCAAAGCTCCAACAACTCTTCAATAAGTGGTTCCATAAAGACATCAAAATCCTTTCCTGCGCATTCTAGGCCTGGAATGAGTAGACCCATAATGAAGTTGGATTGTTCCATACATTCCCATGGAAGAAAGTTGTATGGCATAAGAAATACTGGCCACATGCTATATGATGAGCTCATTTTTCCAAAAGGATTGAAACCATCACTAGCGAGCCCAAGCTTAATGTTCCTTGCATCTTCTGCAAATGAACCATATTTTCTATCAAAATCTTTCCATGCCCCTCCATCAGTTGGATGACTAAGCTCATTCTCCACATGTTTCCTCTTGAACATATGCCATTTTGCCTGTTTTGCTATTTCTTTAGAAGCAAACATTCTCTTTAACCTAGGGATCAATGGAAAATGGCGCAATACCTTCTGAGGAATCCATCTATTTGTATCTTTCCATCTTGATTCACCGCAAATTGGACATTGATCGTGCTTTGCATAGTTCTTCCGAAACAAAAACAGTTATTTAGGCACACATGGATTGAAACATACCCAAGTCCCAGTGCACGGATAAGTTTATTTGCATCTCCAAAAGATGAAGGGAGCAATTAGGAAATGCTGATTTCAACAACTTCAGTATTGCAGTGAAGCCAACATTGCTGATGCGATAAAACGACTTAATATGAAGCAACTTCACCACAAACGAAAATCTTGTATAAGTTGCACTAGGATAAAGTTCTTGTTTCATATCCTCTAGTATATCTCCAAACATAGATTTCCTTTTACCTTCATCTTCGGCTGTGTATAACTCCTCTACCATACCATTAATCTTATCACCAAGATCTTCATCTTGATTCATACCAGCATCTTCATTGAAACTCACATGTTCATCCTGCTGCTCACCATTTTCATTAAATATGTCATCCATGGCTTCTCCATGATACATCCACCTTTTGTATGTACTAGCCATCCCATGAAGATATAAGTGGTCCTCCACCTGTCCTCTATGTCCACTAAGACGATTCAAACACTTGCGGCATGGACAAAGTATCTCTTCATTCACATTAAATCGCTCTGTTACAAGCTTCATGAACTCACTAACTCCTTCCAGGTGTGGCTTGCTGAATAGTGTTGCATTGATCCAAGATCTGTCCATCTATGGATGACAAAATTATTTTAGTGCCAAAAACAAATCAATGTTGCAGCAAGGTAATAGAAGTGAAAAACTTTGTAAATTATAATTGTATTATTGTTATGCCACCACTTACCACTATCAAACAATAAGTCGTTTCTATCTACTAAATCCAACCACATTGAATACACTAACTACATAGAACAACAAACATCAATATCCTCATATATCTTTAACCACTCCACCATATTGTTAATTGTAGCACCTATTTCATATAAAATAGATCTACATTGTTAAAGTAATCCTCACCGAGGACAGCACACTGATGATGTACGTCGATGCTGAGGATGAAATCTGGTAGAACTGGTAGACTGCAGCACGGCCAAATCAGATCAATCATTCACGCCCCCTGTGGATTGCCTACTTCAGCGGCGGTTGCACAACAAGCCCCCCCTCCAGTCCCTTGTGGTAGCGCCCACGGCTCCGGCGGCGGCTGCACAGCAGGCCCCCCAGTCCCTTGTGGTAGCGCCCGGGGCTCCGCCGGCGGGTGCACAACAGGCCCCCCAGTGGTGTGTGATGTGACAACGAGCACTAGACCTGCGTACCTGCGTGGAGGAGGAATCTCAGCCAACAATGATGATGTCGAACTCACCAGGATAAAGGCGTGGTGTCGAACGAACACCCAAAACAGACAGATTTTGTTTAGAGGATGTAACTAATACCCGTAATACACGTTATATTAATATGATGTCCATATCTATTAGATATCCTCGGTTAGTGTAGTGTTAAGAGCAAGTTTTCCTGTGCCAAGACGTTGGGAGTTTGAATCCTTTGATCATGGATGCTTTTTGTACTTTTTTCTCATTTAAACATTTTGATTTTTAGAGAATTTTCCCTCGATTTTGTAGCATAGTATGGTCGCCGGTTAAAAATCATAGCCAATTTTCAACATATATATTGATTTTTATTAATAACTACAACGGATATTTTAAACCATTAATTATTTGTAATATTTATGATGATATAGAACTGTCATATAGTTATGATGTTTACTTCTAGTATCTTATAACAACAAGATGTTCGTTATGATACGACGATTGACTAGTGTTGTGACGTTTTCTCAATGCTATTAGTGACGCTTGCATAAATTCATCATAAAGTTGTCTTGCCACAAAAAAAACGTCATAAAACAAAATAGCCAATGACGAAAATCTTCATTGTCATGGGGTATTCGTCATAAAAGGCTACATAAATTCATGTGAATCTCATTCTTGCACATGTGCACATTTAGGTAATATATCACCATGTGCTAACCCCTGTTGCTCAAAAGAAAGCCAATTTTTGAATGAGCATCAAGCTGCAAGATCAAAAGAAAAGTTTCTCATAAATAAAGGAACAATAAAGCAAAGCAACTAAGGAGAAGACGCATTGCTCAACCTCCTCAAGATATCCATGGACGCGTGGTGAAGAAGCTTGAGGCGGGAGAAACCACAGCAAGTGTTAAACTCCATAAGAAGGATGTTCCCAAAGCAATAAATGAAGCAATCAACATGATCAAGGAAAAAAGTAAAAATTCAATTAGCCATGTTGTTTGCACTGATCATCTCTCTATGTCATCCAAGACCAAAAAGGGAAGAGGAAAAAGGAGGTGCTTCAAGTGCAAGGAATTAGGCCACTTCATTGTGTCTTGTCCTCACAAAGACAAGAATGAATCGATAAGGAGATGTTTTGGATCCAACGATAAGGACCATATGATCACTTCATGTCCGCTCATGAAGAATCAAAGACGTGCACCCTCCAAGATGACCCTCACTAAGAAAAAAGACAACCAGCAAGCGTCATGTCAGGTTGAGCAACGCTTCTGCTACATGTGTGGTGAGCATGGCCATCTACCTAAGGTATGTAAGAAGGGTAAGGTTCCTAAGCAAGTAAATTTATCTCAATCTTATTCGCTTAGACCCAAATCATACACTTGTGCTAGATTAATAATGAGATCACCTAGAACTAGCACAAATGCTATTTGGGTACCAAAGGCTCTTTTAGATGAACATTATGGACCCATCTTAAGATGGGTACCAAACTGTGCCAACTAGACCATGCAAGTTCCTCGAGATGGACTGGAGACCTTGGGAGAGCTTAAGATGGTTAATTCAAACTCTATGCTTAAGCTGTCAATTTTATTCTTTATTTATTGACCCAAGGTTGAATTATTGTGCAATACTAATCCCATGTTCATCTCGAGTTAAATAAGTTGTAGAGGTCCTTAACCATTATTAGTGAATCAAGCAAAGGACTTTGACCAGAATCTGCAACTTGCTCTCTCGAGGACGGTACTCGTGTATCTTAAATGCATTATTTCCAATCAGTATTGCTCTTAAGTTGGATTGTCGTGCTATACCTATCCTTGGAGTGGTTATGCTTTTGAGATTGCTTGTGTTGAATATCTTTCAATTAATGATTCATGATTTCCAAGATCATAATCATGCTTGCTCAATCATGATTGTGTGCTTTATAGGTTATATTTCTTGAATCATTCAATGGGCACTACAAGAAACTGATAAATGTTCGTGGGTAAAATTAAGAACGTGGGTACCCACGTTCTTACTTGAGTTAAGTTCATGGGTTAATTTAAGAACGTGGGTACCCACATTTTTAAGTTAAGTTCGTGGGCCGTGGATAAAACCGTCGAACTTAACGCGTTAGGAACGTGGGTACCCACGTTCTTAAGTTAAGTTCGTCGGGCTCGTGGATACCGTCGAACTTAACCGTGAAAACCTAAACCCACTAATCCCACGCGCGCGTGTCTCTCTCTCACCCTGTCTCCTCCCACGCGCCCACACGTACGCGCTCCTCCCTCACCAATTCACCCCGCCATCGCCGCCCGGGAGCTCGCGCTGCCACCGCGCCACCGCCGGGAGCCCACGCTGCCACCGCTCGGAGCCCGCGCCGCCACCGCTCGGAGCCCGTGCCGTCACCGCGATTGGGCCGCGCCGCCGCCGCGCCGCCGTGAGTTCTATTTTTTGTTGGATTGATATTATTACCAGTGCACAATTTACAATTTTGTAGGTTTCGGCGGTCCCTTAGAGTTCCACCGACACAACCCTTGGGCCAACGTAGGGTCATAAACCCTGCAGGAGAGAGGAGCTGGGTGGAGGTGGCATGGAGTGGCAAAGGTCACCGGACACCAGTTAACACAGTGCTGGGATCTATAGCTCGTTTTCACTATCCAGGGGTGGTACAATTCAACGGGGCAGAGACAGGGGCGTATCACTGGGCTCACTGGGGCGTCAAACCATATGGACCCGATCGTACTCACCAAGACGCAGTGTGGTCATCATTTTGGGTAAGTTTATTATGTATTTTAAATTTTCTTACCGTGGGCGTCTATAAATGAATTTAATTGCTTCTTCATTTTGCAGGAACAATTTAGATTGGACGAAATAGCGAACGAAGAACATGCAAAACGTGTATTCCACAATGCTGCTAGAAAAGTTATAAATGGTTCAATGTCAGATGCATGGGTCAAAGCTGTTACCGTGTACTTCAAGAAAGTGAAGGGTCAAAGAATGACCAACAAGCAGGCATGTGAAATCCACTTGACAGCTGAGGAGTACAAACAAAGTGAAGTGGACTGGCTCACTGCTCATCCTGAAGCTTGGGTCAAGCTCTACGAGTACTGGGCCTCAGATGAGTACAAAGTGATTTCAGATAGAAATCGTTTGAACCGGAAGAGCAAATCGGGCCTCCATCGATTTGGAGCAGATGGATTTATTGGGAAATCACAACGAATGGTATGACGAGCTAAGTAACATTTATTCTTTTTCCCTCAGACAAATTTGTATATTTTATTATGTCTCTTACTGCAGGAGGCTCGTGATGGTGTTGAACCCCGATTCATTGACGTTTACATGGAGGGACACCGAGGTCCAGATCCAGATCATCCTGAAGTTTTATGTGATGACAATGCGACAGAAAATCTGGTAGGTGTAAATAATAACTATCTATTCTTAATTAACTTGTGACTCATTTATAATTAACATAAATTGTTTTGTAGACTCGTTATGCTGAGGAGGTTAGGAGGAAAGCAGGAGACGATGATCTAGATTGGAGGGAGGCACTTTTCGATCCGGATGCAGCATATGTTGCTGGTGGTGGGCTACCACATGGGAGGTATGATAAGATCAAAGTTGTGATATATAAAAACTATTGGTTCATAACTTATGATGTTTCTAGGTTGGGGATCGGTGATGGGGTTGTGAGTCGCGATAGCTTTGGTCGTCGGTCTGTTTCCTCGGTGGGGAGTAGATCTCGAACTTCAACTTCAAGGGAATCAGAGCTTGATGAGCAACTAAGACAGCAACAACAACAAGTTCAACAACTATCTCAACAAGTTCAGATGATGCAGGGAATGCTGATGCAAGTAATAATTTATTATCTAACTTGCTCTCAACAAATTCTCAACAGATTCACGAAGCCAAATTACAGGGCTGGCAGAGTTCCCTTGCTTATGTTCTTCAAGAAGCCAATGAATTCTCTTGTCTCTCTAATAATTGTCGTAAACTGTTCTCTGTCATTGTCAGTCGTCCTGCCTGATTTTGCTTCGCCAAACCGCAAATTTCCACAACCACCCCATTCATGTCATGCTCATGCAAGGAGCAGGACAACATTCCCTCACTAGCTAGAGCTGTGTCCCTGGCTGTAGCTTAGCTCACCACCACCAACCAACCACACCTTCTTCCCATATAACCATCCATCGATCAGCAGCAGCAACTCAAGGCCGGCCGCTGGGGAGTTTGGAGCAGACCTCTAGCAGCCTCGCCTCTATAGCTAGGAATTGTAGTAGAGGGATTGAAGAAGAAGACTAGAAGAAGAGGGCCATGGCGACCTCCTTCCAGGGAACCACCACAGTGGCCTGCAGTGCACAGCAGCCTACTGGGCAGTCAGCCGAGAGTAGGGGCTAGGAATTGTAGTAGAGGGGGTGAAGTCCACTGCAGTGCACAGCAGCCTGCTGGGTAGTCAGCCGAGAGTAGGGGCTTGCTCCCACAGCTCTGCTCAGCTCTGGTCTGGGCAGTAACCGGAAAAATTCTAATGCAGCAAATCTGGTCAGCTTGCTCCCTCAGCTCTGCTTTTGCAGATGCAGCAAAACAAGTAGTTGCTCCTGCTCCTGTATTATGCTCTGCTCCTGTATTATGCTCCTGCTCGTGGCCTAACTTTCTATGTGTGTGTAACTGCTCCTGCTCCTGTATTATGCTCCTGCTCCTGCTACTGCTTTACTGCTGCTGCACAAGTTCCTGCTCCTACTGCTGCTTTAGTCCCCTGTAATATCTGCAAGCAATCTGCTAAACCAAACTCCCTGATAGGTTCCAAGTGCAGCAGCTACATATTTTTGGGCAGGGGAAGTGCGTCGGTATTATGCTCATGTATAGTATGATCTGATTTGATGGAGGATCAGGTCCAGGGTTTATCTTTGATTATTTTTATAATGAAAAGGAGAGGTTGCAGTGAGGATCACCATGTCTAAATAGGGGGGCAATATACTAGTAAGGGAGTTGCCAAGCCTGCATTGAATGGAAACTAAGAAATACGAGCCATTCAATCGTGTAGGAGTTAGGTTGATCAACAAAGAATGGCTTCTTCTGTCAAGGTCATTCAAACACGGTTTCATCTTTGCTGGCTTGCTATATGGCAATAGCTTAGCCGTTGTGTTTCTGTGGTTCTAGTATTTCAGTAATGTCATTCAATGGCTCTGCAATGCCCACTGTTCCTTTGCATTTTTCATTACCTCTATCTGATATGTTAACTGTCAGCTCCTCATGTTTACTGTCAGAACCTCCGGTCGTAGTTCGTCATGTTTTAATTCCTTGAAGCGCGACTGCTCTTTAATAGCGTGTTTGCTCCGTGTTTTGTGTTTTGTTTGAGGAATAAGATAGATCATCATCTTTTAATTCCTCACTTTTTATTTGGTTTGTGGAATAGAATAAGTTGATCTATTACCATCACATTTCTCATAGACCAATAATTAGTAATAAAATGAGAATGCATTTATTCTACCAGATTCATGGAATCAAGATTGGCACATAGTAACACAGTAGAATAATATAAGCTTATTGTATTTGCAGATGTATAGTGCTCAGATGGGATCTCAAATGGGACCCAGTTCACCCGTCCGTCACAATCTGGACAGACACCAAACACCAATGAAACACAGGTATAGTTTTGTAGTATATTTACTTTCATTTACAATTATAATCATGCATTGTTTTATTTGGTTATAGGGTTCTGAGACCGGACAAGGAAACCCACAGATGGATATACAATGGTCGATGCCCCTTAGAGGACAGATTCTTCCTCCACAACCAGGTATGGGATATTGGCCGCCACCACCATGGGGATATCCTACACATCCAATGGGGCCTTGGGGACGCCCCCCATGGCCAACACAGCCACTTCCGTCACCAGCGGTACGTTCCTGAATTTAATGCTAGTTGATTTCAATGCTAGTTGATTTTTCGAATATACTTAGTTGGGGTCTTAAACGTTGATACCATTTTTCCACAAACTCAGTTACTTAGGGTCTAAAATGATGGTACCATTTTCCATAAACTCAGTTAGGTTTAAGTTAATTTGACACTGACAAAATCCAGGATAAGACAGCTACATGTAGGAGTGGACTTCATATTAATTTGTATGATGTGTCTACCATAAGGAATACCACTCTGAAAGTGATTAGCCATGCTTAACTATCGAGACTATTAGATATATGGGCCATGTGATGTCTAAGAGCAATTTCAAGACAGGCTTTAAATATGATCATATTTTAAAATATAGGCTCCATGTTCTGTTTTTAAAATATATGGTCTGATACCGTAAAATACCATTAAAAATACCTTGTCCTGTTCATTTTCGTTACACTAGTCCTTACGCTAGGTGCCTTAAGATGGAGTATGATTTTAGAACGAAAAATATATCTCAAAGTATAGTACTGCTTGAAACGGCTACTGTTGCTGTTAGCTATTTAGAACAGTAGAAGGCTTGCATGTAGTGGTTCTTATATTTGCACCCGTGATTAGTTCCCCAATCTGTGAACTCATCGTTTTGTAGCACTACAATATCAGAATCTCTGATTCAAAGATGCAGTGTACATTTATAGATAAATACACTGTGACATACATTTACAAAAAAAGTACATATTAACTCGTTTTGTTTACAAAATAAAGTTAAACCCAAAGGAAATGGACAAATGAGAAGAACCCATAGGTTTATCAGGTTTCAGACACAAAAGAACCCATAGGTTTATTAGTGCACATACTGTTTATGAACAGACAGTGAGCAGTGTTATAAAGCACAAAAGAACAGTGTTTTAGACCCATAGGTTTCTGAACATGCCAACCCCACTGAGTAATAAAGCACAAAAGAACAGTGTTATATCAGCATCAGTAGCCAGAGTCCCAGATCATGAGTGGTACACAAGTTTGAGATGGTTCTCTGTTTAGTACTTCATTTGTTTCTTTGATATGGATTGAACATGTAAAATGTTTGAGGACATCATGCATAACATAGACAAAAACTATGAGTAACAACTGCAGTCGATTCATGGAAAATAGCAGGTGACAACAATTTTCTATTGTCTCAATAGTAAGGTACCTGAGCTCTTCAATCCTTTTACAAGGTTGGACATAGATCCATCACATGCGTAATTCGTCGTCGCTTGCATAAGGTTAACACAACTTGGAGCGTCTAATTATATTATATATTTATGAAAAGTATGAGCTTTATTAATGCCCAGAGCTCTCGCCTTTAATAGAGACCAGCAAGAATGCTGGACTTTGAATGCTTGGTCCTTGTCCTCCCAAATAATACTATTTATCCAACAATAATCTCCTTTACATCTTCTGTTCTTGCACGCATAATTAATATCTTTGTGTACTTGTGATTTAATGCCAGTTGTATATTTATGAGAATTTTGGTTTATTTTGTAGGATTCCGGCTCTCATCAAGTGACTCCTCCCCCTCACGATAACTTTGCGGACAAATGTCTCAATTCTAGTGGTGGAGCTACGAATAACAATCCGATGTCCTGATCGAGAGCGATGGAGCTAATGTTTGAACTTGTGTATTTGAACTTGTGAACTACAAATGTGAACTATGGATGTGAACTTATGTGAATTTGTGAACTTATGTATTTGGACTTAATTATGTGAACTTATGTGAATTTGTGATATGAACATATATCCATGTGTTTGAAATCTGTATTGTATGTGATATTCTGTGTTGCATGTGATATTTTGTGTTGCATGTGATATTATGTGTGTCTAATTTTTCATTTCTGTATTTTTTATTTTTTTTCTGGAAAAGAGTTAAGAACGTGGGTACCCACGTTCTTAAGGTTAAGAACGTGAGTACCATCGAACTTAACGGGTAGCCCTCGCCGACCCACGCAGGACCCATAAGTTCGACGACCACGTGGCCCCGTCGAACTTAAATGTAAGAACGTGGGTGCCGTCGAACTTATGGGAAACAATTCGACGGCCCCCGTCGATCTTAAAACCCATGTTCTTAACCTTAAGTTTGACGGTACCCATGTTCTTACATTTAAGTTCAACGGTACCCACGTTCTTAACCTTAAGAACGTGGGGGCCGTCGAACTTACTTCTTTAAGTTCGTCCAAAAATCGCCATCGGCTATATTCGTCGGTAAACCCACATTCTTATGGTAAGTTCGACGGCCTATTACATTAAGTTCGACGGTTTTTCACCCACGTTCTTTAACCAGTTTCCTGTAGTGGGGTAGCTTTCCATTAGATATATCTACCATGATTAACTCTCTTGGTGTATGTGGCTAAATCTGTATCTTTTTGTAAATCATGTTGTGTGGTTTTTAATGATTATATAATAACATATGTGCAAGCATGATAGTTTTGTTTAGTCCATGTTCACATGATTACTTTGTCTTGATACTCTGTGTATACCAAAACAAGAAATCCATGTTGTGTCTCTAATGCACCCTTTCAAGCTATGAGGTGCATGAGAAAAAGGAGCCCTCAATTGGTGACAACAGGTGCTCTCGCTCCACACTACCTAAAAGAATGGATCTCATGGCATTCAGGTAAAAGGCAAAGGTTTGGAGAATGGAACTATGCAATTTCATTGAATATCTTCAAGTTTCGCTTATTGTGATCATAGCTATGTTCTTGCCTTTCAATTGGTAGTATCTTGGCTTAGGTGCTTTATGCTTTAAAATGTTGTTTCCTTTGGTGTACCTAAGAAAATACTTCTTAATCATGGTGTGCTTAGACATTGTGCTTTATATACATGATCTAGTCGTTTTTCAATTGGTATATGTGTTGCAATGATCATCATGTGTGAAGCATGGCTAGGTTGCTTTTAAAATGCTATATATATTGAGGCATGCATTGTTTCCACTAGTCATAAGTTGTATTATGTCATCTATTCAATTGGTATCTTTTTGTGATGCAATTGATATATTATGCCTAGACCAAGGTATGTTGTGATACCCTCTAGTTCTGAGGACGCTAGAATGTGCAAGGTGAAAGTCATTCAAATACTTGATGCACAACTTTAGGGGGAGCACACATAACTTGTGTCTTTTGAGACTAACTGTTTTTTGAGTGATGCTATATAGTCTCAAGGTGGAAAAGGGAAGATGAGCAAGAAATGGAGCAATCAGGACTTGGGTTAGGTACCTCCACAAGTCGAGTAATTGGTATCTAAAGTTGTGAGTAATTGTGTATTTAAAGATTGCTCATGCTCTATAATAGTTGGTGATCCTAGATGCTTATCTTTAAATATCATGGAGGTATGACAGTGATGATCTTTCAATTGGTAGCCTTGGTAGTGTGCTTCAATTGGTATCTTATGGTAATCACTAGAATAGAAGCTTCATCTTGTGCCACAATACTATAACTTGTTCTAAGTTTGGTGTTTTAGCAACAAGAAAAGGTCAGGATAAAGGATCAGGCACGAGTGTGAAGGAGCTCCCTAGAGATAAAACTTTCAAGATGGAAATCTTAAATTGATGGCAAAAGGAACTCCGTCTACTTAGATGGAAAGTACACCATAACATGGTAAAGGTACAAAAGGAGGTATTGACCTTTTTGTGTATTTGTACCTTAATTTTCCTCCAATGCTTGTGTTGCATATGTTTAATGTGTAAGGGGGAGTAATGTTAGTGTGTTACATTTTGCCTACTTAATACTCTGTTGTCCCTTGACATCATCCTATGTTCTTGCTTGAATATGGTTTTGGTGTTTGATGTCAAAGGGGGAGAATTTGTGCATTAAAGCTTACCTCGACCTGAGAGGAAAGCTTATCTTAAGGGTGAAGATATCTTCATGGTGAAGATTAATATTTTGTGTGCTAAAGGACCTAAAGGGGTTTCCTTAGGTTCCTTTGATCTTAAGGAAGAATGTGTTAGTTTTGTTGATAATACTTATCATATGATTCTTATTGTATTATATGGTGATAATGCATAATTAGTGCTTTCGTTGATATGAATCAATTGGTATCTATTGTGTTTGTCATGTAATAGATATTAATGTGGTTCTGGTGCTTTAAATTGGTATCTTAATGATGAATAGTGGTAGGTTGATATTCCTGTGGTATATCCATTTAATTAGTGTTTAACTCTAATTCTATGCATTTATGTGTTATTCAGAGACAACTGATCAAGCCAAGGATGGAGGCAAGATAGAAGAGCTTTGAGGTACCGAGTGCACAGGAGAAGGTCAAGGAGACCAGGAACCCAAAGCCAGGGGTGAAGAAGACTTGCAAAGTCAAGGTTGATTGAGTTAGGAAGAGTTATGGTGCATCAAGGATCACTACATAAGGACATACTTACAACCAATGAGGTAACATCTACAGTTATGTGGTGTAAGTCATAAGGCTCAAGATCAAGCTTGAGAAGTGAACAAGGGGGTTGGAGCTCAGATATGTTAATCTAGATCAAGTCAAGTTGACTTGATGGTTTAGATTCCAACATCGACCTCAAACATGCCAAATTGGGTAAAACAATGAAAAAGGTTAAGTATGTAAGGTTTGAGTGTTCAACCATGTTGCATACACCTCTTACTACAAGTTTGGTGCTTTAGTTTTCTCTCTAAATCTTTCTGTAGAGAAAGTGCCATTCTGAGCTCTGCTTGAGGAGAAACAAAATAACTAGAAGAACAAGAAAGAGGTAAGTTTCTAGGACTAAGTCAATTGGATTATACTCTAAATGTGTTTGTTTAAGTCACAGGAAAATCCTCCCAAAAGTTGAAGTCAAATGGAGAAAGAATGGAGGAAAAGCACTTTGTGTGTGTGTTGGCTGGTGCACACAACAGTGAATAGTAACTGTCTGGTGCACATGACAGTGAATAGTAATATGTTCGGTGCACAGGACAGTGAATAGTTACCTGTCCGGTGCACATGACAGTGAATAGTTATATGTCCGGTGCACAGAACAGTGAATAGTAACCTGTCCGGTGCACCAACGGATAGCTCTTCTAGAGAAGGAAACTTTTAATCAGATCCGTTATGGTGCACTGTCTAGTGGCGCCTGGATCTTGCTCCCGGGAGGGACCCCATCGGGGAGTAGAGATCCTAGGTGGTGTCTAGGCTCGGGTAGACCGACCTAGACTCCTCTAATCGACGTAGAGTCGAAGAGAAGCGGAGGATTTAGGGATTGGAAGACTAAACCTAAACTAGACTAGAACTACTCCTAAGATAAAATGTAAATTGTATTGATTGAAGGTTCGATTCGTTGTTCAAATCGGCCGTATACCTCTCTATTTATAGAGGAGAGGGACTAGACCCTTTACAAACTAATTTCCGAGCGAATCCCGCGAATCTAGCTAACAACCGTAGCACAAAACTCGGAACCCTAAACTGCTCTGCGCACGCGTGGACCGTCCGGCCCACACGCACGGACCATCCAGACCGCGGACCGTCCGGCCTCAGGGCCGAACCGTCTGCTCGCTCAAAATGGGACTCAACATATGCCCCCTGCCTTTTGGTGGAGCTGAGCGAACCAAAAGCATCTTAACACGATGTGATTATATCGGTTTTCTTAAGCATCTTGCCACATACTAGGATGATACTGCTTGAGGAAACGCCCATTCAAAGCCTTAGGCAAATCCTTGAATTGTAATGTTTGTAGCAAATAGGCGTTACCAGACATTACCTGTTTTACTTTATAAGGACCCTCCCAGCTTGGCGACCATTTCCCAATCTTCCAGTCTTTATTCCTTAGAGTCAAGATGGTCTTCCACACCAGATCCCCTAATTGAAATGACTTTGCTTTGACCTTCTTGTTGTAGGCCCTGGCTACCATGATCTTGTCCTTCTCTATTGCTCCCAAAGCTATCACCCTCTTGTTGGTTACCTCATCAATATTATCTATCATTGAATCATAATAATCAGTGACGGTTAGATCATTTTGTCTGGCAATCCTGACAGCATTCAAACTTATTTCCACATGCAACACTGCTTCCTGCCCATAGACAAGCTCAAAAGGAGATACTTTAGTAGCACTATGTTTAGATATTCTATGAGCCCATAAGGCTTCGGACAAAATCTTATGCCAATGCTTAGGATTATCAGATACCTTCTTTTTATCAAATTAATCAACGTCCTATTACTAGACTCGGCCTGTCCATTGGCCTGAGCATAATATGGAGATGAATTAAGCAACTTAATCCTATATAATTCAGCAAATTCACGCACCTCTTTTGACATAAAAGAAGTTCCTTGATCTATAGTCAAGGTCTAGGGAATGCCGAATCTATGAATGATATGCTCAGTTATGAACTCAATTACCTCCTTGTGTGTCATGTTCTTCAGAGCAACGGCTTCAGTCCATTTGGTAAAGTAGTCAGTGGCAACTAACACAAACCGATGCCCCTTTGATGATGAAGGATGGATTTCTCCAATAAAGTCTAATCCCCATCCTCTGAAAGGCCAAGGCTTGATGATAGGATGTAATTCGGCTGCAGGGACCAACTGCAGGTCGCCGAATTTTTGACACACTTGGCAACCCTTGTATTATTTGAAACAATCAGCTATCATGTTAGGCCAATAAAAACCAGACCTTCGTAACAACCACTTCATCTTTGGAGCCGATTGATGGGTACCACAAATTCCTTCATGTACATCGGCCATGGCTAATATAGCATCATCTAGGCCCAAGCACTTAAGCAGGACGTCATGGACTGTTCGGCGATAAAGTTCATCACTCACCAAGACATACTTGAATGTTGTACGCCGAATGTTCTTATTTGTCCTAACATTGGGGTTTCGTAAATAATTAAGTATAGGTGTCCTCCAATCACTTGCATCGGCTTCATTATCAGCCGATTCAATTAAGAGAACATTTCTAGTAACCCCGGACGGTCCGGTGTCTCGACGCGGACGGTCCGCGACCTGGGGAATTGGCCCTACACCGGTTATCAGATTTTCAGTGTTGTGAAATCTCCCTCGCTTTATCCGATAACCTGATGCATCTTGTGCCAAATTGTTAGCTCTATGATTCTCAACTCTAGAAATATGCCGAATACTGAATTCGTCAAAGGAATGGATTATGCTCTAACATTTTTCAAGGTAACTATTCAGAGTACCATCAAAGCATTGATACTCTTCTAACACTTGTTGGACAACCAGCTGAGAATCACCAAATGCCTTCACATGTTTTACTCCCATACAATTTAAAAGTTCCAAGCCGAATAAGAGGGCCTCATATTCGGCTTGATTATTAGTGCAATAAGTTTTCAATCGGCTAGAGAAGTCAAAGGAGACATCACTTGGTGAAACAAGTACGATGCCAATGCCTTGCCCTTCATTGCAAACCGATCCATCAAAATATAAAGTCCAAGGAGTAATAGTGAGGTATGTCATGTCTAGTTTATGAATATCATTAATCCGATGTTCTACAATAAAATCCGCTACAACCTGGCCTTTCATAGATTTCAATGGTTCATAGGCCAAGTCATATTCTATAAGCGCATAAGCCCACTTACCAATTCTAGCACTCATAATTGGGTTATGCAACATGTATTTGATTACATCGGCTTGACTAGAAACAGTGCAATGACTAGACAGTAAATAACATCTACACTTGGTGCATGCATAAAACAAGCATAAGCATAACCTTTCAATAAAAGTGTACCTTGTTTCAGCATCCACCAACCTCCGACTTAGATATGTCACCACATGCTCTTTTCCTTTAGTATCTTGTGTCAGAACAGCCCCAATAGCCTTATCTTCAGCTGCAATGTATAATCTAAATGGTGCTCCTACTTGTGGTGCTTTTAACACAGGAGCCGAAGACAAGTATTTTTTAATGAGATCAAATGTTTCCTGCTGCTCTGCCCCCCAAGTGAATTCAGCATCATTCTTAAGCCGAAGGATAGGGGTGAAGGCATCAATCTTCCCGACCAGGTTAGAAATAAACCTTCGTAAATAATTCACCTTACCGAGAAACTTCTGCATTTCGACCTTACAAGTCGGAGGCCCCACATTCCGAATAGACTTGATTCGGTTAGGGTCTATTTCTATACCATGTTTATGGATGACAAATCCTAAAAACTTACCAGCCTACACTCCAAAAGCACATTTACGTGGGTTCATTTTCAAACCATACCGACGCATTCTATCAAAGGCTTTGCGCAAATCAGCTATATGAGAACTAAACTCAGCCGATTTGACTAAAATATCATCAATGTAGACTTCCACAGTGTTTCCTAACAACTCATGGAAGATCAGATTCATAGCCCTATGATAAGTAGCACCAGCATTTTTAAGACCGAATGTCATGACAACCCATCAAATAAACCAATGAAGCCTGGACATATAATGGCCATTTTAGACGCATCCTCTTCAGCCATGAAAATCTGGTTATATCCGGCATTACCATCAAGAAAGCTAATAATTCATCTTTAGGAGTTGCTCTATTTAAATTGCGAAAATCAATGCATACTCTAAGTTTACCTGACTCCTTCTCCACCGGCACAATATTAGAGACCCACTCTATGTATCTGCAAGGTCTAATAAAATCAGCTTCTAGTAGCCGGTGGATTTCGTCCTTGATGCGTGGGAGAAGATCTGGACGAAATGTTCTAGCTCTCTGCTTGAAAGGTCTGAAACCGGATTTAATGGGCAACCGATGCTCTACGATCTCTCGGCTTAATCCAGGCATCTCAGTATAATTTCAAGCAAAGCAATCTAAATATTCCTTCAATAGACCAATCATCTCATTTCTAGGACCGGTCTCCAGGGTCTTGTTTACAAAAGTCGGCCTTGGAGTGTTACCATCTCCTATGTCAATCTCCTCCAAAGGATCGGCCGATGTAAATCCCTGTCCTAGTTTATCAAGATCTCTGAATTCCTCTATCATATCCCCCACAGAGGAATCAGATGGTCTTTGTGTGATAGCAGACTTTTCGGTCTCGGGGACCGGATCATCCATAATACTGTCTTTTCGCTACGGTAGATGTTCGATCTTAAAGTCTGAACTGTTTTTTGAAAGACCAGACCATCTGGCTTTGGGAGCCGAACTGTCCGTGACCAAAGACTCATAAACTTTGTGTGTATTCATCATTTAAACTTTATTTAGGATTTAGCCGATTCTCCATTGGCTCTAGCATTACAGGAATGAAACCTTTCTTATCTATACTTATGAACTGATAATCAGAAAAATCTACTCCTGTGAGACATGTAGTAGTCTCATAAGTCCAGAGTACAGGGGCATCAGCCATAGCGATGCAGGCCGATACATCAGCATGTACTTGTTCTACATCATCGCCTACCCATTGCATTAGCATTTGATGTAATGTAGAAGGTATACATTGATTGGCATGAATTCAATCTCTGCCTAGGATTAAACTGTAATTTCCTTCTACATCAGCGACGAAGAATGCAGCAGCAAGGGTCTTAGTCCCGATGGTTAATTCAACGGACGTGACTCCCCTAGCTTTAATCGAACTATCCCCAACACCGCTGAGGGTCATGTTGGTCTTGACAAGTTCGTCATCTTATTTACCTAATTTTCTATATAATGAATAAGGCATTAGATTTACAGCCGCCCCTCCATCTACCAACATCTTAGCAATCGGTATTCCATCAATGTGACCGCGCACGAAGAGCGGCTTTAAATGATTTACCGATTCCTTTGGTTTAGTAAAGATGGCTTCTTTAGGACCAAAATCAAACTGGGCAACAACAGGTTCATCGTCGCCAATAATAGAACAATCGGCAAAAAATGTAATAACATTTACATCCATACCTGGGCGTTCTGGAGAAGCCTCGTAGTCGACCAAGTCTTCTCCCAGCAGGTCGTCTTCTTCCATTGATGTTGGCATGTCGTTGGAGGCTTCCTGGTGTGGTTCGGAGCGAAGCCGGATCCGTTGTCCGATGTCGAACGACCTTGTTGTTCCTATCCACTTTGAAGTTGGCCAAGAACTTTGCTTTCGCCTCTTGGATCATCTGCTCCTTGTGCTCCTCAAACTGGAGCTGTTCGTCAGCCGGCAAGGTCTCCCAAGTCGGCTCTATGAAGTTGCTTGGGGAAATATCAGAGCTATCTCTTGAGCCGGCCATTGAGGGCCGATTTGATGCATCTATATTTGTAATCCCAGCGGAGTCGCCAAAAAGTATGTTGACACCTTTTTGGAGGCGCCAATCACTCAAAAGAACCAGCGGCAGTGCTCTCTGGTCAGGCACGGACGGTCCGCAGCACAGAGCCAGACGGTCCGCGACCTGGCGCGAGGCGGCAGTGCTCTCTGGTCAGACGCGGATGGTCCACGGCACAGGGCCGGACGGTCTGGACCTAGTGTAGGAGCTAAGGTTCCCTGCCTGACGTCCGGACGGTCCGCGCGTGCGCAGGGGCGGCGGAGGATCGCCGGCGGCGCCTGGATCTCGCTCCCGGGAGGGACCCCGTTGGGGAGTACAGATCCTAGGTGGTGTCTACGCTCGGGTAGACCAACCTAGACTCCTCTAATCGACGTAGAGTCGAAGAGAAGCGGAGGATTTAGGGATTGGAAGACTAAACCTAAACTAGACTAGAACTACTCCTAAGATAAAATGTAAATTGTATTGATTGAAGGTTCGATTCGTTGTTCAAATCGGCCGTATACCTCTCTATTTATAGAGGAGGGGGACTAGACCCTTTACAAACTAATTTTCGAGCGAAACTAGCTAACAACCGTAGCACAAAACTCAGAACCCTAAACTGCTCTGTGCACGCGCGGACCGTCCGGCCCCCAGGCGTGGACCATCCGGACCGCGGACCGTCCGGCCTTAGGGCCGAACCGTCCGCTCGCTCAAAATGGGACTCAACAGGACCCCTAGGCGACTCCAACAAGAGTACAAGAGAAGCCAACAAGTCTATACATCATTTGGATCAATTCTTTCTCTCCCTCTCTTTTGTATCTCTCTAGTTTGTGTAGAGGCGAAGTTATAAGCCTTTAGAGAGAGGGGAAGTGTTGTTGAGAGCTAGAGTAAAATCTTGAGCGCATTGTTATCCTGCCGGAGTGCTGTCGAGAAAATCGTAAGCAGCCACGACATCGTTGTAAGCGATATCAACACAGTGGAAGGCTCTATCTGTCACACTAACAGATCTGAGCAAACAGAGGTAGGAGTTGAAATAGTCTCCAAGCCAAGGTGTGACTAACTCCAACGAGGACTAGGCAAGCATTTCAGGCTTGGCCGAACCTCGAGATAAATCCATGTGTCTGTGTGCTCTGCTCTGTGGTGTGTGCTGTTTCTCTGTCTTATTTGCTATTTATAATTGCACTTCAATACTTATATGTGGTACAAGCTGTCTTCGAAGTGCAGAGTATTTTAAGACAGAAACTTCAATTCCGCTGCAACTTACTCGAAGGGTCTTTCATTCCACTACGATCCATCCTTTGAGTAAAGTAAGATTTTCCAGTTTTAAAGTGATAATTATTATTCGCATATTCACCGCCCTCTAGGCGACATCCAGATCCTATTCCCGGACATAGGGAACTTTCAGCCTCTCGGTTTGGAGCTGCTCCGGCTAGGCTTATTTCTCTGCCTATATGTATCTAGCGGTATTGTCGGCGTTTCGAGACCGGGGGTCCCTAATGCCGACGAGTGAATGTCGCCGCGTGCCCCAGCCCAGATGGGTCGAGCGCGAGAGTGAGCGTGAAGGGGGGAGAGCGAGGCGGAGAGAGAGAGAGAGACGTGGAGAATCCCGCGGCCTTCGTGTTCGTCCCGCGCCCAGGTCGGGTGCGCTTGCAGTAGGGGGTTACAAGCGTCCACGCGGGAGAGGGAGCGAGCGGCCTCACGCGAGCGCCTTCGTCTCGTCCTCGTCCCCGCGCGGCCAACCTTCTCTAAGAGGGCCCTGGTCCTTCCTTTTATAGGCGCAAGGAGAGGATCCAGGTGTACAATGGGGGTGTAGCAGAGTGCTACGTGTCTAGCGGGGGAGGGCTAGCGCCCTAAGTACATGCCATTGTGGCTGCCGGAGAGATATTGGCACCCTGTTGGTGTGATGTCGTGGCCGTCGGAGGAGCGCTGGAGCCTGGTGGAGGGGCAGCTGTTGGAGCCGTCGAGTCCTTGCTGACGTCCGCTTGCTTCCGTAAGGGGGCCGTGGGCCGCCATCGTCACTGTGCGTGCGGGGATGCCATCATTGCCTATCTAGCAGAGCGGGCCAGATGGGACGCCGGTCTTGTCCCCCGAGGTCCGAGTCAGCTCGGGGTAGGGTGATGATGGCGCCTCCTGTTGACGTGGCCAGTCCGTGCCCTAGGCTGGGCGAGGTGGAAGCTCCTCCGAAGCCGAAGTCGTGTCTGTCTCCTGTGACCGAGGCCGAGTCCGAGCCCCCGGGGTCGGGTGAGGCGGAGTCGGTCGGCTGAGGCCTGGGCGGAGTCCGAGCCCTGGGGTCGGGCGAGGCGGAGGTCGTCGTCTTCTGGGACTTAGCCCGAGTCCGAGCCCTGGGGTCGGGCGGAGCGGAGTTCGCCGTCTTCCGGGACTTAGCCCGAGTCTGAGCCCTGGGTCGGGCGGAGCGGAGTTCACCGTCTTCCGGGACTTAGCCCGAGTCCGAGCCCTAGGGTCGAGCGGAGCGGAGTTCGCCGTCTTCCGGGGCTTAGCCCGAGTCCGAGCCCTAGGGTCGGGCGGAGCGGAGTTCGCCGTCTTCCGGGACTTAGCCCGAGTCCGAGCCCTGGGGTCGGGCGGAGCGGAGTTTCCTATGGTGTCTGCGGTCGGGTCTGACTGCCTGTCAACCTCACTCTGTCGAGTGGCGCTACAGTCGGAGTGGTGCAGGCGGCGCTGTCCTTTTGTCAGGCCGGGCAGTGGAGCGGCGACGTGACGGCGGTCACTTCGGCTCTGTCAGCCACAGGGCGCATGCCAGGATAAGGTGTCAGGCCACCTTTGCATTAAATGCCCCTGTGATTTGGTCGGTCGGTGCGGCGATTTGGTCAGGGCGGCATCTTGGTGAAGATAGGGCCTCGAGTGAGTTGTAAATACGTCAGCCGCTGAGGGGGCCTCGGGCGAGACGGAGATCCTCGAGGGTCGGTTGCCCTTGTCCGAGGCTAGGCTCGGGCGAAGCGCGATCGCATCCTTCGAACGGACCGATCCCTAATCTAATCGCTCCCATCAGGCCTCTGCAGCTTTATGCTGATGGGGGTTACCAGCTGAGATTTAGGAACCTCGGGGGTACCCCTAATTATGGTCCCCGACAGTAGCCCCCGAGCCTCCAAGGGAGTGTTAACACTCGCTTGGAGGCTTCTGTCGCACTTTTTTGCAAGGGGACCAGCCTTTCTCGGTTGCTGTTCGTTCCGGCGAGGGCGCGCGAGCGCACCCGCCGGGTGTAGCCCCTGAGGCCTCGGAGGAGTGGTTGGACTCCTTCGAGGTCTTAATGCCTCGAGTGATGGCTCGGCTGGTCTGGTCGTTCCCTCATGCGAGCTGGCCGTAGCCCGGGTGCACCGTCGAGTCTCAAGTTCTCGGGCTGGTATGTTGACGCTGTCAACGATTTGGCCGGAGCCGAGTTTGCGAGAGCAGCCCTCGAGCCTCCGCATAGAGCGAGAGGACGATCAAGGACAGACCCGACTTTTTTACATATGCCCCTGCGTCGCCTTTCCGCAAGGAGGAGGGGGGGGGGGAAAGCGCCATGTTGCCCTCGATGGGCGACGAACATGGTGTCTCCAGTGAGCTGCGAACGGGTGATCCGAGTGGACGCCCGTGCCCCATTCGTTAGGGGTCGGCTGTGGCCCGGAGGCGTGCCCAAAAGTACCTGCGGGTGACCTGCCAGACCCGGCCCCTGGCGACGGGGTCCGAGGGCTCGATGCCTCCCTCCGATGGGATTCTGTTACAGGATTGCTCCCGCTGGTCTCGGAAATGTCCTAGGGTACCTCGGGAGCGTAGCCCGAGCCTTGGTTACGTATCGAACGTACCCCTGGTCATCCCTCGCTCTGTGTCTGAGGCGACTGTGAACCCTTCAGGGGCCAGCCTTCGAACCCCTGATCAGTAGTGGGCGCGGAGCCCGAGTAGCCTGAGGCGGTCGTTGAACCCTTTCGAGGGGCCGACCTTCGAACCCCTGACCAGTAGTGGGTGTCGAGCCCACGCGATCCGAGGCGGCTATCGAACCCTTTTAGGGGGGCCAGCCTTCGAACCTCTGATCAGTAGGGAGGCTCGGAGCCTGGTTCCTTCATGGAGAAGGATCCTTTTCGGGGTTTCCCCCTTTCCCGGTCCCTGTTGCAAGAGAGAGAAAGAGGAAAAAGGGAAAAGGATGCGAAATTGAACGACGTGGCGTACCTTTTTTCGATGCGGTTATTGTGGCGCAGGTGGAGCGTCGCTCGCTTCTCCTGCCGAAGCGCCGCGTGTCCCGCCATGGAGTTAATGCGACGGGACGAGTGTTTCGTGGGGTAGCCGTTGCGCGTGCGCGTGAGCCGTTCGAGGTACGGATCACGGGCGCTTCGTCTTCACGCCGTGGGGGAGGGTTCTCCCGCTGTCCCCGGAGGGGACGTGAGCTTGCAGACGACTTGACCACTGCTCCTGCCCGCCTGTCACCGCCATTACTGCCGGCCCATTTTTGACCGCTTTTGACCGTCGCGCCAGGCTGGCGCCGCTGGGTCGCTTCGAGTCACGGTCTTGACCCCGCAGTCGAGGAGGCGCGGTAGTGGCGTGGGCGGCGGTGCAGTTTCTTGCACGTGGCAACCGACGCGTCGGTTGCATGACGCATGGGTCTTGGCCTCCGTGCCGGGCCCGTTGGAGTCGAAGGAGTGCGCCCACTTGGCGCGGTTGCATGCCGCCTTCATGGCGGTCCGCCCTTTCACCCGCTGGTCTGGGCAAAAGTGGAGGGGCGTTCGTAACCGCTGGGCAGTTACGCGCGCCTCGCGCGGCGGTTTGGCTTCTTCCGTCTTGGGGTGGCTTGCATGGCGTGTGGGGCCCAGCCCCCGAGTCGTGGGGGAGGACCTCGAAGCGTGTTGGAGAAGACTCGGCGCGTGACGACTGAGGACGTAAGTGGGGAGAGCCGCTTTTAAAAGGAGGGTGACCCCCTTAGAAAGCGACCACGCCTTCGTGCTCCCCTTATGCATCGTGTCTCTCCTCCTTCCAAGCCCCCGGGCGGGGAGCGCCCGGGGTTCTTCCGCCTTGTCATCTTCGTCTTGCTGTTGTTGGGGCGCAACCTTGCGGAGGTTGATACCTTTCAGCCATCGTTCGGCTTCAAGGATTTTCGTCAAGCAGCCTGGCCGCATCCCCTCACCATTGGTTGGTCTGGTGGGGGGAAGCAAACCAGGCCGCGGCCTCTGCCTCGCCCTCAGCCTCAAGAGGAGCACGCCGAGCGGGAGGTCGTCTCCGCGTGGGTCGGGTACCCTTTTCTTCCCCCGTTGTTTGGGGGAGAAAGGTCCTCGTCAGCCCCGCGGAGACTTCCTCTGGCCATGCCGGGGAAGGCGAACTGCTGCTGCTCAGCCGGGGTGTAGCATTCCGTCCTCTATCCGAACGATGGCCGCACCACGTGCGGGCCGGCCGCGTCCGGGTCTTCCTCGCACCGACGGCCGCACCAGAGGATCGCCCTACGCGCTGCACATCGCGAGGGCGGTGCTCATGTTCTGGGGCGGCCCCGGCGAGGGCGAACCCCTGGCCTGAATGGCTGGTTCTCGTCCTCGGTGGGCGAGAACCCTTCCGCCGCGGCACTTGCCCGGAAGCCGTTGCTGCAGCTCGTCGGGGCGGACGGCGGTGAGCCGCTTGGAGTTCGTCGCTCCGCGGGCCCCCTGGTACAGGGGTTGTTCGTACCCGCGGAGCGGCGGAACTGGAGTTCCGTTTGTAATGGCACCTTGTGTGCCAATGTCTGTTCATTGTGGCTTTCGGGGCCTGAACATGTATGTAGTTCTGGCACGGAGCCGTGTTTCTTCCTCGTTTTCGAATGCCAAGACTCGCCTGTTGATTGCTTGAACCGCTTCACCAAGCGCGAGTCGCCCCATGTAAAGGTGACGAGTGAGGTATCCGTATCCCGGAGGCGTAGGAGTCCCTCGGCTTGGTCGGCCTTATTGCCCGAGGCTCCCCTTGCTCGGTTAAAGGAACCCCTCGGCCGCTCTTCGATGAGCCGAGGCCAGGGGTAGCGGTGTCAGCGCGAACAGAGACAGAGTTGGTCCGAAGAGAAAACCTGGTCGGCCGGAGCCTAGCTGGGTCGTCCGTCAGCGGGACCGACTACGGAGTTGACCTGCCGAGGCCTTGGAGGTGTCCAGCCGAGCCGCCTGCTCGGGCCGGATTCTCGGAGACGACCCTGGCGGCGACGGCCCGGGCGTGGTAATGACGTCATCCTTCAGAGTGGAGACCCTCGGATCGCGTCGCCGTCCGAGGCTAGGTTGGACCTCGCCGAAGGCGTTGTCGATGTCGAGGGTGTTGTTGCTCCCTTCAAGCGTCAGGATCCGTGCCTGCAGGGTCGGATCATCTTGTAGTGTGTGTCTTCTGCGGCCGCAGAGGCCAAAACACACCCTTGCCGTATTGTAAAGCTGCGTCTCCTTTCACCTTATTTCGAGTATCTGGACTCTTTTGTTGGTAATAGAGTTGTTTGTTCGGGCGAGAGTTGCTTGTCATAGAAGGTGACGAGTGAGGTATCCGTATCCTGGTGGCGTAGGAGTCCCTCGGCTCGGTCGGCCTTGCTGCTTACGCGCACTCTTACCCGTCCACGGGGCTCTGTCACCAACGCAGTCGAGAAGGCTCAAAAGTGTAACACCCCTGGTGTTACTATAACTAAAACTTGAGCATGGCATCATAAGCATTGGCATTGCATATGTTTGACACACCTAGAGTGCATTCACTAGGTAAAAATTTCAAACAAGTTGTATTGTTTTAAGGTTTTTGCAAATAGAACCCTGGTTAAAGGACTTAACCCTAAATAGTGGTTAAAGGGGGTAAAACTTAACCCAAGTTAAGAAAACCTAAAGACTTTAGGGTAAAAGTCATAAAATGACTCTAAGAACAAACTTGAATTCCTTTTATACCCCTGGGATACTAAAAACCCTAATTGGAACCCTGGAAAACCCTAAAACCAAACCCTAGGGGCTTATGTGCAAAATTAGCCCACTTTTGGGCTAAAGTGCAAAAACCAAGTCAAATAAGCATTTTAAGTCAATTGGTTCACAAATATGTGGATTTGAAAGCCAAACCCAAGGTTTTGGACTTAAATGCAAATGGACCTCATTTGAGTTCTATTCTAAGTCTGAAAAGCAGAGAATGGGGTCAACTTTGGGGCTTTGTAACTTACAAAGTATAGGGTTTTTGCCCTAGGTCACTACATCAAAGCTGAAGACCAATTATAGGAGAACAACTTTGCTAAAGAGTGTGAGCTTAGTTGTTATGAGAAATTTGGAGAAAAACCCAATCAAAGTTGGACTGTCAGGTCACTGAGTCTGAATTTTTAGAGCAACAGTGTAACCACAGAGACTTTGAGCAAAGATTCCTCTATGATCCAGCATGAATCTGCCCATGGCATCTATGACAAACTTGTAGCTGGTTAGTAGATCTATAACTTTGCTGCAGAGTTTGGTTTGTGTTGCCACAGAAACTTGGAAGAAAATCGACCCTCAACTCTGGCTGTCAGGTTCTCTGAATAAGTGCCCCTGATGGTACAGTGCCCACCGGATCAGACCGCCAGCGCGGCTGTCCTCACCGCCGACGGCTCCCTCCGCCGCGATTCGTGCTGCGGTTGCCGTGATCTGAGCTCGGCTTGGCTGGATAACACTTTGGGTCACGTAAATGTCCTCGCCGTGGATAACTCCGGCCATAAACAAGTTCGGCCACCGTACATGCGTCACCGCGGCGGAGATCGATAAGAACGCCGGTGACCGCCGCCTCCTAGCCTTGCGCCGCGTGGCTTTAACTTTCCACCGCGTCGCCATGACTCCCTATACCCGTCCCATCGTCGACGGGGAGCTTGCCACGGCGATAGCCACGAATTCACCGCGCCGCCTTCTTCCTCCTCTCCGGCCGCCAGCTCGGCTCGGCTAAATTGATCGCCACCGCCCGCTAGCTCTATAAATTGACCTCGCACGTAGCTGCGCCATGTAATTGTGAAGCTGTAGCACCCGCTCCCACCCTCGATCGTCCACCAGCACGCCCAAATTGCGCATTCTCCCCAAATCAATTCTAAAACACCGTGAGCTCAACCCCGCCGTGGTCAGCCCAACTCCGGTTAGCTCCTCCCCTCTGTTCCCTTGTTTAAGCGTTCTTATGTGTTTACGATGCTTGCCGAGCCATTGAATTGAACTAAGAGCCCTCTGGTCGCCGGGAACACGACCATATAGTCGCTATGCTTACGGCCACCGTGGCCAGAGCTCCATAGTTGATCAATAGCGCAATTAAGTTAGGGGAAATGATCATGGTGACCCCGATTTCATGTCCGCCGCTCGGAGAACCCAGCCATAGCCCCAATCGGCCGGTCCAGGACCTCGCCGGAATCTCTCCGTGCGCGTCGCCGTCGTGGACCGCCCACTGCGAAGAAATAGAACCTCAAGGGCCTCTATGCAAAGCGTCAGTGACACAGGAAAACAGTAGAAAGACCGGATCCCAGTTAATGAAAACCCCGAGGGTATTTTTGCAAAGCCGCCAGCGCGGGTGCGCGCGGGCGCCTTTCTGCCCTAGCTGGGCCGCCTGGGCTGGATTCGGCCCAGTGCTATTCAATTGTTTTTCTTTTTCTTTTATCTCCAGAACCAAAACAATTATAGAAAAATGTAGAAAAATGCTAAAATTGTGAAACTAATTTTCCTAGGCTTGTTATTTTCCCTAGAATTTAATAAAAATAGTTTTGTGATTTTTAGTGGAAATAAGAAATTTTAGGGTATTTAAAGTAGTTAAAAGTATTAGTTATGGAATTTTAGAAAATAATTGGTAAGTCCAAAAATGCCCAAACTTTTTATGGGAACTTAAAACAATATTTAGAAGCCTTGGGTAGAGTTTGAATTGTTTTGGACCTTGTTTGATCACCAAACCCCAAAACACCCCCCCCTGCCCTGTGAACTCCTTTACTGACTCCGGAAACCCTAGGTTCTCGGAGTACCGTGAAGGAAAGTTGTATTCAAGACTTAGATAATAAGTTTATATTATCTTTGCATCCTCATGAGCACCCCATGGCATCCATTCTTATGCATATATATGGTTATGTTAGAACACGAAGAAGAAGAAGAAGTCACTGAAAAGGGAACTCTACCAACCTCAGATCCTCAAGCAGGCAACTGCTTTTATTTCGATATTTGTGGATCCGAGCAGGACTCACCTGATAACAAAGGCAAGCCCCGGTGCATGCAACCCCTTTCCTTGTGTTTTTAAATACTTCTCGCACACTTTAAGTCTAGTGAAATATGCATTAGGTTCATAGGAGTTGCTTGAAACCCTTTGATGCATTGCTTTCCTTGATATCCATACCATTATAGATACTTCTGTGAAGTATCAAACTATGATTTACAAAAATGCTTAGCCTTGCTTAGATCTTGTGGATAGAGGTTGTCCTCAATCTAACCCGGGAGAGGATGGCTTCTACCTGCAAGAATATTTTCATTTAGAGCAATAGTGGGATCTTACTGCAAAGTTCCCTGTGATGCTCTTTCATCCTAAGGAACAGACACAATCCTAAGGATGGAAATACTTAAATTGAGACTTGGGTTAGGAACAGGTGATGTTCTACCCAGGTTGATTAAGGATTAATGCGTATGTAGGCGTGCTGACCGAGGACCCTTTAACTGGTCACATGCCTCGTCATGGGTAATCCTTGTCTCGGGCAGACTAAGGCCAGAATAAGATAACACGAAATGGGCGTGGAGCGGTGGCGAGAGTAGCGTGTACCCTCCGTGGCAAGAGGCTGGACGGTGGTGTATCTGTGCTCTCGGTTTGCGTGAACCTGATCTGGTCTTAAGAACCCTGGTGGCGGGTTGACATATGCAAGGGTTAAGTGCTACATATGTCGTGTGATTGGAGATCCTCAGCTGAGTATAATCGATTCGGATCGCCGTACCTTCTCGGTTATGAAGACTTGGTCACTTTTCTACAACCTAAAGTCAGGATGTGAACACTATGGATAAAAATGATGTTGTATTGATGAGATGTTGAAATTAGACTAGATGCAAATAGAGTCTATTAATACTTAATATGGCGTTAAAAGATTGAAAGTAAGGACTCACTTTAGTAAGCTACTTCTGCAAAAGTATAAGTTGATTTTTGCTAAAGCCTCTCCTTGACTCCTAATTATCCAGCATACCCTTGAGAGTCTTTTCCTTAGTCGGGTAAGACTTGCTGAGTAATTCCATACTCAGGGTTTATCCCTTCGTTGTTTTTAGGTGAGGAAGTAGCAGACTTTTGCTGCTTCTGTGCCAGGGTGGTTCCCAAAGAAGAAAAACAAGACTGAAGTGCGGGAGGACTCGGTCCTCCATATAGGATCTTTTGTTTATAGCTTATCGGGAGGAGTTTGTGCCTCCCTTGGTTTGTATAATATTACTACTCAGCACTCACCTTTTTAGTTCTGGTCTGTAATAAGTAACTTAAGCTTACTTTCTAAATAAATGTAAATTTATGTAATCGCTTCCGCATTTCTTTATCTCCGATGTTCTGTAATGTCTGCAAGACGGGTGAAACGTTCCTGGTGAGGTAAGGAAAGATACCGAACTTGTCAAGTGACTTAGGAACATCTCCAGGGTGTCTGATGTCTGTTAGACAAGGACAACTGTAGGTGGGCCTAATTACTTGGGAGGTTCCGTCACAGCTGGTATCGGAGCGTAGCCCTTCTTTGTAGATATTATGAGGCATCTTCAAAAGGATTTTCGAAAATCTTACCTAAAAACTCTTTTCTATTCTTACCTAAGTACTCTGAAGAGTTTATCTTAAAGACCAGATAGGAAGAGTGCAATGTATAGAAGGTTGAATCAACTAAGGTTGGTTCTGTACTTATTCATGCACCATGCTAAGAATTATACTAATAACATTTTCCCCCTTAGAAAGATGCCGCCACGCACAAGGCTAACGGCGCGTAAGTCAACGGGACCAATTGGAGTACCCCGGCATCAACTAGCCCCTCGACACGAAAGTAGTAGCAGCGGAAGTAATGACCCTATAGGAGACCTGGAAGCCGAAGTGAGTCGACTTCAAGCAACGCTGCAACACAGGACCAATGTTTGGATCGCAGACGGAGATAGAATCAATGAACTAAGAAGGGATATCCGTCACCTGCAGGATCAGCTGGCTGATTGGGACTTAGCACTTGACTGGGCAGTACAGTCTCATATGTTGGTATGTGCTAAGGAAGCGAGGGCTCAGGCCCGAATTAAAGAACTTAACTCAGCCATCGACAACCTGCAGGTCTACTGCAATACGTTGCATGAGGAAGTCCATGTACTATACTCACAATTACACGCTAGTGAGCCTGCACACTCTGTTGAGACGGAAGCCGGACCCTCTCACGTTGCGGGACGCGCACTGGGTGGGGAGTTAGACCTTTTTGAACCCCCTCCTTCTTTGAGGTTGGTTGACGTCTGGACTCCCACACCTGACGATGAGGCCGCCAAAAGTAACGGAAAGCAGGACTAATGGTGTAATAAAAGTAGAGTAGTGTATTGTAGGGTGTACTGTTGTATAATAGGTTGCACTTTTGTAAAATGGGTAATGTATCCTGTTATGTATTGACGAGTCTGTATCATTACTCTTTATAGTAATGTAAAATGGAAGGTTTTCTTTGGCACATTATGTTTATTCAAATGTTTTTGCCTCAGATGCCGACCAGGACTCGCGGACAGGACGCAGCCGGAACATCTGGGGGTCGGGATGTCACCCCAAATCCACCTCCGGTTCCACCCACGCTTGCCGAGGCGATTGCCGCCTTGGTGAATGCCACCGCCGACAATACCCGCTTCCTTAGGGAAATGGCGGGTCAGCAGCAGTTCCAGCAACAGGCAGGAAGAGGTTTTCAGCAAGGTCCCCGTGAAACTACTTATCTGGACTTCTCCGAAACTCGTCCACCTCTATTCATCAAAGCAGAAGACCCGCTAGAAGCCGACGAGTGGATACGAGTTATTGAACAAAAGTTTGGCCTTCTTCGTTGTTCGGAAACACAGAAGCCATTGTTCGCGGCACAGCAACTACGTGGCCCTGCCAGTACTTGGTGGGGAAACTTTGTGGCTATTCAACCTAACAACCATCAAATCACTTGGGACGAATTTAAAGCAGCCTTCCGCGAGCACTACATACCTGAAGGAGTGCTGCATATGAAACAAGAGGAATTTATGAAGCTGAAACAAGGAGGAGATACCATCAATCAGTATCTTAACAAGTTTAATCACCTGTCGCAGTATGCCATTGATCAGGTGAATACTGATTTGAAGAAAAAGAACTGTTTTATGAGAGGTCTAAATGACCGGCTGCAGCGAAAAATGGCCACATGTATTGATCTCACATATGGGAAGGCTGTCAGTACAGCCTTATCTGTGGAAGCAAAATACGCAAGTTCTGGGAAGAATAAGGGATTCAGTGGTGAGAGGCCTAATCAGGGCCAGGCGAAGAGGCAACGGTTCGTCATCCGGCCTTCTAGCCAAAACCAAACTTTTTCTCGTCCACCAGTATTCCCTTTCAAACAACCCATTATTATCCGCCCCAACAATACCTCCACTTCCCCAAATCAGCCGGGTGTCCCAGGCACTCGATTCCCTGCCTTGCCCAGCTCTTCAACTGGGTGTTTCAACTGTGGCAAGTCGGGACATTTTATCAAAGACTGCCCGTACCCCAAACAAAATCAATCCAATGCTCAGCAAGGAACTGGGAAGTCCACTCAGCCCAAGGGAAATGCTGTGGGGAGGAATACCAAGAAGACGGGGCGTGTATATTACACCCAAGTGGCCACTACACCGGAGGGAGAGCCGGTGATGATGGGTACGTTTCCCGTGGCCAGTCACCCTGCAATTATTCTTTTTGATTCTGGTGCTTCGCATACCTTCATTAGCAAGAAATTTGTGGAGCAACATCACATTGCATATCATGAATCAAAAGAGGGATTTAAAATTCATTCACCTGGGGGACACATTTTTACTAGAGAAGTGGCCTATGAAGTGCCAGTAACCATGGCCGGACAGAACTTTCCTGCTAACATGATTGTTCTAAGAGGCCAGGATATAGATGTAATTTTGGGTATGAATTGGTTAACCCAACACAAGGCAATTCTCAACACTGAACTCAGAACCGTCAGGTTGAGCTATAATCAAGAAGAAATTCTTTTGTCTCTCCCCAAAACCAATCCAACCAAAGCTTCTGGTAGAATATTTGAAGCCATTTTACCGGAGATCAAGAACATTCCGGTAGTATGTGAATTTCCAGATGTATTTCCGGAAGATTTGCCTGGACTACCTCCTGAAAGAGATGTAGAATTCGTAATTGAGCTAAAGCCCGGTACGGCTCCCATCTCCCGAAGATCGTACCGTATGCCCCCTAATGAGTTGGCAGAATTGAAGATTCAATTACAAGATCTACTGAATAAGGGATTCATCCGGCCAAGCTCGTCCCCATGGGGTTGTCCCGCCATTTTTGTTAAGAAGAAGGATCAAACCTTGCGCATGTGTGTGGACTACCGGCCCCTGAATGAGGTCACCATCAAGAATAAGTACCCTCTTCCAAGGATCGACATCTTATTTGATCAACTGACTGGGGCGAGGGTATTTTCAAAAATTGATCTCAGGTCGGGCTATCATCAAATCCGTATTCGGCCCGAGGATATACCGAAGACCACGTTTACTACGCGGTATGGATTGTTCGAATACCTGGTAATGTCTTTCGGGCTCACAAATGCTCCTGCCCACTTCACCTATTTGATGAACTCGGTATTCATGCCCGAGTTAGACAAGTTCGTGGTGGTCTTCATCGACGATATTTTGATATACTCTAAAAATGAAGAGGAGCATGCTCAGCATCTACGGATTGTGTTGACGCGCCTGAGGGAACATCAGCTGTATGCCAAGTTCAGCAAGTGCGCGTTCTGGCTGGAGGAAATTCAATTTCTGGGGCACGTGTTATCAGCTAAAGGAATTGCGGTAGATCCTAGCAAGGTCAAAGATATTCTGGAGTGGAAACCCCCAACCACTGTTCACCAAGTCCGGAGTTTTCTTGGACTAGCTGGGTATTATCGCAGATTCATACCCGATTTTTCTAAGCTTGTGAAGCCAATCACAAGTTTGTTGAAGAATGACATTAAGTTCAATTGGTCTTCTAAGTGTAATGAAGCCTTTGAGCAATTGAAGACATTATTAACCACTGCTCCGGTATTGGCTCAACCGGACATCACTAAGCCTTTTGATGTATATTGTGATGCATCTGGCAGTGGGCTCGGCTGTGTACTGATGCAAGAAGGCCGAGTAATTGCGTACGCTTCAAGGCAGCTGCGCCGACATGAGGAGCATTATCCAACTCATGATCTGGAGTTAGCTGCTGTGGTTCATGCCCTGAAAATATGGCGTCACTATCTGCTGGGAAATATCTGTCACATATATACAGATCATAAAAGTTTGAAGTACATCTTCACCCAGTCAGAGTTAAATATGAGGCAAAGACGATGGCTTGAGCTCATTAAAGACTATGATCTGGAGATCCATTATCACCCAGGCAAGGCCAATGTGGTGGCAGATGCACTGAGTCGTAAGACCTCCTGCCACTGTCTTATGGCGAAGGCCTCCGAGAACACTTTATGTCAAGAAATGGAGAAGCTAAACCTGGGGATAATCCAGCATGGGACTCTAAATCAGCTAAGGCTTGAGTCAATCATTCTGCAGAAGATAATTGATGCTCAAAAGGATAATTTGGGTATAAAACACATAAGAGAGAAGATAAAGGCGGGAACAGCCAAATGTTTCAAGGAAGATGGTCAAGGTGTGTTATGGTTTAACAACCGCATAGTAGTGCCAAAGAACGAAGAACTCCGCCAGCAAATTCTTGATGAGGCACATCTTAGTCGCTATTATATTCATCCCGGAAGCACTAAGATGTATCAAGACTTAAAGCAACATTATTGGTGGACAAAGATGAAAATCGAAATTGCACGCTATGTGGCTAAGTGTGACACTTGCAAACGTGTCAAGGCCATACACCTGAAAACTGCTGGTCCATTACAATCTTTGCCAATCCCAACATGGAAATGGGAAGATATAAGTATGGACTTTATTGTGGGACTGCCCAGGACGGCCAAAGGGTATGATTCTATTTGGGTTATCGTTGATCGACTCACAAAGATTGCCCACTTCTTACCTGTCAAGGTCACATATACAGTAGCCACTTATGCAGCATTATACATTGCCCGTATTCTCAGTCTACATGGTATTCCGAAGACTATAGTGTCGGATCGTGGACCTCCGTTCGTATCCAAATTCTGGGAAGAACTTCACAAATCTTTGGGTACTAAGTTACTCCACAGTTCGGCCTATCATCCTCAAACCAGTGGACAGACTGAGAGGGTCAATCAAATACTTGAGGATATGCTGCGGGCATGTGTTCTGGACTTCTCGCAGAAATGGGATGAATGTTTGCCCCTAGCGGAGTTTTCATACAATAACAGTTATCAAGAAAGTATCAAGATGGCACCTTTTGAAGCTTTATATGGGCGACGGTGTTGAACTCCGCTAAATTGGTCTGAACCTGGAGAAAGGTACTTCTTTAGGCCTGATATGGTGAAGGAAGTTGAAGAAAAGGTTCAGAGAATTATTCATAATATGAAGCAAGCTCAGACTCGACAAAAGAGTTATGCAGACCGACGACGACAACCCTTATGCTTTCTGGTAGGCGATTATGTCTACTTAAAAGTTTCACCAATGAAAGGTATATCGCGTTTCGGGGTTAAAGGGAAACTTGCACCCAGATACATTGGTCCATTCCTAGTGATTGAGCAATGTGGACCAGTGGCGTACCGACTTCAACTACCCGAAACATTATCTGCTGTGCATAATGTGTTCCACGTATCACAATTGAAGAAGTGTCTTCAGGTTCCCGATCGAACCATTGAAGTAACAGATGTTGCCCTTGAACCAAATTTAACATACTCGGAACATCCTATTCGAGTTCTGGATCAAAAGGACAGGGTTACCCGGAGAAAGACTCTCAAGTTCTACAAGATACAGTGGAACCAGCATTCTGAAGATGAGGCTACATGGGAAACTCAAGACTTCTTGAATAAAAATTTCCCAGGCTTTCTAGCCTCATGTAGCTTGTAAAGTGTATATAGTTGTGGCAATAAAGGAATGAACCCCACCCCACCATGCCTTGTACCAGAAATAAGGAAATAAAAATGTGACACATTTCCTTTTCCATTACTCACCCTAGGACTTTAAATCTCGGGACGAGATTCTTTTATGGGGGGAAGGATGTAACACCCCTGGTGTTACTATAACTAAAACTTGAGCATGGCATCATAAGCATTGGCATTGCATATGTTTGACACACCTAGAGTGCATTCACTAGGTAAAAATTTCAAACAAGTTGTATTGTTTTAAGGTTTTTGCAAATAGAACCCTGGTTAAAGGACTTAACCCTAAATAGTGGTTAAAGGGGGTAAAACTTAACCCAAGTTAAGAAAACCTAAAGACTTTAGGGTAAAAGTCATAAAATGACTCTAAGAACAAACTTGAATTCCTTTTATACCCCTGGGATACTAAAAACCCTAATTGGAACCCTGGAAAACCCTAAAACCAAACCCTAGGGGCTTATGTGCAAAATTAGCCCACTTTTGGGCTAAAGTGCAAAAACCAAGTCAAATAAGCATTTTAAGTCAATTGGTTCACAAATATGTGGATTTGAAAGCCAAACCCAAGGTTTTGGACTTAAATGCAAATGGACCTCATTTGAGTTCTATTCTAAGTCTGAAAAGCAGAGAATGGGGTCAACTTTGGGGCTTTGTAACTTACAAAGTATAGGGTTTTTGCCCTAGGTCACTACATCAAAGCTGAAGACCAATTATAGGAGAACAACTTTGCTAAAGAGTGTGAGCTTAGTTGTTATGATAAATTTGGAGAAAAACCCAATCAAAGTTGGACTGTCAGGTCACTGAGTCTGAATTTTTAGAGCAACAGTGTAACCACAGAGACTTTGAGCAAAGATTCCTCTATGATCCAGCATGAATCTGCCCATGGCATCTATGACAAACTTGTAGCTGGTTAGTAGATCTATAACTTTGCTGCAGAGTTTGGTTTGTGTTGCCACAGAAACTTGGAAGAAAATCGACCCTCAACTCTGGCTGTCAGGTTCTCTGAATAAGTGCCCCTGATGGTACAGTGCCCACCGGATCAGACCGCCAGCGCGGCTGTCCTCACCGCCGACGGCTCCCTCCGCCGCGATTCGTGCTGCGGTTGCCGTGATCTGAGCTCGGCTTGGCTGGATAACACTTTGGGTCACGTAAATGTCCTCGCCGTGGATAACTCCGGCCATAAACAAGTTCGGCCACCGTACATGCGTCACCGCGGCGGAGATCGATAAGAACGCCGGTGACCGCCGCCTCCTAGCCTTGCGCCGCGTGGCTTTAACTTTCCACCGCGTCGCCATGACTCCCTATACCCGTCCCATCGTCGACGGGGAGCTTGCCACGGCGATAGCCACGAATTCACCGCGCCGCCTTCTTCCTCCTCTCCGGCCGCCAGCTCGGCTCGGCTAAATTGATCGCCACCGCCCGCTAGCTCTATAAATTGACCTCGCACGTAGCTGCGCCATGTAATTGTGAAGCTGTAGCACCCGCTCCCACCCTCGATCGTCCACCAGCACGCCCAAATTGCGCATTCTCCCCAAATCAATTCTAAAACACCGTGAGCTCAACCCCGCCGTGGTCAGCCCAACTCCGGTTAGCTCCTCCCCTCTGTTCCCTTGTTTAAGCGTTCTTATGTGTTTACGATGCTTGCCGAGCCATTGAATTGAACTAAGAGCCCTCTGGTCGCCGGGAACACGACCATATAGTCGCTATGCTTACGGCCACCGTGGCCAGAGCTCCATAGTTGATCAATAGCGCAATTAAGTTAGGGGAAATGATCATGGTGACCCCGATTTCATGTCCGCCGCTCGGAGAACCCAGCCATAGCCCCAATCGGCCGGTCCAGGACCTCGCCGGAATCTCTCCGTGCGCGTCGCCGTCGTGGACCGCCCACTGCGAAGAAATAGAACCTCAAGGGCCTCTGTGCAAAGCGTCAGTGACACAGGAAAACAGTAGAAAGACCGGATCCCAGTTAATGAAAACCCCGAGGGTATTTTTGCAAAGCCGCCAGCGCGGGTGCGCGCGCGGGCGCCTTTCTGCCCTAGCTGGGCCGCCTGGGCTGGATTCGGCCCAGTGCTATTCAATTGTTTTTCTTTTTCTTTTATCTCCAGAACCAAAACAATTATAGAAAAATGTAGAAAAATGCTAAAATTGTGAAACTAATTTTCCTAGGCTTGTTATTTTCCCTAGAATTTAATAAAAATAGTTTTGTGATTTTTAGCGGAAATAAGAAATTTTAGGGTATTTAAAGTAGTTAAAAGTATTAGTTATGGAATTTTAGAAAATAATTGGTAAGTCCAAAAATGCCCAAACTTTTTATGGGAACTTAAAACAATATTTAGAAGCCTTGGGTAGAGTTTGAATTGTTTTGGACCTTGTTTGATCACCAAACCCCAAAACACCCCCCCCTGCCCTGTGAACTCCTTTACTGACTCCGGAAACCCTAGGTTCTCGGAGTACCGTGAAGGAAAGTTGTATTCAAGACTTAGATAATAAGTTTATATTATCTTTGCATCCTCATGAGCACCCCATGGCATCCATTCTTATGCATATATATGGTTATGTTAGAACACGAAGAAGAAGAAGAAGTCACTGAAGAGGGAACTCTACCAACCTCAGATCCTCAAGCAGGCAACTGCTTTTATTTCGATATTTGTGGATCCGAGCAGGACTCACCTGATAACAAAGGCAAGCCCCGGTGCATGCAACCCCTTTCCTTGTGTTTTTAAATACTTCTCGCACACTTTAAGTCTAGTGAAATATGCATTAGGTTCATAGGAGTTGCTTGAAACCCTTTGATGCATTGCTTTCCTTGATATCCATACCATTATAGATACTTCTGTGAAGTATCAAACTATGATTTACAAAAATGCTTAGCCTTGCTTAGATCTTGTGGATAGAGGTTGTCCTCAGTCTAACCCGGGAGAGGATGGCTTCTACCTGCAAGAATATTTTCATTTAGAGCAATAGTGGGATCTTACTGCAAAGTTCCCTGTGATGCTCTTTCATCCTAAGGAACAGACACAATCCTAAGGATGGAAATACTTAAATTGAGACTTGGGTTAGGAACAGGTGATGTTCTACCCAGGTTGATTAAGGATTAATGCGTATGTAGGCGTGCTGACCGAGGACCCTTTAACTGGTCACATGCCTCGTCATGGGTAAGCCTTGCCTCGGGCAGACTAAGGCCAGAATAAGATAACACGAAATGGGCGTGGAGCGGTGGCGAGAGTAGCGTGTACCCTCCGTGGCAAGAGGCTGGACGGTGGTGTATCTGTGCTCTCGGTTTGCGTGAACCTGATCTGGTCTTAAGAACCCCGGTGGCGGGTTGACATATGCAAGGGTTAAGTGCTACATATGTCGTGTGATTGGAGATCCTCAGCTGAGTATAATCAATTCGGATCGCCGTACCTTCGCGGTTATGAAGACTTGGTCACTTTTCTACAACCTAAAGTCAGGATGTGAACACTATGGATAAAAATGATGTTGTATTGATGAGATGTTGAAATTAGACTAGATGCAAATAGAGTCTATTAATACTTAATATGGCGTTAAAAGATTGAAAGTAAGGACTCACTTTAGTAAGCTACTTCTGCAAAAGTATAAGTTGATTTTTGCTAAAGCCTCTCCTTGACTCCTAATTATCCAGCATACCCTTGAGAGTCTTTTCCTTAGTCGGGTAAGACTTGCTGAGTAATTCCATACTCAGGGTTTATCCCTTCGTTGTTTTTAGGTGAGGAAGTAGCAGACTTTTGCTGCTTCTGTGCCAGGGTGGTTCCCAAAGAAGAAAAACAAGACTGAAGTGCGGGAGGACTCGGTCCTCCATATAGGATCTTTTGTTTATAGCTTATCGGGAGGAGTTTGTGCCTCCCTTGGTTTGTATAATATTACTACTCAGCACTCACCTTTTTAGTTCTGGTCTGTAATAAGTAACTTAAGCTTACTTTCTAAATAAATGTAAATTTATGTAATCGCTTCCGCATTTCTTTATCTCCGATGTTCTGTAATGTCTGCAAGACGGGTGAAACGTTCCTGGTGAGGTAAGGAAAGATACCGAACTTGTCAAGTGACTTAGGAACATCTCCAGGGTGTCTGATGTCTGTTAGACAAGGACAACTGTAGGTGGGCCTAATTACTTGGGAGGTTCCGTCACAAAAAGATCGTTTGGTCAGAAGAGCTTCCGAGCATGAAGACTTGTTCGGTCCGCAGAGTCACTTATCCGAGCGCGAGTTACTCATCGCAGAAGGTGACGAGTGAGGTATCCGTATCCCGGAGGCGTAGGAGTCCCTCGGCTCGGTCAGCCTTGGCTGCTTACGTGTACTCCATCGTTTTCAGGATCCACTTTCGAAGTAGCCAAAAAGCGCGAAAGATATTCTGGCAGAAAAGATCTTTTTTCGAGGAAAAATTCGGCGCAGGGGGGGGTCCCCCCTTTTAGCCCCCGAGGGAGGGTCGGACTTTGCCGAGGCAAAGTTGACCCTTCCTTGATGACTAAACTTTGCGTAGGAGCAAGGTATATGAACAACTTGGAAACATCTTAAGGGTAGAAGCGACGTAGCTGTTGGATGTTCCAAGCGTTGCTGTAGACATCGCCTTGACTGTTGGCCAGCTTGTACGTTCCGGGCTTTAGAACCTTGGTGATGACGAACGGCCCCTCCCAGGGGGGCGTGAGCTTGTGCCGCCCACGGGCGTCTTGTCGCAGCCGAAGCACCAGGTCGCCCACCTGGATGTCTCGGGACCAGACCCCTCGGGCGTGGTAGCGTCGCATGGACTGCTGATACCGCGCCGAGTGTAGTAAGGCCCTGTCCCGAGCTTCTTCCAGCTGATCCAGCGAGTCTTCTCGGCTAGCTTGGTTGCTTTGGTCGGTGTAGGCCCTCGTCCTCGGGAACCGTATTCTAAGTCTGTGGGCAAGATGGCCTCGACCCCATAGACTAGAAAGAACGGCGTGAAGCCCGTGGCTCGGCTCGGTGTTGTCCTCAGGCTCCAGACCACCGAGGGGAGTTCCTTCATCCATCGCTTGCCGAATTTGTTGAGGTCGTTGTAGATCCGGGGCTTGAGTCCTTGTAGAATCATGCTGTTGGCACGCTCTACTTACCCATTCGTCATGGGGTGAGCCACGGCTGCCCAGTCCACCCGGATGTGGTGATCTTCGCAGAAGAACAGGAACTTTCTGCCGGTGAACTGGGTGCCGTTGTTGGTGATGATGGAGTTCGGGGCCCCGAAACGATGGATGATGTTGGTGAAGAACGCCACCGCCTGCTCGGACCTAATGCTGTTTATGGGTCGGACCTCGATCCATTTGGAGAATTTGTCGATGGCGACCAGCAGGTGCGTGTAGCCCCCGGGTGCCTTCTGCAAGGGGCCGATGAGGTCCAGACCCCATACAGCAAAAGGCCAGGTGATGGGTATGGTCTGCAGAGCCTGAGCGGGCAGGTGGTTCTGCCTTGCGTAGAACTGACACCCTTCGCAGGTGCGGACAATTCTAGTGGCGTCGGCCACCGCCGTTGGCCAGTAGAAACCTTGTCGGAAAGCATTTCCGACGAGTGCTCGAGGTGCTGCGTGATGGCCGCAAGCCCCCAAGTGTATCTCTTAAAGGAGTTCCTGACCTTCGGTGACGGAGATGCATCACTGGAGGATGCCTGAAGGGCTGCGGTGGTAGAGCTCCTCGCCGTCCCCCAGTAGGATGAACGACTTGGCATGCCTTGCCAATCGCCGAGCCTCAGCTTGGTCGGGGGGTAGTTCCCCTCGGCGGAGATATTGCAGGTACGGGGTCTGCCAGTTTCGATTAGGCGTGGCCCCGCTCCGCTCTTCCTCGACGCGCAGTGCCTCACCCTCGAGGGCCGAGGGTGCCTCGAGCTCGGCCGAGGGTGCCTCGGGCTGGGCCGAGGCCTTCTCGGGCTCGGGCGAGTCGTCACTCTTGACTTAGGGTTGATGTAGGTCTCGGGAGAAGACGTCTGGGGGAACCGTTGTCCGCCCCGAGGCTATCTTAGCCAGCTCGTCCGCAGTCTCGTTGTAGCGTCGGGCGATGTGGTTGAGCTCGAGCCCATAGAACTTGTCTTCCAGGCGCCGAACCTCATCGCAATAGGCCTCCATCTTCGGGTCGCGGCAGTGGGAGTTCTTCATGACTTGGTCGATGACGAGATGCGAGTCACCGCGAGCGTCGAGGCGTCGGACCCCTAGCTCGATGGCGATCCGCAACCCATTGACAAGAGCCTCATACTCGGCCACGTTGTTGGACGCCGGGAAATGGAGGCGTAACACATAGCGTATGTGCTTTCCGAGGGGCGAGATGAAGAGTAGACCTGCGCCGGCTCCCGTCTTCATCAGCGACCCATCGAAGAACATGGTCCAGAGCTCCGGCTGGATCGGAGCTGTTGGGAGCTGGGTGTCGACCCATTCAGCTATGAAGTCCGCCAAGACCTGGGACTTGATGGCCTTCCGGGGGGCGAATGAGATTGTTTCGCCCATGATTTCCACCGCCCACTTTGCAATCCTCCCCGAGGCCTCCTAGCACTGGATGATCTCTCCCAGGGGGAAGGAAGACACCACATTTACCGGATGAGACTCGAAGTAGTGTCACAACTTACGCCGTGTCAGAATCACCGCATATAGCAGCTTCTGAACTTGTGGGTAGCGGATCTTGGTTTTGGAAAATACCTCGCTGATGAAGTAGACTGGCCTCTGAACGGGCAATGCGTGCCCTTCTTCTTGCCTTTCTACCACGATCGCGGCGCTAACCACCTGGGTGGTAGCGGCGACGTAGACTAGGAGGGCTTCTCCAGTGGTTGGGGGCACCAAGATAGGCGCCTTCGTCAGGAGCGCCTTCAGGTTTCCGAGGGCCTCCTCGGCCTCGGGGGTCCATGTGAAGCACTCTGCCTTCCTTAAGAGGCGGTACAGGGGCAGACCTCTTTCACCGAGGCGTGAGATGAAGCGGCTCAGAGCCGCGAGGCATCCCATGACCCTCTGTACGCCCTTCAAGTCCTTGATGGGCCCCATGTCGGTGATAGCTGAGATTTTCTCTGGGTTGGCTTCGATGCCCCGCTCGGAGACGATGAACCCTAAGAGCATGCCTCGGGGCACCCCGAAGACACACTTTTCGGGATTGAGCTTGACGCCTTTCGCCTTGAGACATCGGAACGTCACTTCAAAGTCGGAAAGGAGGTCGGAGGCCTTTCTTGTCTTGACTACGATGTCATCGACATAGGCCTCGACCGTGCGGCCAATGTGTTCGCCGAACACATGGTTCACGCACCGCTGGTACGTCGCGCCCGCATTCCTCAAACCAAATGGCATGGTGACATAGCAGTACATGCCGAAGGGTGTGATGAAAGAAGTCGCCAGCTGGTCGGACTCTTTCATCCTGATTTGGTGATACCCTGAGTAGGCATCGAGGAATGACAGGGTTTCGCACCCAGCAGTGAAATCCACAATTTGATCGATGCGAGGCAGAGGGTAGGGAACCTTCGGACATGCTTTGTTCAGACCAGTGTAGTCTACGCACATCCGCCATTTCCCACCTTTCTTTCTCACAAGCACAGGGTTGGCAAGCCATTCAGGATGGAATACCTCTTTGATGAACCCTGCCGCCATCAGCTTGTGGATCTCCTCGCCTATGGCTCTGCGCTTCTCCTCGTCGAATCGACGCAGAGGTTGCTTGACGGGTCAGGCCCTGGCCCGGATGTCCAGTGAGTGCTCGGCGACATCCCTCGGTATGCCGGGCATGTCCGAGGGACTCCACGCGAAGACGTCGACGTTCGCGCGGAGAAAGTCGATGAGCACTACTTCCTATTTGGGATCGAGCCCGGAACCGATCCGGATTTGCTTGGAGGCGTCGCTGCTGGGGTCGAGGCGGACGGCTTTGACCGTCTCTGCTGGCTTGAAGTTGCCAGCGTGACGCTTCACGTCTGGCACCTCCTTGGGGAGGCTCTCCAGGTCGGTGATGAGGGCCTCGGACTCGGCGAGGGCCTCGGCGTACTCCACGCACTCCACGTCGCATTCGAACGCGTGTTTGTACGTGGGGCCGACGGTGATGACCCCGTTGGGGCCCGACATCTTGAGCTTCAGGTAGGTGTAGTTGGGGACGGCCATGAACTTCGCGTAGCATGGTCTTCCCAGTACCGCGTGGTAGGTTCCCCGGAACCCGACCACCTCCAACGTCAGGGTCTCCCTTCGGAAGTTGGAGGTTGTTCCAAAGCAGACAGAAAGGTCGAGTTGTCCGAGGGGCTGAACGCGCTTCCCGGGAATGATCCCGTGGAAAGGCGCAGCGCCCGCCCAGATGGAGGACAGATCGATGCGCAGGAATCCGAGGGTCTCAGCATAGATGATGTTGAGGCTGCTGCCTCCGTCCATGAGGACCTTGGTGAGCCTGACGTCGCCGATGACGGGGTCGACGACGAGCGGGTATTTCCCCGGGCTCGGCGCATGGTCGGGGTGGTCGGCTCGGTCGAAGGTGATGGGCTTGTCGGACCAGTCTAGGTAGACCGGCGCCGCCACCTTCGCCGAACAGACCTCCCGGCGCTCTTGCTTGCGGTGCCGAGCCGAGGCATTCGCCGCTCGCCCGCCGTAGATCATGAAGCAGTCGCGGACCTCAGGGAACTCTCCTGCTTGGTGATCTTCCTTCTTGTCGTCGTCGTGGGCCCTACCACCCTCCGTGGGTGGCCCGACCCTATGGAAGTGGCGCCGAAGCATGATGCACTCCTCGAGGGTGTGCTTGACAGGCCCCTGGTGATAGGGGCACGGCTCCTTGAGCATCTTGTCGAAGAGGTTGGCACCTCCTGGGGGCTTCCGAGGGTTCTTGAACTCGGCGACGGCGACAAGGTCCGCGTCGGCCGTGTCGCGCTTCGCTTGCGACTTCCTCTTGCCCTTCTTCTTGGCGCCGTGCTGAGTTGACGCCTCGGGGGCATCTTCCGATGGGTGGCCCTGGGGCTGCTTGTCCTTCCGGAAGATAGCCTCGACCGCCTCCTGGCCGGAGGCGAACTTGGTGGCGATGTCCATCAGCTCGCTCGCCCTGGTGGGGGTCTTGCGACCCAGCTTGCTCACCAGGTCGCGGCAGGTGGTGCCAGCGAGGAACACGCCGATGACATCCGAGTCGGTGACGTTGGGCAGCTCGGTGCGCTGCTTCGAGAATCGCCGGATGTAGTCCCGGAGAGACTCTCCCGGCTGCTGTTGGTAGCTTTGGAGGTCCCAGGAGTTCCCGGGGCGCACGTATGTGCCCTAGAAATTGCCAGCAAAAGCTTGGACTAGGTCGTCCCAGTTGGAGATCTGCCCCGGAGGCAGGTGCTCCAACCAGGCACGAGCGGTGTCGGAGAGGAACAGGGGGAGGTTGCGGATGATGAGGTTGTCATCGTCCGTTCCACCCAGTTGGCAGGACAAACGGTAGTCCGCGGGCCACAGCTCCGGTCTCGTCTCCCCCGAGTACTTCATGATAGTAGCCGGGGGTCGGAACCGGGTCGGGAACGACGCACATCATATGGCCCTACTGAAGGCCTGCGGACCAGGTGGTTCGGGCGAAGGACTCCGATCCTCCCCGCTGTCGTAGCGTCCCCCACGCCTGGGGTGATAGCCTCGGCGCACCCTCTCGTCGAGGCGGGCCTGACGGTCGCGGCGAGGGCGCTCGTTGCCGAGGCGATCCGGGGCCGCAGGCGCCGTGTGGCGCGTGCGCCCGGTGTTGACCGAGGCCTCCCGCATGAAGCGGGAAGTCGCGACATGATGTTCGAGGGGTAGCCCTGCCCTCGGGAGGCGGAGCTCTCGGCCCGTCTGACCGCGGCGCCTTCCAGGAGATTCTTGAGCTCTCCTTGGATGTGCCGCCCCTTGGTAGTTGATGGCTCCGGCATTGCACGGAGGAGCATTACTGCTGCAGCCAGGTTCTTGCCTACCCCGCTGGATGTGGGTGGCGGCCTGACCCTGACATCGTCGGCGATGCGGTGCTGGAAGCCCTGGGGTAGATGACGTATTTCTCCGGCTGGAGGTTGGACCACCCATGCCTGCCCGACGTCCCGGCGGATCGGCTCAAGTGCTCCTGCTCCCTCATCGAGCCTGGCCGGTACCTCGCGGATTTGCTCGAGCTGTGTGACCTGACCCCCCCGCAGGGACTGGGACCACAGCTAGCTCCCGAGGGATGTCAACGCGAGGCACCGGCCTAGGGGGATCACCGTCCGCCGGCATGCCAAGATGGTTGCCTTCGGCGGGCCCCCCTAGATCGACGTGGAAACACTCACGACTTGGGCCGCAGTCTTCGTCACCGAAGCCGCGGCTACCGTCGGAACAGTCGGAAAGGCAGTAGTCGCATGCGGTCATGAAGTCCCGCATGGCACAGGGGTTGCCAAGTCCAGAGAAATCCCAACCGAAGCTGGGTTCGTCGTCTTCCTCGGACCCAGAGAGCCTGTAGGTCGAGACGTCCGTCAGCCAGTCCCAAGGTGACCGCATGCGAAGCCCAAAAGGGTTTGGACATGCCTCTATGAGGGCTCCCACCGAAGCGGGGCCGCTCGGTGGGTCGAGGCCAGATCCAAAATGTACGAGATGGGAGTCGGTCGGTACCTTTTGGTCGACGGGCGGTGATGATGTCGCGTTGGGAGTAGACTGCGCCGTCGTCGCAGGTACGAGGGTGACGTCCAGCAAGTCCTTTTGCGAGCGTGCTGGCGTCGTCCGTCCGCTTGGAGTGGACGTGTCGCGGGGAAACGGCGCTCGCCTTTGTCTCAAGCGTGAGGTCGATGCCCGGTGCGCCCCTTGGCGGAGCATTGGCGTCGTCGACTCGCCCGACAGCCGACGCGGTGCCGCCTCCTGCTTGGCCTTGGCGACCATGTCGTCTCCTCCGGCGGCGGGGAAGGCGACGAGACGAGCTCGAAGGTTGCTCTTCCGCCACGTGGGGAAGACGTCGTCGATTCCGCCGCCGGCATGCCGGTCGTTGGCCGCCGTTATCGCTGTCGCGCGGCGGAAGAAGGAGTATCATGTCGTAGCCGCCGTCGAGAGACATGAACTCGAGGCTCCCGAAATGGAGCACCGTCCCGGGTCGAAGAGGTCGATGGAGACTGCCCATCTGGAGCTTGACGGGTAGCTATTCGTCAACACGCAGCATGCCCCTACCTGGCGCGCCAACTGTCGGCGTTTCGAGACCGGGGGTCCCTAATGCCGACGAGTGAATGTCGCCGCGTGCCCCAGCCCAGATGGGTCGAGCGCGAGAGCGAGCGCGAATGGGGGAGAGCGAGGCGAAGAGAGAGAGAGACGTGTAGAATCCCGTGGCCTTCGTGTTCGTCCCGCGCCCAGGTCGGGTGCGCTTGCAGTAGGGGGTTACAAGCGTCCACGCGGGAGAGGGAGCGAGCGGCCTCACGCGAGCGCCTTCGTCTCGTCCTCGTCCCCACGCGGCCAACCTTCTCTAAGAGGGCCCTGGTCCTTCCTTTTATAGGCGCAAGGAGAGGATCCAGGTGTACAATGGGGGTGTAGCAGAGTGCTACGTGTCTAGCGGGGGAGGGCTAGCGCCCTAAGTACATGCCATTGTGGCAGCCGGAGAGATATTGGCACCCTGTTGGTGTGATGTCGTGGCCGTCGGAGGAGCGCTGGAGCCTGGTGGAGGGGAAGCTGTTGGAGCCGTCGAGTCCTTGCTGACGTCCGCTTGCTTCCGTAAGGGGGCCGCGGGCCGCCATCGTCACTATGCGTGCGGGGACGCCATCATTGCCTATCTGGCAGAGTGGGCCAGATGGGACGCCGGTCTTGTCCCCCGAGGTCCGAGTCAGCTCGGGGTAGGGTGATGATGGCGCCTCCTGTTGATGTGGCCAGTCCGTGCCCGAGGTTGGGCGACGTGGAAGCTCCTCCGAAGCCAAAGTCGAGTCTGTCTCTTGTGACCGAGGCCGAGTCCGAGCCCCCGGGGTCAGGCGAGGTGGAGTCGGTCGGCTGAGGCCTGGGCGGAGTTCGAGCCCTAGGGTCGGGCGAGGCGGAGGTCGTCGTCTTCCGGGACTTAGCCCGAGTCCGAGCCCTGGGGTCAGGCGGAGCGGAGTTCGCCGTCTTCCGGGACTTAGCCCGAGTCCAAGCCCTGGGGTCAGGTGGAGCGGAGTTCGCCGTCTTCTGGGACTTAGCCCGAGTCCGAGCCCTGGGGTCGGGCGGACCGGAGTTCGCCGTCTTCTGGGGCTTAGCCCGAGTCCGAGCCCTGGGGTCGGGCGGAGCGGAGTTCGCCATCTTCCGGGACTTAGCCCGAGTCCGAGCCCTGGGGTCGGGCGGAGCGGAGTTTCCTATGGTGTTTGCGGCCGGGTCTGACTGCCTGTCAACCTCACTCTGTCGAGTGGCGCTACAGTCGGAGTGGTGCAGGCGGCGCTGTCCTTTTGTCAGGCCGGGCAGTGGAGCGGCGACGTGACGGCGGTCACTTCGGCTCTGTCAGCCACAGGGCGCGTGCCAGGATAAGGTGTCAGGCCACCTTTGCATTAAATGCCCCTGCGATTTGGTCGGTCGGTGCGGCGATTTGGTTAGGGCGGCATCTTGGTGAAGATAGGGCCTCGAGTGAGTTGTAAATACGTCAGCCGCTGAGGGGGCCTCGGGTGAGACGGAGATCCTCCAGGGTCAGCTGCCCTTGTCCGAGGCTAGGCTCGGGCGAAGCGCGATCGCGTCCTTCGAACGGACCGATCCCTAATCTAATCGCTCCCATCAGGCCTCTGCAGCTTTATGCTGATGGGGGTTACCAGCTGAGATTTAGGAACCTCGGGGGTACCCCTAATTATGGTCCCCGACAGGTATACTACTTATGCTACCTCCAGATGCCCAGGTCTTCGTCGTGTCCTTCTCCAGCATCGAACAGGTATGGCCGCCTCTTCCCTTCCCTTTCTGCTCTACAAAACCTTGGAAGTGGGGAGGCGAGGGATGGGGGTCCCTGATTTGCTGTCTATGGTACCTGTTCGATGGCTCGGCGTCGTTTGTCTACATTGCCTTTCCCTTACCACGGTGCCAACTCGGTATGCTTCTATAGCTTCTATGTACCTGTCACCCATCCTTCTATCATTGCAATAATTATTGTGTTGTTCCTCTGTTGTTTTGGGTGTTAGTTTTTTGTTGTGCTAAGGACTAAACATAATTTAGGTGTGTTAATACTTTATTTATTGTCTGCACATGGTTTGTGTTCTTCTGATATGGCTCATGGATCCTGCAAAAATATGTGTTAGGATTTGGAGATCCATGCGGGCACTATCACAGGGTGTTCGTCCCTTGTGTTCTAGGCTCTTGCTTGCATTAGGTCGTTTTTGAGACCACCTTGGCGCAATGGACTCCATGGTGTTTGAGGTTGCTAAATTGGATGGAGCAACAATGATTTGTCACACAAACAGTAAAAGGAAAGTTTAGTTGTTGGTTTTAAACATTAGTAATTGCTATGAAGTACCATAATTTGTATGGAGCTAATCTAGTTTTTATTGATGCTTGACTTTAGAACCACTCCATATTTTGATCTATCTTTTTTATAAGTTTGAGTTCATGTGACTTATTTTAGAAATTTGAGCTCACAAACTTCCTCTTATTTGGTCTCCATATGGTGAAATTATGTTATTCTATAATCTCTATTCGTTTAGTCATTCGTTGTGAACTCTCTTCTAATCGCTCCCTTCATTGGCCGTGTTGTACCATGACATATTCTATGTAGTAAACAACAACATCAGTTAGTCAAATAAAAAAATATTATGCAGAGAGCGGAGACAGTCAATAAAAACTCTTGAGATCTTTTTAGTGGATATTTTACGTGGGTATTATTGTGCGCCATCGCAACGCACCGGTAACCGACTAGTATATATTAAAGCACCAGTTTCAACGGTCGTCTCGCGTTATATTTTTATAAATAACCCCTCACATCTATCTTAAACTAACCCGTTACCTAGTCGCGTCATTTGGTTAAATTAGCATAAAATATTAAAAAAAGTGGTGGCTAAGCCCTGATAGAAGAGGGGTGGGAGAGCATTGCTTTTAATAAGTTGGTCAAATCTGAGCATTTCTTTTAATAAGTTGGTCAAATTTTATTAGCAGTTACTAAATGTAAGTAAATACCAAACCAAGAGTAATAAATAGATCAAATTAAAAATAAACCACAACGCGATGCAAATGACAAATTGAATTTAATTTCATAAATTAATCATGTGAGGGTCCAAGCCGCTCATGACCACGAGCACGGCTGATATACCAGTTTTACACTCTGTGGAGGTTACGCATCTTTACCCTCAAATCATGTTACCCATCTGCCAAAGGATCGCGACTCTCATACACCTCTACCAAGGAAGCAAGACGTAAAACTACAAGGCCTTTACGAAGTTCCACTAGCTTCAGAAAACCCGCTACAGTTTCTAGAAAGCTTCAATGCAGGGATCCCTCGCTTGACCGCCATCGTTGCAAAATCAACCCAAGGACCTCCCTACACTGACCACTCCCCTACTGCCCTTACCCCTTTCAGGTAAGGTAGTCCTCTACTAGCTTTCCTAATTAGTCAGCCAAGGGCGTCCCATACTACCCTTGTGATAACACTGTTTTCCCGGGTGGTCGCTCCATGTTCCAATTAACATAATGATCTTATCATGAACAGTAAATAACAAACTGATAATAAAAGTATGATCATGAATAATGTGTATTTCCATACCCAAAACCATATAAAGCAATAGCAGATACTACCCAAAATTCAGTGGTAAACAAGGTATAAAGATAGCCAAACTAGGGTAACCTATTGGGTCCCATCAAAATTAACCTATGCAGATCATTATGATTAAAAGGAACATTATCGGGTAAATAGAAGTGATCAAGGGCACAACTTGCCTTCAACGAGCTCCTGCTCAGCAGTCTCCACCTGCTGAATACCTAGATCCTCTGTGGCTTGCTTGTCTACCTGCAACAATACAACAAACATGGTATAGCAGAAATTAACATCACACTAAACAGTAGAACATAATACATGATAATATTCTACGAGTCGTAACGAGATTGTAGAAACAAGAATCACTAAATTCGGAGTTACGGTTATCGAGTTATGAATTTCCAAAGTTATTAAGTGCTTGATGTGGAATAACTCAAGTGAATAATTTTAATCTAAGTTTCATTGCTAAACAGAGTTACTAGTTGATAGACAATATTAATTTGTTTTCTGTACTATTTATAGAGTGAAGTTTGAAATAGAGGATGTGATAGAGAATAAAATGGATAAGTTGGTGAAGATAGCCTAAGTTACTTGCATTAGCCATAAGATCGGTGCAACATACCGCTAACAAGTAAAAGATATTGTACATCCCTTGCAACTCTAGACTCAGATTGAAATTCTTTTATTTTATCAAACATACACCCTCAATGCACATGGCAAAATTGAGACGTGTACTCGCAGTGAAGCCAACCAACACCGCTGCCACTACGCACATTAGTACCTCTCAATAACGTTGCTGAGTGCAGCAACAGTGGCGTAGGTCCGAAGACAGTGACATAGAGGCAGTTGAAGAGAACGGCTAGGGTTTTTTGCTGAGAGCTTTTCCATTATATATATAGTATACAAATTAGTACCCGTTCTTGTGTAAAACCGGTACTAATGCTTAGTAATTAGCTAGTACCGGTTCTTGTTGTGAAACCGGTTCTTACAAAAAAAACCTAATACTAAAGGATTCTCTTCAGAGAGTTGAACTTACCGGTTCTATAAAAGAACCAGTGTAAAGATATTAGTACCAATAGAATTGAAGGCAAGAATCAATGCTAAATAAACTAATATCAGTATCCGTTTTTAGCTTCAATCCCTATTAATATTCTATGTGTGGGCTAGATATTTTAAAACCGTACTAGATCTTATCTAAATATCGATTTTAAAACAACCAAAATAAATGTTGTTAGATGGAAGCCCCATTCTCCAAATTATTTTTAACACATACATTAATTATGAATTTTAATTTTGAATGGAAGGAATATTTATTAATTAACATATGAATATGTATTGAATATAGACAAAAAAAAGAGTCAAAAGAACTATATTTTTAGGAAGGATGTAGTATAAGCTACGATAGACATGCTAAACGCGATACGGCATACAACTGCACGAGCATTGTAGCATGCAATACATGCAAGAGGCTAGAAGAACCAGTGACCAAAATCTCTTATTTATTGTACAGACGACGACGTTCCTAAATAGACTGCATGAGCCTGCCCTGAAGCGAAGCGTCCGCAAGGGCAAGGCCGCGCGAGAACGGTGGGCACGCCGCAAGAAATCATGTCAGTAGTGTTGTGGCTTGCCCATCGTTCTCGCCCGTCCTTCTCCTCTACACACCTATATATATATCTGGTAATAGGGGATGCCAACGCCTGAATAACTAGACAGACAATGGCGCGCAACCTGGCTGTCACATTGTTCATTCTGACGGCCTATGTCGCCGCGACGGCGGCACCGACCGTCTGTGCGGTCAAATCTCCGGCGAGCACAACGACCACAAGGAAACACGAAGCAGCCAAAGAAGAGACGGATGCGCCTGCCGAGGCACCAGCTGCTGCACCCACCGAGGGGCCTGCTGCGGGAGCGCCCATGACATGGCCGGATGGCGGGCCAGAGTTCGTCAAGATGGTCATCAAGAACCCCTTCTTTAAAAGCGCACCTCCATCTGGTAGCGAAGACGGCCTACCCATTGACCCCACTCCAGAAGGTAGCATGAACTAAATTAAATACCAATTACAAGACCGACCAGATATGCATGGAGCAGGCAAGAATGTTGTCGAACGAATATATGCTACGAATGGTTACATGTACTGGCTACATTTAGTTCAGCTTAATTTCTCTAGTACGCTGAAAGTATTCGGATTAGGATCGACGACATGATTTGTGCACCGTTTCAGACAGCAAATTAACTATATATATGTTTTTCTTGTTGTTACAATAGTGTTTGACCGAATATTGTCGTTGTGATCCTTGTCAGTCACGATTCATGATTCACACGAAGAGTGGGCCTATCTGTAGAATCACTCTTGCGGCAAACCCGTGGACCTCGGCTGTCCACGGCAAATCATGTAAATTAGGTGATTTGCACTAAAGCAATAGTAGATACTAACCAAAAATTCAGTGGTAAACAAGATATAAAGATAGTCCAAACTAGAGTAACTTATTGGGTTCCATCAAAATTAACCTATACAGGTCATTACAATTAAAAAGAATATTATTGGATAAAAAGAAGTGATCAAGGGCACAACTTGCCTTCAACGAGCTCCTGGTCAACAGTCTCCACCTGCTGAACACCTAGATCCTCTGTGGCTGGCTCGTCTACTCGCAACAATACAAATAAGCACAGCAAATTATAAATTAACATCCTACCAAATGCATGATAATATTCTACGCATCCTAATGAGATCGTAGTAACAAGAATAACTAAATTCAGAGTTACGGTTATCGAGTTATGAATTTCTGAAGTTATTAGGTGCTTGATACGGAATAACTAAAGTGAATAATTTTAATCTAAGTTCCATGGCTAAACAAAGTTACTAAGTAATGAACAATATTAATACAAAATTATTGCCGCCGGAATGGATGAAAAATATTTAAAAATGAATTTTCTATGAATTATATAAGTTCTGGAATTATTTTGTCACTAGAAATTCATTTCCTAAAACCTTTTTCCTATTTTCTCAGACTCCAGGACTGCGCGCAGAATTACTAAAGAGTATCGGGTAGAGACTGCAAAGTCCACAAGACTCAGGCTACACCTAGGTCAAATGCGGGTTTGATTTCTCTGAAACTCACGGTCTCTTATGCTAATAATGCGCCAGATGAAGGGGTATGGGACGAGATCGGCCGTTCGATTAGAAACCGAGCACTAGGATTAGACCTCACTTAAAATGAATCGGTACGCTACATGGGCCCTCGGATCACCAATCTGCGGTCCAGATTTAATTACCGCAGATTTCAACCGGGGCCATACGATCCTGATCGGACGACTACCGTGATCTGAGATGAATCATGAACCTGGGTCTAATCCGGATCGTCCGTTCAATAGCCAACGACTGCGATTCAAATGTTGATAGCATCACAGCGGGCCTAATCTAAAGCGCACGCCGGCATCCAATGGCCAATGGTCGTCCACCTAAACCGCGACGGCACGCGAAATCCCCACGGCGACGCCCATTAACGGTGACCCAGGGTCCCATGCATTCATGTGAAAAGCTTGAATCCGAACTACCCTACACGTCGCAGAAGCCCAAGCGAAGCATCGAGGGGGATTCTCACCGAGGGTGGTGGTGGACATGGCGCCGCCCACGTTATCGCGCTCCTCCGCGGCGGTGTTGATGTCCGGTAAGAAATGCTCAGTGCCCCGGTTGTAGATCCCGCCCAAAGAGGCCCAGACCAGTTTGGCGTGTCCAGGCGAGGCACTACGGTGACAAGTGAGGACGAATTCGAAGCTCTAGGCACGACGCGTCGACAGCTCCCCGGGCGGTGCTTCCTACCAATGGCGAGCTCTCTAGGCGTATTTACTAGGGTGCGGACGGGGAGGATGGAAAAGAGTGTCGGCGCAGGTTCTAATATTGTGGTCGGGCGCGGACTCAAGAGGTTGGAGTCATGGAACAGACTTCCTGTGCATGCGGAGGAAGCCGGTATGGCGGCGCGGTTCCGATTCTAGCGGAGGTCGAGGATGACGCGTGAGTCCCCCGTGGCAGTGAACGGGTCTGAGGCTGGCGCAGCAGACCCACATGGCAGTGAGCAATCGGTCGCTCGTGCTGGCCCGACAGGGAGAAACGAGGGCGAGTTGGGCCCACCAAATCTAATATGGCCCAAGCACGGTTGATGTCCCTTTTTTCTTTTTATTTATAATTCCTAGTTTGTTTTCCTATTCCTCATTCTTTTGAATTTGAAATTCAAATAAATTTTGATTTCCAGATTTCAAAATTTCAAATATCCTTGACCAAAAATACCAGCATGAAGTGCACTTTTATTTATTTGTTACTTGACAATTTTCGATTCCATTAATTGAATGTGTAAAAGAAAGTAAACCAATAAATCACAAAAGGATTCATAATCCCCAAACACCAACATAAAATATATTTATATATTTATTTTATTATTTTTCTCTGATACAAATTCTGGGCTTTACAATCGTCAGGCTGCCCCCACTGGCACCCCGGCGATACCCGCAGGACATAGTGCAGGCACCACATGCTGCAAGTGCGGTCAGGTTGGGCACTATGCCAATGTTTGTCCATAGAGGATTGCCGGCACCCCCGTCCAAAACAAGCAACAAACTCCAGGTTCTGGCAAAGGATTCAACATTGCTAGGGTCAATCAAGTTAGTGCTTATGCTACCACCGACGGAGCTGACATCGCTATTGGCATGTTTTATATTAATTCAATTCCTGCAGCAATACTATTTAATTCTGGTGCTACACATTCATTTATTTCTGCTCTATATGCCAACACAAATGAGTTACCCCTTCAAAATATGCAAAAGCCACTGATAGTAATTACCCCAAAACGGCTTGTTGAAGAAAATTATATGACCAACAGATTAACCTTGACAATTATGGGAAGGGAATTCTGGGCTACCTCTATAGTATTAGAGGAAAGCAGCATAGACCTGATACTTGGTATGTCATGGTTAAGGAAGGCCAAGGCAGTTATACATTGTGCTAGGGGAACTATAGAACTCACCAGCTCTAAAGGAGAAATATTCGAAGTTGAGATTACCATAACCGCATCAACCAGACCCGCCATATTTATAGTAGATGGGAAATTTTTTGGCAGCAACATCCGTGTGGTTAGAAATTTTCCCGATGTATTTCCAGAGGAGTTACCCGGAATGCCACCAGATAGAGAAGTTGAGTTTGTCGTTGACCTCTTACCTAGAATTGCTCCTATTTCAAAAAGGCCATATAGGATGTTAGTAGAAGAACTAAAAGAACTTAAGAAACAGTTAACGGAGTTACAGGAGGCCGGGTATATTCGTCCGAGTTCCTCACCTTGGAGAGCGTTGGTTTTGTTTGTACAGAAGAAGGATGGATCACAAATGATGTGTGTGGATTATAGATCACTTAATGATGTCACAATTAAGAACAAGTATCCTTTACCCCATATTGAAGACTAATTTGATCAAATGAGCGGTGGTAGGGTATTCTCGAAGATTGATCTCAGATCGGGTTACCACCAAATGAAGATTAAACCTTCTGATATTCCCAAGACGACTTTCTCTACCCGATATGGTCTATATGAATTCACAGTCATGTCGTTTGGCTTAACTAATGCACCAGACTACTTCATGAACCTAATGAACAAGGTGTTCATGGAGTATCTTGACAAGTTCGTTGTGGTATTCATCGACGACATCCTTATTTATTCTAAGAATGATAGTTATCATGAGGAACATCTGTGGATGGTGCTATAGAAATTATGGGATAATCAACTCTATGCCAAATATAGCAAGTGTGAGTTTTGGCTTGATGAAATACCATTCCTTGGGCACATCATCTCCAAGGGTGGAATCTAAGTGGATCCGGCTAAAGTAACGGCGATAGTGGGTTGGAAGATACCAAGTTCGGTCTCAGAGGTCCGGAGTTTCCTAGGACTCGCGGGCTATTACCGACGATTTATTGAAGGGTTCTCCAAGATTTCTAAACCTATGACCTCACTGTTAGAGAAGGGAAAGTAGTTTAATTGGACCTAGGAATGCTAAGAGAGTTTCAATCTACTGAGGTTTAAATTGATGTCAGCCCAAGTGTTGATTATGCCAGATCTACAGAAGGGTTTTGATAAATACTGTGATGCAAGCTGCTAGGGCTTGGGATGTGTCCTTACACAATAAGGATATGTTATCGCCTACTCATCTCGCCAGTTGCGGAAACATGAGTTGAACTACCCCATAATGACATAGAATTGGCAGTAGTAATGCATGCGCTCAAGATATGGAGGCATTATATAATGGGAATTAAGTGCCGATTCTACACCGATCACAAGAGCTTAAAATACATCTTCACTCAGAAGGATCTCAACCTTAGGCAATGCCGTTGGTTGGAGCTCATCAAGGATTATGACTTGGAAATTCATTACCATCCGCGCAAGGCGAATTTGGTTGCGAATGCCTTGAGTCGGAAGGGGCATGTCCATGCAGCTATTGTTGACCAGTTACCTGATGAGTTAGTTGAAGACTTTAGAAGAATCAACCTAGGAATAGTTGCACACACTGAAGGTATAACTATTGAAGTGGAACCTACCTTGGAGCGGGAAATACACAAGGGTCAGATCGGTGATGCTAAAATCCAGGAGATCAAGGATCTGATTACTAAAGGTAGAGGTCCAGAATTTACGGAGGATGAGCAAGGCACAATATGGTTCAAGAACCGGATATGTGTTCCTGAGATTGAAAGCCTTCGTGAGACTATACTGAAGGAAGCCCTTGACTCTGATCACTCTATTCATCCTGCGCGCGCGTCCCGTTCCCCCCGGCGCGCGGCACCTGCTTGGCAGCGCGGCACCTGGCGCACGGCCCTCCCGGCGCGTGACTCCCCGGCGCGTGGCCCCCGATGCACGGCTCCTGCCCCGGCACGCGGACCCTACCCTGGCGTGGCCTGCATGGCCTGCACGGCTCGCGGCCATCTTGCGCGGCCCTGCGCGTTCCCAGCGCGGCCCTAGTCGGCCCCCAGCACGCCCAGCATGTTCCCACGCGCGCATCCCTAGCGCGCGGTGTTTAAATGTCAGTTTAAGTAATTTTAAATTTAGTTTAGTTAACGTGCTGCGTCACGCGCTTCGTCGCACGACGATTTAGTTAAAATCTGGATTTGTTAATTTGCTTCGTCGCGTGCTTCGTCGCGTGACGATTCATTTTAAGTTTAGACTATTTAATGTGTGACATCACACGTTTGTCATGCGATGTTTCGTTTTAATTTCATTTAAGTAATGTATGCCGTTGTACGCTTCGTCGTGTGACGCTTTACGTTATTTTCATATTCAATTCAGGTGTTTTGTTGCGCGCTTCGTCGGCCAACGATTTGTTTAATTAAACGTGTAGCGTCTCGCCGCACGACAATTCTTTTAAATTTACCTCGAATCGTTTATAATAATTAAACGTGTAGCGTAACCTTATTCAATGCATAGCGTGATTGTCAAATTAATACGATTATGTTTAGACGAATACTTTAATCTATAACCGCTTAACGTGATCGCTTTTTGACCGTAGCCTCGACCGTTGTTTTCTCTTTCTCGCTTAGTCATAGGTGCGAGCCTTGCACCGAGCGTCTGCTTATTTATTATATTTTACTGCGTGGTGTATTGTTCCTTTTATATTAAAATTGTGGAATGTGTGTTTGAACTCGTATAGATAACGGTCAGTTAACGGAGTCTGAAGGAGTTGCAGATGAAAACCCTGAGCAGCAGCGGGTTGGTGAAGGCAAGTGTCCCCTGACCCATCTATGTCCTACTCATTTCATAATTCACTCCCCGCATTTACACAATTTATACCTAAGGATTGACTAGCTTTTGTTGATCTTGTCCTTGTTTACCTATATGCGTTGGGTTATTTTAGTTTAGCTTTATGCTAGTGCTTCAAATTAATCAATGAACATGATGGGATTATTTATGATACGTTGTTTTCCCTTTTGAGTATGATGATGATACTGTGACATTTAAGGGGACTCGAGTGGTTTCTCGAGTGCCTCTCTGTAAGGACTGGTTCGTTGGATGACTGCCTAGGAAAACAGTGCAACCATGAGGGTGGTTTGGGACACCCTTGGCTATGTAATTAGGGAAGTCTTATGTTGGGTGCTGGTTTTGGTCATTGGGGAATGGAGGCACCTATTATGGCTCCTATAATCTCGCTCAGGGATTTTGGTACGGGCATCGTCCCACGGCTTTCCCTAAGGGTGGAGGTATAGGTTTGGTACGCCAAATGGTCTCTATGTGATGGTCATTTCCAACAATTGCATAGTGAGGACCCTAAGAAAAGCCACGTAGTGAGACCCTACTAGGTCACCTTGGTAGTGATCCATAGAGAGTCATGATCTTTGGGCATAACGGGAATCACGACTCATGGGTAAAGTGTGCAACCTCTGCAGAGTGTTATGAAACTGATATATCAGCCTTGCTCATGGTTATGAGCGGCCAAGGAAGCTCCATTGATTAGAGACACATTGATCAGAGATGTTTGGTTTACAGGTGATGCTGAGGATAATGCTGGTTTTGATTATGATTATGGTAATGGTTTCACGTATTCTTTCCGTTTGGAAAGGGTAATTTTGGGTTAACAACTTGGGTTAATGCTAAAACCTGGCTCTCTTCTAGTAATAATAACCTGACCAACTAAAAGCAACTGCTTGACCTTAACCCCACATAAAGTTAGTCCACTACATCCGAACGGGACAACTGTTGAGTATGTTGATGTGTACTCACCCTTGCTTTACACACCCAACCCCCCAGGTTGTCCATGTTGCAACCACTGCTCAGGAGAAGATGAAGCCGTGGTGGACTTCCAGGAGTTCCAAGAGTACAATGAGTTCTAGGCATGGGTTAGCGGCAAACCCCCAGTCAGCTGTCTGTGAAGGCCGTGTTTATCTACGTTTCATTTTCGCACTTTGATAATTGTTATTGACTATGTGGATGTCTCGGACATCATGATGTAATTAACTATTACCCTATTTTATGTTATTATTCGAGCACTGTGTGATGATGTCCGATTATGTAACTGTTGTGCACGTGAATTGCTGATCCTGGCACGTATATGGTTCGCATTCGGTTTGCCTTCTAAAACCGGGTGTGACATAAGTGGTATCAAAGCCGTGCTGATTGTAGGACCGCTAACCTAGAGTAGAATGGTCATTCTAAGGACTATAGACCCCTATTATCACCTTGACTTTGGTATCCCTTCAAAAGTTGGTCATATCGACCAAATCTATGTTCTATTATATATTTTATACCTTGGTGAATTTTTTTATTTCTATTTTCTAATTTTTTATGGTCTACATGCTGGTCATACTAGTTTGGTTCTCATTCTTATGCTTACGGTGTCTTTTGTAGATGGCTCGTCTTATACACACCGCACGGAAGTCAGACATTCCTTTCTTGCCTTCTCGTCTCGCCAAGCGTCCGCTTCGCCGTCCAGTGACTGGTCAGTCTAGCCATTTGGAGAGGCTGCACCACCGCCTGCACGAGGAGCAGGAGCGTTGGAGACAGGAGCTGGAGCAGTAGGGCTCTTCTTCCTCACCTCAGCAGGAGGTAGAGTATGTGACGAGCTGCTCTCCTGTGCCCCCACTAGAGGCGCCCCTGCACCACCACTAAGCGTCCCATCCGTTGAAGTAGCTGTTGGAGAATACCCCAACGACGGAGGCGATGACAGTAGCTCGAGCTACAGCACCGACCTTTCGGAGGAGCAGGAGCCAGAGGGATGGGTTGCTCGACCCATCACTCGTTAGTGACGTCACTCGCGGGAGCCACTTCCACGACGCACTCGACACCTTACTGCGCCAGGCACTTGACCGGCGCACTTGGTCCATCGAGTATCGCTGTGTTGTCTTCCAGCATAGTCGCGGGGTTTACACGGACCGCTGGGAGGAGACTTGTTTGGTGCGCCATCCGGAGAATTACTCTATCTCCACCAGGGTGCGGAGGTCTGCTTGGAGCATTACTCTATCTCTAAGCGGGACTCGGCTGAGGTGGCCATGCAGGATGCCGCACAGCGTGCGCTTTCGCACTACTGCTCAGTGCTCGGTGGGGTGGCCGATGGTCTTGACCTGAGGTATTACCCTCGCCATCCATCTGGCATCACAAGAGGCGTGGTTGTCTCACCCGTTGGTGAGGACAATCCTAGGTTGAGCAGCACAGTCAACCTAGCCGGCATGCTAAACATGGAGCTGGACCATGCTTTAGATGAGCTGAGTAGGGCTCATGCTGAGATCGCCCAGTTGCGGGCTGAGCGCGCGGAGCATCGTCACCTGGACTATGGCTCCACCGCTCCCGTCGGGACTCAGCACCCGTACCGCTCACCTTAGTGTGGACACCATGCCTACGGCAACCCCGACTATAGGACCAAGATAAATTTAGGACCCTAGGTCGTCAGCGTTGGATCTTGTAATTAATGTTTAAAATAGAAGTCTTAGTATTAGCCTCAGTCTCACTCTTAGTTAGTTTTAGTTAGACATGGTAGTTTTCTTATCATGTGTTTTATGTTTGTCATGATGAACTATGATGGATTTGGATCTTTGTAATGAATGCCGCCAGAGTGTGGGTACCCCCTGCACTTTGGTTTACTTGTTAATGTTAATAAAATTAGTTATTTAGTTGGGAAGCTTTTTATTCTACTTTCCACTTTATCTAAGAAGCTGTGCTTGCCTGTGTTAGGAGTCAGTGAAGATGCTCATCTGTTCAATATTGTGGAAGAATTCTATAACCTTATCTTATGCTGCAAGATTTGCAAGATCAGTTCTGATGTGTGATTGCATTATGCAGATGTCAGACAATAGGCGCAAAGGAGGAAGGCGTGCTCAGTAGGAGCAGCCAGCACCACAAGATGGGGCACCACAGTAGCAGCTGCCACCATCGCCCCTGATGACAATAGAGCAGATGTTCCTGATGCAGACTCAGGCAGTCCAAGCTATTGGTCAGACTCTGGCCGCTATGCAGTAGCAGCAGCAACAACAACCCCCACCTCAACCTCAAATGCCTCAGATGCCTTAGATGCCCAGAGACAAACATGCTGAATTCATGAGAGGTCATCCCCTAGTGTTCGCTCACTCTGTTGACCCCATGGATGCTGAAGATTGGCTGCATACCGTGGAGCGGGAGTTGCACACCGCTCAATGTGATGAGACGGAGAAAGTTTTGTATGGTCCCTGTCTGTTGAGGGGAGTAGCTCAGTCTTGGTGGGAGTCCTACCTCGCCAACCATGCCAACCCCGACATCATCACCTGGCAGGAATTCAAAGATAATTTCCGTCAGTATCATGTTTCAGCAGGTCTAATGACAGTGAAGAAAGAGGAGTTCCTGACACTCAAGCAAGGTCCTATGTCCATTAGTGAGTACCGAGACAGGTTTATGCAACTGTCCCGCAATGCTCCTGAAGATGTCAACACAGATGCCAAGAGGCAGTATCATTTTTTGAGAGGCTTGGTCGATCCTTTGGATTATCAGCTGATGAACCATACCTTCCCCACATTTCAGTACCTGATCGACATAGCAATCATGACAGAGAAGAAGCGCAAGGAGATGGAGGATCTCAAGCGCAAGATTGGTGGGCCCTAGCTTGGGAGCAGCAATCGCCCCGTTTCTCAGGCAACCCGCCTCAGCAGTTCAAGCAGAATCAGCGCCTGCCTCAGCAGCAGCTTCAGAGACAATATCCTCAGTATGAGCAGCAGATCGCCAGAACAGTCAGATAGAAGGAAGTCAGTTCCAGAGGCAGAATCAGCAGGCACCTCGCCTCCCTGCCCCAGCAACCAACCAGAACAGTCAAGCAGCCCTAGTGCAAGGCGGAGGTAGAGCATGTTTCCATTATGGAGAGCAAGGCCATTGGGTGATGCATTGTCCAAAGAAGGCAGCCCAGCAGCAGCCAGGCCCTAGTGCCCAGTGAAGCAGAATGTGTCTCAGCCAGGAGTAGGCAACCGCGTCCAGACACGCTACAACCATGTGAGACTGAACCATTTGGAGGCTGGAGCAGTTCAGGAAACACCAGACCTGATAGTAGGTATGTTTCTAATCGATTCCCATATTGCAGCACTATTATTTGATACTGGAGCAACACATTCATTTATTACTGCATCATGGGTAGAAGCGCATAATCTTCCAATAACTACCATGTCAACACCCATTCAAATTGATTCAGCCGTTGGTAAAGTTCGAGCCGATAGTGTTTGCTTGAATGTAAGTGCGGAAATAACGGGGATAGAGTTTTCCGCTAACCTCATAGTAATGGGTACTCAGGGAATATATGTTATCCTAGGGATAAATTGGCTAGGTAAGTACCAGGCATTTATTAGCAGTGATAAGAGGACAATTAAGTTGGTGTCCCCACTGGGAGAGGAAGTGGTGACTAAGTTAGTCTCACCCGAGCCAAGTAAAGGAGGTTGTCATCAGATGATTATTGATAGCAAGGAGGCAGATCCACTCGAGACTATCAAGGTTGTGTCAGAGTTTTCGGACGTGTTCCCTAAAGATTTACCAGGTATGCCACCTGAGTGGAAAGTTGAGTTTGCCATAGAGCTTCTTCTTGGAATCACCCCCATCTTTGAAAGAGCCTACAGGGTATCTGGACCAGAGTTGGTTGAGCTCAAGAAACAAATAGATGAGCTATCAGAGAAAGGTTACATCAGACCAAGCACCTCACCTTGGGCCGCTCCTGTCCTGTTCCTGGAGAAGAAGGATGGCACCAAGAGGATGTGTGTAACACCCCAGGCGTTTATATTCTGCTCGATAATGAGTATGGAGTTAAGCACTTAATATCAGTGGATAAAATGGATGATAAATTTTAATCTTCGCCTATCGTGATTTTAATATTGCATCTATTTCGTCTATCATGAGTTTGACATTATTTTTATCTATCTAGGCTCTTCCTAAATTTTCGTGATGTTCGGAACATCATTGTTCCGAAAATCGGTGCGTCCGGTGATTATTTAAAATTCATCGCTCACGCGAATGCGAATTTGGAGCCTCGATCCACTCTTGAGATTTTTGTCCCGGACAAATGAATTTGAACTCGACGACAAAAGTGTTAATGCAAAATTAAATCGGACTACACCTGGAATCCAAGAAAAACCAGGCGTAGAATTATAAACTGAGTCATTTCCTAGTCGAATCCGATATTGTTTAGCTTGATCCGGTAACATCAGCCTAAAACTCGAACCTTGGTAATTTAATCTATTCCTTACTAGATAAATTTTTGTCTAACTTCTACGAAAACCAAGGCTGACTACAATGTCGAAATTGAAATCAGTTCGATTGGGGTTATCGTTTCTCGCCGAATTCAAAACTTCAGATATAAATAACTGATTAAAATTCAGATGATTCCAAAGTATTCGCCAAATCAAGGAATTATAATTGAGATTCGATTATCACACAAATTTCCTGTAACCATGGAATCAGATGTTCATACCACAGATAAATTTATCAGATTTCAAATCGAATCAAACCATGTCGCAAGTGCTGTCGACCTTTTTGTTGTCGCTAAAAATCGTGATCCAAAATATCTGCGATTTGTCGTTAAAAGAAGAAGAAGAAATTAAAAAAAAGGAAAATATCCCATTCCCCACTGCTCCCTGTCCAGATTTTTCTTTTCCTCCAATCTTCGTTCTCATCCGCGCGCGGGGGGAAAAATGTTCTCTACCGCCGCTTAATTCCTAAAGAAATATCCCGCCGCCTAGTATTTCTTCTTCTTCCTCACGGCGTTTCCCCTGCTTCCTGGTAGCCGCTCCCTGCTCGGTTCCTCAGCCGCGCCGACTTCTCTAGCGCGCCCTGGCGTCTGTGTCTAGCTGAGCTCCCTCAGCTCGCTCCTCCCATGGCTGCCTACGCCGCGCGCCCTGCTCCTCTTCCTTCCTCCCGTTTTCTCTCTGCTTGTCGCGTCCCGGCCAAGCTCCCTACTCAGCGTCCATCTCCTAGCTCGCGCCCTGCTTCCATGGCCAAATCGCGCCCTCGCTATTCGCCGGTGCTCGCCGTGCGCGCCCATCTCTCTGACTCCCCAACGCTCGCCCCTGCGCGCCCGATTCTAGCTCGGACCGCGCCTAGCCCAGCGCCCTGGCCAACAAGTCCGGCCAGCCGAGTGCTCCATCTTCCTCCCATGGCCGTGCCCTCTGCTCCTCCAACCGACGTCGAGCTCTCGTCGCCCATCTTCTTCAAGCTGCTGGACACCGCTCGCCCCTCACTGTGGTCCTGCTCTGGACTCCTGCTCGCTCGCTGACGCACGCGATTTCGCCGGTGCGGCTATGTGCGCCATTGCCTTGCTGCTGTTGAAGTTCTGGTGGCGCGCCCGGCTCTCCCAATCTGCGCGCTGAGCTCCCTCGTCGCGGCTTCCTGCTTCCTCGTCAGCGCGCCTCTCTCTCTAGTCTCCTATGTTGCGCTCACCCAGATCGCCGCCGTTGAGTTTCCTGACGTGCCCCTCAGCTCACTTGCCGTGCTCGCCTTGACTCCCAGTTTTGCGCGCGATTTTGGAGCTCTGCATGAATGGCACGGTCTTGTTGTCTACGACAAGTGCTTCGTGTGGGTGGTGTGGTTCCCAAACCGCGTGATGCGCTGGCTCGATGCCTAGACCCCAGCCTCCATTGTGCTCGTCTGCCTCGACAGCAAGTACTTCATGTCGGAGCAGCGGCAGCAATGCCCTCCTTTGCGTCGTGCTCACCAGATCGGGCCTCGCGTCGTCAATCTGTGCAATTCCTATTCGGCTATCGGTTTCGTCGGTTGTCGATTTCCTATTCGCCATGATCATACCATTGGTTGTTCCTATCCGAGGTAGCCAAGCTCGCCAGCCGTCGCACCCTCTTTACCCGTTGAGCCGTGTGTTGCCTCGTTCACCTCATTGTGTCGTCGTGGACTTGTCGGCGTACTACTGTGGTACCTGGATCGTGCTCGCCTCAACTCGAATGAGTCATACTGCCATCATCTACGTCAAATGGAAATCATCGCGCTGGCACGTCGATATCGTCGATCGCCATCCTCGTCTACGCCAAGCCCCAAGCTGAGAAGACACTCTTGTGCTGGCCACACGTCACGAGCTCGACAAAAAGGAATCCCATGGGTATTTGGTCAAGAATAGAAACTGTGTGCATCGCTCGCCAGACGTGTGTGATCAAAGACATCAACCGGAAACCATCGTCGTGCTTCCGACTATCTCGACGAATTAGTTAGGGTAAGCAAATTTGTTATTCGTGCTAGTGGATTGATGAATGGTCTGACTAGGTATATTAATCGTGATAATTCTGTGGTGAGTCGGATTGCTAATTCGGTTATTAGTTCGATGAAGGGAATTTGGTCGATGTCGTGTGGAGAAAGAGGTAGCAATAGATCCCAGTGCTTGCGGGATTGTGGGTGTTAAAAATGTGACATTTTATTAATATATATGTGATACACAGGTTAACCAGGAAATTAGTTTAGAAAGTTAATGAAAGTTCTTCTATCAAATTTTATAAGTGTTAGGTGTCCAAGAATTTTAAAGTTAAAGTTATAAGTCGTTCAGTGTGCTCTCTAAACTAGGTATGATATTCTATGTGTGTTGGTAGATTTCTTGATTTGAATGGATGTTGATTGCTACTTCGAATATTTAGGATCAAGTAACATCGATATATCTGTTCCAACCAAAATCTAGGGCCTGTCTGATAAGTAATGCGTATAAACACTTTAGGTATTTTAGTTCTCAAGTTGTAATTGGTATATTGTATAAAATATGCTTGGTTATAAGTGTTTCATCCTTTTTAGTGTAGATTATCTATATTGTACTATTTATACTCGTGCTCATACATGTGCATCGTGCATCCCATGAGGTACGTTAATTGATCGCGTGATGCGGTAGACGAGCCAAGTCGACCCCAAGCGCAGGCTAATCCGTAGGATGATGTTGATGGACAAACTAGAAGATGGATAATCTGAACGAGTGCCAAGCCAAAGGATGCTCGCTAAGTGGTCGCCTAACAAACACTAACCTAGTGTTACTCAGGCAAGCCCTGGTGCATTTGCCACCTCCTTGCTATTTTAAAATCTTTCTCACTTGCTTGATGCATTAGGTGATAGGAGTTGTGTGCTAAACAAATTGCTGCATTTCCTTACTTGAGAATTGGATTACCTCTCCTTGATCCCCTGTTTTATAAAAAGGTTTTTCTTATGCTTAGCCTTGCTCTAGAAAAACAAAATGTTTTGTTTTGACGAAGGATGATGCATCAAGTGGGATGGGATGTTTTCAAAATAAAACTTGATGGTGGATCCATCATGGCCATGATGGGTTCAACATCGAAAAAGATGTACCTCTGCCAAGTACCAGACTTTGGGTTTAAATAATAAAGCTGAGACCGGGCGGGTGACTTGCACGAGAAGAGAGTCTCAGTGTAGTGTCTCCGTCTGAGTCGATTAAGGACCTTGTCGAGGTAGGCCTACTGACCGAGGACCCTTTAACTAGTCACATGCCTCATCATGGGTAAGCTTTGCCTCAGGCAGACTAATACCAGAATAAGATAACACACAATGGGAGTAGAGAGATGGCGAGAGTAGCGTGTACCCTTCGTGGCAAGAGGCTGGACGGTGGTGTATCTGTGCTCTCGGTTGGTGTGAACCTGATCTGGTCTTAAGAACCCCGGTGGCGAGTTGACATAGGTCGTGTGATTGGAGATCCCCAGCTGGGTATTAATCGATTCAGATCGCCGTTACTTCTCGGACATGAAGACTTGGTCACTGACTTACACGTAGCAATCCAGTGAACTGATGGGATGATAAAAGACAGCTAGTATAGGCCAAGTGCTTGAACTAGGGTAGAAAGAACTCTAGATGCAGGTAACTTTAGTTAACCTAACAATAAAACTAGATTTTTAAGGATCCACTATTAGTAAGCTTTTCTGCAAACAGAGTCTTTGATTCTTGATAAGCCATACCTTCAATCCCTTTTTGAAACCAGCATACCCTTGAGAGTCTTTTCTTTAGTCGGGTAAGTCTTGCTGAGTACTTGCGTACTTAGGGTTTTACCCATTGTTGCTGCAGGTTACAAGTCACTTGATTGTGATTGGTGTTAAGTGCCGGTGGGCACGACCTTCTTATAAGTCTAAGTACTTCTTCTATACTTCTTGTTGAGGATGGTCACTTAAGCTAGCATATATTTTAAACATATAAATGTTTATACATTCAAAACATAGTGCAATTACTCCAATCATGTAGAATGTAAACTTGAAGTAACTTGTAAAATTTGGCAATAAGATTTCCGCTCCAAAATGTTCGTGTGTGTGATTTGTGTTACTTAATCTTGCAATCCTGGTTGTAACTGGTTAATCCAGTGTCCTTGGGACACTCGGACGGATCCTGTTAAGTTATCTGGTGCACATGCACAGCCGTCTGAGGTCTTTGAGACAAGGACAGATGCATGTGGGCCCAATAACTTGGGAGGTTCTGCCACAACTGGTATCGGAGTAGGATTAAGTATAATACAGTCACATACGTATTTTAAAAACAAAGTTTTGGTTTTAGAAAACCTATTTTCAACTAAACACATTGTTTGTTTTTGAAAAACATATTTGGAAAAACTATAATGCTAGCAACATCCTCTGTTAAGCCCTAAAGTAAGCACTATCAGGTGGCTTAGTTTAAAACCATAACCCACAATCGGATGGGTATTGCATACATGTGTATTATTTTTTTGCCATTCAGTTTTGAATGGATCGACGCTCAAGGTAAGGTGAGATGTGAGAGCATGACCGAACAAACGTCGGTCTAGGGAAGAGTATAAAATGCGCTTGATTATATACATGTTACACATATGTATATATGAAGGCTGCGATGTGGAGTATTTACTTTTCTGGGAATTCAGTACCCCATGGATGTGTATGGGTATACAGACATGGGAATACTGAGAGGTGTAATGTACTTGCAACGACGCACCTACGCTCAGGTAAGAAGGTGAGTTACTATAATGAGTTGCCCTATGGTTAAAGTGTGGCAACGGCGCCTATGCGTGGCTCGGTGCTTAATGATGAGCTGGCCTCCATATAGCAATATATGGAGTATAAACTGTGATAAACTGTCATGTGTGAACTGCATCATGGGAAATTGGGCTGTGATGGAATTTTCTACAGGTACACTAACCTCGAAAACGTATGTGTAGCTGACGACTAGCAAAAATACCATGAGAGTCGAAAGTATGCCACCGAGATAACACATTATTGCCACATTATATTGGCAAAATTTGTGAGAACGCTTAAGACGAGCATGCATCCTGATTGTTCCATCGTGTTTGTCACCTATACACCCAAGATGCTTCTGTCATCTTTATTCTAGTAACTAATGACTGTAGATAATGTGGTGTAATGCTTGTATTATGAACTTCTGTGAAATAGTTATTCTCTGTTTCTTTAGGTAATCTATGTAGGTGTTATATTTGTGTTTGTTCTTGTACTAGATGTGCCGATAGAAGGTTGGTGACTTGATTGCCTAAACTGAAAAGTAGGCTATGTTCTTATTTAGTGAACCATGACCCAAATTTGAATTTTTCGTTATCCCTTCGTGACCAAACTCATACAAATAAATACTTAGATATTTGTCGGACATAAAGTGTACCCAGACTTAAAACAAGAATCTCGAGTCCATGTTCTTGTTATATAATCCGTGACGTTTTAGTTGTCATATTTCCATTCTGGATCATGCCCTTGTTCGATTGGCACAAGCTGATGTCCCTTATCTAGTTTGCCTGTTCTTAAGGATCGCCATGTTGCTTTATCAACCCAACCTAGGAAAGACATGTTCGATTATTTTCTTATGTTTGATGCCTTTGGTTTCTTTATATCTATCGAAGGCATACAAACTTCATCTTGTGATTGTTTTCCCTCTATATCTGATCTGATACTAATCCTTGACATTGTAATCTCTGCGATGGGCATAGAAATATGCTTGGGGCTGAATTAACAGTCTCCCATCATACTCTCTTCATCATCCAAGTTAGGTTATGGTCATGTCTTGTTCATTCATCGGGCCATAATCTATTTGGCTCTCTACCTGTAACCGTTTTGACAGGTAGAGTCTCTTTGTATATTGTCACCCTTGCCCAATCCATTGATGTCACGTGAGATTTCTTATTGGTTACGTCTGGTAATGGTGTTATGACTAAAATCGGTGGCACCACGCTGAAACCGAGGGCCTCCTATGGGTGATCAGCACATGGTTGCGCTACTTGGCACGCGCTAGTATCACAGTTGGTAGTCATAATCCATTATAAGATTATATCAATATGTTATCTCTGCACAAACTGTTCTTACCATGTGAGATTCATTATTGGCGCCAGTTCGGTGATGGTGTCATGATTGAGGACTTATGATACCGCAGCAAAACTGAGAGCCCCTTGTGAATGTACACGCAAGGTTCTACTGCTTGGCGCATGCCGGTATCTAGGTCTCTAGTCATGATCCGTTATGGAATTACACTGAGGTGCTATCTTCCGTGGACCTTCACTTGAAACAATTTCTATGTTGTTGGTCAAGTGATCAAGCAACATCTGTCATCACTGTTGGATCAAAACGGCATACCACTTTCATGTGTGGTCTCTTTTCTTTTGATCTTGATAGTGACTACTCATACTAGTTCCCTTTACATCCTTTGTGTAAAGGTGAAGCCTTGGAGCTTTTTAGTGTCGAGAGACCACTGATTAGCTCTCAAAATGGAGATTGGATTTCCCCTGCTGCTGAGATGCAGGAGTTTGTTCATTCGCTTTTTTATTTAATCCATGTATTCCCGAACCTAGTCTGTTCATCTCGCATGCAGAAATGGATGAACAACCAGACTAAATGGATTTCTACCCAAGTGCATGATCTCCTGCTAGCAAATGTGAACTCTCAACCCTTGGCTTACCGATGGTACTGAGAGGACCTACTCGATGTCAAAAGTAGTTCAACAAGTTGGTTTTTCTGGCTTGTAACTGCCCAATGAACAAAGTTTGAGTTTAGAGATCGTTTTATCGAGTTGTCTGAACTCACCTTGGTTCAACCCATTCTAAGAAATTACTTACAAAAATCAAGTTAAGACGACTGATAACCACCTAATCGTCGCTGTAGTCATGCCTCGATTGCCTCACGTGTGCTTTTCCAGCATGAGTGATCCAGTCGAGTCATGCTTAGTGCTCGATAAAATGGATTGGTTGCGAAGTCAACATCAATGGACCACTTGTTGGTAAACCCCTTTCTGTGTGTTTTACCCAAGAAGTTGCATCTGATTCTATTTGGGTAAAATCGCGTATTTGCCGCTCGCTCAACAGACTCAGATAGTACAGGGTCATCAGAAAAAATCAAACTGCACCCATGGAACCTTATCTGCTCTTCTGGCAGACATCGTCTCTATTGTTGGACATCTCTAAAATTAGCTTAAGGCGATACATGTTATGTCCACTAGAGAAATAATATCCTGAGACACTTGCCTTTGTTTGGAACTGTCTTATGATTATCGCTAATATGGAGATGGGTTACATGCTTCTCTACTCTTAAAAGTCTTTCGCTCCGAATCTCGGGACGAGATTCTTTTAAGGGGGGAGGGTTGTAACACCCCAGGTGTTTATGTTCTGCTCGACAACGAGTATGGAGTTAAGCACGTAATATCAACGGATAAAACGGATGTTAAATTTTAATCATCTTCGCCTATCAAGATTTTAATATCGTATCTGTTTCGTCTGTCGCGAGACATCGTTTTTATCTATCCGGGCTCTTCGTAAATTTTCGTGATGTTCGGAACATCGTTGTTCCGAAAATCAGTGCGTCCGGTGATTATTTAAAATTCATCGCTCACGTGAATGCGAATTTGGAGCCTCGATCCACTCTTGAGATTTTTGTCCCGGACAAATGAATTTGAACTTGACGACAAAAGTGTTAATGCAAAATTAAATCGGACTACACCCGGAATCCAAGAAAAACTAGGCGTAGAATTATAAACTGAGCTATTTCCTAGTCAAATCCGATATCGTTTAGAATGATCCGGTAACATCAGCCTAAAACTCGAACCTTGGTAATTTAATCTATTCCTTACCAGATAAATTTTTGTCTAACTTCTACGTAAACCAAGGCTGACTACAATATCGAAATTGAAATCAGTTCGATTCGGGTTGTCATTTCTCGCCAGATTCAAAACTTCAGATATAAATAACAGATTAAAATTCAGATGATTCCAAAGTATTCGCCAAATCAAGGAATTATAATTGAGATCCGATTATCACACAAATTGCCTGTAACCATAGAATCAGATGTTTAGACCGCAGATAAATTTATCAGATTTCAAATCGAATCAAACCGTGTCGCAAGTGTTGTCGACCTTTTTGTTGTCGCTAAAAATCGTGATCCAAAATATCTGCGATTTGTCATTAAAAGAAGAAGAAGAAATTAAAAAAGGAAAATATCCCATTCTCCGCTGCTCCCTGTCCAGATTTTTCTTTTCCTCCAATCTTCGTTCTCATTCGCGCGCGGGGGGAAAATCTTCTCTGCCACCGCTTAATTCCTGAAGAAATATCCCGCCACCCAGTATTTCTTCTTCTTCCTCATGGCGTTTCCCCTGCTTCCTAGTAGCCTCTCCCTGCTCAGTTCCTCAGCCGCGCCGACTTCTCTGGCGTGCCCTGGCGTCAGCGTCTAGCTGAGCTCCCTTAGCTCGCTCCCCCATGGTTGCCTGCGCCGTGCGCCCTGCTCCTCTTCCTTCCTCCCATTTTCTCTCTACTTGTCATGTCCCGGCCAAGCTCCCTACTCGGCGTCCGTCTCCTAGCTCGCGCCTTGCTTCCATGGCCAAACCGCGCCCTCGCTGTTCGCCGGTGCTCGCCGCACGTGCCCATTTCTCTGACACCCCAAAACTCACCCCTGCACTCCCGATTCTAGCTCGAACCGCGCCCAGCCCTAGCGCCCTAGCCTCCATGTCCAGCCAATCGAGTGCTCCATCTCCCTCCCATGGACGCGCCCTATGCTCCTCCAACCGGCTTGACCTCCCTTCGCCCATCTTCTTCAAGCTGCTGAACACCTCTCGCCCCTCGCCGCGATCCTGCTTTGGACTCCTGCTCGCTCGTTGACTCACGCGATTTCGCCGGTGCGGCTATGTGCGCCGTTGCCTTGCTGCTCCTGAAGTTCTGGTGGCGCGCCCGGCTCGCCTAGTCTGCGTGTCGAGCTCCCTCGTCACAGCTTCCTACTTCCTCATCAGCGCGCCTCTCTCTCTGGTCTTCTGTGTCGTGCTCGCCTAGATCGCCGCTGTTGAGTTACCTGACGTGCCCCTCAGCTCACTTGCCGCGCTCGCCTCGGCTCCCAGTTCTGCGCGATTTTGGAGCTCTGGACGAATGGCGTGCGGTCTGGTGCTCTGCGGCAAGCGCTTCATGTGGGTGGTGTGGTTCCCAAACTGCGGTCGTGCTCGTCTACCTCAGCAGCAAGTACTTCGTGTCGGAGCAGCAGCAGCAATGCCCTCCTTTGCGTCGTGCTCACCAGATCGGGCCTCGCGTCGTCAATCTGTGCAATTCCTATTCGGTTATCGGTTTCGCCGGTTGTCGATTTCCTATTCGCCATGGTCATACCATCGGCTGTTCCTATCCAAGCTAGCCCAGCTCACCAGCCGTCGTGCCCTCTTTACCCATTGAGCCGTGTGTTGCCGCGTTCACCTCGTTGTGTCACCATGGACTTGTCGGCGTACTGCTGTGGTACCTGGATCGCGCTCGCCTCAACTCGAACGAGTCATACTGCCATCATCTTCGTCAAATGGAAATCATCGCGCTGGCACGTCGATAACGTCGATCGCCATCCTTGTCTACGCCAAGCCCCAAGCCGGGAAGACACTCTTGTGCTAGCCACGCGTCACCAGCTCGACAAAAAGGAATCCCATGGGTATTTGGTCAAGAATAGAAACTGTGTGCATCGCTCGCCAAATGTGTGTGATCAAAGACATCAACCAGAAACCATCGTCGTGCTTCCGACTATCTCGACGAATTAATCAGGGTAAGCAAATTTGTTATTTGTGCTAGTGGATTGATGAATGATCTGACTAGGTATATTAATCGTGATAATTCTGTGGTGAGTTGGATTGCTAATTCGGTTATTAGTTCGATATAGGGAACTGTAGGTATACTATTTATTAGGATGCCCATGTCATCTATAGTAATTTGGTCGATGTCGTGTGGAGAAAGAGGTAGCAATATATCCTAGTGCTTGCGGGATTGTGGGTGTTAAAAATGTGATGTTTTATTAATATATATGTGATACACAGGTTAACCAGGAAATTAGTTTAGAAAGTTAATGAAAGTTCTTCTATCAAATTTTATAAGTGTTAGGTGTCCAAGAATTTTGAAGTCAAAGTTATAAGTCATTTAGGGTGCTCTCTAAACTAGGTATGATATTCTATGTGTGTTGGTTGATTTCATGATTTGAATGGATGTTGATTGCTACTTCATATATTTAGGATCAAGTAACATCGATATATCTGTTCCAACCAAAATCTAGGGTCTATCTGATAAGTAATGCGTATAAGCACTTTAGGTCTTTTAGTTCTAAAGTTGTAATTGGTATATTGTATAAAATATGCTTGGTTATAAGTGTTTCATCCTTTTTAGTGTAGATTATCTATCTTGTACTATTTATACTCGTGCTCATACATGTGCATCGTGCATCCCAGGAGGTACGTTAATTGATCGCGTGACGCGGAAGACAAGCCAAGTCGACCCAAAAGTGTGGGCTAATCTGCAGGATTGTTGGAACCGGACCGCCGACACGGCGTGTCCGTCGGGGCCGCCCGCACACACGGCGCGCCCGCCCAGGCTGTCGGGCCGCGACACACGCGCCCGTACGTATAGCAGCGGGCTTTAGGTCTCTTGGGCCAACACTCCCCCCAAAAAGCTAGCATATTAGGGGTTGCACCCTCAACCATATAAACCATGCTTTTCCACTCTCACTAGACAATGTGGGACTATTCCCAACAATCTCCCCCTCACACATTGTGAGCCAAGATTTGTCTGAGAATGCACTGGACCAACCTGGCTCCGATACCAATTGTTGGAACCGGACCGCCGACACGGCGTGTCCGTCGGGGCCGCCCGCACACACGGCGCGCCCGCCCAGGATGTCGGGCCACGACACACGCGCCCGTACATATAGCAGCAGGCTTTAGGTCTCTTGGGCCAACACTCCCCCCAAAAAGCTAGCCTATTAGGGGGTTGCACCCTCAACCATATAAACCATGCTTTTCCACTCTCACCAGACAATGTGGGACTATTCCCAACAAGGATGATGCTGATGGACGAACCAGAAGATGGATAATCTGAACGAGTGCCAAGCAAAGGATTCTCTCCAAGTGGTCGCCTAACAAACACTAACCTAGTGTTACTTAGGGAAGCCCCGGTGCATTTGGCACCTCCTTGCTATTTTAAAATCTTTCTCACTTGCTTGATGCATTAGGTGATAGGAGTTGTGTGCTAAACAAATTGCTGCATTTTCTTCCTTGAGAATTGGATTACCTCTCCTTGATCCCCTGTTATATGAAAAGGTTTTTATTATGCTTAGCCTTGCTCTAGAAAAACAAAATGTTTTGTTTTGACAAAGGATGATGCTTCAAATGGGATGGGATGTTTTCAAAATAAAACATGATGGTGTATCCATCATGGCCATGATGGGTTCAACATCGGAAAAGATGTACCTCTGCCAGGTACCAGACTTTGGGTTTAAATAATAAAGCTGAGACCGGGTGGGTGACTTGCACGAGAAGAGAGTCTTGGTGTAGTGTCTCCGTCTAAGTCGATTAAGGACCTTGTCGATGTAGGCCTGCTAACCGAGGACCCTTTAACTGGTCACATGCCTCATCATGGGTAAGCTTTGCCTCGGGCAGACTAATACCAGAATAAGATAACACACAATGGGAGTGGAGAGATGGCGTGAGTAGCGTGTACCCTCCTTGGCAAGAGGCTAGATGGTGGTTGTGACACCCCAGTGTCACCTAGTGGTTTTTCTCAAAAATGCTAGCCCAAGAACCATCATTTTATGTGAACCAATTTTAGCATGAACATCAAATTCACTTAAGAATAAAAAACCCACTAAGCCTATACTTAAAAGTATCATGTTCAAAACAAATGGGTTTTTCAAAAAGGCAAAAATGTGCAACCCCAATAAAAACCCTAATTGAACCCTATAAACAAATTTCAAGAGGAAAGGGAAAAGGGTATGAAAAATATAAAATCATGACTTGGGCCAATTATAAACATTAAAGTATACTACATAAGCAACAACAAAGATTATGGAAGCTTGGACAAAACAATTTAAATAAAACCCTAAACAAGCCTCTCAAGTGGGAGTTCATTAGGAAATTCTAAAATTCAGAATTCTGAATTTCAGACCTTGAGCCAAAGATCAAGCGTGTTCACCTTGATCCCTAACTCAAATCCTAATGGCGCATTAACAAAAACGTGCATAACTAACCTCTCTGTCTTGTGCCAGAAGATGGCATTGGGACGTGTGCCTCGGACATGTCAAACTAGAGATCTTCTCCCTGTGTGCGGTAGTGAGACAAACCAAATTTCTCCCCTCTCTATCTCCTAATCCAATCAACCAAACCTGCTAGCCTCCACACATAAACGACAAAGGGACCTGAGAGGAAGAGATCTCTCAACGGGATTATGGCCAAAATCTCAAAGATTCGGAGCCAATCTGCGCTTGAACTCGACCTCTCTCTGCGCTGCCTCGTGCTCGACGCTGTGCCAGGCGCCAGAGCGCGCACTGGCGTTCACTGCGCACGCCCCGAGCGCTTGTCAGAGCCCCACCCTCGGCCATGCTCGCCCGCGCCTATAAAGCCTTCGTAGGCGCGCCTCACTTCACCCCGTGCTCACCATCGCCGGCCCAACACCCCTCCTTAGCTCCGGCGAGCTCTTTTCCGCCCGCCATTGCCGCCAAAGCTTCGGCCACCGTGGCCAGCCCAATCCAGTAACCCCCAAGTCGCGCCAGCGCTTCGGTTAGCCTCACCATTGGCCCATGAAGCTTTCCAAGCCCTCGGACCTGGCAGAACTTCACTGGAAGGCGAAGATCGACCTCACCGGACTTCGGCCGCCCGCCTGCACGTGTGGACCAAGCTCTCCGGTGAGCCATTCTTCAATTCCTCGCGCGCACACCTTCCTTGACCCCTGGTGAAGCTCCCTGACCCATTTGATTGGTCAATTGTGCCCTGGATAGGCCGGACTCCTCGCCGCCGACGAGCTCCCCCGCCTGCGCACGCGGACCGGCCAACTCCGACCATCCCCGACGGCGACCCGCACATCGCCGTGACCCTCAGAACCTCCCCTACACCCTCGGCCACCTCACCAGAGCAATCTCGCAGCCGGTAAGCCCCTCCACCCTTTCTTCCGCTGTGGGTACTGTTTAGGTTGGGGAAAGGACCTCGGGTTAGGATTAGAAGAATCCAGGGGGTTTTCTGAGATTTCAGTGACTCAATTGAATAGTAGCCTAGGTGTAACACCCCTGGTGTTACTGTAACTAAAACTTAAGAATGGCATCATAAATATTGGCATTGCATATGTTTGACACACCTAGAGTGCATTCACTAGGAAAAAATTTCAAACAGGTGTATTGTTTTTAGTGTTTTGCAAATAGGACCATGGTAGGGAACCTGACCCTAAATAAGGCTCAAAGGGGCAAAACTTAACCCAAATGAAGAAAACCTAAAAGCTTTAAGGGAAGGGTCACAAAATGATCCTAAGACTTAAGTGGAATTACACTTAGACCCCTAGGATACCAGAAACCCTAATTGGAACCCTAGAAAACCCTAAAACCAAACCCTAGGGACCTATGTGCAAAATTAGTCCACTTTTGGACTAAAGTGCAAAAACCAAGTCAAATAAGTATCTTAAGTCATTTGGGTCACTCATATGTGAATGTACAAGCCAAACCCTAAGTTTTGGGCTTATATGCAAAAAGCCACACTTTTTCTCAAATGATTAAGTCTGATTTTCAGTGATATTGGCTCAACTTTGGAGCTCTATATCTTCCAAATTATTGAGAATTTGCCCTAGGTCACCACATCAACTATGTAGATCTATCTTAGGTGAAAAACTTTGCTTAAGAGAGTAAGCATGGTTGTTGTGAAGAATTTGGAGAAAAGTGCACTCAAAGTTGAACTTTCAGGCTGTCTAAAGTATGAAATTCAGACTAATAGTGGTACTGAGTCAACTTTGAACTGGAAATCAACCTTGATCTAATAAGAATTTGGCTATGGTTGCTATAGCAAGATTGTTGTTGGATCATCAGACAACAACTTTGTAACTGGCTGATCCACTGGTTGCCATTGAAAATTGGAAGAAAATTAGCGCCAAACTTGCTCGGTCAGTCCAACTGAATGAGGAAGTCCCATGGTACAGTACTGCAACTGAAATAGATCAGATCGCCAGCACCACAAACCTTCACCACCGGCGACCTCTCTACGCCAAAATTCGTGCCGCCGCCGTCCGGGTTTGTGCGCGGTAGGGAACGGATAACGCCGGAGTCAGATAACGCGTACGTGTCACCATACCTCGAGCCCTGCCGGAGTTGTTCACCGGCGACCACCGTGACTCAGTGAACTCTCGTCGCACTGTCACACATGCCATGATTTCCTCACTGTGCCTCCTACCAACGTGTTATGCATACGCTTGCGATGTTATCCGTGGCTGCGAGGTGATCGCCGGACCACCACGGCTATAAATAGCCATTGGGTTCACGGCGAGGTGTGATCATCGCAAACACAGTGACTAGATCGAAGTCAAATTCGCACCGCCCCCTCCACCTTCTCCCAAATCGATTGCGCACGGTGAAAGCACAGCTTCTAACGGCCAAGTAGCCTCAATCCCCAACCCCAATTTCAACCAGAGCCGCCGCGACGCCGTTTTCCCCGAATTCGGTCCGCCGCACCGCCAAGAACAGCTCGTCCGTGGCCAGACCACTCTAGTAAAGCTCTGCACCTCTCAAGTGTTGTTCTAGCAGCTATGTAGGCACGTAAAGCTCACCATAGCATCCGTTTGACCAATTCAGGCATGGATAATTGAGAACACGGGATCGACACCGTGGTTTCCGCCGTGCACGTGGACAGGCCGTTCTCGGTGTGTTCGGGTCAAATTGATGTGTGTTCTGAGGCCATCTTAGCTCAGTGAAGCCTCCCCGATGGTTAGTCCGGACAGTTATCGCCGGCCATAGCCGGTACAGACCTTGTCCAGGATGAACGGTGAGCGTGCCGTGACCAGGGAGGTGTTTGGAGAAGAGACAGAAGTCTAGGGACATTTTTACAAAGTGTCAGCAAATGGGTTCAATAGTGTTTGGACTTCTTCGGGTTATTCAAAAACCGTGAGGGCTTTTCCGCAAATCCACCAGCGCGCGCGGGGGCGCATCCCCTGTTCCCTGTGTTGTTGGGCCGCCGGGTTAGAATTGGCCCAATACTATTCACTAGTTTCTCTTTTTCTTTTTATTCCAGAGCTAAAACAGTTATAGAAAATGGTAGAAAAATCCTAAAATTGTGAAACCAATTTTCCTAAACTTCTTATTTTTCCCTAGAATTTAATAAAAATAGTTCTATGATTTTTAGAGGAAATAAGGAATTTTAAAGCATTTAAAGTAATTTAAGGTAATGGTTCTGGATTTTTAAAAGATAAATGGTAACCCCAAAAATGCTCAAACTTTTTATATGAGTTCCTCATATTATTTAGAAGCCTTGGGTAGAATTTGGGTTGATTTGGACCTTGTTTGATCACTAAACCCCAAAACCCCCCCTGCCCTGTGAACTCCTTTACTGACTCCGGAAACCCTAAGTTCTCGGAGTTCCGTGAAGGAAAGTTGTATTCAAGACTTAGATAATAAGTTTATATCATCTTTGCACCCTCATGAGCATTACATGTCATTCATTCTTATGCATATGTGTGGTTATGATTAGAACACGAGGAAGAAGTGGAAGCCACTGAAGAGCAAGTACCACCACCTTTGGAAACTCAGGCTGGGGATTGTTTCTACTTCGATATTTGTGGATCCAAGTCTGACTCACCCATAAACAAAGGCAAGCCCCGGTGCATTTGCCACCTCCTTGTGTTTTAAAAACCTTTTTCACTTGCTTGATGCATTAGGTGATAGGAGTTGATTGCTAAAACGATTCCTGCATTACCTTAATTGAATTTGATTACCTTCCTTGATCACATGTTTTACAAAAGATTTTTGATGCTTAGCATTGCTTTAGAAAAACAAAATGTTTTGTTTTTACAAAAGTTGATGTGGCAAAAGTGGGATGTTTTCGAAAATAAAACTTGATGGTGGATCCATCACGGCCGTGATGGATTCAACATCGAAAAAGATGTACCTCTGCCAGGTACCAAGCTTTTGGGTGGAAATAATTAAGCTGAGACCGGGCGGGTGACTTGCACGAGAAGAGAGTCTCGGTGTAGTGTCTCCGTCTGAGTCGATTAAGGACCTTGTCGATGTATGCCTGCTGACCGAGGACCCTTTAACTGGTCACATGCCTCGTCATGGGTAAGCCTTGCCTCGGGCAGACTAAGGCCAGAATAAGATAACATGAAATGGGCGTGCAGCGGTGGCGAGAGTAGCGTGTACCCTTCGTGGCAAGAGGCTGGACGGTGGTGTATCTGTGCTCTCGGTTTGCGTGAACCTGATCTGGTCTTAAGAAACCCGGTGGCGGGTTGACATATGCAAGGGTTAAGTGCTACATATGTCGTGTGATCGGAGATCCTCAGCTGAGTATAATCGATTCGGATCACCGTACCTCCGCGGTTATGGAGACTTGGTCACCGACTTACACGTAGCAATCCAGTGAAGATGAAGGGTTGATAAGAAATTAACTAGTGCAGGTCAAGTGCTGGAACTAGGGTAGACAGAACTCTAGCTGCAGGTAATTTTACTTAACCTAACAATAAAATTGGATTTTGAGGATCCACTTTAGTAAGCAATTCTGCAAACAGAGTCTTTGATTATTGAAAGGCCTTACCTTGACTCCCATATAACCAGCATACCCTTGAGAGTCTTTTCTTTAGTCGGGTAAGACTTGCTGAGTAATTCCATACTCAGGGTTTATTCCCCCGTTGTTTTTAGGTGAGGAGACAACAAACTTTTGTTGTTTTTATACCAAGGTGGTGAAAAATGAGGACAATCAAGAATGAAGCTGCTGGAGGACCGAGTCCTCCTTAAAAACTTCTATGTAAAGAACTTAATGGGAGGAGTTTTTGCCTCCCAGGTATTGTAATAATACTTTGCAGCACTCGCTTTATACACTGGTCTATAATAAATGACTTACTCTTACTTTTAAATATATGTAAGTTTATGTAATCACTTCCGCATTTCCGCATCTCCGATGAACATATTGTCTATCAGACGGGTGAAACGTTCCTGGAAAGGTAAGAGAAAAGATACTGAACTTGTCAAGTGATTCAGGAACATCTATAGGGTTGTCTGATGTCTGTTGGACAAAGACAACTGTAGGTGGGCCTAATGACTTGGGAGGTTCTGTCACAGCTGGTATCGGAGCGTAGCCCTTCTTGGCAGATATTATGTAGCATCTTCAAAAAGATTTTCTTAAACTTATCTAGAAAATTTCTTCTCTTCTTACCTAAGCATCTCTGAAGAGTTTATTTCAAAGACCAGATAGGAAGAGTGCAATGTATAGAAGGTTGAATCAACTAAGGTTGATTCTGTAATTATCCATGCATCATGCTAAGAATTATACTAATAAATTTTTCCCCCTTAGAAAATGCCGTCGCGTACAAGGAAAACTACGCGAAAGCATACTAGGCCTATCGGTGTACCTCGACACTAACTTGCCCCACGGGAAGAGGATAGTAGTAGCGGAAGCAATGATCCGATTGGAGAGCTTGAAGCTCGAGTGAATCAGCTTCAAACAGAATTGCAACGCAGGACCAATTTATGTGTCGCGGATGGCGACCGAATAAATGAATTAAGAAGTTACATTCGCAGCCTGCAAGATCAACTTGCTGATCGGGATTTGGCGCTTGATTGGGCGGTACAGTCTCGTTCAGTAGCCTGGGCTAAGGAAGCGAAGGCTCGAGCCCGAGTCGAAGAACTTAGCACTGCTATTGACAACTTGTAGGCGTATTGCAATACTTTACATGAGGAAGTTCATGTACTGTATTCGCAATTACACCCAAATGCCCCTGCGGATTCTGTCAGGTCAGAAGCCGGACCCTCGCATGTTGCGGGAGAAGCGCTTGGTGGTGAGTTAGACCTTTTTAGGCCCCCTCCTTCTATGAGGCTGGTCGATGAATGGTCTCCCACACCTGACGACGAAGCTGCCAAGAGCAACTAGAAGCAGGAGTAGTAGTGTAGTGTAGAAATAGAAGTAGTATGCTGTATAATAGGTTGAACTATTGTATAATGGGTAATGTATCCTATTGTATAACATCGAGTCTGTATCATTACTCTTGATAGTAATGTAAAATGGAAGGTTTCTCTGGCATATTATATTTATTTCAAATGTTCTTTGCATCAGATGCCTACCAGGACTCGAGGACAGGGTGCAGCAGGAACTTCTGGGGGGGAGGGAGGTTACCCCAAATCCACCTCCGGTTCCTCCCACATTGGCCGAGGCGATTGCCGCCTTGGTGAACGCAACTGCAGACAATACCCGCTTTCTGAGAGAAATGGTGGGCCAACAATTCCAGCAGCAGGGTGAAAGGGGTTATCAACAGGGCCCCCGTGAAACCACATATTTGGATTTCTCTGAAACCCGTCCACCACTATTTGTCAAGGCTGAGGACCCGTTGGAAGCAGATGAGTGGATACGGGTTATTGAGCAAAAATTTGGTCTTCTGCGCTGTTCAAAGACACAGAAGCCTTTATTCGCAGCGCAACAACTGCGCGGCCCTACCAGCACCTGGTGGGGAAATTTCGTGGCTATTCAACATGCTAATCATCAAGTAACATGGGAAGAATTTAAAGTGGCCTTCCGTGAACACTATATCCCGGAGGGTGTTCTTCATATGAAGCAAGAAGAGTTCATGAAGCTAAAACAAGGAGGAGATACTGTCAATCAGTATCTCAATAAGTTTAATCACCTGTCACAACAATCGTTCAGGTGAACACTGATTTAAAAAAGAAGAATTTCTTTATGAGAGGTCTAAATGATCGATTGCAGAGAAAAATGGCAACCTGCATAGATCTTACGTATGGGAAGGCTGTCAGCACAGCCCTATCTGTTGAAGCAAAATATGCAGGTTCCGGGAAAAACAAGGGATTCGGAGGTGAGAAGTCTAATCAGGGCCAGGCAAAAAGGCAACGGTTTGTGATCCGGCCTTCTAGCCAAAATCGCTCTTTTTCTCGTCCACCCTCATTCCCTTTCAAGCAGCCCATAATTATTCGTCCCAATAATGCCCCCACTACCCCAAGTCAGCCGGGTGCCCCGGGCACTCGATTCCCTGCTTTGCCTAGCTCTTCAACCGGGTGTTTCAATTGTGGCAAGTTTGGGCATTTCATCAAGGATTGCCCATATCCCAAGCAGAATCAATCAAATAATCAGCAAGGATCTGGGAAATCAGCTCAGCCCAAGGGAAACAATGTGGGGAAAAATACAAAGAAGATGGGGTGGATATACTATACTCAAGTGGCCACTACACCGGAAGGTGAACCGGTGATGATGGGTACGTTTCTCATGGCCAGTCACCCTGCAATTATTCTTTTTGATTCTGGTGCTTCGCATACATTTATTAGCAAGAAATTTGTGGAGCAACATCACATTTCATGTCATGAATCAAAAGAAGGGTTTAAAATTCATTCACCTAGGGGACACATTTTTACTAGAGAAGTGGCCTATCAAGTGCCAGTAACAATGGTCGGACGAAACTTTCCTGCTAACATGATTGTTCTGAAAGGCCAGGATATAGATGTAATTTTGGGTATGAATTGGTTAACCCAACATAAGGCAATTCTCAACACTGAGCTGAGAATCGTCAGGTTGAGCTATAATCAAGAAGAGATTCTTTTGTCCATCCCCGTAACCAATCCAGCCAAAGCTTCTGGAAGAATATATGAAGCCATTGTACCGGAGATCAAGGATATTCTGGTAATATGTGAGTTTCCAGATGTATTTCCGGAAGATTTACCTGGACTGCCACCTGAGAGAGATGTAGAATTTGTAATTGAGTTAAAGCCTGGTACGGCTCCCATTTCTCGAAGATCGTACCGTATGCCTCCTAATGAGTTAGCAGAATTGAAGATTCAATTACAAGATCTACTGAATAAAGGATTCATCCGGCCAAGCTCGTCTCCATGGGGTTGCCCCGCCATTTTTTTTAAGAAGAAGGATCAAACCTTACGAATGTGCGTGGATTATCGGCCCCTGAATGAGGTCACCATCAAGAACATGTACCCTCTTCCAAGGATCGACATCTTATTTGATCAACTAACTGGAGCGAGGGTATTCTCCAAAATCGATCTCAGGTCGGGCTATCACCAAATCCGTATTCGGCCCGAGGATATACCGAAGACCGCGTTTACTACGCGGTATGGTTTATTTGAATATTTGGTAATGTCCTTCGGACTAACAAATGCTCCTGCCCATTTCACTTATTTGATGAACTCGGTATTTATGCCCGAGTTGGACAAGTTCGTGGTGGTCTTCATCGATGATATCTTGATATATTCCAAAAATGAAGAGGAGTATGCTCAACATTTGCGGATTGTATTGACGCGCTTGAGGGAACATCAGTTGTATGCCAAGTTCAGGAAGTGCGCGTTCTGGCTGGAGGAAATTCAATTTTTGGGGCATGTGTTATCTGCCAAGGGAATTGCGGTAGATCCTAGCAAAGTCAAGGATATTCTGAAGTGGAAACCCCCAACCACTGTTCACCAAGTCCGGAGTTTTCTTGGACTAGCTGGATATTATCCCAGATTCATACCAGATTTTTCTAAGCTTGTGAAGCCAATCACAAGTTTATTGAAGAATGATATTAAATTCAATTGGTCTTCTAAGTGTAATGAAGCTTTTGAACAATTGAAGACATTATTAACCACTGCTCCGGTATTGGCTCAACCGGACATCACCAAGCCTTTTGATGTATATTGGGATGCATCAGGCAGTGGACTCGGCTGTGTATTAATGCAAGAAGGCTGAGTAATTGCATATGCTTCAAGGCAGTTGCGCCGACATGAGGAGCATTACCCAACTCATGATCTGGAGCTAGCTGCTGTGGTTCATGCCCTGAAAATTTGGCGTCATTATCTGCTGGGAAATATCTGTCACATTTATACAGATCATAAAAGCTTGAAGTATATCTTCACCCAGTTAGAATTGAATATGAGACAAAGGCGATGGCTTGAGCTTATTAAGGACTATAAACTAGAAATTCATTATCACCCAGGCAAAGCCAATGTTGTGGCAGATGCACTGAGCCGTAAGGTTTCCTGCCACTGTCTTATGGTGAAGACCTCTGACAATACCTTATGTCAAGAGATGGAAAAGCTAAACCTAGGGATGGACCAACAAGGAACCTTGAATCAGCTAAAACTTGAGTCAATCATCTTGCAAAGGATAATTGATGCTCAAAGGGATAATGCGGGTATGAAGCACATACGGGAGAAGATAAGGGTTGGAACAGCCAAATGTTTCAAAGAAGACGATCAAGGTGTGATATGGTTCAATAACCGCATAGTGGTGCCGAAGAATGAAGAACTCTGCCAGCAAATCTTAGATGAAGCGCATCTTAGTCGCTATTCTATTCATCCGAGAAGCACTAAGATGTATCATGATCTAAAGCAGCACTACTGGTGGACGAAGATGAAAATTGAAATTGCACGCTATGTGGCTAGGTGTGACACTTGCAGACGTGTCAAAGCCATACACATGAAAACTGCTGGTCCATTACAATCTTTGCCGATCCCAACATGGAAATGGGAAGACATAAGTATGGACTTTATCGTGGGATTGCCCAAGACTGCAAGAGGGAATGATTCTATCTGGGTTATAATTGATCGGCTTACGAAGATTGCTCACTTTCTGCCGGTCAAGACAGATCACCCGGTTACTATCTATGCCCAATTGTACATTGCTCGTATTCTTAGTCTGCATGGTGTTCCGAAGACCATAGTGTCGGATCGTGGACCTCAATTTGTAGCCAAGTTTTGGGAAGCACTTCACAAATCCTTGGGTACTAAGTTTCTCCATAGTTCGGCATATCATCCACAAACCAGGGACAGACTGAGAGGATTAATCAAGTACTCGAAGATATGTTGCGAGCATGTGTTCTGGACTTCTCACCAAAATGGGATGAATGTTTGCCTTTGGTGGAGTTTTCATATAATAATAGCTATCAAGAAAGTATCAAGATGGCACCTTTTGAAGCTTTATATGGGCGACGATGTCGAACTCCGCTAAATTGGTCTGAACCTGGAGAAAGGCATTTCTTTAGGCCTGATATAGTGAAGGAGGCCGAGGAAAAGGTTCAGAAAATTATTCATAATATGAAGAAAGCACAAGCTCGACAGAAGGGTTATGCAGACAAACGGCGAATGCCCTTGTATTTTCATGAAGGGGACTATGTCTACCTGAAAGTTTCACCAATGAAGGGAATATCGCGTTTCGGGGTTAAAGGGAAGCTTGCACCCAGGTACATTGGTCCATTCCCGGTACTTGAGCAATGTGGACCAGTGGAGTATCGACTGCAGCTCCCCGAAATTCTGTCTGCTATCCATAATGTGTTCCATGTGTCGCAATTGAAGAAGTGTCTTCGGGTTCCCGATCGAACCATTGAAGTAATAGATGTTGTCCTTGAACCGGACTTGACATACTCTGAGCACCCTATTTGAGTCTTGGATCAAAATGACAGGGTTATCCGGACAAAAACTCTCAAGTTCTATAGGATACAGTGGAACCAACATTCTGAAGAAGAGGCTACATGGGAAACTCAAGACTTTTTAGATAAGAATTTCCCAGGCTTTCTAGCCTCATGTAATTTGTAAAGTGTGTATAATTACTGTAATAAAGGAGTGAACCCCCACACCACCCCTGCCTTGTACCAGAAATAAGGAAATGAAAATGTGACACATTTCCTTTTCCATTACTCACCCTAGGACTTTTAATCTCGGGACGAGATTCTTTTATGGGGGGAAGGATGTAACACCCCTGGTGTTACTGTAACTAAAACTTGAGCATGGCATCATAAACATTGGCATTGCATATGTTTGACACACCTAGAGTGCATTCACTAGGTAAAAATTTCAAACAAGTGTATTGTTTTTAGTGTTTTGCAAATAGGACCCTGTATAGGGAACCTGACCCTAAATAAGGCTCAAAGGGGCAAAACATAACCCAAATGAAGAAAACCTAAAAGCTTTAAGGGAAGGGTCACAAAATGATCCTAAGACTTAAGTGGAATTACGCTTAGACCCCTGGGATACCAGAAACCCTAATTGGAACCCTGGAAAACCCTAAAACCAAACCCTAGGGACCTATGTGCAAAATTAGTCCACTTTTGGACTAAAGTGCAAAAACCAAGTCAAATAAATATCTTAAGTCATTTGGGTCACTCATATGTGAATGTACAAGCCAAACCCTAAGTTTTGGGCTTATATGCAAAAAGCCACACTTTTTCTCAAATGATTAAGTCTGATTTTCAGTGATATTGGCTCAACTTTGGAGCTCTACATCTTCCAAATTATTGAGAATTTGCCTTAGGTCACCACATCAACTATGTAGATCTATCTTAGGTGAAAAACTTTGCTTAAGGGAGTAAGCATGATTGTTGTGAAGAATTTGGAGAAAAGTGCACTCAAAGTTGAACTTTCATGCTGTCTGAAGTATGAAATTCAGACTAATAGTGGTACTGAGTCAACTTTGAACTGGAAATCGACCTTGATCTAATAAGAATTTGGCTATGGTTGCTATAGCAAAATTGTTGTTGGATCATCAGACAACAACTTTGTTACTGGCCGATCCACTGGTTGCCATTGAAAATTGGAAGAAAATTAGCGCCAAACTTGCTCGGTCAGTCCAACTGAATGAGGAAGTCCCATGGTACAGTACTGCAACTGAAATAGATCAGATCGCCAGCACCACAAACCTTCACCGCCGGCGACCTCTCTGCACCAAAATTCGTGCCGCCGCCATCCGGGTTCGTGCGCGGTAGGGAACGGATAACGCCGGAGTCAGATAACGCGTACGTGTCACCATACCCCGAGCCCTGCTGGAGTTGTTCACCGGCGACCACCGTGACTCAGTGAGCTCTCGCCGCGCTGTCATGCGTGCCGTGATTTCCTCACTGTGCCTCCTACCAACATGTTATGCATACGCTTGCGATGTTATCCGTGGCCGCGAGGTGATCGCCGGACCACCACGGCTATAAATAGCCATTGGGTTCACGGCGAGGTGTGATCATCGCAAACACAGTGACTAGATCGAAGTCAAATTCGCAACGCCCCCTCCACCTTCTCCCAAATCGATTGCGCATGGTGAAAGCACAGCTTCTTACGGCCAAGTAGCCTCAATCCCCAACCCCAATTTCAACCAGAGCCGCCGCGATGACGTTTTCCCCCAATTCGGTCCGCCGCACTGCCAAGAACAGCTCGTCCGTGGCCAGACCACTCTGGTAAAGCTCTGCACCTCTCAAGTGTTGTTCTAGCAGCTATGTAGGCACGTAAAGCTCCCTGTAGCATCCGTTTGACCAATTCGGGCATGGATAATTGAGAACACGGGATCGACACCGCGGTTTCCGCCGTGCACGTGGACAGGCCGTTCTCGGTGTGTTCGGGTCAAATTGATGTGTGTTCCGAGGCCATCTTGGGTCAGTGAAGCCTCCCCGATGGTTAGTCCGGGCAGTTATCGCCAGCCATAGCCAGTACAGACCTCGTCCTGGATGAACGGCGAGCGTGCCGTGACCAGGGAGGTGTTTGGAGAAGAGACAGAAGTCTAGGGACATTTTTACAAAGTGTCAGTGACTGGGTTCAATAGTGTTTGGACTTCTTCGGGTTATTCAAAAACCGTGAGGGCTTTTCCGCAAATCCACCAGCACGCGCGCGGGGGAGCATCTCCTGTTCCCTGTGTTGTTGGGCCGCCGGGTTAGAATTGGCCCAATACTATTCACCAGTTTCTCTTTTTCTTTTTATTCCAGAGCTAAAACAATTATAGAAAATGGTAGAAAAATCCTAAAATTGTGAAACCAATTTTTCTAAACTTCTTATTTTCCCTAGAATTTAATAAAAATAGTTCTATGATTTTTAGAGGAAATAAGGAATTTTAAAGCATTTAAAGTAATTTAAGGTAATGGTTCTGGATTTTTAAAAGATAAATGGTAACCCCAAAAATGCTCAAACTTTTTATATGAGTTCCTCATATTATTTAGAAGCCTTGGGTAGAATTTGGGTTGATTTGGACCTTGTTTGATCACTAAACCCCAAAACCCCCCTGCCCTGTGAACTCCTTTACTGACTCCGGAAACCCTAAGTCCTCGGAGTTCCGTGAAGGAAATTTGTATTCAAGACTTAGATAATAAGTTTATATCATCTTTGCACCCTCATGAGCATTACATGGCATTCATTCTTATGCATATATGTGGTTATGATTAGAACACGAGGAAGAAGTGGAAGCCACTGAAGAGCAAGTACCACCACCTTTGGAAACTCAGGCTAGGGATTGTTTCTACTTCGATATTTGTGGATCCGAGCCTGACTCACCCATAAACAAAGGCAAACCCCGGTGCATTTGCCACCTCCTTGTGTTTTAAAAACCTTTTTCACTTGCTTGATGCATTAGGTGATAGGAGTTGATTGCTAAAACGATTCCTGCATTACCTTCCTTGAATTTGATTACCTTCCTTGATCACCTGTTTTACAAAAGATTTTTGATGCTTAGCATTTCTTTAGAAAAACAAAATGTTTTGTTTTTACAAAAGTTGATGTGGCAAAAGTGGGATGTTTTTGAAAATAAAACTTGATGGTGGATCCATCATGGCCGTGATGGATTCAACATCGAAAAAGATGTACCTCTGCCAGGTACCAAGCTTTTGGGTGAAAATAATTAAGCTGAGACCGGGCGGGTGACTTGCACGAGAAGCGAGTCTCGGTGTAGTGTCTCCGTCTGAGTCGATTAAGGACCTTGTCGAAGTAGGCCTGCTGACCGAGGACCCTTTAACTGGTCACATGCCTCGTCATGGGTAAGCCTTGCCTCGGGCAGACTAAGGCCAGAATAAGATAACATGAAATGGGCGTGGAGCGGTTGCGAGAGTAGCGTGTACCCTCCGTGGCAAGAGGCTGGACGGTGGTGTATCTGTGCTCTCGGTTTGTGTGAACCTGATCTGGTCTTAAGAAACCCGGTGGCGGGTTGACATATGCAAGGGTTAAGTGCTACATATGTCGTGTGATCGGAGATCCTCAGCTGAGTATAATCGATTCAGATCGCCGTACCTCCGCGGTTATGGAGACTTGGCCATTGACTTACACGTAGCAATCCAGTGAAGATGAAGGGTTGATAAGAAATTGGCTAGTGCAGGTCAAGTGCTGGAACTAGGGTAGACCGAACTCTAGCTGCAGGTAATTTTACTTAACCTGACAATAAAATTGGATTTTAAGGATCCACTTTAGTAAGCAATTCTACAAACAGAGTCTTTGATTATTGAAAGGCCTTACCTTGACTCCCATATAACCAGCATACCCTTGAGAGTCTTTTCTTTAGTCGGGTAAGACTTGCTGAGTAATTCCATACTCAGGGTTTATTCCCCCGTTGTTTTTAGGTGAGGAGACAACAAACTTTTATTGTTTTTGTACCAAGGTGGTGAAAAATGAGGACAATCAAGAATGAAGCTGCTGGAGGACCGAGTCCTCCTTAAAAACTTCTATGTAAAGAACTTAATGGGAGGAGTTTTTGCCTCCCAGGTATTGTAATAATACTTTTTCAGCACTCGCTTTATACACTGGTCTGTAATAAATGACTTACTCTTACTTTTTAAATAAATGTAAGTTTATGTAATCACTTCCGCATTTCCGCATCTCCGATGAACATATTGTCTGTTAGACGGGTGAAACGTTCCTGGAAAGGTAAGAGAAAAGATACCGAACTTGTCAAGTGATTCAGGAACATCTACAGGGTTGTCTGATGTCTGTTGGACAAAGACAACTGTAGGTGGGCCTAATGACTTGGGAGGTTCCGTCACACTAGGGACTAGTCTGTAAGGAAAACTTAAAACACCCGCCAGGGACCCTGTTGCAAAATAGTTTTCCATTTAATCATTTATGTTTAATCTTTTTAATGAACATAGAACTTAGAAAATTCATAACTTGATGAATACTTACCCAAAAATTGTCAAACCAATTTTGCTAAATTCTAAATATTATGAACTACCAAGTAAAAATACTGAACCCTATGCTTTCTGTTCTAATTTTTAGAGTTAAAAATTAAATACAGAAACTGGCCAAACCTTGTTTAATTTAGGAAAATTAGTTATATTCTTGTGCTGAATCTAAGAAAATTTGTAGATGTTCAAACCCACTTAAACGCTGTTTAAAAATAGTAAGAACCCCAGTATTGAAAAATTAATGTAAATATCCATTAAAAGCCATTTCTGCCCAAACCCTAAGAAAATCAGAAAGGCCTTAGAAATTAATGACCAGTAGATGAAATTATTTTTCCTAGTTTGCTTAAGTAACAAAGAACCTAGGAAAAATAAAGGAATCTCTAGTCTAGATCAGATTCAAAAAGAAATGTTTTATTTAGCATTATTCCAAATAGAAATCAATTATTAAAACTATAAAACTAGACCCAAAATTGATAATAAAAATCCAGTGGACTTGTGACCACCAAAACCCCACTGCAAAAATAATAAACACCCCAGCCTATCATTTTAAGTAGGGTAAATAAATAGAACATGATAATGAGCTATAGTTCAATTAAATTATGAGAACCCCACAATAATGCAATAATGGGTAAAAGAAAATTTTGCTAGACCAATAATGAGATAGGCCACCAGAGAAAAATACAAACTCATTGGAAAGATGCAAAATAATACCTATTGTCAATATTTTGTAAGAAGGGCCATTAAATCCAAATAATGCACACCACCCCTTCCCTTAAGCAAAAAGATGCCAAACTTTAGAATGATTGCTCTTGCGCAAAGAAGAAGCTAGGAAAAATCAGAAATCTGTTGTTTGATATTTTTCAAATATAGTGGTAGTAGAAAGCACCCCTTTGGCTAGAAACTTTAGAAAATCCTAGTAAAATAACTAATAAGTATTAATGGCTAGAAATTTGTACCAAGTCATGTTATAGCCTCTAAATGCCAGCAAAAAATAAGTCTTAAAGAATTACCTACTATTAAATCATAGTTGTAGTTCAAATCACCCCTTCTGCCCTAAAATTTGGTAATTTTGTCCAGAGACAAATATTCACTTTTTGAACCCCAAATTTTGAGACAGAGAATTAAACACCAGTAACAAGCGACTGTAATTTTTGCAGAAATTTTGGAAATTTATTAAGGTGACTTGTAGTTCAAACCCACTCCAAAAACTTAAGGAGAATAAAGAAAAAGAAAAGAGAAATAAACCTCACTCCAATAAGTCCAACTTGAGTTCTTGACAATTCTCACTAAAGACCTTAAAAAGAATTCAGTGGAACCCCAAGAATAAACCCACCACTTAATTTACCAAGCATACCACCAAAAATCTCATATAAGCAAGATTTAGCTCTATCTAACTCAAGTATATCATACACCATCAAAAGTTTAAATTACTAATTCACATATCATATCATGCATATATCTTACGCATTGCATTCATTAGATTGTAATCTAGCTGACGGAGAGTACGTGCTCATCCCCGAGCAAGGATCTGTCCAAGAGGAAGACTAGGAGCAAGCTCCCGAGGCTCCTATCGAGGATCTCCCCGCAGCCCCAGCTATTGAAGGCAAGCCCCAGTTTTATGCATAACCGTTTATATATGCAATTTTACTACACTTAATGTTTGTAGGTTTGTAATGTGCACTTAAGTGTAGGAGTTGCTTGAAACCTCTATGTCACACCCGGGCATTAAGGGACAAAGCCGAGTGCGACAGAAGTGGTATCAGAGGAAATGTTGACTGTAGGACGAAACCTGGATAGAAATGGACAACCCTTACCTACTTACCTTGCTCTGATCCATTCCATATTTACCTTATCTTGATCCTGTCTCACCTTTTGCTATTCTACTCTGATTACTCTTACCTATTCAACTCTGAGATAAGATGGATTTCGTACCTTGGAATCCTACATTTATGAACTTTTAAGAGATAGGAGACCTAAGACAAAATTTAAAAAAAAATTATTTTCTCTATTAAAAAAATGTTGGTTGATTGTTCTGATGATCAATGCCTGATTTGCTTCTTTGATTGATTGAAATAGTAAAGACGGGCATCTTAGCATGTACCATCATAAGGTAATGAATTAGCTTTAGTGGAGAACGCACTAATCTACTTAGCTAATAAATCCCCCGCAGTAACATTTCTCGTAATTACTCGCCTTGTCTACAATTCTTCCTTTCTTACCCTGTGTTTCTAATCCAGATTAGAACTTACCCCTTCGCTGAGCAGATTTTGTAAAAGAGACCCCGACTTTTTAAGAAATCAACCCGCCGTCCTCTGGTGGTGTTCACTGAGTCTTAAGAACTTTTATGAGTTAGACCCTATTGTTCTCTGTTTTTGTGCGCGAGATCCAGGGTGCAGTGAAAATAAATAATTAATTATAGAAAATGATTTCTAGTATATAAATAATTCCAGAAACTCATTTTATTCATAGAAAATTCATATGTGGTCCAAATTAACCCCTTCTAGTTCCTATAATTTTGTATTAATTATGTTTATCCCTTGGTAACACTGTTTTAACATGAAAGCCATATTAAAATTAATATCCTATTTAATCTGTTATCCAACACTTAAAACTTCATAAATTCATAACTCCTTCATTTTAATTCCGATTTGATCTGTTCAAGTTGTGTTAGTCTCGTAGCAACGCGTAGATCATTATTATGCAGTGTATTCTTATGTTTGGTGTGATGTTAATTTTATCTATACCATGTTTGTTTGTATTGCTACGACTAGCGCGAGGACACGTGTCATCTGAAAAGCAAATTGGTACCTGGAATCTCAAGTACCAGGCAAGTTGTGCCCTTGATTCACTTTTGTTACCCAATAATGTTCTTTATAATCATTTACCATGCATAGGTTTAATTTTGATGGGACACAATAGGTCACCCTAGATTGTTTATCTCATTACCTTGTTTGCCCCTGAATCACATGGGTAGTTTTTGCTATTGCTTTATATGGTTTTGGGATAATCATTTATTATATCCATGTTCCAATTATTATGTTATTTTATTTATGTTCATGTCAAGATCATCTTTAATGTTAATTGGAACATGGAGCTTAACTTGAGAAACACGTGCGACCACAAGGGAGGAATGGGACCCCTTGGCTGACTAATTAGGAAAGCTAGTGGAAGACTACCTTACCCGAAAGGGGCAAGGGCAGTAAGGGAGTTGCATGCAAGGAGGTTCTCGGGTTGATTCTTGCAAGTGCTCTTCCCATAAACTGTAGCGGGTTTTTGGAAGCTAGTGGAACTTTGTAAAGGCCTCGTAGTGGATCCCTAGCCATTTACCTCGGTAGTGTCTAAGGGCCTAGCTAACCCTGGCGACATGGGAAACACGACTTGTGGGTAAAGGGTACAACCTCTGCAGAGTGTAAAACTAGTATACTAGCCGAGCTCACGGTCATGAGCGGCTCAGGACTCTCTGATGATTAAATTATGGAACCTAAACTCAATTTGTCATTTGCATATGCATGGGATTATTTATTAATTTTGTTCTATTACTTTTTTTAAGGTTTGATATTTACTTACATGTAGTAACTGCTAATAAAATTTTGACCAACTACTTAAAAGCAATGCTCAGCTTTAACCCCTATTGTTGACAAGCCTTACACTTCATGAACTCCCCAACTTTGGTGAGTTCATGTCACATTATTCCCCACAACTTGTTGAGCGATGAACATGTGTGAGCTCACCCTTGCTGTCTCACACCCCCCACAGGTCAAGAGTAGGTACCATTGGATGGCGCATGGTCGAAGTTGCGCTGTGTTCGAGAGCGGTCTAGGTCGTCGTCTCCCAGTTGACTTTCTGCGCCGAGGATGGATTTTAGATCCTGTTATATTTATCTTTTACTTTTGTAAGTCTTCCGCTATGTAATAAATACTCTGATTATTGTGACATTTATCTCCATACACTCTGTTATTATATATGTTGTCTTCTTGGCGCATGTATGAGATGCACCCGGCTTTGTCCCTTAAAGCCCGGGTGTGACACTCTAGATGCATGAACTTAGGATTCCTTTTTGAGATGAATACTAGTATGCTAGGTCGAGTAGCTGCTTGCTAATCAGGATCTCGGTAGAAGTCGAGTGATTTTTCTAGCACTCGTGTGAGGTCAGGAATTGATTGTATTCATCTTGATAACGGGATCTATGTTAGTCTATGGACTTGGATCCAGGGAGGATGTCTTGTCCATGAGACGGGAAAAAGGAATTAAGGATCAATGTGTGGATGTTGGAACTTGCTCTCTGTTGCAAGGGGATCCAACGGGAGGTGTAGTGACGTAAACAGGGTTCTCGCACAAGATGGCAATGGCTCTCTTAATCTGGCCTCTCTAGGGCACTGTGCGGGGGTATTTATAGGTATCTGAGTGCCCAGCGTATTGTGTTAAGGACGCATGTGCCCTCAGACACCTAGGTTATCCCCAGAATATTCACATAAAGCGGGGTTACAGACTGTAATTACAGAGATGCCTTTACAAATTAGGCCCGTAACACGCAGTGGCCACGCAGGGCCTGTTACAATGGGCCAGATCACACGTGGGCCTCTATGATGGACGAGGCCACACGGTGGGATGACCTCGTCATAGGTCTTCGTCCGATGTCGTTTGGGGTGAAGGGTGTCCCTGCCCGATGTCTTGTCTCCGCTGGACCAACGACCACGGCGAAGGCCTCGAGCGAAGGGTAGCGTCTTCGCCTTCGCCCCAACATTTGCCCTCCGAGGGACCAGTTCGACTAAATCATCTAGTGCCGAAGACGTCGCTAGATGGCGGAGACGCTGCCCTCGCTCGAAGTGGTTCCGCGGGGTTTTTGACATGACCGTTGATTGACACCGTACTGTTGGACTGCGGGTTTCCCGAAGCGCCGCACTCTATGTATAAAAGGGGGCGGGGGCGGCGCGTTTTGGACTTCATCTTTCCGCGCTCCATGAAAACCCTAGCCGCCTTTTCCACCATCTCGCTGCTCGTCTGCCCTCCTTGCTCTTGTTCGCCGGAGATCTGGCTCGAGTGAAGCAGACCGCCCGCCGCCGCCGACGGTACATAGCGATGCCGACCTCTTCTTCTGTTGCCGCTACGCCGCCGGCTGACGCGTCGTCTGAGGAAACGTTGAGTACTGCGGCGGTGGAGGAGTTGCGTGTTGGCGATACGGTGGGTTTTGGTGTGTCGCGGATGTCGTCGGTCCGCGTGCAAGATATGCAGCGGCTGGGTTACTTTGGCGGCGGAGTCGCTCATGTCCCGGTGACGGAGGAAGTCCTCGAGCCGGAGGGTGAGTTGGTTGTATTCGAGGCATTCTTCGCCGCTGGTCTCCGCCTGCCTGCGCATCGATTTGTTGGAGAAGTCCTGCACAGATTTAACGTTCAAATCCATCAGCTGACTCCAAATGCCGTGGTGGCTCTGTCGAAGTATGTCTGGGCGACGACTTCGTACGGCGGACAGCCATCAGTCGAAGTCTTCGCAAAGTACTATTGCCTGCACTGGCAGAAGGGGATGATTGGAGATGAAGTGGCCCAGTTTGGGTCCTGTACATTTACGCCGAAGACCGGCAAGACCACCATGGAGGTAGTTGAGTTGGTTCCTTGCGCCCGCAACAAGTGGGGCAATTGGCATGAGTTTTGGTTCTACGTCGCGGAGGGTGCAGCCGAAGACCATCCGGGGCTCCCCTTGTCCGAGATGTGCTCGCATTTTTACTCATCATACCCGCCTTTTGAAGTGGCGGAGGAGGATGCGGACGAAGGGGCCCTTCGGTGTGCCGCCGGCCTGAGCAGCGGGTGCGATTTGGTTGAGGAGTTTGTGGCGTACGGGGTATGGCCTTTGGCGCATGGCTGGGCGTTGGGCAAAGTGTGCCCTCGCCAGATGCCTTCCCATGGCAAGAAGCTGGTGCGAAGTCCTGCCTTCGCGCTGGATCTGCATAGCCGCGATCCGGCCGCCTTTGTGCGTGAGGCGGAGGATGGGGCGGTGCGGATCGTTGGTCGGTACGTGCCGAGGACAGAGGGCCAGCGTAGCTAGGATATTCGCGGGTCGAATGACCGCTTGAATAGGGTTTTTGAGTTGAATCGTCTGCCATATGGCGATTATCCCGGCCAAGACGATGCGGATCGTCGCGGGAAGAAAACGGTGGTAGAGTCTGGAGACGACCCCGCGCCGACGGCCGCCCCGTCCTCTAAGAGGAGGAAACTAGGTACTGCTATGGGAAGACTTGGGGCTTCCGATGGTTTTGCTAGAGAATTGATGAGGACATGCGCGGCCCCGGGGGGAAGGATGTCTTCGCCCGAGCTCCGGGAGTCTTCAGCGCGGATGCTGAGGGTTACCGGGGGTTGGTGGCCAAAGAAAGTTCCTATCCCCTGCACGGCCGGCGAAGACTTTTTTACATCTCGCATGGTTCGTGAATGGAAAGTGTTTCCTTACGGGCGGAATATTGCTGCTGTTGTGTCGGTAGTGATGGACAAGGATCGCTAGGGAGCCGCACAGAAGCGCCAGGCGGTCATCAGGCTTCATGAAGCCAGGCCGAAGAGGCAGCGGGGGGCTGCGAAGGCTACTGCCCCCGGCAGAGGCAAGCCACCTCTGGCGGCGAAGTCGGCCGTCCCTGCATCCAGCGGGTCGCCGGAGGCTGCGGCTGCCGCCGGTGGTTCCAAGTCTACGAAGGCAGCACCGGCGTCCAGCAGGGTGCCGGAGGCCGCGAAGGCGGCCCGAGAGTTGCCGCCGCCGGGCAAGCACGACGTCGACTTTGCCACCGACATTAGTGTGGACGATTATCTTGTTGGTAAGTCGTTGGCTCGATTTTTTTTAAAAAAAAATTGTTGATACGTCACAGGGTCGGACGAGGGCCAACTTGTTGTTGTTCCGCCTGCCGCGGCGACCACGGCGGCTGCCGTGGTGCCAAGGGCGAAGGGCGGTGCTCTTAGTGCTGGCGGCGAGATGCCGGCACTCACTGCTGTCAGGGACGAGGCGGGTGCTGTATCCTGCCGGCTGAAGGAGATGAAGGAGGCACTGAGTCAGGTACGTTGAGCTAGACTTCGGTTTTTTTTGTTTTTTTTGGCTTCGTCGGGGCTGTGGTCTTATGTGTGTCTTGCAGGCGGCTGACTTCACAGACCGCGCGGCGTCGGGGGCCCTGACGACAGTCATGTCTGTCGAAGTCGAGAGACTTCGGACGCAACATGCTGACGCCGTCCGGGAGAAGTCGGCCGCCGACAGTAAGTGCCGCAAGCTGGCGAACAAGGTGGCCGCGCTAGAGGGGGAGAAGACTGACCTCCGGCGCCAACTGGCGGAGGAGAGGAAGGAGGCTAATGAGGCCCTCGCCAAGGCGCAGGCTGCGCAGGCGGAGGCTAATTTGGCGCGGGTGGAGGGCAGTCTTGCCAGGGAGCGCGCCGAGCAGCTGGAGGAGCATCTCAGCGTGCTGCAGAGCCACGTGGAGAGGGTCGAGGCCGCTTCGCGCATGGAGGCTGAGCGGACATGCAAACAGCTTATGGATTCATACCATGAGCTGGGCGCGTGGACCGCTAACTTCGAAGTGCCGGACCGAGAGCCCGGACTTCGCTGCCTGCAGTGGGTATGGGAGGAGTTGCAGGTGCTCCCCACCATCGTGGAGGGGTTTATGTCTTATGCCTCCTTGGTCACCTGCGAGGGGGCGATGAACGCGCTCTCTCGCGAAGGGTGCCGGCACTATGAGGTCTTCGACCAAGATGATGAAGATTTCGAGCGTGATATCCACAAGGTTGTGGACCCTATAGTGAAGGAATCCGCCGGAGCCCTCTACGACCGGATGTGGGGCCCCTACGGTCGAGAGGTGGTCAGGGAGCGGGCCGAGACGGCAAGGGGTCAGGTAATGTTTGGCTTTTGTTTGGTGTTTGTTGAATGTGGGCTATGCATGGGTTTGCTGAATTTGTGTGCTGTGTCTCAGGCGGCACGTGGCGAGAGGGTGGATGACTTCGGGGCTTTGAACAGCGTGCTGCCTGACCCGGACCCGAACCCGATGGAGGCTGTGCCCGAGGCCGCCCTGCAGCCGCCTCTGGAAACCGCCGAAGGCGCTCCTGATACCCCACAGCCACTGCAGCCGGCAGAGGCCCGTCGCCAACTGCCGCGCCGAGGGCTGAGGATCCTGTGGAGGTGGCGGCGGAGTCGACAGCGGAGGAGCCTGCGACGGCTGGGTCTTCGCAGGTGGCATAGTGGGTGTGGGTAGTTAGGGAATTTTGGATATGTTGCTGAATCTTGGTTGTTGCGTTGGTTCAAGATTTTGGGCCTGCGCACACAACCGCTACTACTAATTTTTTGGCGGCTTCGACCGTGGATGATGGTAATAAATCGGATGGGTCTGCATCTAAGTTTTCTGATTTTGGTGACTCTGGGAGCTCGGTTGAGTGGACTGAGGAGTCGTCGGATGAGGACTTGGACTACTTTGCGTCCATGGATGTGGCAGCGGCGGAGGCTTTGCCGCACGCTGCGGATGCTGAAGTTGTGCCTGGTTTGAGTACTGGGCGTAGGCGGCGAAGGGCGGTTGCGAAGCGTAGAGTGAGTGGGGCGGATGGCGGTCGGCTTCGTGTGAGTAGGGCTGGCCGGTAGGAACTGTTATTCTTGCTGGCCGCCGTGAGTGCAGGTGAGGGGGAATTGCAAAGTCTTTTTGCGGGTGAGGAGCTTAGGATGATGTTGTTTAACTATAGGGAGATGGGAATTATTCCGAAGGTTGAGCCGATGTAGAGTGTGATGCCCTCGCTTGTACATGTGTAATGGCTTGTATGATGAAGTTGTGTGCCTTCGCACTTTCGGCTGTGCTCGCGAAGGCGTTACGTACTTGGTCAGGTGTATTTGGTGTGCTGGACTTGTGTGCGTGTAGTCGGTCTTAGCGTGGACTGTTTGGTGTAGTCGTTTTCGCTTTTGTTACGCTTCGTCCGGCTACGCCTTTGGGCAGCTGTTGCACGGATAGTCTTCGCGGAGGACTTCGATTTTTTGCACTTGTTGCACTAGTCCGGCTGCACCCGTAGGCAAGTTCTGCACGGATAGTCTCCGCGGTAGACTTTGGTTTTTCGCACTTGTTGTGCTAGTCCGGCTGCACCCTTAGGCGACTTCTGCACGGATAGTCTTCGCGGAGGACTTCGATTTTTCGCACTTGTTGTGCTAGTCCGGCTGCACCCTTAGGCGACTTCTGCACGGATAGTCTCCGCGGTAGACTTCGGTTTTTCGCACTTGTTGTGCTAGTCCGGCTGCACCCTTAGGCGACTTCTGCACGGATAGTCTTCGCGGAGGACTTCGATTTTTCGCACTTGTTGTGCTAGTCCGGCTGCACCCTTAGGCGACTTCTGCACGGATAGTCTCCGCGGTAGACTTCGGTTTTTCGCACTTGTTGTGCTAGTCCGGCTGCGCCCTTAGGCGACTTCTGCACGGATAGTCTTCGCGGAGGACTTCGATTTTTCGCACTTGTTGTGCTAGTCCGGCTGCACCCTTAGGCGACTTCTGCACAGATAGTATCCGCGGTGGAGTTCGATTTTTCGCACTTGTTGTGCTAGTCCGGCTGCACCCTTAGGCGACTTCTGCACGGATAGTCTCCGCGGTAGACTTCAGTTTTTCGCACTTGTTGTGCTAGTCCGGCTGCACTCTTAGGCGACTTCTGCACGGATAGTCTCCGCGGTAGACTTCGGTTTTTCGCACTTGTTGTGCTAGTCCGGCTGCGCCCTTAGGCGACTTCTGCACGGATAGTCTTCGCGGAGGACTTCGATTTTTCGCACTTGTTGTGCTAGTCCGGCTGCACCCTTAGGCGACTTCTGCACGGATAGTCTCCGCGGTGGACTTCGATTTTTCGCACTTGTTGTGCTAGTCCGGCTGCACTCTTAGGCGACTTCTGCACAGATAGTCTTCGCGGTAGACTTCGGTTTTTCGCACTTGTTGTGCTAGTCCGGCTGCACCCTTAGGCGACTTCTGCACGGATAGTCTCCACGGTAGACTTCGGTTTTTCGCACTTGTTGTGCTAGTCCGGCTGCACCCTTAGGCGACTTCTGCGTGGAGTTGTCGCACGCGAGGGTGGCTAGCACTGAGCCTCGCGGTGACTTTGTATTGGTCGAATTTCGAAGACCGTCGTCGCGGTCTTTTTTCGACGCATGTTTTTGCGGGGGATTTTTCACTTGTATATTACATGGCTCCGCCTCGTTAAAAACCTCACCCCCGGGAGGAAAAGAGTGCGGGCCAGAATAAAATTGTTTTTGCGAATTGCAAGGGCGAATCAGCCCTGATGAGTCAAACAAAAAATTTGCGGAGATTGTCGATGTTCTAGGAGTGCTCCAGGTCTTCGCCGTTTGGCGTTGCGAGCCTGTAAGCACTCGGGGAAGCTTTCGTCTTGACAATGAAGGGGCCCTCCCACTTGGGCTCCAGCTTGCCCTGGACGCTGTCCGGGCTGTTCGGACGAGTACGAGGTCCCCTTCGCTGAATTCCCTCGGGATGACTTCATGGTCGCGCCATGCTTTTGTCTGGGCTTGGTATTTATTTAAAGCCTGTAGGGCGAAGACTCGGTCTCCATCGATGAGATCCTTCGAAGTGGGCTCGTCCACGTTGGGGACGGCTGACGGAACTATTCGCGGGGACCCATGTTTTATTTCTTGTGGGGTCATAGCCTCCGATCCATATAGAAGGCGGAAAGGAGTGTACCCGGTCGCCCTGCACTCGGTCGTGTTTAGCGCCCAGACCGCCTCGGGTAACAAATCGGCCCACCTGCCTTTTTTTCGTCTAGGAGCATCTTTTTGACAGCTGTGAATATTTTTCCGTTGGCGCGTTCCACAACTCCGTTGGACTGCGGGTGATAGACTGAGGCGAAGGCAAGCTTGGTGCCGATGGAGAAGCAAAAATCCTTGAAGTCTTGGCTGTCAAACTGCTTGCCGTTGTCAACTGTTAGTTCGGACGGTACTCCAAAGTGGCAAACAATGTTTTGCCAAAAGAATTTTTGGGCAGACTTTGATGTTATTGTGGAAACAGCTCTTGCCTCGATCCATTTGGTGAAGTATTCGACAGCGACGAAGGCGAACTTAAGGTTCCCCTGAGCCGTGGGCAGGGGCCCGACGATGTCCAGGCCCCAGCGCTGCAGAGGCCATGTGTGGGCGATCAGCTTTGTAAATTGCGAGGGGCTGCCTGATCGAGGAGAAAACTTCTGGCAGGCCTCGCAGGAGCTTGCGACCCGATTTGCGGCGCAGATCATTGCGGGCCAGTAGAAACCTTGGCGGATCACCTTAGCAGCTAGGGCCCTTGGCCCTGCGTGAGAGCCGCAGGTACCACTGTGGACTTCGCGTAGGATCTGGACACCTTTGGTTTCGGTGACGCATTTAAGCATTGGCTGGCTGACCCCCTTCTTGTAGAGTTGGCCCTCGATCAGGGCGAAGTCCCGGCTTCGATGTTTGAGGCGCTTGGCCTCGTTGATGTCGGTTGGGTGATAGTACCCCTGTAGGAATAGAGTTATTGGTGCCCGCCAGTCTTGGTGTCATTAGTTATTTGGACCCCTGTAAGATTGACTATGCGGTGGCTCTCGCTGTCATTAGTTATTTGGAGCCCTTCGGGGCTCTGGACGGCTGGCGTGCCGATGACATGGAAGAACACGTAAGAGGGCAGGGACTCGCCTCTGGCGGCAGCCTTGGCCAATGCATCGGCCTCTTCATTCTTGGCCCGGTCCACATGCTGCAAGGTGAATCCCTTGTATTGTCTCTCGAGACTTCGGATGGCCGCGAGGTACTGCATAAGTGTGGGGTCCTTTGCTGCATAGTCTTTCTCGACTTGGCCGGCAACTACCTTGGAGTCCGTTCTGATGATGCAGGTGGTGACGCCAAGGGCCCTCAGCTTGCGGAGGCCGAGGATGACTGCTTCGTATTCTGCTATGTTATTTGTGCATCTGTCAGATTCCAGAGCGAAGCTGAGGCGTGCTACATATCTATGCTTGACCCCGGCTGGTGAGGTGATGACTGCAGCGGCGCCTGCCCCCGCTTGGCACCATGCGCCGTCGCAGTGGATCGTCCAAACCTTCTCTGCGGACGGGTCCGGCTGTGGTATTGGCCCAGTCCAGTCGACGACGAAGTCTGCCAGGACTTGTGACTTGATGGCTGTCCTGGGCTCGAAATTGATGTGGTAGCAGGAGAGTTCGGCCGCCCACTTGGCAATCCTCACCGATGCTTCCGGGTTTCTAAACAATTTGCCGAGTCCCCTGTCGGAGGTGACTCAGACCTTGAATGCTTCAAAATAATGGCGCAATTTGCGTGAAGACATAACAACTGCGTAGGCAATCTTCTCCAGTTCTGTCATGTTACATTTGGACGGTGTCAGCGCTTCGGAAACGTAATAAACTGGGCACTGCCTGATCACGCCCTCCACTGTCTGCTCCTGCACTAGTGCCGCGCTGACCGCATGCGGCGAAGCCGCAACATAGAGCAACAGGGGTAGCGAAGAGTCGGAGCTTGTAAGGACTGCCAACTCCGACAGGTACTGTTTTAATGAGGCGAAGGCCGCTGCCTGCTCTGGTCCCCAAGCGAAGTCTTTTGCGCCACAGAGTTTTGAGGAAAGGAAGTTTTTTCGGTCTCACAGAAGGGTCGATTCCCAAGCTGTGCTCAATTATGGATCGGCTGACCCCGACCAGGTCGAGGGCTGACTAGGCGAAGACATCTTTGTTCTTGGACAAGCAGCAGAGGAGTTTCTCCTCTTCATGCGAAGTGAGGTCTTCGCTGATAGTGACTGTCTGCTTGGGCGTGACCAGGTCGAGGGGGACAGTCTTGGTCCCGTCGTTGCTCTGCAGCTGTGCCTTGTCGTGCTCTTTGTCGGTTGGGCTGACGGACGCAGGGACCTCACACTGGGCCGTGAGGCAGTGCACGTTTCTTTGTCCGGGGACGAAGTCCCGCTCTATGTTGCGCGTGGTCTGTTGATTGCCGTAGACCGCAATGGCGCCTAACGGACCTGGTATCTTCATGCACAGGTACAGTCCGTGAATAGCTGCCTCAAACTTGTTGATGGAGCCCCGGCCCATGATGGCATTGTACGGATATACCATATCGACGATATCAAAGGTTATTTGCTCACTTCGGGCATTGGGTGCTACACCGAAGGAGAGAGGCAGCTCTATTTTGCCGACAGGAAAAGTGCCCTTGCCGCCAAAACCATACAATGGGTTGTCCGAAGGCTTGAGCAGGCTGTGGCTGATGCCCATGCGATCGAAGGCATGGAGGAAAATGATGTCTGCTTGACTGCCATTGTCGACTAGGACTTTGTGCAGATCCCAGCGTGCCACGCTGCAGTTGATAACCATGGCGTCGATGTGGGGGGCGCTGCGCAGGTCGACGTCTCGTGCGTCGAAGGTTAGCGGTACGTGGGACCACTTCGTCTGCACGACTGGGCCGGTGATGGCGACATGGTTGATGCTGCGGTAGTGGACCCGCTTCTGCTGCTTTGTGTCGAAGTCGGTGCTGGACCCCCCGGTGATCATATGAATGACTCCGCGGTACGGCTGATCGGCGAAGTCTTCCTGTTTTGGGGCGTGGGGGTGGGGGATGTTCTGATGTTGCTGGTGTGGGGGTGGGGGTGGAGGAGGTACGATTTGTACTTCCTGGTGGTGTTAGTATGCGTGGTGCGGTGGATGCGGGGCGGGGGTGTGGATGTAGGGTGGAGGGGGTTGCTGATAAGTGTGCGCGACAACTCTGGGGTTGTCGGCTGGCTGCGCCCGTGCCATCCTGTCTTTGGTGGCCTTCGTTTCTGGGCAGTCTTTGGTTTGGTGGGTGCAGTCTTTGCCATGAAAAAGACAGTAGAATCGGCGTGGCGGCTGCGCACGCCCCCGACCCTTACCACGAGTTCCATTTCCGCGGCCCTGGGGGGATACTCCTGGCGGCGAGGGGCGTCAGCAGCGGGGTGCTGGTTGGCGATGTTGTGCACTTGCTGTTGATTGCGGCCGTCTCGACCGGAGTCTTGCTACGGAGTCCTCGTCCATGTCCGGCTGGACTGTGGAGCATCTTTGGGCTTCCTTTGAGACTCAACCTTGCGCTGGTGGAGCTCTTCGGATTTGGCGAATTTTTCAAATAGCTGATATAATTCCTGGAGGTTCTTGGGCGGATCTCTGATGCAGTGGCTATAGAGGACGCCGGCGCGAAGGCCACTGATGGCGTAGTGGATGGCGATCTGGTCAGCGACCGAGGGCAGCTGTGACTTGGGTGTTAAAAATTTGCGGTAATACTCCCGCAGAGCTCCTTTTCCAGCTGCTTGCAGGGCGAGAGTTCGGCCAAGGCGTCAGTGTCTGGGCGGTACCCTTGGAAGTTGAGCAGGAACTTGTCCTGGAGGCTTCTCCAGGAATCAATGGACAGCGGAGGCAACCTGGTGAACCAGGTGAGGGCTGGGCCTTCGAGGGCGATGATGAAGGACTTGGCCATCGTGGCGTCGTCCCCGCCGGAAGATGCAACGGTGACCTGATAACTCATTATGTATTGTGCTAGGTCAGTGCTGCCGTTGTACTTGGGATAGGTCCCTGCCCGGAAGTTGGCGGGCCAAGGCATCACTTGCAGATGTGGCGCCAGGGGACTTCGCTCGTCGAGGTAGTTGACCCCTTGGAATGGCGCGGCGTGCGGGAAAGTGTGGTCGCGCTGGGGGAAACGCGGGTCTTCTAGTTGTGCGCGCTGTTGAAGGGGTGGCCCATGCTGCAGGCCATGGTGGCCTTCGCGCGTGTTTTCCAGTTGTGCGCGCTGTTGCAGGGGTGGCCCATGCGGCAGGCCAAGGTGGCCTTCGCGCTGCATCAGCGCGATCTCCCGCTCGAGGTCCTGGGCCTTCTGCTCTTCGTCGCGTATCATTTGCCGCGCCTTGGCTAGTGCAGACACGCGCTGGCGCTTGGCCTCCAGTATCTCTTTTTGCCTCTGGAGATTATGGTTCTTGAGGCGTAGGGCGCGCAGCTGTAGCTGTTCTTCCGCCGAGACGCCGAGGACCTCGCCGTCCTCGGTGAGGTCCGCGCCCTCCGGTGGGGCGAAGCCTTGGGGGGTTGCGATTGTCCTTCAGGGCCGCAGGTGCGGAGAGCATCGTCTTCGCAGGTGCGGAGAAGGTCGTCTTCAGTAGCCTCGTGGTGAGTGGAGTGGGTGAGGGCGAGGGCCTTGCCTTTTTTTGCGGCAAGCAGTGCTGCCTTCGCAGCCTCGTCAGCCTTCAAGTTAACTTTCTTGGGTGCCATCGCGGGTGGTTTTTTCGTCGCCCCACGGTGGGCGCCAAATGTTGGAACTTGCTCTCTGTTGCAAGGGGATCCAATGGGAGGTGTAGTGATGTAAACAGGGTTCTCGCACAAGATGGCAATGGCTCTCTTAATCTGGCCTCTCAAGGGCACTATGCGGGGGTATTTATAGGTATCTGAGTGCCCAGCGTCTTGTGTTAAGGACGCATGTGCCCTCAGACACCTAGGTTATCCCCAGAATATTCACATAAAGCAGGGTTACAGACTGTAATTACAGAGATGCCTTTACAAATTAGGCCCGTAACACGCAACGGCCACGCAGGGCCTGTTACAATGGGCCGGATCACACGTGGGCCTCTATGCTGGACGAGGCCGCACGGAGGGATGACCTCATCACAGGTCTTCGTCCGATGTCGTATGGGGCGAAGGGTGTCCCTGCCCGATGTCTTGTCTCCGCTGGACCAACAACCACGGCGAAGGCCTCGAGCGAAGGGTAGCGTCTTCGTCTTCGCCCCAACAGTGGATACCTGAGTCAAGCTTTTGAAAATACTAAGCACATGTCGGGAAATATGGTAACCGATAAACCTAGTACCTGAGTGAAGCCGGGCGCGGACATTATCCCTCATGCGACATGAGACTGGGTCTCCCATGCTAGCTATGGTGGGTACAAGTGCGGTCACTGCACGGCGGCAGCTGGGGTCAGTGGAGCATTGTATGCCAAGGCGGTGAGGCCTGGACACGAATGGGGAATCGATGGGGACGGTTGACATGTGTGGGGACGGGGTGCCCTCACATGTCGTGTGTTTAGGTTTACCTTGCAAGGTTAAAACTCGATTCGAATCGTCTGCTTCCCGCAGCTAATGAGACTGCTTGACCCCTTGTACTTCATCGAGTAAGAAGTGAAATGAGGTTACATGAGACAATTTGTTGATTGAACTAAAATGCTTGTTACCATGTATGCTTAGAAGGAGCAAATGTAGCTAAGATAATGATGCTAGATTTTGAAAAGTTAAAAATGGATTTTAGAAACAGCTAGTGCTTTTGGCAAACCAATCCCCTCAGCCAAACAGCAGCATAGTCTAGAGGTAGAGGAGTAAATTCCTTACACCGGGTAAGTCTAGCTGAGTATTAGTATATTCAGCCTTGCTTGTGGCAAAATTTTTGCAGGTGCGATTCAGGAGATGGTTGATAGTGTGACTTGGCCTACCACCCTGCCACCGGGTTGGACGATCGAGCACGGGGAGTAGTGGGCTAGGCCTTGCCCATTTTCCTCGATACCGACGACATCGATTATCCGCTGCATTTTACTTCGTGAACCCTTATTTGCTACTTGAAAAACTCCGATCTATGTAATAATTCAGTACTTAATTTGAGGTTTCCTGTTTTATTGTATTTCTTCTGTGACTCACCTTCGAGTGAGATTGTGGAATTTGATCCTGGTTAAGTGGCTCTATCAGATTAGATCTGAGGGACTAACGGGTTATTCCGATTTAAGTGTGTTGCGGCCCCTAAAGCGTGACTTAGGCACTTAAGCTGGAATAATTCAGGTGGTTCTGCCACATCTGGTATCGGAGCAAATTCCACCACAGAGAAGGACAATAAACCACGAATCCCATTTTCAAAATTTAAAACTTACCTAGAAACTGCTAGGTATCGTCAGGACTAGACCGCTAGACCTAGGACGAAAGGCCTTAGGCATAGAGGGAGAAATAGGTGGCTAGTTAAGTAGGCCCCGTGGGCCAGTACTTAGACTTTTTAGGGATGCCCTAAGAGCACCCTATTATTTGGAGAGGAGACGTTATTTCCAGCATGCATGCATTATAAACCCAAAAGGGAATTAAAACTTGAGCTAACCCACTTCCTTTTAAACCCATTCAGGCTCTTTTATTTTATTCCGTCCACCATCATCTTTACCTTTGATACCCTTCCGCAGATGAATTCACCCACCCCCGCCAGTGGAGGAGACACCCGTTTTAGTTCTGACTTCCTTTCTCGCGATGGCTTACCTTCCATCTTGTGGGAAGTGCTTAACTCTGCCGGTTACCCTACGCCCCCTTTATACACGGTGCAGTTGTATGAGGAGCATCGGGTACCTCGTTGTCGGGTCTGGCTGACTTTGGAGGCTCATCCCCTTCAGCCGGGTTGGCGTTCTCTTGATTCCGAAACAATTGGATTCAGGACAGACGACACTGTTGAAGCGGCAGCCATGAAGACTCTAACAACTTTCTATGGCTATCATCCCCTGGAGATGGTGATGCACCCCTTGGGACTCTTCCCTGCTGAGAAGAAGGATGACCCCATGTGGTGTAACCGCGTGAGCCATGTGAAAGATGTGTGGGCAATGTATCCTGACTTGGTTGGGAGGGTCACCGTTCAGTGCATGAGTGCGCTGTACCGCCTTCAGGCCCTTCAGAGCGACGCTACGGCACACCTTGCTAACATCGCTCAAACCACCAAGCTCACTCTCGACAGTCGAGAAGATTTTGTGGTCGATTTATCCTCCGAGTTAGTGGAGAAGGATCTGCAGGTGGAAAGGCTGAGCCAGCGCATTACCACCTTGGAGCAGCAGGTGGAGATCCGAGACAACACTATTGATGTCTTGGAGAACCAGCTCCACGATGTGCAGAGGGAACATGAAGAAGCGAATGACCACCTGGACATGCACCACTTGGAGATGGAGGCCAATGAAGCCGGAAGCGAGGGAGAAGAGGCTCCCGAGGAGCTAGGACCAGCCCCTGGTGCCAATGGGACTACCTCCGCGATGCCTCCTTCACCCGTATCCAGTGCCGCTTCCACCGCGCAGGGTTGATTAGTCACTTCGATGCTTTCGAGCGGATAGAAACCTATGTGAGCTTAGTTAATGTCAGATTTTGGACTAGGCTTACGGGTATTTTCCCCTGATTGATGTAACCTTGTGAACTTTTGAAATCTGTGGGATGTTTGTAACCATGTTATCTTCATTTTGAACCTAATATTATGATTATGGCATTTTTCCTTCCATATGAGATAATATCTTGTCGTTCGAAGTTGTGAGTTGGGTTAACAATGGCGACAATCTCTGTTTTCAGATGGCAGCTAGGAAGCGTCGTGGGCATAACGAGCAGGTTCCCCCGCCACCCCCTCCAGCTCCCATAGTGCAGGAGCTGATGGCCCAGCAGAATGAGATTCTGCGACAGCTCTTGCAGCGCCAGCCCCACCCTTAGCAGCATGGTGGAGGCCAGCCTCAGCGACATCCGGCAGCAGCAACCTACTAGGAGTTCCTGAGCACGCAGCCACCCTTGTTCACCATGGAGAGGATCCATTGGACGCCGACGTGTGGCTTCGCGTTGTTGAGTCCAAGTTTCCCCTCCTCATGGGAGACTGCCCTGATGCTACCAAGACTCGCTTCACCGCGCAGTAGCTTTACGGATCTGCTCGGACTTGGTGGGACCACTTCTGTGCTATGCTCCCCGCTGATCGTGAAGTGTCTTGGGAGGAATTCAAGACTGCTTTCAGAGGGCACCACATCCCAGCTAGCATTCTTGATCGCAAGCTGAATGAGTTTCTGGCACTTAATCAAGAAACCCGCACGGTACTGCAATATGCGCAGGCCTTCAACGACCTATGCCAGTATGCAGGTTACCATGCTGATTCTGATGAGAAGAAGAGAGACCGCTTTCGTAGGGGTCTTAACACCAAGCTGCGGGAACGACTCAACACTGTCCGGGCTGATAGCTTCAATGAGTTGGTCAACCTGGCCATCTCCCAAGAGGATTGTATTGTAGCTCACCGGGCAGAGAAGAAGAGAAAGGCACCAATGGCAGCACCATCCACCCAGGCCCAGAGGTTCAGGATTGTTTCTCATAATCAAAGCAGGGGTTTTCAGCAGCAGGCAGGCAGATGGGTGATCAGGCCACCTCAGCAGCAGCAGCCGGCACCCAACCGCTTTCTAGCTCTCGCTCCAAGAAACAGTCAGCCTCCACAGCAGCAGCAGTTCCGCCAGGGCAATGGGAACAAATGTTTCACTTGTGGCAATGTGGGCCACTATGCCAAGAATTGCCCCAGGAACCAGCAAAGGTAGGTTCCAGCACCAAATCAAGACAAGGCAAGAAAGCAGAAGGTACAGGTTAAGCAAGGGAAGCTCAACTTCACTACCCTAGAGGAAGTACCTAAGGGAGCTCCCATCATGACCGGTATCTTTTCAGTTTATAATCAACCTGCTTTAATTCTATTTGATTCTGGTGCATCTCATAGTTTCATTAGCCAGAAGTTCAGTGCTAAATGTGAACTGCCATTCTCTCAAAAGGGTCATTTATGATAGTCACACCTGGGGTAAAATTTCAACTAATCAATTAAACCAAAGTGTGCCTATTCAACTGGGAAGCCACATTGTCAAAACCACCCTTCTTGTTTTGGGGTTGGAAAATGTGGACATTATTCCGGGAGCTAATTGGATGACCCTGCACCAAGTTGTGCTTGATGTAGCCAGCGGTGCTGTGGAAATCAATTCTCCGTTCTATGGAAACTTCACCTTAATTCTGCCTAGTCAGGGTTCTACTCAGTCATGTGCTTTCTCTATGATGGAGTTACCTCTGAAGAAGATCCCAATGGTCTGTGAGTATGCAGATGTCTTTCCTGATGAATTGCCAGGAATGCCACCCGACCGGGATACTGAATTTGCCATTGAATTGCAACCGGGAACGACACCAATTTCCAAGAGGCCTTACTGAATGCCACCCGCTGAGTTGGCAGAATTGAAGAAGCAATTGCAGGAGTTGATGGATAAGGGATTTATTCGCCCAAGTACTTCGCCTTCGGGATGTCCAGCACTGTTTGTGAAGAAGAAGGATGAAAGCTTGAGGCTGTGTATAGATTACCACCATCTTAATGCGGTAACTATCCAGAACAAGTATCCTTTGCCTCGTATTGATGTTCTTTTTAACCAGTTGGTCGGGGCCAAGGTGTTTTCCAAAATAGACCTTCGCTCCGGCTACCATCAGATCAAGATATGAGCAAGCGATATTCCGAAGATGGCATTCTCAACCAGATATGGGCTATATGAGTTCTTGGTGATGTCTTTCGGGCTGACTAATGCACCAGCATATTTCATGTATCTGATGAATTCTGCTTTCATGCCTGAATTGGACAAATTCGTAGTGGTGTTCATCGATGATATCCTGGTGTACTCCAAAAACGAAGAAGAACATGCCGGGCATTTGCATGTAGTGCTTCAACGTCTGCGAGAGCACCACCTTTATGCCAAGTTGTCCAAATGTGATTTTTGGCTAAAGGAAATCAAATTCTTGGGTCACACTATCTCTCAGGCTGGAATAGCTATTGATCCTGATAAGGTACAAGAGGTGATGAACTAGAAGCCACCAACGACTGTCCGTCAGATTCAGAGTTTTCTGGGATTAGCTGGTTATTACCGAAGATTTATTCCAGATTTCTCTCGAATTGCGAAGCCTATAACTGAGCTGCTGAAGAAAGAAGCCAAGTTTGTTTGGAGTCAGAAGTGCGAAGATGCCTTCCATGCATTAAGGAAGCATCTGACCACAGCACCAGTGTTGGCGCAACCCGACAACAGCATGCCTTTTGATGTGTATTGTGATTCCTCTGGCACTAGACTAGGTTGTGTCTTAATTCAAGACAACTGAGTCATTGCTTATGCCTTAATAGCACTCAGGCCTCATGAGCAAAATTACCCCACTCATGACCTCGAGTTGGCAGCAGTGGTTCACGCATTAAAAATGTGGAGGCACTACTTAATGGGAACCCACTGCAACATCTTCACTGATCATAAGAGCCTTATGTACATCTTTACTCAGGCTGATCTCAACATGAGGCAGAGAAGATGGCTGGAGCTGGTCAAGGATTATGACCTGGAGGTACATTATCACCCAGGGAAGGCCAATGTGGTAGCAGATGCCTTGAGTCGGAAGTTGCAATGCAATTGTATTCTGATGCATTATCGCATTAACACCTTGTGTGATGAGTTGAGCAAGATGCAGATTGAAGTGATTCCTTCTGGTGCTCTGTCTCACATTTCTGTCGAGCTAGCCTTGCAAGACCAGATCATCATGGCCTAGCTCAATGACAAGGGAGTGCAGATTATCAAGGAGAATCTCCAGCAGAAGGTTGAACAGTATAAATGTTTCCACCAAGATGAAAAGGGTGTATTATGGTTCAAAGGCAGATTGGTGATTCCTAAAAACAAGGACCTCAAGAAGAAAATTTTGGACGAGGCTCATCTCTCCAAATTCTCTATGCATCCGGGAAGCACCAAAATGTACCATAATCTGAAGCCTTTGTATTGGTGGACCTGAATGAAGAGGGAGATAGCCCAGTATATATCGGAATGTGACACCTGTCAGAGAATAAAGGCAAGCCACTTGAATCAGCTGGAGTTTTGCAACCCCTATCCATACCTTCATGGAAATGGGATGACATCAGCATGGATTTCATCGTGGGTCTGCCCAACACCTCTCGTCACCATGATTCGATTTGGGTAATTGTGGACCGACTGACAAAAGTGGCACATTTTCTCCCTGTGCACACCAATGATAAGGCTCCAAAGTATGCAGAGTTGTACATTGACCGGATTGTGTGTTTGCACGGATTACCTCGGACCTTTGTTTCTGACCGAGGAGCCCAATTTGTTGCCAGATTTTGGGAACCGTTGCAGGAGTCTTTGGGGACCAAGCTAATTAGGAGTTCAGCTTACCACCCACAGACTGATGGTCAGACGGAAAGGGTGAACCAAATTCTGGAAGATATGTTGAGAGCTTGTGCAATCAATTGTGGCAAGAACTGGGATAAGCACCTCTCTTTGGCAGAGTTTGCTTATAACAACAGTTATCAATCCAGCCTCAGGATGGCACCCTTCGAAGCTCTCTATGGAAGAAGGTGCAGGACACCACTCAATTGGTCTCAGCCTAGAGAGAGAGAAGTTTTCGGACCTGACTTAGTGACTGAAGCCAAAAGGAAGGTCAAACTAATCAGGAAAAATCTAGAAGCTGCTCAGGCCAGGCAGAAGAGTTACCATGATAAAAGAAGGAAACCTCTCCAATTCAAGGTGGGAGATTTCGTGTATCTCAAGGTATCACCCACCAAGGGAGTGCAGAGGTTTGGAATTAAAGGCAAGCTAGCCCCTCGTTACATTGGACCTTATGAGATCATAGAAACCTGTGGACCCGTGTCATATAAGCTGAAGTTACCTTCAAAAATGTCTGCCATTCACAATGTGTTCCATGTATCTCAGCTGAAGAAGTGTGTTCGATTGCCGACCGAGATCATAGCAGAGCCGGAATTGGAGATAGAACCAGATCTATCATACCAAGAGTACCCTTCCAAGGTTCTGGATTGCAAAGAAAGATCAACTCGAGCTAAATCGATCAAAACGTACAAGGTCCAGTGGAGTAATCACTCAGAGGAAGAAGCTACTTGGGAGACCGAGGAATTCTTGAGATCCAACTTCCGCGATTGCCTACCTAAGGAATCTGGTACGTAATCACACCCAACCCCTCCTCCTGCCCTTCGAATCTAAAATTCAGAAATATGATCTTAATCAGAATGAAGTAACCATAAAACAAGACTTAAAAAGGACTTCCTTCTGAAATTGAAAAGAGAATGACATTCGAAGAGCAAATTGCCCTAATAATAAGAGCACCCACTTCCTATAAGTCTCACCCTTCGCTTCAGCCCGGAAGGACTCTGACCCAAATCTCGGGACGATATTCCTTTAAGGGGGGAAGGCTGTGACACCCCAATGTCACCTAGGGGTTTTTCTCAAAAATGCTAGCCCAAGAACCATCATTTTATGTGAACCAATTTGAGCATGAACATCAAATTCACTTAAGAATAAAAGACCCACTAAGCCTATACTTAAAAGTATCATGTTCAAAACAAATGGGTTTTTCAAAAAGGCAAAAATGTGCAACCCCAATAAAAACCCTAATTGAACCCTATAAACAAATTTCAAGAGGAAAGGGAAAAGGGTATGAAAAATATAAAATCATGACTTGGGCCAATTATAAACATTAAAGTATACTACATAAGCAACAACAAAGATTATGGAAGCTTGGCCAAAACAATTTAAATAAAACCCTAGACAAGCCTCTCAAGTGGGAGTTCATTAGGAAATTCTAAAATTCAGAATTCTGAATTTCAGACCTTGAGCCAAAGATCAAGCGTGTTCACCTTGATCCCTAACTCAAATCCTAATGGCCCCATTAACAAAAACGTGCATAACTAACCTCTCTGTCTTGTGCCAGAAGATGGCATTGGGACGCATGCCTCAGACACGTCAAACTAGAGATCTTCTCCCTGTGTGCGGCAGTGAGACAAACCAGATTTCTCCCCTCTCTATCTCCTAATCCAGTCAACCAAACCTGCTAGCCTCCACACATAAACGACAAAGGGACCTGAGAGGAAGAGATATCTCAACGGGATTATGGCCAAAATCTCAAAGATTTGGAGCCAATCCGCGCTTGAACTGGACCTCTCTCTGCGCTGCCTCGTGCTCGACGCTGTGCCAGGCGCCAGAGCGCGCACTGGCGTTCACCGCGCACGCCCCGAGCGCTTGTCAGAGCCTTGCCCTCGGTCGTGCTCGCCCGCGCCTATAAAGCCTTCCCATGCGCGCCTCACTTCACCCCGTGCTCACCATCGCCGGCCAACACCCCTCCTTAGCTCCGGTGAGCTCTTTTCCACCCGCCATTACCGCCAGAGCTTCGGCCACCGTGGCCAACCCACTCCAGTAACCCCAAGTCGCGCTAGTGCTTCGATTAGCCTCGCCATTGGCCCGTGAAGCTTTCCAAGCCCTCGGACCTGGTAGAACTTCATCGGAAGGCGAAGATCGACCTCACCGGATATCGGCCGCCCGCCTGCACGAGTGGACCAAGCTCTCCGGTGAGCCATTCTTCAATTCCTCGCGCGCACACCTTCCTTGACCCCTGGAGAAGCTCCCTGACCCGTTTGATTGGTCAATTATGCCCTGGATAGGCCGGACTCCTCGCCGTCGACGAGCTCCCCCGCCTGCGCACGTGGACCGGCCGACTCTGACCATCCCCGACGGCGACCCGCACATTGTTGTGACCCTCAGAACCTCCCCTACACCCTCGGCCACCTCACCGGAACAATCTCGCCGCCGGTAAGCCCCTCTGCCCTTTCTTCCGCCGCAGGTACTGTTTAGGTTGGGGAAAGGACCTCGGGTTAGGATTAGAAGAATCTAGGATGTTTTCTGAGATGTCAGTGACTCAATTGAATAGTAGCCTAGGGACTAGTCTGTAAAGAAAACTTAAAACACCCGCCAGGGACCCCGTTGTAAAGTAGTTTTCCATTTAATCATTTCTGTTTAATCTTTTTAATGAATAGAGAACTTAGAAAATTCATAACTTCATGAATACTTACCTAAAAATTGTCAAACCAATTTTGCTAAATTCTAAATATTATGAACTACCAAGTAAAAATACTGAACCCTATGCTTTCTGTTCTAATTTTTAGAGTTAAAAATTAAATACAGAAACTGACCAAACCTTTTTTAATTAAGGAAAATTAGTTATATTCCTGTGCTGAATCTAATAAAATTTCTAGATGTTCAAACCCCACTTAAACATTGTTTAAAAATAGTAAGAACCCCAGTATTGAAAAAGTTAGTGTAAATATCCATTAAAAGCCATTTCTGCCCAAACCCTTGGAAAATTAGAAAGGCCATAGAATTTAATGACCAGTAGATGAAATTATTTTTCCTATTTTGCTTAAGTAACAAAGAACCTAGGAAAAATAAAGGAACCTCTAGTCTAGATCAGATTCAAAGAGAAATGTTTTATTTAGCATTATTCCAACTAGAAATCAATTATTAAAACTATAAACCCAGACCCAAAATTGATAATAAAAATCCAGTGGACTTGTGACCACCAAAACCCCACTGCAAAAATAATAAACACCCCAGCCTATCATTTTAAGTAGGGTAAATAAATAGAACATGATAAGGAGCCATAGTTCAATTAAATTATGAAAACCCCACAATAATGCAATAATGGGTAAAATGAAATTTTGCTAGACTAATAATGAGATAGGCCACCAGAGAAAAATACAAACTCATTGGAAAATGCAAAATAATACCTACTGTCAATATTTTGTAAGAAGGGCCATTAAATCCAAATAATGCACACCACCCCTTCCCTTAAGCAAAAAGATGCCAAACTTCAGAATGATTGCTCTTGCGCAAAGAAGCTAGGAAAAATCAGAAATCTGTCGTTTGATATTTTTCAAATATAGTGGTAGTAGAAAGCACCCCTTTGGCTAGAAACTTTAGAAAATCCTAGTAAAATAACTAATAAGTATTAATGGCTAGAAATTTGTACCAAGTCATGTTATAGCCTCTAAATGCTAGCAAAAATAAGTCTTAAAGAATTACCTACTATTAAATGATAGTTGTAGTTCAAATCACCCCTTCTGCCCTAAAATTTGGTAATTTTGTCCAGAGAAAATATTCACTTTTTGAACCCCAAATTTTGAGACAGAGAATTACACACCAGTAACAAACCACTGTAATTTTTGCAGAATTTTTAGAAATTTATTAAGGTGACTTATAGTTCAAACCCACTCCAAAAACTTAAGGAGAATAAAGAAAAAGAAAAGAGAAATAAACCTCACTCCAATAAGTCCAACTTGAGTTCTTGACAATTCTCACTAAAGACCTTAAAAAGAATTCAGTGGAACCCCAAGAATAAACCCACCACTTAATTTACCAAGCATACCACCAAAAATCTCGTATAAGCAAGATTTAGCTCTATCTAACTCAAGTATATCATACACCATCAAAAGTTTAAATTACTAATGCACATATCATATCATGCATATATGTTACGCATTGCATTCATTAGATTGTAATCTAGCTGATGGAGAGTACGTGCTCATCCCCGAGCAAGGATCTGTCCAAGAGGAAGACCAGGAGCAAGCTCCCGAGGCTGCTATTGAGGATCTCTCCGCAGCCCCAGCTATTGAAGGCAAGCCCCGGTTTTATGCATAACCGTTTATATATGCTATTTTACTACACTTAATGTTTGTAGGTTTGTAATGTGCAGTTAAGTGTAGGAGTTGCTTGAAACCTCTAGATGCATGAACTTAGGATTCCTTTTTGAGATGAATACTAGTATGCTAGGTCGAGTAGATGCTTGCTAATCAGGATCTCAGTAGAAGTCGAGTGATTTTTCTAGCACTCGCGCGAGGTCAGGAATTGCTTGTATTCATCTTGATAACGGGATCTATGTTAGTCTATGGACTTGGATCCAGGGAGGATGTCTTGTCCATGAGACGGGAAAAAGGAATTAAGGATCAATGTGTGGATACCTGAGTCAAGCTTTTGAACGTACTAAGCACATGTCGGGAAATATGGTAACCGAGAAACCTAGTACCTGAGTGAAGCCGGGCGCGGACTTTATCCCTCATGCGACCTGAGACTGGGTCTCCCATGCTAGCTATGGTGGGTACAAGTGCGGTCACTGCACGGCGGCAGCCGGGGTCAGTGGAGCATTGTATGCCAATGCGGTGAGGCCTGGACGCGAATGGGGAATCGATGGGGACGGTTGACATGTGTGGGGACAGAGTGCCCTGACATGTCGTGTGTTTAGGTTTACCTTGCAAGGTTAAAACTCGATTCGAATCGTCTGCTTCTCACAGCTAATGAGACTGCTTGACCCCTTGTACTACATCGTGTAAGAAGTGAAATGAGGTTACATGAGACAATTTTTTGATTGAACTAAAATGCTTGTTACCATGTATGCTTAGAAGGAGCAAATGTAGCTAAGATAATGATGCTAGAATTTGAAAAGTTAAAAATGGATTTTAGAAACAGCTAGTGCTTTTGGCAAACCAAACCCCTCAGCCAAACCCCTCAGCCAAAATTTTTGCAGGTGCGATTCAGGAGATGGTTGATGGTGTGACTTGGCCTACCACCCTACCACCGGGTTGGACGGTCGAGTGGGATGTTGCTCCGGCAGGAGAGGAGCACGAGGAGTAGTGGGCTAGGCCTTGCCCATTTTCCTCGATACCGACGACATTGATTATCCGCTACATTTTACTTCGTGAACCCTTTATTTGCTACTTGAAAAACTCTGATCTATGTAATAATTCAGTACTTAATTTGAGGTTTCCTATTTTATTGCATTTCTTCTGTGACTCACCTTCGAGTGAGATTGTGGAATTTGATCCTGGTTAAGTGGCTCTATCAGACTAGATCTGAGGGACTAACGGGTTATTCTAATTTAAGTGTGTTGTGGCCCCTGAAGCGTGACTTAGGCACTTAAGCTGGAATAATTTGGGTGGTTCCGCCACAGTGGTGTATCTGTGCTCTCGGTTGGCGTGAACCTGATCTGGTCTTAAGAACCTCGGTAGCGAGTTGACATATGCAAGGGTTAAGTGCTACATATGTCGTGTGATTGGAGATCCCCAGCTGGGTATTAATCGATTCGGATCGCCGTTACTTCTCACACATGAAGACTTGGTCACTAACTTACATGTAGCAATCCAGTGAACTGATGGGATGATAAATGACAGCTAGTATAGGACAAGTGCTGGAACTAGGGTAGAAAGAACTCTAGATGCAGGTAACTTAACCTGTCAATAAAACTGGATTTTTAAGGATCCACTATTAGTAAGCTTTTCTGCAAATAGAGTCTTTGATTCTTGATAAGCCATACCTTGAATCCCTTTTTCAAACCAGCATACCCTTGAGAGTCTTTTCTTTAGTCGGGTAAGTCTTGCTGAGTACTTGCGTACTTAAGGTTTTACCCATTGTTGCTGCAGGTTACGAGTCACTTGATTGTGATTGGTGTTAAGCGCCGGTGGGCATGACCTTCTTATAAGTCTAAGTACTTCTTCTATACTTCTTATTAAGGATGGTCACTTAAGCTAGCATATATTTTAAACATATAAATGTTTATACATTCAAAACATAGTGCAATTACTCCGATCATGTAGAATGTAAACTTGATGTAACTTGTAAAATTTGGCAATAAGATTTCCGTTGCAAAATGTTCGTGTGTGTGATTTGTGTTACTTAATCTTGCGATCCTAGTTGTAAGTGGTTTATCCGGGGTCCTTGGGACACTCGGACGGATCCTGTTAAGTTATCTGGTGCACATGCACAGCCGTCTGAGGTCTTTGAAACAAGGACAGATGCATGTGGGCCCAATAACTTGGAAGGTTCTACCACAATGTGCATCGATTATCGAGCTCCAAATGAGGTCACGAGCAAGAACAAGTACCCCATGCCTAGAATAGAAGATCTGTTCAACCAGCTGAGAGGAGCCAGCGTGTTCTCAAAGATAGATCTGAGGTCATGTTATCACCAGCTCAGGATCCGTCCCTTAGACATTCCAAAGACAGCATTCATTACCAAGTATGGGCTATATGAGTTCACCATTATGTCTTTTGGCCTGATGAATGCACCAGCCTTCTTCATGAATCTGATGAATAGTGCATTCATGGATTATCTTGACAAGTTTGTGGTGGTATTTATTGATGACATTCTTATATATTTTCAAAGTGAGGAGGAGCATGTGGATCACTTGAAGATGGTATTGCAGAGATTGGAGGAGCACCAGCTATATGCAAACTTGAGTAAGTGCGAGTTCTGGATCAATGAAGTCCTGTTCTTGGGTCACATAATAAACAAAGATAGATTGGCTGTGGATCCGAAGAAAGTGGCAGACATTCTGAACTGGAAAGCACCAACAGATGCTCGAGGAATCAAGAGCTTCATTGGAATGGCCGGATATTATCGGCAGTTCATTGAAGGATTTTTGAAGATCGCAATACTGATGACAGCTTTGCTAGGCAACAAAGTTGAGTTCAAATGGACCTAGAAGTGCCAAGAAGCCTTTGAAGCGCTGAAAGAGAAGTTGACTACAACGCCTGTCTTAGTCTTGCCTGATGTGCACAAGCCCTTCTCGGTGTATTGCAACGCTTGTTACACTAGCTTGGGATGTGTATTGATGCAAGAGGGAAGAGTTGTGGCCTACTCGTCCAAGCAGCTCAAAGTTCATGAGAACAATTATCCAATCCATGATCTAGAGTTAGCAGCAGTGGTTCATGCACTGAAGACATGGAGGCACTTTCTGTACAGGCAGAAATGTGATGTTTACACAGACCACAAGAGTCTGAAGGACATATTCACCCAATCGGAGCTGAATATGAGACAACGAAGGTGGTTAGAATTGATCAAAGACTATGAATTGGAAATTCACTACCACTCAGGCAAAGCGAACGTGGTGGCGGATGCTTTAAGCAAGAAAAGTCAAGCCAACATGATAGTCGCCCACCCTATGCCTTATGAGTTGGCCAAAGAATTTGACAAGTTGAGCCTCAGATTTCTGAATAACATGTGAGGAGTAGCAGTTGAGTTAGAACCCACCTTAGAGTGGGAGATCAAAGAAGCACAAAAGAATTATGAGAAAATCGAGGAAATCCGGCAACTAATTGTAGAAGGAAGAGGCAAGGATTTTCGAGAAGATGCAGAAGGTGTGGTGTGGTTCAAGAACCGCCTGTGTGTTCCCAATGTCCAGTCCATTCGGGAGTTGATCCTCAAGGAAGCTCATTGTAACATCCCATTGCTCCCACACAACGAATGTTACCAAATACCCTTCCCACAAAACTTAAACGACATAAGAAAAGAAATAGAGACATAAAGTAATGCAAAATCCGGTAGCACCTCCCTTGAAAGTAGCATAACGAGAGGTACATAAAGTTTATACATAATGTAAAAGAAAAATAATCCACACAGTATAATCAGAATGCAAATGTAGTAATGAATATTCATGACCAAATAAAAATAAAGGAAATCCAGCCAACCCAAATGCAATTTGACTACCATGAAGGCTAGAACATATTAATCCGCTAGACTTGACCCCATGTTTAACATCATTACTAAGCAGTAGTACATTTATTTAAGGGTGTAGTGGCCGTGCTGCTACTTCCCTTCTTTCCAAAAAGCAAAGATTGAGTGCCTGCATCAAACAATGCAAGAGTGAGATGACACATCTCAGCAAGTAAAAAGATCAAACAACAATTGGACAATGTAAACAAACCATGCTTAAACAACCACGTAGTTCACAACTTCCTTCTTGAATATTAAATTGCAGCAAGTAAACAAGTAACCAATTACTCAGTTCCAAAATGAATAACAAAGTAAAGATTCACACTATCCACACCACCATAACAGGTTCCACACTTCACCCATGAATGCACATGGCTACAGATGTAGTAATGACTTCTGCCTTTATACCTCTAAGGATATGAAGCTGCATCATACCCCTTCTCGGGCAATGTATGATGCTTATTATACAGGTACAGTCGGACAATAAGATCGCGACGAAACTTCCATGCAAAGTATGATGAATGCACTATGCATGTCAACAACATGAGTCCACCCCAAATAACATGTGTTAAACATATACTTCCACCCATTCCAAATAATAATCAACATGGGTAACTTGATCAAACCACACCCTCAACATATGTAATCAATAGAACATGGATATCTTCAAACAAAGGTACCCAACAAGGAATATGAGGACGAACACAATTGGCATAAATATAATCAAGTATAAGACACATTAATCAACCGACGGGATAAACCATCACTATTTTACTTGCCTTCACCGGGAATTTGGACAAAGCCCTAAGTGCGATCCGGAAGTCCACCACCTATTTTGACACACCACTTAGTGCACAAATCCACATAGCAAACACTAATAAACGATGCCGCACCTACGCACAATTACCTAACCCGTCGCAAGCGACTTATCACCCCCATCACCCACCAACTGCAGCGGCGCTGCTTGACAATTTCCTATCTTTAAAATTATGACAGCAGTGGTAACAAACAAAAACTCCAGAAGCATCTACATAAAATTCCCCACAAGTTTTGTATACAAATGATAATTAAATTCCAAACTCTAATTAGCCCAAAACAGTCCACAAGATAAACCCTGCAATCTATTTTTGGACAGCAACCTAACCGGATTCAAACAGCGATATCTCCTAAAATATAACTCTGAATCGAGCGCATAAGTACTCGTTGGAAAGGTATGACAAAGCTCTACATGATTATCCCACTGATTACCACTAAATACCCACGAAAAATCCTCAGAAACTACTAGAACTACTGCTGTTCGCCCACCCACAAAAATTCTGGACAGCACCTCTACCGATTCGCATAGATAAACATATAATCAATTGAATTTCAGCGCAAAAACATAGATAACCTCAAGATCACCTTGAGTTCCACCTTTTTCCTCCTTCCTTCTTCCCACCAATTCTCCACTTGAAACTTGTACCCACACGAAGAAGATGCCGAACGAGGAAGGACGGCACATGGAGAAGAGGAGATGGGGTGTGGCGACTAGGGTTGAGGGGATGGCTACTGCAAAACTTGAGAATGGGGGGGCGGCTGTAGCACTTGGGAAGAGAGAAGAGGGAAGATGCGGGGGTGGAGGCCAAAGGAGAAAAGGGGGGCGGCTTCCCACAAGGGGGCTTAAGAGAGAGGGCGGCTAGGGTTTTGGGGGGGGGGAGTGGGCTTCCCACAGCCGGATCGCGATAAACGGCCCAAAACCATTCCTACACCAGAGCTCCCGACCCTAGTGCACACATCAAACATAAATTTTACTATTTTACGGATGTTTACCTCCTAAAATTCCTAACCTCCCATAGCACAGAACCCGCAAGAGAAAACAAAGAAAAAAAGTAAACTTCAATTTCTCTTTTTTTTTTGAAAATTGGGTATCACACTCTACCCCCGTTAAAAAGAATTCGACCTCAAATTCCGACGGTTCTATCGGAACGACAAAGAAAAAATTAATGAATCAACAAAACTCACCCAAAACGAAAAGTTCGGGATATTTCTGCCGCATCAGCTCCTCAAGCTCCTAAGTAGCCTCGCGCTCAGACTGATTAGTCCACAAGACCTTAACATACTTAATTGATCTCTTCCTCATAACATGCTCCGAGGACTCCAAGATACGCATCGGACGACACTCCAGAGTCAGATCCTGCTGCACAGCAATTGGTTCCATCTCGATCTGATGGTCCGGATCCCGCAAGAACTTCCTCAACATAGAGACATGAAACACCGGGTATACCCCTGCCATGGAATCCGACAATTGCAAACGATAAGCCAGGCTGCCCACTCGGGCCAAGATAGTGAAAGATCCAATGTATCTCGGGCTAAGCTTTCCGGAGACACCGAACCGAACAACTCCTTTAGTAGGTGATACCCTGAGAAGGACTTGGTCACCCACTGCAAATTCCATTTCCTGCCTCCTCACATCAGCATAACTCTTCTGACGGCTCTGAGCGGCCAAAATATTCTGACGAATTTCCCGAACCTTCTCAGATGTCTGCTGAACCCAATCAGGACCAACCAGAGATCTCTCTCCCATGGTCTCCCAGCATAGAGGGGAGATGCACCGCCTGCCATATAAAGCCTCATATGGTGCCATCTTGATGCAAGCCTGGTAGCTGTTGTTATAAGCGAACTCGGCCAAAGCGATATGATCCTCCCAGCTACCTTCCAAGATAGAACACAAGCACACAACATATCTTCCAAGGTTTGGATATTTCGCTCTCACTGGCCATCAGTCTGAGGGTGAAAAGTGACACTAAGAGAGAGTTTGGTACCCAATGCACTGTGAAGACTCTCACAGAATTTGGATACAAATTTGGAGTCTCGATCTGAAACAATGGACTTGGGCACCCCGTGAAGCCTGATTACTTCTTTCATGTACAAGGGAACCAACTCTAAAGCAAAATTTGTAGTATTCATGGGAATAAAGTGTGCAGACTGTGACACCCGAGGTGTCAGTTTCGTGTTATGTCGGGAGATTTATCCCAATCTCAGATGCTCAGTGAAAATTTCTATTTCTCGCTCACGTATGCCTCTAATCATCCAGACTATTCGTACACATTTCACCAGATTCTGAGTTGTTCAATCTCACAGAAGGCCAAATTTTGGGCCTGTTAAAACTTTTATTCTCGGCCCGAATGCAAACTCGTTAACCAATCTCGATTTATAAAATCTCGTCTAAAGCTCATTTAATCAAAACTCTCGACTATTGTTAGTGGATCTGTGCCCAAATCCAATTCCTTGGACTTCGATCGATGTCCGACTATTTTAATCCGAGTCCCTACTCTCAACCGAATACTCAATATGTCGTCCTCTAATCAATTTTATCCGACTCGGCCAAATATCTCATGTCCGAACCGAATTCAAAACCCCGTATCGATAGCGATTTTAAAATGCCAGGCTTCACCTTCTGTGACTAAAAATCCGAAAGCCGGTCATATCCCGAGGCAATTTATTTTCGAATCATGCGTAGGGAATTATTGTCGAGCGAAGTCAAATCAAACTCTCGGCCGAGTTAATCGCCCGATCTCCCAAAATTTTTTTCGCTCTGTTTTTCGTAGAGACGAATTCCGCAGGAGCGTTTGTATTCCGGGAAATAATTAGCGATCCGATAATCCATGTTTAATGAAAACACCATAAAATAAAATGGAAATAAATTAGTGTGGCTCGATTAAGTGTTTTGGGCCAAATCCAGTCCAGCCCGTTTGGCCCATTTAAAACCCTAGCCCTAGAGCTCTTCTATAAATAGAAGGACCCCTCACATGCACTTGGATTTTATTCATCTACCCCCCTAGCCGCCACTTTCTTCCTCCCTGTCCTCTTCTCTCACGTAGCAGCCCTTCTTCCTCCCACGCACAGCAACCAGCACGCAGGGAGCTCAGCTCCACCTCTCCCCATGGCTGTGAGCTCCCTTCTCCAGCTACGCGGCACCCTCCCTGCTCCTCCTCATGGCGAGCAGCAAGCACCTCCCTCAGCGCCCCTCCCTGCGAGGTCCTTCCTCCCTGGCTTCCATGGACCAGTGGGAGAAGCTCCCATGGGCGCGCCCCCTTCAGGCTTGGCAGCAGGGACATCCATGGCGTTGACGAGCTCCCTCCCTGCGCCCAGCTCTCCCTCTCTAGCTCGCCTTCTTCCCTCCCCTTCTTCCCCATGGCCGACACCCCTCTGTTGCAGACCGAACTCCCTCTCCAGCCAGCAGTCACGTTGCCCTGCACAACGTTCCCTCGCCCCTGTTTTTCCCCTATCCGGCCAGGAAAACACCCTTCTCTGTTTTCCTCTTCCCCAGCACGCCAAAGCACCCTGCTGTTCCCTGCGCCCTACTCTCCCATGGAAAACCAGCAGGAGCTCCATTTCCTCCATGGTCGGTGCCCCACGCAGTGCCTCTGCGCGACTCCCCCTCCCTGAACAGCGAGACCCCTTCCTCGCTGTTCTCCGTGGTGCCCACCGGCTGTTCGACGAAACGTGCAGCAAGCCGCGTGCTGCAGCAGCCCTCCCGTCAATCTCCACTCTCCTCATCACGTGACGTCGCTCTCGTGCTCGCTGCGCAGCCCCATCCACGACGCAGTCGAATCCCGTGGTGAGAATAAACCCCGCTGCCCTTGCTGCTATCGTATTTTGTGCTTGGTAAAAATTGTTGAACTGTTGTGTGTGTCTAATCGCAGCTAGCCGTCAATGCCATCCGTCGCGCACGCGTGTTCGAGGCAAGGCCAGTCGGGTGAACCACATGCCTGCACAACTCAAATCCGATCCCATTCTGGTTGATTGATTTAAAGTTTACAATACGTATGATTTGATTAATGTCACGCAGTGCATGTATATGTGTGGATGTGTGTAAATTGTTTCGGTTATAAGCATTGGTAGTGTTGGGGGTATGCTTCGTACCCGAAGATCCTAAAGAAAGAAAACCTTCGGCAGATCCTCTCAAAAGCAGTGTCGAAGCTATCGCCTATAAAGCTTCGGCACAGTGACATGTCTCAAGAGGAAGGGGTGAACCGACTTAAAGATGAAATGACCTAAAGATCCATGATGTTCTGTGTCATTATTGTAGTCGGTCGTAAAGGGCATAAATGTAATTTCACACAGGCTGCGCCCTGTGCCTATAAATAGGTGAACAGTACCCCTGTACTGTTCACACAATCCTGTAATCGCTAGCACATTACACTTGGATTATTGCTTTCTGTCAAGGCGAAGGTATAAATGTGATTAAATGTTATGTTTTAATATTTAAGTTTGTATAATAACATATATGAATAAGTTTATATGTTTTGATATGTCTTTCCCTCATGTTTTATATTTTTTATACTTCGCTTTATATTATTTTACAACTCTAGTCACGAAGGTACGACCTTCGTGACATTTTGCTCATGGCCTTTGTCCGAAGTTCATTAAATCCTTGGGGAGATAATGCTTCAAAGGACGAAGGGCATTAATATTTAACATTTTATGTTGCCTTGTTCTTAATTCATAGCATTTGAGAACAAGTCCCCAACAGGTAGGATCGCATTTGCGATTGGAGAACAAGAGGTTATTTGATGTGTGCGATTTGTAGTTAGTCTAATTAGGTTTTGGTCGATGATGTGCATGTGTGATTATGTGTGTGAAAATACATTTGTATGAATGGAAGCGTGTAGAGAGGAAAATGAAGTAGAAAAGAACTCCGATGTTTTTATATCATGGTAGGAAAAATATGCGATGCGTTGTTTGATGCGAAAAACTAAGTTACAAAATGCGGATTATGTTTTGGGAAATGTATCGATAGGTGTTTATGTGAAAAGTATAATTGTTTTATGCAATGTGATGGGATTCATGATTATATAGGCAGTATATTTATTGATGTGACGGGTAGTTTATAGAATGCTAGTTTGCGTGGAGGATGTATTGTTAAGACATGAGTGTCGGAGTTTATATACTAGTAGGTTACACTACGTTGATCGAAATGTCTCGAGTGCACGCCACAATATGGTTGTATGCGAGACAGGGTAAAATAAAGTGTGCTCGACATGAATGTTTAGTCGTAATAGTTAATAATTGGATTGGCTTAAATAGAGAGGTGGTGACATGCCAAAGTAGTCATCGCTTCTCCATATTTATAAGTCGAGTCGAGTCGATGCGCATTATGTGTTCGTATATTATGCTTTGCGTATAGTATATGGTTGTGCTCGCGAATTCTAGTAGTCATGATGAATTGCTTGTTGTCGTCTAAATGCGTATGGTTATGACACGGATGAAAAGTATTAGTGCTCATGTGATATCTAAGTTAAAATACAAATTATTGGGTGAAAAGCGCTTCGATATTGATTTTCGTGGAGAATGCGTTGTTAATTGAGTATGGAAATTCTAGGCACGAAATGACTTGGATAAAAAGTAGTAAGTCGACTTGTTGGTCCTAATTTGATTAATTTAACTCTAACAAATGGTAAAGCGTTAGAATAATTCAAGTCTCTAGAACGCGGCAATTCTTGAATTGTATAGGAGCTGAAATTTATTAATTGCTGTTTTGGGCTGTACACGCTGTTTTTGTCGTGCTGTACGTTTGATGAACTAAAACATGTTTTCTGTAGAAAAATCATATAGAAGAGTTGTAGATAACCCTATTATCTTGCTTGTACTAAAATTTGACAGCTATAAACCTGATCGTTTAGGAGTTGTGCTTTTCACAAGCCCAGCACCTAAATCTGTCGAATTTCTGAACGGATTTCAGAAATTGCAAAGGTTGCTTAAGTTAATGTTGAAATAAGTTATTGGTGGTCATAAGAAAGTTGTAGATAACTCTATTATCTTACTTGTGTTAAAATTTGACAGGCATAAGTCTGACCGTTTAAGAGTTATGCTTTTTACAAATTCAGTAACTGAATCTATCCAAAGTCTGTACAGATTTCAGAGATTGAATTGTTTGCTTAAGTTAATATTACAATCTGTTCATGGTCGTTATAAGCAAGTTGTAGATGCTTTTCTTATCTTGCTTGTGTTAAAATTTCATAACCATAGGTCTGATAGTTTAAGAGTTATGAATTTTACAAACTGGTTGCTGTTTTCTGTCCACTCAAAGAACATATTTCGAAAACTGAATTGTTTGATTCAGTTTGACATAGAATCACTTCTTGGTGATTATAAAAGTTGTGTATTACTTTTGCTGAGCTTTCCAAAAAGTCTTGGATCACTCTTTTCGGTGGTCTGAAGATTAAGTTACATGCGTTTGAAGTGTGAAGTTTAAATCTGTCCAGTTCTGGACAGCAAAGCCTTCTAGAGTATTTTATCCATAGTTAAATATTGAATCACCTTGCGATGTTTATAAATAATATGTAGAAAATTTCATTACCTTTCCAGAAAGTCTAGAATCACTTGTTTTGGATGCATGAGACTCTGTTTACGAATTTTTGAAACAAAGGGTCTGAATCTGTCCAAATCTGGACAGCGCTGCTGTAATTGCACTTTTTGACCTTGCTATGTGATGAATCGTGTTAAGGTAAAAATACTAAATGTTGGGGGCTTGTTCTCAAATGCTTCGGATTAAGAACAAGGCAACATAAAAGGTGTTAAACGTTAAGGCCCTTCGTCCTATCGAACATTACTCCCCATCGGGAATAATGAGTTCCGGACGAAGGTCACAAGAAACATACCTTCGTAAATTCAGCACGTAATAACGAAGGACTCATAAAAAACATGGAATGTAAATCATGGAATCATTTCTATTTTATTAATACAAAGGAATAGAAATGATTATGAATTACAAATGTACCTTCGGTCCTGAGAGAAGGTAAAAAGTACAAGCGTGACGCAAAATGCCAAGTCAGCGTGAACAGTACGGGAGTACTGTTCATCTATTTATAGATGCGGGACGCAGCCCACATGAAATTACATCCATGTCCATTACATTTGTTAATAGCCTACGGAAATCAGTCAAGGTCCACGCAGTCTTTTCATCTTTAAGTCGGTTCCCCCCTCAGCAATTGCGCCGAAGCTCTCCTGCGCACAGCTTCGCCTGCGCTCGTCCTTCGTCTGGTTCAAGCTTCGTCCCGACCGTGCTTCATATTCATAGTTCTGAGCCCGAAAACACCTGCTCACATAATCCACTTGGAAAACATTGTCAAACCATGTTTTTGAGGACCTTCGGAGGACGAAGGCCCCCAACAGTAGCCCCTCGCAATATTAATTTGTTTGACAATAAATTCAGATTGCGATATGGACGAAGGCCTTAAGCCGAAGGTCCGAAAAAACACCTTCCCTTTGCTAGAATAGCAATATTCACTGACAAGCGGGGTCATTCAATTTTCAACGCCCTGGGCGTATAAATAAGAGCACACCGCCAACTCATTTGGTACGCATACTTGCCTTTTGCTTCGGCCCACTAAAATTTTTAGCGCTTGTTCATTAGGATTTGCTGTTCTTTTTGATTTCGGAGCTTCGGCCTCGGGAACAATTTTTATCGTTCTCGAAGATGTCTGAAGGCAAGAAAACCCCTGCTGAGATGAAACTGAAGATCCCGGCTGATACGAAGCTGAGTCTCGAGGAGGAGAAGAATCTGGGGTTCCTGATAGCGATGGCAGAGACCAATACAGAGAAAATCACGAAGGAGATTCTCGAAGGTTTGTCCGAGGATACTGATGACAGCGACAGCTTTGATGTGGAAAGTGGTGGGGAAGAGACCGAAGATCGACCGTGGCGACCAAGTCACTCAGTTTTTGGGAAAACGACCATCAAGCAGAGTCACATTGATAATATGAGGGGGCGATATTTCCGAGACATATCTATTGTGAGAGCTGATGCCGGGGAAAAGACTTCTCCCACCCCCGAAGAGAATGAAGTTGTGATTTTCCGAAGCTTCCTCAGGGCTGGGCTTCGATTCCCTCTGAGCAATTTTGTTGTTGAGGTACTGAAAACATTCCAAGTCTACCTTCATCAACTCACTCCCGAAGCTATTATAAGAATGGGGATTTTTGTCTGGGCTGTACGAAGTCAAGGTTTGGAACCGAATGCTAAAAGCTTCTGTAACATTCATGAGTTATTATACGAGACGAAGCCCTGGGGAAAGGAGCAATACCACAACAACTTCGGGTGCTACAGCTTCGGTGCCCGCTCCGGGTCAAGCTGCCCTGTGCCAACCTTTCGGAAGAGGTGGCCCGGAGCCTGGATGACTGAATGGTTTTATGTAAAGAATGATCTAACAGCTCAAGAGAATGTGAAGAGTATTATTATGCACCCGATCTGGCAACGCTTCGGCCTTCGAAGGCCGAAGGTCGAAATGGACGAAGCCGCCGAAGAATGTCAAAGAGCCTTCGGGGTAGTCTGCTCGTTTATTGGGACAAGGGACTTGGTCCAAGAACACATTGCCTTCAGGGTATGGCCACTTGCAGAAAAGTGGGAAATGCCGAAGGAAACCATCAAAGAGTCCGACGAAGGCGGACTAGTCAGATTAAAGTACACATTCAAATATGCAGATAAATTTATTGAACCTGATGATGACTGGCTGAAAAGTATTGAAACATTAAGTGATGAATTACTTGGGGCATATTCGAAGGCTGAAAATACTGCTCTATCAGCAGCCTTCGGAGGCCGAAAAAAGAAGAGACTGAACCGAGTGTTTGATGCAGTCGGGTTCTTCTACCCTGATTATTGCTATCCCATCCGAAGGCAAAAAAGGAAAAACATAACCTCTGAAAAAGAAGAAGCTGGAACCGCTCCTAGCGAGCCAGAACCAAAAGGAAAAAGGTTGAAGGTCCTCACACACCGACCACGCCATATTGAACCAGCTTCGGTGCCTGAGTTTACTGGAGAAGCCTCTTCGGCCGCCGACGCTGAACAGCCAACCTTGCTGCCAGAAATTGCAGAAATGGCCGAAGCACCATCGACAGAGAAAATGGAGGAAGCGAAAAATCTGACTAAGGAAAAAACATCAGAAATTTTTAGTCCTGTAGTAAATGTCGAAGCAGCAAAAAGCCAAAAGGGTCCAATGGTAACCCCAAAAAGGAAGAGAATGGTAAATGTACTAGATGTCTTGGAGACAATTAAATCTTCAAGCACAACTCCAAAAAAGAGTGCTGAAATTGCTGAAGCTTCCTCTGAAACTCCGACGCAACAAGCTGAAGCTGAAGCTGGGCCTTCAGAGCCCTTCAAGGAACAAACTTTGGAAGCCGAAGCAGTTAAAATACCAGAACCAATTTTAATTGAAGAAACTGACACTGCCATCCCCGAAGCGCCTGCCAGCATGTGTGATTACATCATACGACACGCTTCGGGGAAAAAATTATCTGAAGAAGAAATTAATGAAGCTAACCATTATGCAAAGGAGTTAAAATATCCAAAGGGGGCAGTAATATTCAATGGGACAAATGAAGACGATTTTTTATACTGCCTGCCTGACAACAAAGAGCTCTCTGTCTGCCGAGAAATGGCCAGGAGTATTGGTTTCCCGAAGCTTGAATCTGGATTAAGCGCCATGACGAAAGAAGATCTCGCAGACAGTCTTGCGTACAACAGCCTGAAGGTACGGGAATTTAACGCTTGAAAAGAGAACCCCCTTATTTTTTACGCAACTCGTTCCTTTTTTCTTATATGAATTCTTCTTCGTATAGGGCCTGATCCTAAGCAACGCGCTAAGAGCGCAAAAGAGCGCCGAAGATGAAAGTTATGAAATTGCATTTAATAATTTACGCTCTGAAGTTATCAAACTGAGAAACGAAGCTTTGGAAAAAGATAAAATTCTGCTTACATTGGTAGATAAAGTGAAAAAAGACGAAGCTACTTCAAGGGCCCAAACCGAAGCTCAAAAACGCGAGATTAAAGAACTTCAAAAACAGCTGGCTAGAGCTAAAGAGGAGCGCGCGCTTGAGGAAACGAAACGAGAACTTAGTGATTTTATGGTCGGTAAATTGGAATCAAGAGTCAAGGAGCTTCGGTCATCCCAGGGGAAATGCTATGTTAAATCTATAGAATGTGTGAATAAAATTAAAGCCAGCTTTGCCAGCGTCGGCGCCTTTTCCAGCGAAGAAAATTTTTCTCGAGGCAATCCCGAAGATCCGTTGGAATGGATTAGCCATGAAGCAGAAGCCTTCGAAGAGATTCTGAACAGTCGCGGCGATATCTGCGCTTTTTCGGGCGCCAGAGGAGTTGCTTCTGTCTTAGAGAAGAAAGGTTGCGATCATGTAAAATTTCTAGCTCAGTCCGAAGCTGCCTTATCTTCCGAAGACATTAAGGACCCCTCGGCCGAAGCAAGCGTGGTTGGCGGAAAATTTTTTACGGATATCTGGAACGACGGCGGCCGAGAAATGGCGCAAGAGATCATCCAAAAAAGCGAAAAAGGCATACATGATGCTAGAAAAGTAGCAGAGGCTGCCGAAGGGAGTACGGAGCCTGAAAGACAATTAGGTACCAATTAGTCATTCTTGTTGCGTTGTAATTTTCATTTCAAACTCTGCACATTGTTTGCGATAGTGACGAAGAAATGTTCTCTTCCCTCGGCAGCTGCTGGGTCAACTGCCGACCCTTACACAAAAGGAGATGAAGAAATCAAACAAATGGCCGAAGCTATCATGGACAAAGTTGTTGATCAACTTTTAAATGAAGTCGCCGAAGCAGTATTAAGAGAGGACTAGATGCTGCTAGAAAAACATTTAAATTGTGATCTATGTAATATTTTGTACATTTGGATGTAATATACAAGTTTCTTTTCATTATTCAATTCTTCACGATGCATGAAACTCTATATACATACCTTTTTGAGCCTTCGGCGAAAAAACACCTTCCCTTCTTTTCATGCTTCGTGAAGAAGGCATTCTTCGTTAAAATTATTCTGATGGATCACATCCATGCTTCGTGAAATCATTATCCGAAGCTATACTCCGTAGCTATACAATCTCAATATTGATCTGATAAAGCTCGCCCATGTTTCATAGAAATATTCTCCGAAGCTGTAATCCGAAGCTATACAATTTCGATATCACTTTCTCGGAGCATCCTTTCGAAGGTTGAGAGTGTCACTTTCTTTTGCCAAATGCAATATGATGTATGATGTTTATGTTATGCAAAATGATGTGATGATGTTATGCTATGCATGTGACATTTGTTCCGAAGATACTCATAAAATATATTCATAAGCTCTGCATTCCCTTAGGAACGTCTTTGGAGCTTCTTCGTCTTTTACTTAGACGATCTCAGCGTTGACTTTTCGCTGTAAGCCTCCCTTAGGAGCTTCTTCGCCCTTTACTTAGGCGGTATCAGCGTTGACTTTTCGCTGTAAGCCTCCCTTAGGAGCTTCTTCGCCCTTTACTTAGACGGTATCAGCGTTGACTTTTCGCTGTAGGCTCTGCATTCCTTTAGGAACGACTTCTGAGCAGAAAACTTACACTGCGCTCCCTTTGGAACGGCTTTTTGTGACCTTGCAAACTTACTCTGCGTTCCTTAGAACGGCTTTCTGTTACTCCGAAGGATTTCTAATTCGAAGGTCCTCCTTGGTAACGGAAAAAATTTTGAGCTTCAGCAACTTAAGCTTGTGGAGCAAATAGATCTTCCTCGTGGAGAACAACGAAATTATTACATGAAAACTATCAATGTTTTTTGTTTCGCAGAAAATAAAACTGAAAAGGAAAGACTGCTATCAAAGGTAGGATATGTATCAATAAATGTGCTTCGACTCTGGCACAGTGCTGTTGACTGTGCGAGCTTCGGACTGTTCTCTGAAGTCCCTCTGATGTGGAGCGTGTTGATTCCCTTCTGGCTGTTGACCTTGCTGTAATGGAGGTGGAGGCGGAAGCTGCTGCCAGGAAGCTTGAGGTTGACTTGCCGAAGCTACAGAAGCTGCAGGGTGGTTGTCTATGTATTGTGGGACATAAGGCGGATGATACGAAGCAGTATGCATGACCTGCTTCGGCTGAGCTTGTTGAGATGCAGCTTCGGCAATCTCCTTTTGCTTCTGGATTGTAATATGGCACGACCTAGTGGTATGGCCCTTGCCTTCTCCACAGAACAAGCAAAACAGTCTCCTTGGCTGATCTCCGAATCTTCCGCCGAAGCCCCTGGCGCCTCTGCCTCTTGGAGCTGGTGGCCGGAAGGAAGTTTGTTGTTGCCCCGAAGCCTGTGATGAGCATTGTGGTCTATTCTGACTCCCCTTATCATCATTCTGAGTGTTGTGGATAGAACGAACATGTCTCGGGTAGTATCTTCCTCCGAAGCCCCTGGTCATTTCAGAAAATCTGAAGGCCTCCTCCCTTCTCTGACGAAAGTCATTGTCAGCACGAATGTACTCATCCATCTTTTGGAGCAATTTCTCCAGGGTCTGAGGGGGCTTTCTAGCAAAGTATTGAGCTGCAGGCCCAGGACGAAGCCCCTTGATCATGGCTTCGATAACAATTTCATTGGGCACCGTTGGTGCCTGCGCCCTCAATCGTAAAAACCTTCGGACATACGCCTGAAGGTACTCTTCGTGATCCTGAATACACTGGAACAGGGCTTGAGCTGTGACCGGCTTCGTCTGAAATCCTTGAAAGCTGGTCAGTAACATATCCTTCAGCTTCTGCCATGAAGTTATTGTTCCTGGCCGAAGGGAGGAATACCAAGTCTGAGCAACATTCCTGACAGCCATAACGAAAGACTTCGCCATGACTGCAGCATTGCCCCCGTACGAAGACACCGTTGCTTCATAGCTCATCAAGAATTGCTTCGGGTCGGAGTGACCATCAAACATAGGGAGCTGGGGTGGCTTATAGGATGGAGGCCAAGGTGTAGCCTGCAGCTCAGCAGACAGAGGAGAAGCATCATCAAAAACAAAATTTCCCTGATGGAAATTATCATACCAGTCATCTTCGTTGACGAAGCCCTCCTGATGAAGGTCTTTCTGATGAGGCTTTCTGTTCTGCTCATCGTGAGTAAGATGGCGGACTTCCTCAGAGGCTTCGTCTATCTGCCTTTGCAATTCAGCTAGGCGGGCCATCTTCTCCTTCTTCCTTTGTACTTGTTGGTGTAGCATCTCCATATCCCTGATTTCTTGGTCTAGCTCTTCTTCCTGAAGTGTCGGGCTGACAGCCTTTCTCTTCTGGCTTCGGGCCTCCCGAAGAGAGACGGTATCCTGGTTGTGGTCCAACGGTTGCAGTGCTGAAGCTCCAGTCGCTGAAGCTTTCTTCGGCGCCATAGCTTCCGAAGTTGGTCAAAAAAGCTCGAAGTGGAAGTGAGTTCACCGGAGGTGGGCGCCAATGTTGGGGGCTTGTTCTCAAATGCTTCGGATTAAGAACAAGGCAACATAAAAGGTGTTAAACGTTAAGGCCCTTCGTCCTATCGAACATTACTCCCCATCGGGAATAATGAGTTCCGGACGAAGGTCACAAGAAACATACCTTCGTAAATTCAGCACGTAATAACGAAGGACTCATAAAAAACATGGAATGTAAATCATGGAATCATTTCTATTTTATTAATACAAAGGAATAGAAATGATTATGAATTACAAATGTACCTTCGGTCCTGAGAGAAGGTAAAAAGTACAAGCGTGACGCAAAATGCCAAGTCAGCGTGAACAGTACGGGAGTACTGTTCATCTATTTATAGATGCGGGACGCAGCCCACATGAAATTACATCCATGTCCATTACATTTGTTAATAGCCTACGGAAATCAGTCAAGGTCCACGCAGTCTTTTCATCTTTAAGTCGGTTCCCCCCTCAGCAATTGCGCCGAAGCTCTCCTGCGCACAGCTTCGCCTGCGCTCGTCCTTCGTCTGGTTCAAGCTTCGTCCCGACCGTGCTTCATATTCATAGTTCTGAGCCCGAAAACACCTGCTCACATAATCCACTTGGAAAACATTGTCAAACCATGTTTTTGAGGACCTTCGGAGGACGAAGGCCCCCAACACTAAAGTTGTAGAGCACTTTTTAAGCTTTCCAGAAAGTCCTATTTTGATATTTTTGGATTAATATTTGAAGAATTATGATTAAAACAAGTAACTGTTGTGCTGCTGTCCTAAAAATCTGCATGTGTGCATTTGATTGTTTAGTTCACCCTGTTTGCTAAAAATGTATGGTTAACACTTAAGTAATGTAGACTTGCCATGACTAAGCTTAATAATGCACGTGTGTCATGTTTTGTATGTTTCTTGCTCTAGTTGATTGTGATATAAAAGTTCTGTAGTTAGTGATGCCTATGTCGTATTCAAGCTTACGTTGTCTTGGTTGGACTTGTGTGGTCGGTGATGCTTTTGCGCGATCAATAGGAGAACTAATGAAAAGCCGTATCCAAATAAATAAAATGCGCATACTTGTGATGTTATTTTTGTGTTCGGTAATTATATAAAATGTTTTCATCTTTTTAATGGTGTTAATGTTGATCGCCGATAAAGCGTAGATAACTAATGCTAACGTGTGGTTGTCTACGGTGTCTTCCAATTTAAATGTTTAGTTCGCCACTGTGTCTTTGTATATCTGTGCTACTTTTGTGCTCCTTTCATTATATTTATACATATGCATCCTGCATCTCATTTAGGACCGAGAGGTGATGATCGTGCACGTGATGTGGTGCCAACAACAAGATGTAGTTGGTGGACGACCTGAAGAATGGTGGACATACCCAGTGGACGCTCGCCAAGCGATTACCTCCCCCAGCAAACACTATCTAAGTGTTAAATTAAAGGCAAGCCCTGGTTTTATGCATAACCGTTATATATGCTATTTTACTGCACTTAATGTTTGTAGGCTTGTACTGTGTACTTAAGTGTAGGAGTTGACTAAAACCCTAGTTGCATGAACTCAGGATTCCTTTTGAAATGGATACTAGTATGATAGGTCGAGTAGCTGCTTTACTAATTAAGGATCTCGGTGGAAGTTCAGTGATTTTTCTAGCACTCGCGCGAGGTCAGGAATTGATTGTATCCATTTTTATATCAGAATGATGATGGTCTGTGGACACGGGTCCATGGGGACGCATGGTCTACGAGACGGAAATTAGAATAAGGATTAACGTGCGGATACCTGTGTCAAGCGTTTGAACGTACTAAACACATACCGAGAAATATGGTAAATCGGTAAGCCTAGTACCTGAGTGAACCTGCCAGCAAACTTTGCCCCTCACGCGACCTGAGACGTGGTCTCCCATTCCGGTTATGGTGGGTACAAGTGCGGTCAATGCACGACGGCAGTCGGGGTCAGTGAGGCATTGTACGCTAAGGCGGTGAGCCCTGATCTGTTGCCAGGGAATCGATGGGGACAGTTGATGTGTGTGGGGACGGAGTGCCTCGCCACGTTATGTGTTTAGGTTTACTTTGCAAGGATAAAAACTCGATTTGAATCGTCTGCTTCTCGCAGCTAATGAGACTGCTTGATTCATTGTACTGCATTGAGTAATAAGTGGAAATGAGATGACTGGCAAAAGATGTTGATTGATAAAATGTTTGATACCATGTATGACTAGTTAGGTACACATCTAGTTAAAAGGATCATACTAAAACATGAAAAGCTAAAACTTGATTTTAGACTCAGCTAGTGCTTTTGGCAAACCAAACCCCTCAGCCAAACAGCTGCATGTCTAGAGGTAGAGGAGTAGACTCCTCATACCGGGCATGTCTAGCTGAGTATTAGTATACTCATCCTTGCTTGTGGCACAATTTTTGCAGGTACTCCTTAGGATGATTGGTTGCTGGTATGACTTGGCCCCCATCCTTGCCACCGGGATAGAAGGTCAAGTGGGTTATTGCTTCCGCAGGAGAGGACCAGGAGGAGTAGCGTAGCTAGGCTTCGTCATGTTACTCGGTTTTCTCCGTTAGTTATTTTCCGCTGCATTAAAATTTATAATTATTATTTCTGAAACTCCGATAATGTAATCACTAATGGTACTTATTAAATTTGTGATATTATGTTTTATTGTATTTCTCTGTGCCTCACCTTCGTGTGAGCTAGTGGTATTCGATCCTGGATAAGTGGCTTTTATCGGACTAGATCCGAGGGACTGACGGTTTATTCCTATTTAAGTGCGGTCTAGCCTCTAAGGCAGGTGTTGGGGTATGCTTCGTAGCCAAAGATCCTGAAGAAAGAAACAACTTCGACAGATCCTCTCAAAAGCAGTGCCGAAGCTATCGCCCATAAAGCTTCAGCATAGTGGTACGTCTCAAGACGAAGGGGTGAACCGACTTAAAGATGAAATGACCTAAAGACCCATGATATTTTGTGTCATTATTATAGTCAATTGTAAAGGGTAAAAATGTAATTTTACACAGGCTGCGCCTTGTGCCTATAAATAGGTGAATAGTACCCCTGTACTGTTCACGAAATCTTGTAATCGCTGGCACATTACACTTGGATTATTGCCTTCTGTCAAGACGAAGGTATAAATGTGATTAAATGTTATGTTTTAATATTTAAGTTTGTATAAATATATGAATAAGCTTATGTATTTTGATATATCGTTCCCTCATGTTTTATATTTTATATTTCATCTTACATTATTTTACAACTCTAGTCACAAAGGTACGACCTTCGTGATATTCTGCTCATGGCCTTTGTCTGAAGTTCATTAAATCCTTGGGGAGATAATGCTTCAACGGACGAAGGGCATTAACATTTAACATTTTATGTTGCCTTGTTCTTAATTCATAACATTTGAGAACAAGTCCCCAACATTGGCGCCCATCTCCGGTGAACTCACTTCCACTTTCTGAGCTGATGGCTTCGTTCAACAATGAAGCTGAAGCTGCTTTGGCTACGAAGCTGGTGCTCCCGATAACAGGCGGTTCATGCTCAGAGCCGGCCAACAAGAAGCAGAAGAAGGAAGCTCAGAGAAGGGTACAGCATGTCGGGGTGCAGGGACCCTTCATCAAGTCGAAATGGTCCCATATCCCAATTACCTTCTCCCATGATGACCTTCAGCTTAAGGATTACCCTCACAATGATGCTATGGTCATTTCTTGCGTCATCAAAGGATTTCTGGTCCATAATGTTCTGGTTGATACAGGCAGTGCAGCTGACATCATATTTGCTAAGGCCTTCAGACAGATGCAAGAGCCAAAGGATAAAATTCATGATGCTACACACCCTCTTTGTGGCTTCGGAGGAAGGCAAATTACAGCGCTCGGCAAAATCACGATGCCAGTGACCTTCGGCTTCATCCACAATACAAGAACTGAACAAGTTGTGTTTGACATCGTTGATATGGAATACCCCTACAATGCAATCATTGGTCGTGGGACACTCAATGCTTTCTAAGCAATACTTCATCCAGCATATTTGTGCATGAATATACCTTCGGAACAAGGACCCATTGCTGTTCATGGTAGTCAAGAAGCTGCTAGAAAAGCTGAAGGAAATTGGATAGATTCAAAAACAATCCACAACATAGATGGAAATGAAGCTTGTGAACAGTACAAGTACAGAAGAGAGAAGGCTACCTCGGCTGATCAGCTGAAGCCTATGCTTCTATGTGAAGATATAGCAGAGCAGAAGGTACTGCTAGGATCTCAGTTATCTGAAGAGCAGGAGAAAACCTTGATAAGGTTTTTATTCAACAACAAGGATGTGTTTGCTTGGTCAGCTAATGATCTCTGTGGTGTCAACAGGGACGTCATTGAACATTCGCTCAATGCCGATCCATCCTTCAGACCCAGAAAGTACAGGCTTCAGAAAATGTCTGATGACAAAGCCGAAGGTGCTCGAAATGAAGTGAAGAGACTTCTTAGTGCTGTTATGGTAAAATACCAAGAATGGCTAGCCAACACTGTTATGGTGAAGAAGGCCAATGGTAAATGGAGAATGTGCATTGATTTTACTGATCTCAACAAGGCTTGTCCAAAGGATGAGTTCCCATTACCAAGAATAGATTCTCTAGTAGATGCAGCAGCTTTGTCAGAGCTCATGAGTCTACTAGATTGTTATTCAGGCTACCATCAAATCTGGATGAAGAAGAAATATGAGCCAAAAACCAGCTTCGTAACCCCCAGTGGTACATATTGTTACCTTTGGATGCCTGAGGGGCTCAAGAATGCTGGAGGAAGCTTCAGTAGAATGACAGCCAAAGTCCTTCTCTCTCAGATAGGCAGAAATGTGCTAACATATGTTGATGATATCATAGTAAAAAGCACGAAGTAGGAAAATCACATTGCTGATCTGCAGGAAACATTTGCTAACTTTAGGCAAGCTAGCCTGAAGTTAAATCTAGAAAAATGTGTCATCGAAGTAAAGAAAGGAAAATTTCTTGGTTGTCTAGTTTCAACGAAAGGGATCGAAGCTAATCCGAACAAAATCGATGCTATTCTTCGGATGGAGCCGCCAAGCACAAAGAAGGGGGCTCAACGGCTGACAGGAAGGCTGGCATCTTTGAATCGATTTATATCTAGATCAGGAGAGAGAAATTTACCATTCTTTGAAGTACTGAAGTCGGCCGAAGTCTTTCAATGGGGACCAGCCCAGCAGAAAGCCTTCGAAGAGCTGAAGCAATACCTGATAGATCTAACAACACTAACTCCACCCACGCCAGGGGCTCCTCTACTATTGTATGTGGCAGCTTCACACTCTGTAGTAAGTGCAGCACTTGTACAAGAGAAGCTTGAAGGACAAAATAAAAAGCATGTTCTAGTATATTTTGTCTCCGAAGTGTTAAGTTTATCAAAGAAAAATTACACAGAAATGGAGAAAGTGTTGTATGCTGTATTAATGGCCTCCAGGAAGCTTCGGCATTATTTCCAAGCTTATCATATAATTGTTCCCTCGTCACAGCCTCTAAAGGATGTTATCAGGAATAGAGAAGCTACTGGAAGGGTTGGAAAGTGGGCCACGAAGCTCAATCAATTCACCATTAACTACGTGCATAGATCTTCAATTCAATCCCAAACGCTAGGAGACTTCATCGCTGACTGGACTCCAGGGGATCACGAAGAAGCGACAAACAAGGATACTGAAGCTTGGACGGTGTTCTACGATGGTTCTTGGGGAACCTTTGGTGCAGGAGCAGCTGCAGTCCTAGTGGCACCTTCAAAGGTCAAAACATGTTTTGCAGTCCAATTGGATTTCAGTTGCACAAATAATATTGCTGAGTACGAAGCACTTTTATTGGGGCTTTGGAAACTAGGGGCAATGGGAATAAGAAGGGCCATCCTAAAGACAGATTCTCAGGTCATTGCTGGCCATGTGGATAAGAGCAGCAAGGCACGAGATCCGAAGCTTGAAAAATATCTGGATGCAGTCCGAAGGTTGGAAGCTTCCTTCGAAGGTTTTTGCGTCAAAAATATTCCAAGAGGTGAAAATGAGCATGCAGATTTGCTGGCCAAGCCAGCGGCTCAGGGGCTTCCCTTACCCTCCGAAGTATTTTTTGAAGCAATAAAAGCACCTTTGGTTGAGCTCATGAAGAGAGCAGTGCTTACTATTTCTCCACTACACAGTGAAGACTAGAGAACTGAAATAATATCTTTCCTTCAAGGCAATTGTCTTTCAAGTGATGAAGCTTATAACAAAAGAATGGAGGCAAGAACAAGACCATATGTGATAATAGAAGGGGAATTGTATAAACATGGAGTTTGTTCACCACTCCTAAAATGTTTATCAAGAACCAAAGGTATGGAATTAATGAAAGAGATACATGTAGGTCTGTGTGGATCTCACATTGGATCAAGGCCCTTATTGGGAAAAGTTTTTCGACAAGGATTTTATTGGCCGAAGGCAGCTTCGGATGCAGCAGAATTAGTCCAAAAATGTGAAGGCTGTCAAAAATGTGCAAGAGACCAGAAGCAACCTTCGTCTCTCACTCAGTTAATACAACCCACTTGGCCATTGCAAAGGTGGGGCCTCGATTTGCTAGGCCCACTTCCACGAGCACAAGGAAATTTAAAATATGTTGCGGTGGCGGTAGAGTATTTTTCCAAGTGGATTGAGGCGAAGCCTTTAGCCACAATAACTTCGGTTACTGTCCTGAAATTTTTCTGGCAAAATATTGTTTGTCTCTTTGGAGTGCCGAAGGCTATTACTGTGGACAACGGGACACAATTCGATGCTGAAGCTTTCAAAGAATTCTGTGAACAAATTGGCACGAAGATTCATTTTGCATCGGTCAGACATCCGGAGTCAAATGGACTTGTTGAAAGAGCTAATGGCATTATAATGATGGGAATAATGAAGTTAATCTTCAATCAGCCTAGAGGAAAATGGCTAGATGAATTAATCAAAGTGGTGTGGAGCCACAATACAACAATATCAAGGTCAACAGGCTTTACACCATTCAAGTTACTGTTTGGTGACGAAGCAATAACCCCAGAAGAAGCTAAGGCAGGATCAATAAGGACAGTGGCTTCGGCAGAGGACGAAGCTGATTGTTCTGTGGCAAAAGATGCTATAGAAGGGATCAGGCTTCAGGCCATCGAAAACATCAATAAATATTAAGCTGAAACAATAAAGTGGCGTGACAAGCTAAAAAACATTAGGCCAGGCCATTTGGTGCTTCGAAGAGTTGCCAACCTAGATACAGTAGGCAAGCTACAGTTGAAGTGGGAAGGACCTTTTCTAGTAGTATCTTCATCAAGACCCGGCTCTTACAGATTGAAGGATATGGACGGCAACGACATTCCTAGATCTTGGAATGCGGATGAGCTTCGGCGATATTATGTATAGCTTGATGTAATCTTTTTATTTTTCCTATGGCACCCTTTTCCTTTCTAAAGGGGGAGAAAGGTTTTTAATGGGGCCATAACATGTAATTTCTCTTTTTTCTTATTTTAGCTCTACAAGAGCAAAATCCCCCAAAAATGTAAATGTAAAAGCTGAGCATGCACCATCGAGTGCAAAAGAAAAAAAAACAGGGAGAAGCTCGAAAGTCGTCCCTAAGGGGATGCAGAGCACGACGAAGCTACAAAAAGCCGTTCCTAAGGGAGCATAGTGTAAGTTTTCTGCTCAAAAGTCGTTCATAAGGGAATGCAGAGCTTACAGCGAAAAGTCAACGCTGATTCTGCCAAAATATAAGGTGAAGCGCGAAAAGTCAACGCGATACCGCCGAAATAGAAGGCGAAGAAGTTCAAAAGACGTTCCTAAGGGGATGCAGAACTTACAGCGAAAAGTCAGCGCTGATACACCGAAAAATAAGCGGTGAAGCCGAAAAATAAGCGGAAAAAAGACTTCGATCATTCCCAAGGGAATGAAGGCTATGGTTATGGCTCTGTATGCATGTGTTTGGACATTCATTTGCACGACACATTACATCATAACATTTGCATTCATAAACATTCATTTAGACATACATAGGATCATCATCATCATAACACAGGCAGTTGCTTCGGCTCTAAAGTCAAGGCTTCGGCAAAAAAAAGAAAGTGGTTTTATGCTTCACTGTGTACGAAAAGAAGGGAAGGTGTTTTTCGCCTTCGGCTCAAAAAATGCTAGTTTCGTTCACAACGAAGCACTTCATACATTGCTGGAAAGGTAAGAATATATTACAAGGTATGGACAAAAGTTCATAGAATAAAATTTAATTACATTATTCTTTACAAAGGTTATTACAAGAGTTTTTAGAGTTTTTTCCACAGTTATCTATTGAGCTTCGGCTTCGTCGTCTGTTAAGCTTCGGCTTTGCCACCTTACTCTTCAGCTTTGTCATCTTGCTCTTCGGCTTCGTCATCCTGTACATATTAAAGTATTGTAAGGAAAATTCAAGTTTAAAGGAAGAGGTAAGCACAAGGTATGATTTTTTTACCGGCTTAAGATGACTTCGAGCTTCGTCACCAGCCATGCTTCGTCCACCCTTCGTCCATACTAATTTTATAAATTTGTTTCCTATGCTTCGGGCAAGACTGGGGATATCAACCAGATCTACTGGTGATAAACTAAAGTTGGGTCTATTGACAACCTTTCCATGTTCGCAGCCAGATTACAGGAAGGCGACAGCTGTGCCCCGAGAAGTTACCAGGGCACAGAAGTCACCATGCCCGGCTATAATTTCATCAAGGTCATCAACTTCACCCTCGATATGTTCGAAGGCCCCCGGCAGGTCTTCAGTCAAAGGATTAAATTTTTCGCAGCTGGCTCCAACCGAATTGAAGACCTGCTTCAGCCGTTGTATACATCGGCTACTGAACTCTAGACATTTGTTTTGAAGCTCTGTCAATGACTTTTGCAATTTTGAATTTTCTCGACCTCAGCCTCAAATTTTGCATAAAAATTCTGTTTTTCCTATTCGAAGCTTTCAGACTTTGAGAGAAGCTCCGTATTTAATTCTGCAATTTTAGCTTCAGCTTCTGCCAATAAACCTTCTGTTGTCTGAAGCTCGAAGTTCTTTTTTCCAAAAGCTGTTGCTTGATCTTTTATTTTGCTTTCTAAACTCTCAATTATAACTTCATGTTTTTTATCTTCAAAATCTTGTTGCATTCTCAAAGCTTTACTCAGCAGCATACTCTGTGCACAAACAACCTTCATTAGAAAACATCTTCGTTATTAAAGACAATAAAAGTTGAAAAAAAGTTTTTTACCTTGAAATTGGAATAGAATAAACTACCGACGATGTGCTCTCGTTGGTAGCGGCTAATGTCTGTCTTGAGCTTCGGAAAACCAATACTCTTTGATAGAGTACCGATAACCTTCTCTCCGGTTTGGTCTCGGACGCAGCCTAACTTCTCATCGTCAACACCACCGAAGACTAGTGCCCCCGGTTGATATCCGCAGGATATGGCATACTCTTTTAACTCTTCTCTCTCAGCCTTCGTTAATTCTTGTCCAACCAAGTTTTGAAAGTTGAAAATTTCCTCTTCCGAAGCGTCTTCAGTTATTTCCCTCTCCTTCTCAGGCTCTGGGGCCATAGTTTCTTCGGTAGCTGCAGCAGCTTCTTCTGCGGCCAAGTCTAGAAGTATTTTATCAATATTAGAAATTGTGCTTTCTAAATGTACATCTTCGGCCATGGCAGCTTCGGCGGCTGCAGCTTTCGTCAGTGCAGCTTCGGTAGCTGTTCTGCTCTCAACAGCTGGTACCTTTGAAGCTGAAGCTTGTGGTGGTGTCCCTTCAATAACTTCTGTCACTGTAATAATTCTTCGTTTTTTCGGCTTAGCTGCCTTCTTCATTTTCGAGGGCTCCTTTTCCTTCTGAAAAAGCTTCATCAGATGCGACCCCAGTGGACTTACCTTGATAGGCAAAGATTCAGTCATTACCTTTAAGATTTCCTCCACGTCGGTGGTAGAAGGTGTTGCAGCAGTTTCTTCTTCTACATCAGCTGCCTTTTGTTTCGGAGCTGCAACCTTTCTTTTCTACGAAGCATCTGTCTTTGGCTCAGGCCTTAGCCTTCTCTTTTTCAGTTTTTCTTCATCATCTTTCACCAATTTAGTATCTTCTTTATTCAGGACGCTAGCAACTCTCTTTCTCTTCTGTCCTTCGGCGCCTCGGTCCAGTCGCTCATAGTCAGGATACTCAAAGTTCAGAGCATCCATTACCCGGTTTAACCTTCGCTTCGGATGAGTGCCAAAGGCTACAGTCATTAGTTGATCTTCTTTTTTAGAATAATTGCCAAGAATGTCGTTGCACATAACTTCAATTGTGTCTAACCATTCTTGGCAAGGTACTTCGAAATGTTTCTTGGATTTATAATAGTAGGGCAGCACAACAAGTTCCCCCTTTTTCTTTTCTCCCTTAAGCTTCGGCATGTCCCACTCTTTCAAAGTTGGGAACACTCTAAAAGCCAAAAATTCTTGCACCAGATCTCTAGTGCCAATATGCTCCGCAATAACTCGAAATTCGCCCAGTGCAATTTGGCTTGGACTCTTCGTTGTCATGTTGCACTGGGGCCTGGTTTCTCCGAAGATTATTTCCTGTGGACTTTGGACCAGCTTCTCCTTTTCTTCATCAACTTTGACGTAAAACCATTCGGTCTTCCAGCCTGCTGGCCACTTGGTTCGGTAGCTGATGACTAGAAACTTTGTACTTTTGCGGTAAGCAAAATTATAGCAGCCGAAGTTTTCATGCAGCCCATCTTCTCTGGCTTTTGTTTGATAATGAAGCTCGTGTACTCGGCAGAAGCCTTCGACAAATGGTTCTACCCCCTGGCTTCGGAGGGCCTAGATGTAAACGCTAAGCCTAACGATGGCGTTAGGAGTTAGCTGATGAAGATAAATCCCAAATTTCTTCAAAACATCAGCAATCATCCCATTTAAAGGAAATCTTAATCCTGCTTTAAAGAAGCTTTTGAAGACCACTACTTCATCCTTTTCTTGCTTCAGAGTAATTTCCTCTCCACCGAAGCGAACCAGCTCCTTCTTTGCTTCACTAAAATAGCCCAAATTCATCAGCTTAGACATATCATCTTCAGAAATGGTGGATTTCCCGAACTCCAGGTGGCTGGGTTTAGATGGCACGACGCTGTAGTCATCTTCAAATTCAATTTCCTCAGCATCAGCTTGCTCAGCTTCAGCGGAAGGTGCATCCTCCGATACTACCAGTCCTGACCGCTTCATCACTTCAGAGATTGGAGCAGTTTCGACACCTTCAGCTTCTTCTCCGTCGCGAGTAACCCTAGCTGTTGAGCGTACCCTAGCCATCTGATGATTGAATTTCTTGTTTTTCGAACGAAGTTGAAAATTTTTAACTTTGACGAAGCTCTTTCTTGTTACGAAGCTTGAGCAAAATAAATAGCTTCGGTTGAGGATGCAGTAAGCAAGCTTCGGCTTTGGTCAATATTTTGGCAGCAAAACAACGCAATAGCAATGAATGTTGTGGTAACATCACACCTACCCTTCTGTTTATATAGTGCCGCAGGTGGGAAGGTGAATCGTCAAGGTCTTCCGCACCGGACAAACAGCCACCCGCATCCACTGAGCGGTGGGCCACAGAGTCCGAGAAGGTGAATCGCCAGGGCGCGTGTAACTGCTGCAAGATGGGGCCACCTCGCGCTCGGTTTATTTTAATCGTTTCTCGGCAACGAGCTCAGGGAAGGTGTTTTTCGGATCTTCGGCATCCCGAAGCCTAGAAGATTTTTTCACGGATCAAGCTCGTTACGAAAAACGATCTAGCACCACGAAGGGGCTACTGCTGGGGGTATGCTTCGTAGCCGAAGATACTAAAGAAAGAAACACCTTCGGCAGATCCTCTCAAAAGCAGTGCCGAAGCTATCGCCCATAAAGCTTCGGCATAGTGGTACGTCTCAAGACGAAGGGGTGAACCGACTTAAAGATGAAATGACCTAAAGACCCATGATATTTTGTGTCATTATTATAGTCAATTGTAAAGGGTATAAATGTAATTTTACATAGGCTGCGGCTTCTGCCTATAAATAGGTGAACAGTACCCCTGTACTGTTCACTCAATCTTGTAATCGCTAGCACATTACACTTGGATTATTGCCTTCTGTCAAGACGAAGGTATAAATGTGATTAAATGTTATGTTTTAATATTTAAGTTTGTATAAATATATGAATAAGCTTATGTATTTTGATATATCATTCCCTCATGTTTTATATTTTATATTTCATCTTACATTATTTTACAACTCTAGTCACGAAGGTACGACCTTCGTGATATTCTGCTCATGGCCTTCGTCCGAAGTTCATTAAATCCTTGGGGAGATAATGCTTCAACGGACGAAGGGCATTAGCATTTAACATTTTATGTTGCCTTGTTCTTAATTCATAGCATTTGAGAACAAGTCCCCAACAGCGGGACTTAGGCACTTAAGTTGGAATAATTCGGGTGGTTCCGCCACAGCTGGTATTGGAGCGAATACCATTACAGAGAAGTCAATAAGTCATGATTCCAACCTTTTCTAAAGTAAAACATGCTTAGAAACCAATATTGGATAGATCGTCAGGACGATAAGGATAGACCTGGGATGTGAAGCCTTAGGAAATAGATGGGTAGCTAGGTGGCTATTTATATAGGCCATAAAGGCTATTATTACTACTATTAGAAGGGATGCTGTAGAAGCACCCAAAATTTAGTTAGGTCTGAGAAGACGACTAGAATGAGCATGCATCATGATTGTCGCATTATAATTGTCTCTTGTGCATCAACGTACTTCTCTCACCTTTATTCCAATAATAACTTGTGAATAATGTGATGTACTGCTATGTTAGGAACTATAAGAAATGCTTTACCTTGTGTCGGATTGGTAAGTCTTGACTAGGTCGTGATATGTGTTTCTCTTGCCTTGCTTTCTAGAAGGTACGATAGTTGTTCAGTCCATTTTGCCTCTAACCAAAAAAAATGTTGTCTAACCTGCTCATGAAAAGACCCCCCTTCCCCAAATAATCTAGTGGTTCCCTAGTGAAACCCTTTTAAAAAAAATCAAATCACGTGCTTGTTTTGGTGTTTCTAGCCGTTATGTGTTTTACACTTGAAATTGCACATGCACAGCTTATAGAACCCCATAGCTTGACCGCTAGACCAACCCAAGTCTCCTTGTGCACTTGTTGTGTCAAATTTTTTTTTGTTGGTGTCTAGTTGCGTAAACCCTATCAAGGCCATGTTTCTTTCCATAAATCCTTGCCCCTAAAACTTCATAGCATTTCTATCGATCATCCTAGCTGATCCTATTTGCCTACCTCTCCTTTCGCCTTGATCTGGTAATCCTTTTTCTTGTGAATCATGTTTGCTTTATCATCCGAATCTCGGGATCCCCTATTGATTCCCGTTATCTGGTTATCTGCTATAAGCCGTTCTCAAGTATCGGATGTTGATCTGCCTAAATCTCTCATTTCTAGTCTTTTGATGCTCTTCCTCCAGGCATCATGCTGTAGTTTTATCCACCTTATCTCTAAACGACATATCCATTTGGTTCAATGAATGTTGATGTTGTCTTTGGTTCTCTCATGTCTCTAAAAGCTTATCAATCTCGATCTCATGGTTGGTTCCTCCTCATATTAAATATCGTATCGATCTTTGGCTGATAATCCCTGTGATGATCATAAAATAGTTCTTAGAGTTGAAGAAAATTTTCATGTGATACTCTTTCGCCAACAATGTCTGCTTCAACTTCGGTCACATTCTTATTTTCTGAGCAATACTCTCGTGGGCTCCATCTACCTATGCTATGTAGATGTCTCATTGGTTGCATTTGGTAATGATGTCATGACTAACGACTGATGGTGTTGCGACAAGACCGAGAGCCTACTATGGTGCACACATGGTTGAGCTACTCGGCACACGCTGGTATCGCGGTTAATAGTCGTGATCCATTACGAGACAATACCGATGTGCTATCTTTTGTGAACATTCTCTCAGAGTGATTGCTGCATTTTGTCTCAACATGCTGCGATATTCTACCCAAATCTATCTTCAGTATCTTGTCAGATCCCATCTCATAAATTTGCATCTATCTCCAGCCTGGGAGTTACATGCTTCTCCACCCTTAAATATCCTCATTTGAATCTCGGGACGAGATTCTTTTAAGGGGGGAAGGCTGTGACACCCCAGGTGTCAGTTTCGTGTTATGTCGGGGGATTTATCCCAATCTCAGATGCTCAGTGAAAATTTCTATTTCTCGCTCACGTATGTCTCTGATCATCTAGACTATTCGTACACATTTCACCAGATTCGGAGTTGTTCAGTCTCACAGAAGGCCGAATTTGGGACCTGTTAAAACTTTTATACTCGGCGCGAATGCAAACTCGTTAACCAATCTCGATTTACAAAATCTCATCTAAAGCTCATTTAATCAAAACTCTCGACAATTGTTAGTGGATCTGTGCCCGAATCCAATTCATTGGACTTTGATCGATGTCTGACTATTTTAATCCGAGTCCATACTCTCAAACAGAATACTCAATATGTCGTCCTCTAATCAATTTTATCTGACTCGGCCAAATATCTCATGTCCGAACCGAATTCAAAACCCCGTACCGATAGTGATTTTAAAATGCCACGATTCACCTTCTCCGACTAAAAATCCGAAAGCCGGTCGTATCCCGAGGCAATTTATTTTCGAATCATGCGTAGGGAATTATTGCCGAGCGAAGTCAAATCAAACTCTCGGCCGAGTTAATCGCCCGATCTCCCAAAATCTATTTCGCTCTGTTCTCCATAGAGACGAATTCCGCAGGAGCGTTTGTATTCCGGGAAATAATTAACGATCCAATAATCCGTGTTTAATCAAAACACCATAAAATAAAATGGAAATAAATTAGCGCGGCAAGATTAAGTGTTTTGGGCCGAATCCAGTCCAGCCCGTTTGGCCTATTTAAAACCCTAGCCCTAGAGCTCTTCTATAAATAGAAGGACCCCTCACTTGCACTTGGCTTTTATTCATCTACCGCCCTAGCCGTCACTTTCTTCCTCCCTGTCTTCTTCTCTCACGTAGCAGCCCTTCTTCCTCCCACGCATAGCAGCCAGTGCGCAGGGAGCTCAGCTCCACCTCTCCCCATGGCTGCGAGCTCCCTTCTCCAGCTGCGCGGCGCCCTCCCTGCTCCTCCTCGTGGCGAGCAGCAAGCACCTCCCTCGGCACCCCTCCCTGCGAGCTCCTTCCTCCCTAGCTTCCCTGGCGCAGTGGGAGAAGCTCCCATGGGCACACCCCCTTCAGGCTTGGCAGCAGGGACATCCATGGCGTGGACAAGCTCCCTCCCTACGCCCAGCTCTCCCTCTCCATCTTGGCTTCTTCCCTCCCCTTCTTCCCTATGGCCGACACCCCTCTATTGCAGACCGAACTCCCTCTCCAGCCAGCAGTCACGACGCCCTGCACAGCGTTCCCTCGCCCCTGTTTTTCCCCTGTCCGACCAGGAAAACACCCTTCTCTGTTTCCCTGTTCCCTAGCACGCCAAAGCACCCTACTGTTCCCTGCGCCATACTCTCCCATGGAAAACCAGCAGGAGCTCCATTTCCTCCATGGCTGGCGCCCCGCTCAGCGCCTCTGCGCGACTCCCCCTCCCCAAACAGCGAGCCCCCTTCCTCGCTATTCTCTGTGGTGCCCACCTGCTGTTCGACGAAATGCGCAGCAAGCCGCGCGCTGCAGCAGCCCTCCCGTCGATCTCCACTCCCCTCATCGTGTGACGTCGCTCTCGTGCTCGCTGCGCAGCCCCATCCGCGACGCCGTCAAAACCCGTGGTGAGAAAAAAAAACCGCTGCCCTTGCTGCTATCGTATTTTGTGCTCGGTAAAAATTGTTGAACTGTTGTGTGTGTCTAATCGCAGCTAGCCATCAATTCCATCTGTCACGCACGCGTGTTCGAGGCAAGGCCGGTCGGGTGAACCACATTCCTGCACAACTCAAATCCGATACCGTTTAGGTTGATTGATTTAAAGTTTACAATACGTATGATTTGGTTGATGTTAGGCAGTGCATGTATATGTGTGGATGTGTGTAAAGTGTTTCGGTTATACGCATTGGTAGGATCGCGTTTGCGATTGGAGAACAAGAGGTTATTTGATGTGTGCGATTTGTAGTTAGTCTAATTAGGTTTTGGTCGATGATGTGCATGTGTGATTATGTGTGTGAAAATACATTTGTATGAATGGGAGCGTGTAGAGAGGAAAATGAAGTAGAAAAGAACTCTGATGTTTTTATATCTTGGTAGGAAAATCTGCGATGCGTTATTTGATGCGAAAAACTAAGTTACAAAATGCGGATTATGTTTTGGGAAATGTATTGATAGGTGTTTATGTAAAAAGTATAATTGTTTTATGCAATGTGATGGGATTCATGATTATATAGGGAGTATATTTATTGATGTGACGGGTAGTTTAGAGAATGCTAGTTTGTGTGGAGGATGTATTGTTAAGACATGAGTGTCGGAGTTTATATACTAGTAGGTTACGCTACGTTGATCGAAATGTCTCGAGTGCACGCCACAATATGGTTGTATGCGAGACAGGGTAAAATAAAGTGTGCTCGACATTAATGTTTAGTCGTAATAGTTAATAATTGGATTGGCTTAAATAGAGAGGTGGTGACATGCCAAAGTAGTCATCGCTTCTCCATATTTATAAGTCGAGTCGAGTCGATGCGCATTATATGTTCGTAAATTATGCTTTGTGTATAGTATATGGTTGTGCTTGCAAATTCTAGTAGTGACGATGAATTGCTTGTTGTCGTCTAAATGTGTGTGGTTATGACACAGATGAAAAGTATTAGTGCTCATGTGATGTCTAAGTTAAAATGCAAATTATTGGGTGAAAATCGCTTCGATATTGATTTTCGTGGAGAATGCGTTGTTAATTGAGTATGGAAATTCTAGGCATGAAATGACTTGGATAAAAAGTAGTAAGTCGACTTGTTGGTCCTAATTTGATTAATTTAACTCTAACAAATGGTAAAACGTTAGAATAATTCAAGTCTCTAGAACGCGGCAATTCTTGAATTGTATAGGAGCTGGAATTTATTAATTACTGTTTTGGGCTGCACGCGCTGTTTTTGTCGTGCTGTATGTTTAATGAACTAAAACATGTTTTCTGTAGAAAAATAATATAGAAGAGTTGTAGATAACCCTATTATCTTGCTTGTACTAAAATTTGATAGCTATAAACCTGATTGTTTAGGAGTTGTGCTTTTCACAAGCCCAGCACCTAAATCTGTCGAATTTCTGAACAGATTTCAGAAATTGCAATGGTTGCTTAAGTTAATGTTGAAATAAGTTATTGGTGGTCACAAGAAAGTTGTAGATAACTCTATTATCTTACTTGTGTTAAAATTTGACAGACATAAGTCTGATCGTTTAGGAGTTATGCTTTTTACAAATTCCATAACAGAATCTATCCAAAGTCTGTACAGATTTCAGAGATTGAATTGTTTGCTTAAGTTAATGTTACAATCTGTTCATGGTCGTTATAAGAAAGTTGTATATGCTTTTCCTATCTTTCTTGTGTTAAAATTTCATAACCATAGGTCTGATAGTTTAAGAGTTATGAATTTTACAAACTGGTTGCTGTGTTCTGTCCACTGACAGAACATATTTCGAAAACTGAATTGTTTGATTCAGTTCGACATAGAATCACTTCTTAAGTTAATGTAATCTTTTTGGTGGTCTAAAGATTAAGTTACATACGTTTGAAGTGTGAAGTCTGAATCTGTCCAGTTCTGGACAGCAAAGCCTTCTAGAGTCTTTTATTCTTAGTTAAATATTAAATCACCTTGAGATGTTTATAAATGATATGTATAAAATTTAAGTACCTTTCCAGAAAGTCTAGAATCACTTGTTTTTGATGCATGAGTCTCTGTTTACGAATTTTTGAAACAAAGGGTCTGAATCTGTCCAAATCTGGACAGCGCTGCTGTAAATGCACTTTTTGACCTTGCTAAGTGATGAATCATGTTAAGGTAAAAATACTAAAGTTGTAGAGAACTTTTTAAGCTTTCCAGAAAGTCCTAGTTTGATATTTCTGGATTAATATTTGAAGAATTATGATTAAAACAAATAACTGTTGTGCTGCTGTCCTAAAAATCTGCATGTGCGCATTTGATTGTTTAGTTCACCCTTTTTGCTAAAAATGTTTGGTTAACACTTAAGTAATGTAGACTTGCCATGACTAAGCTTAATAATGCACGTGTATCATGTTTTGTATGTTTCTTGCTCTAGTTGATTGTGATATAGGAGTTCCGTAGTTAGTGATGCCTATGTCGTATTCAAGCTTACGTTGTCTTGGTTGGACTTGTGTGGTCGGTGATGCTTTTGCGCGATCAATAGGAGAACTAATGAAAAGTCGTACCAAATAAATAAAATGCGCATACTTGTGATGTTATTTTTGTGTTCCGTAATTATATAAAATGTTGTCATCTTTTTAATGGTGTTAATGTTGATTGCCGATAAAGCGTAGATAACTAATGCTAACGTGTGGTTGTCTACGGTGTCTTCCAATTTAAATGTTTAGTTTGTCACTGTGTCTTTGTATATATGTGCTACTTTTGTGCTCCTTTCATTATATTCATACATATGCATCCTGCATCTCATTTAGGACCAAGAGGTGATGATCGTGCACGTGATGTGGTGCCAACAACAAGATGTAGTTGGTGGACGACCTGAAGAATGGTGGACATACCCAGTGGACGCTCGCCAAGCGAGTACCTCCCCCAGCAAACACTATCTAAGTGTTAAATTAAAGGCAAGCCCCGATTTTATGCATAACCGTTATATATGCTATTTTACTGCACTTAATGTTTGTAGGCTTGTACTGTGCACTTAAGTGTAGGAGTTGACTGAAACCCTAGTTGCATGAACTCAGGATTCCTTTTGAAATGGATACTAGTATGATAGGTCGAGTAGCTGCTTTACTAATTAAGGATCTCGATAGAAGTCGAGTGATTTTTCTAGCACTCATGCGAGGTCAGGAATTGATTGTATCCATTTTTATATCAGAATGATGATAGTCTATGGACACGGGTCCATGGGGACGTGTGGCCTATGAGACGGAAATTGGAATAAGGATTAACGTGCGGATTCCTGTGTCAAGTGTTTGAACGTACTAAACACATACCGAGAAATATGGTAAATCGGTAAGCCTAGTACCTGAGTGAACCTGCCCGCAGACTTTGCCCCTCACGAGACCTGAGACGTGGTCTCCCATTCCGGTTATGGTGGGTACAAGTGCGGTTACTGCACGACGGCAGTCGGTGTTAGTGAGGCATTATACACCAAGGCGGTGAGCCCCGATCTGTTGCCAAGGAATCGATGGGGACGGTTGATGTGTGTGGGGACGGAGTGCCTCGCCACATCGTGTGTTTAGGTTTACCTTGCAAGGATAAAAACTCAATTCGAATCGTCTGCTTCTCGCAGCTAATGAGACTGCTGGATCCATTGTACTGCATTGAGTAATAAGTGGAAATCAGGTGACAAGCAAAAGATGTTGATTGATAAAATGTTTGATACCTTGTATGACTAGCTAGGTACACATCTAGTTAAAAGGATCATACTAAAACTTGAAAAGCTAAAACTTGATTGTAGACTCAGCTAGTGCTTTTGGCAAACCAAACCCCTCAGCCAAACAGCTGCATGTCTAGAGGTAGAGGAGTAAACTCCTCACACCGGGTAAGTCTAGCTGAGTATTAGTATACTCAGCGTTGCTTGTGGCACAATTTTTGCAGGTACTCCTTAGGATGATTGGTTGCTGGTATGACTTGGCCCCCATCCCTACCACCGGGATAGAAGGTCGAGTGGGTTATTGCTTCCGCAGGAGAGGACCAGGAGGAGTAGCGTGGCCAGGCTTCGCCATGTTACTCGGTTTTCTCCGTTAGTTATTTTCCGCTGCATTAAAATTTATATTTATTATTTCTGAAACTCCGATAATGTAATCACTAATGGTACTTATTAAATTTGTGGTATTATGTTTTATTGTATTTCTCTGTGCCTCAGCTTCGTGTGAGCTAGTGGTATTCGATCCTGGATAAGTGGCTTTTATCGGACTAGATCCGAGGGAATGACGGTTTATTCCTATTTAAGTGTGGTCTAGCCTCTAAGGCGGGACTTAGGCACTTTAGTTGGAATAATTTGGGCGGTTCCACCACACAGACTTAGTCAAGAGGTCCACTACCACCCATATAGCATCCCTGTCTCGAGGAGAACGAGGTAAGCCCACCACAAAATCCATGGTGATATGCTCCCACTTCCACTCCGGAATTTCCAATGGCTTCAGTAAACCTGTAGGACTCTTATGCTCGACCGTCATGCGCTGACATACTTCACAGGTGACCACACACTTAGAAACGTCAACCTTCATCCGCTTCCACTAGAAGTTTTGCTTCAAATCTCGGTACATTTTGGTTTCACCGGGGTGAACGGTGTAAGGCATTTTATGAGCTTCTCTCAAGATATCCATCTTCACCTCTGATTTCTGAGGCACACAAAGACGGCCCCTGAAACGAACCAAATCATTCTCATCAATAGTGAACTCCCAAGGTTTACCATCGCCAACACTCTTTCGAGCTTCCTGCAATAAACGATCCTGCTGCTGAGCCGCACGCACTCTCTCCATGAGGGAGGATTGAATAAGCATCCAAGTCTCCTCACTAGCGGTGCCGACATAACACAAAGCGATCCCCAAACGGTACAGATCTGCGATCAAAGGCAAGGCCACTTTTGGAACCCCGGACCTGCTAAGGGCATCAGCCACCACATTTGCCTTCCTCGGGTGATAATGAATGGACAAATCATAATCTTTAATCAATTCAAGCCACCGACGCTGCCTCAAATTCAGCTCCTTCTGAGTGAAAATATACTTGAGACTTTTATGATCGGTGTAAATGTCACAAGACTCGCCATAAAGATAATGCCTCCACAACTTTAGAGCAAAGACCACCGCGGCCAATTCAAGATCATGAGTTGGATAATTCCCCTCATGCTTCCTCACCTGCCTTGAGCCATAAGCAATCACTCTACCTTCCTACATCAACACATAGCCAAGACCAATTCGAGAAGCATCCGTATAAACTGTGAAATGCTTACAGCTCTCAGGCAAAGCTAGGATAGGGGCGTCCACCAACTTGTTCTTCAATGTCTGATAACTGACCTCGCAATTGCTGGACTAGACGAAGAGAACACCCTTCTCCAAGAGTCTAGTCAAAGGCTTAGCAATGCTGGAAAAATTTGGTACAAAGCGTCGATAATATCCTCTAAGCCCCAAGAAACTTCGAATCTCAGAGACACTAGGTCTCTTCCACTCCACCACACCAACGACATTCATGGGATCAACCGCAATGCCTTGCTGATTAATCACATGACCCAGGAAAGCCACTTCAGACAGCCAAAAGGAGCACTTCTTCAATTTGCCATAAAACTGATTCTTCCTAAGAGCACCCAAAACGAGATGGAGATGCCGCTCATGCTCTGCCTCGGTCTTTGAATAAATCAGAATATCATCTAGGAACACGACCACAAAGTCATCCAAGAACTCATGTAACATCCTATTCATTGCTTCCATAAAAGCGGCAGGGGCATTAGTTAAGCCAAAAGACATGACTATGAACTCGTAATGCCCATACCTTGTGCAAAATGTTGTCTTCTCAATATCCTCCTTACGAATCCTCAATTGATGATAACCAGAGTTCAAATCAATTTTGGAGAACACCTGGGCACCCCTCAACTGTTCAAAGAGAACCTTAATACATGGTAGCAAATATTTATTCTTGATTGTCACTTGATTCAAAACCCGATAATCCTCACATAACCTCTTGCTTTTATCCTTCTTCTCAACAAACAGTACTAAGGAAGCCCAAGGCGACCTGCTAGGCCTAATGAAACCCTTAGCCAGCAAATCATCCAATTGCCGCTTCAATTCAACCTGCTCCTTTGGAGCCATCCGATACAGGGCCTTATGAATAGGCTGCATACCCAGAATCAGTTTGATTTCGAAAGCTACATCGCGATCCGGTGGAAGGCCTAGAAGCTCTGCTGGATAAACGTCGGCAAAGTCACACACCACCCAGATGTCCTGCACCCGCAAGGCAGCCTCAGCCTCCACCACCATGGAGAAAAAGATTCCTAACTTCCATGACCGACAATCCGGAAGCAATTGCACCAACAAAGATAACATGAACTTTGGAGAACTTCCCAAGAATACCACCTCCCTACCCAACGACGCTTGCAATAACACTATCTTCCAAAAACAGGATATTACTGCGCGATACTGAGATAACCAATCCATACCCAAGATAACATCAAATGCCCTAGGGAAATCATAACAAGATTAGCTGAAAAGACCTCATCAGCTAGAATGATGGAACAACCCTGACAAATTGAACAACTTCTAATGGAGCCATTAGCAGAACTAACCATAACTAGGTGACCCAACCTCTGCACCGAAAGACCAGCCCGCGACACAAAATTCTCCGAAACAAACGAATAGCTAGCGCCAGAGTCAAAAAGAGCATGGGCCACAAACGAATCAACTGAAATCATACCTGTCACCATGTCTCCCTGCTCCCTGCCATCCGCAGAGGGTAGCATGTATGCTCCAGAAATACCCACCGAAGAGGAAGCTCCCGGAGTGAAGTTAACAGAAGAACCCCACTAAGCCATCAGGTGAGGCAGACGCGGAGCTCCAAACTGAGACGGTACAGGAGTAGTCGGTGCAGGAGTAGGCGCGGCCACATACTGAGGAAAACCCTGCATCGGCACAAACTGAGAAGTCCCAGGCACATAGAACTGCTGCGGAGGAAGTGGAACTGAAAATTGCTGCTCAGCGCTTGACATCATGTTGACAGTGCCCTAAGAAGAGGAGGAAGTCACTGGCTCCCATATGAGCTTCCCATTAGGATTCCTCCTACACACCACATCCTTGTGATCTTGGCTGCAGATAGAGCACCTACCACTCCATTGACACTCGGCACGACGATGCACATCACCACAACGGAAACACACCAGCCCCAGCCCGGGCTTAGGAAAATAGCCCGATACCTCTACGTACTTCCTCCCAAAGTAGCTGATTCAAAGGATTTGCCATGGTAGGGGTGATGGCGCTGGTGCTGAGATTTGCCCCTCTTATGGGCTGGTCCCCTAGTGTTGCCCCTCCTCGTGTCCTAGCCACGAGGCTGATCCACACCCAAAGACTTCTGTGACTCCATGGTGTATTGGTGTTGCATCTCCACACCTAATTCCTGCTCCATTGTAGTACAAAAATCCACCAACGGAAAAGGCGCCCAGAGCATGCCTGATAGAAGGTTTCAGGCCCTGACGGAACTGGCTCGCCTTCTCCATCTAATTGTAAGCCACATGAGGAACAAAGTGGACCATCTTGTTGAAGTCCACTTCACACTCGGTGACAGACTTCTTCTCTTGCTTGTAGGACTGCAAATCAATCTTCATTTTCTCTAGGAAGGTGACCGGGTAGAACCTCCTCTCAAACTGCCTGATGAAAACATCCCAGGACAGGACTCCTGGTGAAGAGAAGTGAGCTGCCTGCACGCCTCTCCACCAAATTTGAGCCTCTCCCTTCAACAGCTGTGTGCCAAAGCAAACACGATCACCATACACAATCTCAAAGACGTCCATCTTATCCTCCACGTAAGTCAGCGAATCCGCTGCCTCGACCGGAGTACCACTGCCATCAAAGGTGTCCATCTTCATGCCCATCCACTGCATCAGAGAAAGACCACTAACGGGGAGGGGCGCCTCAGCCCCGCCACCCGGAGCAGCACCCCTAGGGACAGTGCCCCCGGGCACTCCTCCACCTCCAGCACCCTGAGCAGCACCTGCAGGGGCAACAGGAATAGCTTGCCTCAGAATGGCCAACTCCTGTTGCATGGCCTGCATTGCGGCTAACATTGTCGCCGGACTCATAGAATCCCCACTAGGAACCTGCGGGCTGCCACGGGACCTACGAGGCGGCATAACTGCAGCCACAGAAGTAAGTAGATAATTAAATAAGATTGGCATAGCACCTCACCAATAATGTCAAACCAGTACTGACAATAACATAAGGTAACAATAGTAAAGCAGGAAACCCATCCTATATCTGTAGTGTGTCAATTTATCATTATTTCACTTGCTAGGACCTACAGTCTATTCCTCTGATACCAACTGTAACACCCCATTGCTCCCACACAATGAATGTTACAAAATACACTTCCCACAAAACTTAAACAATGTAAGAAAAGAAATAGAGACAGAAAGTAATGCAAAATCCGGCAGCACCTCCCTTGAAAGTAGCATAATGAGAGGAACATGAAGTTTATACATAATGTAAAAGAAAGATAATCCACATAGTATAATCAGAATGCAAAGGTAGTAATGAATATTCATGACCAAATAAAAAGAAAGGAAATCCAGCCAACCCAAAAGCAATTCAACTACCATGAAGGCTAGAACATATTAATCCCCTAAACTTGACCCCGTGTTTAACATCATTACTAAGTAGTGGTACATTTATTTAAGGGTGTAGTGGTCGTGCTGCTACTTCCCTTCTTTCCCAAAAGCAAATATCAAGTGCCTGCATCAAACATTGCAAGAGTGAGATGACACATCTCAGCAAGTAAAAAGATCAAACAACAATTGGACAATGTAAACAAACCGTGCTTAAACAACCACGTAGTTCACAACTTCCTTCTTGAATATTAAATTGAAGCAGGTAAACAAGTAACCAATTACTCAGTTCCAAAATGAATCACAAAGTAAAGATCCACACTATCCACACCACCATAAAAGGTTCCACACTTCACCCATGAATGCACATGGCTAGAGATGCAGTAATGACTTCTGCCTTCATACCTCTAAGGATATGAAGCTGCATCATACCCCTTCTTGGACAACGTATGATGCTTATTGTACCGGTACGGTCGGATCATAAGATCGCGACGAAACTTCCATGCAAAGTATGATGAATGCACTATGCATGTCAACAACATGAGTCCACTCCAAATAACATGTGTTATGTAAGACCCAAAATCAGTAGAAAAAAAATATAAACAAAGTATCATAAATGCTTTGGAAATTAGGAAATAAGAAAAATGATGAGAAAAGGATTTTTCTTTTAAAAGAAACCATTTATACATGAAATAAGTAACAAGGAGAATAAAACTTAAATTAAGTAATATTAAAATAGTATGGTTTATATTCACCTTTGGGTTTCAATTGATACATTTGAAAAATCTGAAAACTAAAATAGAAGTATAAATTTGAATTTGAAAATAAGGGAAAGAGAAGAGATAGGAAAAATATAAATAAAATGTATAAATAATTATCTTCAGTCTCAGTATTTTTAATGGCAAAAATAGAGGTTATAAATGAAGATCCACAAAAAGTTTGAATTAAATCAAATTGGGTTTGAAAATAAAGAAAATGGAAAGAAAAATGAAAAAGAAAAAGAATAAAACCTGGTATTGGGCCGACTCCCTGCTTTCGGCCCAGCCAGCCGGCCCATTCTCCCTTCCTCACTGCCGCCGCGGACCCACTGGACAGTTTTTCCCCCCCTCACGCGCGCTCTCGCCTTCTCACCGACACGCGGGTCCACATCGTCAGCCGTCTTCCTCCCGGACTCCGTGGCCGAGCTCAACAGATGTGCGTGCGATATACTCGCCGGCCAACCATCGGAATCCGCGATTCGACCCTCGAACCAACCGGCCGAGATCCTCGTTGCCTGCCTGCCCCTATTTAAGCACCGGTCGAGGCGTTGCCCTCACTCCAAGTCGACCGTGAGCTCCCATTGCCGCCGCGGTGACGGAACTCAGTTCGCCGCGAGCTAAGTGCCTCCCGCCGTCGATTCGCCCTCCGTTGAGCGTACGGGTTCGCCCCGTGATCCCTTGAAGCCGTTGCAAGGACCTCCCGGGCTTGTCTTCGTCCCTCGAACACCGGATTGTTCATCGGAGCTGTGAATCCGCACCGCGCCGTGGACTGGGTACCTACGCGGCCGAATCCGTGGTAAGAACTACTCCGGTGAGTTCGCCATCCCCTAAGCACCGTGTTGCAGCTTTTAATTGAGCTCTGGGGCCACTGGAACGTTTGATTGAGTTTTCCCCGGCGAGCTTCGCCGTGAAGTCGGGCGGCGCCGCCGTCGCTGGCGGTGAGATTGGGGGGGAACACTGACGCCGTTAGATCTTGATGAACGGCTCTGATTAGACCTCACGTACCGATTCGCCCCTGCTCATCTCAGCCGTTGATCGGCGCGTGAACGGGTGAGATCGTGCTCTGGCGTTTATGTTTGTGGGACGAATTTGGGCCGTTGGATCTAGATCCAAGGCTCCACATTGTGTACCGGTTCAGGGGAGATCGCATCTAATCCTGGCGGCCGAATTCTAATCTGACGGCTGAGATCCGTGGATACCCCTTCGCGGGGCATTTTTCTAAAAGAGACCCCCCTGTTTTCGAAGAATCAACCCGCCGTCCATGTGTTACTATTCTCTGTGTCTAGGATAACTTACGCCAGACCCCCTGTGTTTTCTGGAATTTGACGCCCAGTCCAGAGCACGTTTAAAACATATAAATGAATTAGTAAAGGTATTATTAATACAAAAATAATTCCTAGAACTTAGTTAATTCATAGAAAATTCATTTTAGCTCCAAATTGAACCATTCCAGTTTCTAAAATTTGGTAATAATATTCTTCATCATTTAGTATTTCTGTTTTGACAAGAACTCAGTCAGAAAATTTATTTATCATTTAATCATATTTTAATCACATTAAACCTTAGGAAATTCATAACTCAAAAACTATAACTCCAAAATTAATAATTCTTGTTCCTGTGAACTTATCTTAGCATATAGATTATTAATGTGTATTTTTCCTATATTTGGTGTAATGTTAATTTTGCCTATACCATGTTTGTTTGAATTGCTACGACTAGCAGTGAGGTCATGAGTCATCTGAAGAATCATCCTGGTACCTGGATTCTCAAGGCCCAGGCAAGTTGTGCCCTTGATCACTTCTTTTTACCCACTCATGTTCTAATTAATCATAATGATCTGCATAGGTTAATTTTGATGGGACCTAATAGGTTACCCTAGTTTGCCTATCTTTATACCTTGTTTACCACTGAACTTTCTGGGTAGTAGTTGCTAGTGCTATATGTGGTTTTGGGTATGGAGATACACTATTCATGATTACACTTTTGTTATCAGTTGTTATTTATTGTTCATGATAAGATCATTATGTTAATTGGAACATGGAGCGACCACCCGGGAAAACAGTGCTACCACAAGGGAGGAATGGGACCCCTTGGCTGATTAATTAGGAAAGCTAGTGGAAGACTACCTTACCCGAAAGGGTCAAGGGCAGTAGGGGAGTGGTCAGTGTAGGGAGGCCCTCGGGAGGATTTTGCTGCGATGGCGGTCCTGCAAGGGATTCCTGCATTGGAACTTCCTATAAACTGTAGCGGGTTTTCGGAAGCTAGTGGAACTTTGTAAAGGCCTCGTAGTGGATCCCTAGCCATTCACCTCGGAAGTGTCTAAGGGCCTTGCAAACCCTGGCGACATGGGATACACGACTTGTGGGTAAAGATGCGCAACCTCTGCAGAGTGTAAAACTGGTATACTAGCCGTGCTCACGGTCATGAGCAGCTCGGACCCTCACATGATTAAATTATGGAACTTAAACTCAATTTGTCATATGCATTGCATCGCAGGTGAAGTTGTTACTTTTGTTTCTACTATTTAACTGGGTTGGTATTTACTTATACTTAGTAACTGCTAATAAAATTTTGACCAACTTTAAAAGCAATGCTCAGCTCTAACCATCTTCTTTGGTAAGCCTTACACTTCACATGAGCTCCCACCTTTGGCGAGTTCATGCACATTATTCCCCACAACTTGTTGAGCGATGAACGTATGTGAGCTCACTCTTGCTGTCTCACACACCCCACAGGTCAAGAACAGGTACCACAGGATGAGGCGCTTGGAGGATGCTGCGATGTGTTCGTGAGAGGTCTAGGCCGTCGTCTCCCAGTCAACTTTGGGTTGCTGGACCGTTGTCTCCTTATAATGTAATTATTTACTTTGTACAGAACTCCTGTTATATATAAAGATGTGACATTCGATCCTGTGCCATGATTCATCATATGTGTGAGACTTGGTCCCAGCACACCTAGTGATTATGTTCGCGCCCGGGTTTTGGACCCCTAAAATCCGGGTGTGACAGAAGTGGTATCAGAGGAATGTTGACTGTAGGACGAAACCTAGATAGAACTGGACAACCATTCTTACCTTACTCTGATTCTTTCTAAACTTTTCTTAATCTCTTCTCATCTAATTCCGCTCTACTCTAATTATTCTTATCTTTTCTTTCTAAAGACAAATGTGGATCTCACACTTTGAAATCCTGTGCCTAAAGTGACCTTTGGGAATAGGAGACTTACTCTTAGGAACAAAAGCAAAACTAATTTTGTAAATATTTATATGCTTGAATGTTTGTTCTTATGATACTTGTTTGATTTGGATCTTTGATTGAGTGTGATGAGTTGTGGAGTAATGTCCACAATTGCATTTGCATATACACGTAGGTATAAAAATATATTTATAAAATAACTAGACAACCTAGATTATCCCCATGGGAACATATCTAGCTTAAGAGATTTATCTTAAAAGATCTCATTCTAACCAATTCATCTTATCTTAGAGATTCTCCCTTATCTTAATAGATTCATCTCATCTTAAGAGATTCTATCCTACACTCATAGATCTATCTTATCTCAAAAGGTCTTAACTTATCCTAATGTATATAGATCCATCTTATCTTAAGAGGTTTTCTCTTATCTTAATAGATTTATCTTATCTTGAAGGATTCATCTTATCCTAACCACTTTACTTATCTCATCCTAATAGATCTAACTGGTCTCAAAAGATTCTATCTTATCTTTATGGATTCATCTTGTCCTAATAAGCATATTTACCTCACCCTAAGTACCAACCAAGATCTAATCCAAAGTAATTAGATATTATCTAGTCTAATCTAGTTATAACCAACCTAATCCAGATTCTATCTAATCTAAATATGACCCAACCTAAAAGTGAGTTATTTAATAAATTAGTTAGCACTAGTGAAATGGATTAGACCTCACTCCTATAAAAATGATTTGAGCTAAATTGATGCCCTAGATTAACTTGACCATATACATATGCAACCACCTTACCCATCCGATAGTTGCATAATCCCTCTGTGTTAACCTAATAGAGCTTCTGACCTACCTACACTGTATACCCCATCCTATCTCAAAAGATTCTAACATATCCTAACAAGATATATCTTACCCTGATAAATCTATCTAACTTAAACTAGTCTAATCTAGATCATAGCTAATTTAATATGGTCTAAGCTAGTGTGAGTTACTTAATGCTGGTACACAAGATATGGCCATACTCCTAAATTACTTAAACCTAATTTGGAGACTTATATCAACTTGGCCATACACAACAACTCGAACTATATAACAAGTTACATAACTTACCCAATCAATAGAGTCTTAATGGATTGCATAATCTATCAACCACCACCTGACATCAAACCAAATTTTGACCTACATCATGTAGTCTATCTCACCCATATATATCTCTTATCTTGACAGATTCTATCTTACCCTCGGATATTCACCATATACGATTGGTTACCCCAATCTGGACATAAAACAAAAAAAATTAAGCCCTACTAAAGAAATCTCCAGATTATAACCAGCTACTAGCCTATTCATTCTGCTTATTGAATATGGTCATTTGCAAAAAAAAAACTATTGCCACATGCTTCTAACTTTCATGGTCAATACCAGGAAAGGAAAGATTATCACGCAACAGCAAACAGGAATGAATTCTCCAAATCCTCCACCTATTGAAACCGAACAAGTGGTTGCTGCCCAAAGACTGGTAATACAACAATTAACAGACCTGGTGACCGAGATGCAAAACCAGATAAGACAACAACGCGAGGAAATACGTCAGGTCCGTCAAGAAATAAGGCAAGCACGGTTGGAGAGACAACAACAACAACAACCTCCACCACCACCACCAGCTCCACCAAGCTACATAGATATAAATTATGATGATTTGTAAGATCTAGATGTTACTTTAGTTAGTAGATGATATGATATTATTTTAGAAGGAACAATAAGGTCTATTGACCCTATGTTTTGTTAAAGAATTATACCTCATGCTGAGATTTCTTTGTTTGTGCATATGTTCCGAGAACAATATGAGTGTACATCCCTTTTCCTACAAATCTCGAGGACGAGATTTTTGTTAAGGGGGGTAGGATTTGTAAGACCCAAAATCAGTAGAAAAAAAAAATATAAACAAAGTATCATAAATGCTTTGGAAATTAGGAAATAAGAAAAATGATGAGAAAAGGATTTTTCTTTTAAAAGAAACCATTTATACATGAAATAAGTAACAAGGAGAATAAAACTTAAATTAAGTAATATTAAAATAGTATGGTTTATATTCACCTTTGGGTTTCAATTGATACATTTGAAAAATCTGAAAACTAAAATAGAAGTATAAATTTGAATTTGAAAATAAGGGAAAGAGAAGAGATAGGAAAAATATAAATAAAATGTATAAATAATTATCTTCAGTCTCAGTATTTTTAATGGCAAAAATAGAGGTTATAAATGAAGATCCACAAAAAGTTTGAATTAAATCAAATTGGGTTTGAAAATAAAGAAAATGGAAAGAAAAATGAAAAAGAAAAAGAATAAAACCTGGTATTGGGCCGACTCCCTGCTTTCGGCCCAGCCAGCCGGCCCATTCTCCCTTCCTCACTGCCGCCGCGGACCCACTGGACAGTTTTTCCCCCCCTCACGCGCGCTCTCGCCTTCTCACCGACACGCGGGTCCACATCGTCAGCCGTCTTCCTCCCGGACTCCGCGGCCGAGCTCAACAGATGTGCATGTGATATACTCGCCGGCCAACCATCGGAATCCGCGATTCGACCCTCGAACCAACCGGCCGAGATCCTCGTTGCCTGCCTGCCCCTATTTAAGCACCGGTCGAGGCGTTGCCCTCACTCCAAGTCGACCGTGAGCTCCCATTGCCGCCGCGGTGACGGAACTCAGTTCGCCGCGAGCTAAGTGCCTCCCACCGTCGATTCGCCCTCCGTTGAGCGTACGGGTTCGCCCCGTGATCCCTTGAAGCCGTTGCAAGGACCTCCCGGGCTTGTCTTCGTCCCTCGAACACCGGATTGTTCATCGGAGCTGTGAATCCGCACCGCGCCGTGGACTGGGTACCTACGCGGCCGAATCCGTGGTAAGAACTACTCCGGTGAGTTCGCCATCCCCTAAGCACCGTGTTGCAGCTTTTAATTGAGCTCTGGGGCCACTGGAACGTTTGATTGAGTTTTCCCCGGCGAGCTTCGCCGTGAAGTCGGGCGGCGCCGCCGTCGCTGGCGGTGAGATTGGGGGGGAACACTGACGCCGTTAGATCTTGATGAACGGCTCTGATTAGACCTCACGTACCGATTCGCCCCTGCTCATCTCAGCCGTTGATCGGCGCGCGAACGGGTGAGATCGTGCTCTGGCGTTTATGTTTGTGGGACGAATTTGGGCCGTTGGATCTAGATCCAAGGCTCCACATTGTGTACCGGTTCAGGGGAGATCGCATCTAATCCTGGCGGCCGAATTCTAATCTGACGGCTGAGATCCGTGGATACCCCTTCGCGGGGCATTTTTCTAAAAGAGACCCCCCTGTTTTCGCAGAATCAACCCGCCGTCCATGTGTTACTATTCTCTGTGTCTAGGATAACTTACGCCAGACCCCCTGTGTTTTCTGGAATTTGACGCCCAGTCCAGAGCACGTTTAAAACATATAAATGAATTAGTAAAGGTATTATTAATACAAAAATAATTCCTAGAACTTAGTTAATTCATAGAAAATTCATTTTAGCTCCAAATTGAACCATTCCAGTTTCTAAAATTTGGTAATAATATTCTTCATCATTTAGTATTTCTGTTTTGACAAGAACTCTGTCAGAAAATTTATTTATCATTTAATCATATTTTAATCACATTAAACCTTAGGAAATTCATAACTCAAAAACTATAACTCCAAAATTAATAATTCTTGTTCCTGTGAACTTATCTTAGCATATAGATTATTAATGTGTATTTTTCCTATGTTTGGTGTAATGTTAATTTTGCCTATACCATGTTTGTTTGAATTGCTACGACTAGCAGTGAGGTCACGAGTCATCTGAAGAATCATCCTGGTACCTGGATTCTCAAGGCCCAGGCAAGTTGTGCCCTTGATCACTTCTTTTTACCCACTCATGTTCTAATTAATCATAATGATCTGCATAGGTTAATTTTGATGGGACCTAATAGGTTACCCTAGTTTGCCTATCTTTATACCTTGTTTACCACTGAACTTTCTGGGTAGTACTTGCTAGTGCTATATGTGGTTTTGGGTATGGAGATACACTATTCATGATTACACTTTTGTTATCAGTTGTTATTTATTGTTCATGATAAGATCATTATGTTAATTGGAACATGGAGCGACCACCCGGGAAAACAGTGCTACCACAAGGGAGGAATGGGACCCCTTGGCTGATTAATTAGGAAAGCTAGTGGAAGACTACCTTACCCGAAAGGGGCAAGGGCAGTAGGGGAGTGGTCAGTGTAGGGAGGCCCTCGGGAGGATTTTGCTGCGATGGCGGTCCTGCAAGGGATTCCTGCATTGGAACTTCCTATAAACTGTAGCGGGTTTTCGGAAGCTAGTGGAACTTTGTAAAGGCCTCGTAGTGGATCCCTAGCCATTCACCTCGGAAGTGTCTAAGGGCCTTGCAAACCCTGGCGACATGGGATACACGACTTGTGGGTAAAGATGCGCAACCTCTGCAGAGTGTAAAACTGGTATACTAGCCGTGCTCACGGTCATGAGCAGCTCGGACCCTCACATGATTAAATTATGGAACTTAAACTCAATTTGTCATATGCATTGCATCGCAGGTGAAGTTGTTACTTTTGTTTCTACTATTTAACTGGGTTGGTATTTACTTATACTTAGTAACTGCTAATAAAATTTTGACCAACTTTAAAAGCAATGCTCAGCTCTAACCATCTTCTTTGGTAAGCCTTACACTTCACATGAGCTCCCACCTTTGGCGAGTTCATGCACATTATTCCCCACAACTTGTTGAGCGATGAACGTATGTGAGCTCACTCTTGCTGTCTCACACACCCCACAGGTCAAGAACAGGTACCACAGGATGAGGCGCTTGGAGGATGCTGCGATGTGTTCGTGAGAGGTCTAGGCCGTCGTCTCCCAGTCAACTTTGGGTTGCTGGACCGTTGTCTCCTTATAATGTAATTATTTACTTTGTACAGAACTCCTGTTATATATAAAGATGTGACATTCGATCCTGTGCCATGATTCATCATATGTGTGAGACTTGGTCCCAGCACACCTGGTGATTATGTTCGCGCCCGGGTTTTGGACCCCTAAAATCCGGGTGTGACATGTTAAACATATACTTCCACCCATTCCAAATAATAATCAGCATGGGTAACTTGATCAAACCACACCATCAACATATGTAATCAATAGAACATGGATATCTTCAAACAAAGGTACCCAACAAGGAATATGAGGATGAACACAATTGGCATAAATGTAATCAAGTATAAGACACATTAATCAACCGGCGGGATAAACCGTCACTATTTTACTTGCCTTCACCGGGGAATTTGGACAAAACCCTAAGTGCGATCCGGAAGTCCACCACCTGTTTTTGACACACCACTTAGTGCACAAATCCACATAACAAACGCTCATAAACGACGCCGCACCTATGCACAATTCTCAAACCCGTCGCAAGCGACTTATCACCCCCAATACCCACCAACTACAGCGGCGCTGCTTGACAATTTCCTATCTTTAAAATTATGACAGCAGTGGTAACAAGTCTTGTATACAAATGATAATTAAATTCCAACCTTTAATTAGCCCAAAATAGTCCACAAGATAAACCATGCAATCTATTTTTGGATAGCAACCTAGCCGGATTCAAACAGCGATATCTCCTAAAATATAACTCCGAATCGAGCGCATAAGTACTCGTTGGAAAGATATGACAAAGCTCTACATGATTCTCCCACTGATTACCACTAATTACCCACGAAAAATCCCTAGAAACTACTAGAACTACTGCTGTTCGCCCACCACAAGAATTCTGGGCAGCACCTCTACCGATTCGCATAGATAAACATATAATCAATTGAATTTCAGCGCAAAAACATAGATAACCTCAAGATCACCTTGAGTTCCACTTTTTTCCTCCTTCCTTCGTCCCACCAATTCTCCACTTGAAACTTGCATTCACACGAAGAAGATCCCGAACGAGGAAGGATGACACTTGGAGAAGAGGAGATGGGGGGTGGCGCTTAGGGTTGAGGGGATGGCTGCTGCAAAACTTGAGAATGGGGGGGCTGCAGCACTTGGGAAGAGAGAAGAGGGAAGATGGGGGGTGGCGGCCAAAGGAGAAAGGGGGGGGCGGCTGCCCACAAGGGGCTTAAGAGAGAGGGCGGCTACGGTTTTGGGGAGGGGGAGTGGGCTTCCCACTGCCGGATGGCAATCAACGGCCCAAAACCATTCCTACGCCAGAGCTCCCGACCCCGCGCACACATCAAACATAAATTTTACTATTTTATGGATGTTTACCTCCTAAAATTCCAAACCTCCAATAGCACGGAACCCGCAAGAGAAAACAAAGAAAAAAAAGTAAACTTCAATTTCTCATTTTTTGAAAATTGGGTATCACACTCATGAGACAGCTTATTCCATACATCATGGAAGTGAGAAGATGTATCAGGATCTAAGGAAGAAATTTTGGTGGTATGGAATGAAAAGGGAAATTGCAGAGCACGTGGCTATGTTTGATAGTTGTCGACGGATCAAGGCGGAGCATCAGAAGCCAGCTGGGTTGTTGCAGCCATTGCGAATTCCTCAATGGAAATGAGATGAAATCGGGATGGACTTCATAGTCGGATTGCCTCGCACTCGAGCCGGCTATGATTCCATCTGGGTAGTGGTGGACCGCTTAACCAAGTCAGCCTACTTCATACCTGTTAAGACTAGCTACAACAGTGCAATATTGGCGGAGCTGTACATGTCCCGGATCGTTTGTCTTCATGGTGTGCCAAAGAAGATAGTGTCCGACAGAGGAACGCAGTTCACCTCTCATTTCTGGCAGCAGTTACATGAAGCTTTGGGTACACATTTAAACTTCAGTTCAACTTATCATCCGTAGATAGACAGTCAGACTGAAATGACTAATCAAATCCTCGAAGACATGTTGAGAGCCTATGCGCTGCAAGATCAGTCTGGATGGGACAAGAGGTTACCTTGTGCAAAGTTCTCCTATAACAACAGTTACCAGGCTAGCTTGAAGATGTCACTATTTCAAGCGCTCTATGGGAGGAGTTGTAGAACTCCGTTGCATTGGGATCAGCCTGGAGAAAGGCAAGTGTTTGGGACAGTCATTTTGCTTGAAGCTGAAGAGAACATCAAGATAGTTCGGGAAAATCTAAAGATAGCGCAATCAAGGCAGTGAAGTTATGCGAACACGAGAAGGAGAGAACTGAGTTTCGAATCAGAGATTTTGTTTACCTGAAGGTATCGCCTATCACGAGAGTCATAAGATTCAGAGTCAAGGGCAAGCTAGCACCCCAATACGTTGGTCCATATCAGATTCTCGTGAAGCGTGGAGAAGTGGCCTATCAGCTCAGTTTGCCAGAAGATTTGTCAGCGGTGCATGATGTATTTCATGTGTCTCAGTTGAAGAAGTGTCTGCGTGTGCCAGAAGAGCAGTTGCCAGTGGAACGTCTAGAAGTCCATGAAGACTTGACCTACATAGAGAAGCCAACGCAGATTCTTGAGATTGCAGACAGGGTCACCTGGAGGAAAACTATCAGAATGTGCAAAGTTAGATGGGGTCACCATTCCGAGGAGGAAGCAACTTGGGAGTGTGAAGACGATCTGATGGCTAAATATCCTGATCTCTTTGCTAGCCAACCCTGAATCTCGAGGGCAAGATTCTTTTAAGGGAGATAGGTTTGTAACGCCCTGAATTTGGGGGTAGAATTTTTCTTCATCAATTCAGGCGTTACACTCTTTTCTTTTCCTGTTTCGCCCCTTCCTCCAACCTTCAAAGCAGTATAGTGGTTGTTGTCCGTATCACGTGTAAACAAAAACTTAAGTTGCCATGGGTGTTGCATCATGCCGAAGGATACTTTTTGTCTGATGTTGTGTTTGATAGCGCATCCGTCTTGCCTCGTTTCGGGTTTTTGATTCGCCTTTGGATTCCGATTAGGGGTCATGCATGTTGTGGGCTTCCGTCTCGGCGCGCGACCCAATCCCGCCCAGCCCGGTTCGGTGGGCTCCCGCGCGCCCCTGGTGCCCCCACACCCCCCATGTGCGCCCCTCTCCCCCTCTCTCATTTGGTTTCCCGCGCATCAACTCCCTCTCCCTTTTTTCCACCTCTCTCCCACCTCCTTGCCCTAGGTGATCTAGTGGACCGTTATCGCCAGATTTTGGATCCCAAGGTGAGCTCTCTATCCCTCTCCCCTCTCTTCTCTCTCTCCCTCCCCTTTCCCCCTCCCGCGCGCGTCCCGTTCCCCCCTGCGCACGGCCCCTGCTCGGCAGCGCGTGGCTCCCCGGCGCGGCCCTGCGCGTTTCGTGGCCCTCCGGCGCGGCCCTGCGTGTTTCACGGCCCTCTGGCGTGGCCCTGCGCATTCCCAGCGTGGCCCCAGCACGCGGTGTTTAAATTTCAGTTTAAGTAATTTTAAATTTAGTTTACTTAATGTGTTGCGTCGGGCGCTTCGTCGTGCGACGATTTAGTTAAAATCCGGATTTATTAATGTGCTGAGTCATGACGATTCATTTTAAGTTTAGACTATTTAATGTGTGACGTCGCACGTTTAGTCGCACGACGTTTCATTTTTAATTTCATTTAAGTAACGTATGCCGTCGTGCGCTTCGTCGCGCGACGCTTTACGCTATTTTCATATTCAATTCAGGTGTTTCGTTGCGCGCTTCATCGTGCAACGATTTGTTTAATTCCAATTTAGTCTAAGCATGGCGTCGCGCATTTCATCGCACGACGACTCATTTTATTGTCGCTTAGTTCTTGCGTGTTGCCGCGCGTGTCGTCTCGCCCTAATTTTTAGCTTAGTTCACGTGTGCCGTCGTGCGTCTCGCCGCACGACAATTCTTTTAAATTTACCTCGAATCGTTTATAATAATTAAATGTGTAGCGTAACCTTATTCTATGCATAGCGTGATTACCAAATTAATACGATTATGTTTAGACGAGTACTTTAATCTATAACCGCTTAACGTGATCGCTTTTCGACCGTAGCCTCGACCGTTGTTTTCTCTTTCTCGCTTAGTCGTAGGTGCGAGCCCTGCACCGAGCGTCTTCTTATTTATTATATTTTACTGTGCAGTGTATTGTTCCTTTTATATTAAAATTGTGGAATGTGTGTTTGAACTCATATAGATAACGGTCAGTTGGCGGAGTCTGATGGAGATGCAGGTGAAGACCATGAGCAGCAACAGGTTGGTGAAGGCAAGTGTCGCTTGACCCATCTATGTCCTACTCATTTCATAATTCACTCCCCGCATTTACACAATTTATACCTAAGGATTGACTAGCTTTTGTTTATCTTGTCCTTGTTTACCTATATGGGTTGGGTTATTTTGGTTTAGCTCTATGCTAGTGCTTCACATTAATCAATGAACATGATGAGATTATTTATGATACGCTGTTTTCCCTTTTGAGTATGATGATGATACTTTGACATTTAAGGGGACTCAAGTGGTTTCTCGAGTGCCTCTCCGTAAGGACTGGTTTGTTGGATGACCGCCCAGGAAAACAGTGCAACCATGAGGGTGGTATGGGACGTGCTTGGCTAAGTAATTAGGGAAGTCTTATGTTGGGTGCTGGTTTTGGTCATTGGGGAAAGGAGGCATCTGTTATGGCTCCTATAATCTCACTTAGGGATTTTGGTACGGGCATTGTCCCATGGCTTTCTCTGAGGGCGGAGGTATAGGTTTGGTACGCCAGATGGTCTCTATGCGATGGTCATTTCCAACATTCCCATAGAGAGGACCCTAGGGAAAAGCTACGTAGTGAGACCATGCTAGGTCACCTTGGTAGTGATCAAAAGAGAGTCATGATCTCCGGGCAAAACAGGAATCACGGCTCATGGGTAAAGTGTGCAACCTCTGCAGAGTGTTATGAAACTGATATATCAGCCATGCTCGCGGTTATGAGCGGCCAAGGGAGCTCCATTGATTAGAGACACATTGATCAGAGATGTTTGGTTTACAGGTGATGATGAGGATAATGCTGGTTTTGATTATGATTATGGTAATGGTTTCGGGTATTCTTTCCGTTTGGAAAGGGTACTTTTGGGTTAACAACTTGGGTTAATGCTAAAACCTGGCTCTCTACTTGTAATAATAACCTGACCAACTAAAAGCAACTGCTTGACCTTAACCCCACATAAAGCTAGTCCACTATAGCTAAACGGGACAACTGCTTAGTATGTTGTTGTGTACTCACCCTTGCTTTACACACCAAACCCCCCCAGGTTGTCCACATTGCAACTACTGCTCAGGAGAAGATGAAGCCATGGAGGAGGACTTCCAGGAGTTCCAAGAGTACGATGAGTTCTAGGCGTGGGTTAGCGGCAAACCTCCAGTCGGCTGCCTATGAAGGCCGTGTTTATCTACGTTTCGTTTTCGTACTTTGATAATTGTTATTGACTACATGGATGTCTCAGACATTGTGTTGTAATTAACTATTACCCTCTTTTATGTTATTATTCAAGCACTGTGTGATGATGTCCGATTATGTAACTATTGTGTACGTGAATTCCTGATCCTGGCACGTACATGGTTTGCATCTGGTTTACCTTCTAAAACTCGGTGTGACATACACCCATTAAAAATACCTGAATGGAAGTGGGAAGAAATTGGCATGGATTTCATTACCAGGTTGCCTCGCACCTCGAAGGGTTATGATTCTATATGGGTGATCGTGGACAGATTGACCAAAGTGGCTCACTTCATTCCTGTCAATACTACTTATAAAGGTTCTCAGCTAGTAGAGTTGTACATGGCTCGAGTTGTGTGTTTACACGGGGTACCGAAGAAGATTGTTTCTGATCGTGGATCCCAATTCACCTCAAAGTTTTGGAAGAGCCTTCATGAGAACATGGGTACGAAGTTGAACTTCAGTTCAACCTATCATCCTCAAACTGATGGCTAAACTGAGAGAACTAACCAAGTACTTGAGGATATGTTGAGAGCTTGTGCCCTTAAGCATGGAGGTAGTTGGGACAAGAGTCTACCATATGCTGAGTTCTCCTACAATAATAGTTACCAAGCCAGTCTGAAAATGTCACCGTTTGAAGCTCTATATGGAAGAAAGTGCAGGACTCCTCTCTATTTGGATCAGACTGGAGAAAGATAGTTCTTTGGGCCTGAGATCAGACTAGAGGCAGAAGAACAAGTCCGTATGATCCGGGAAAACCTGAGGGTAGCACAGACCCTACAGAAGAGCTATGTTGATAATCGAAGAAGGCCACTGGAATTCGAGGAGGGTGATCATGTGTACCTCATGGTGTCACCAATTTGTGGGATGAGAAGATTCAAAGTTAAAGGCAAGTTATCCCCTGGCTTTATTGGACCATTCAGATTCTTTAGGCGAGTTGGGGAGATGGCCTACCAACTTGAGCTACCTGATCATCTATCTGATGTGCATGATGTATTCCACGTATCTCAACTCAAGAAGTGTCTCCGTGTCCTCGAGGAACAGTTACCAATGGAAGAGCTCAGTGTGCAAGGTGATCTAACTTACATGGAGTATCCTATCAAGATCATTGATACTTAGACTCGAGTTACAAGGAATAGGGTGATAAAAATGTGCAAAGTGCAATGGAGTCACCATGGTGAAGATGAGGCTACATTGGAGAGAGAAGAAGAGCTTCGAATAGAATTTCCCCACCTCTTCCCAAGTCCTTCCTAATCTTGAGGACGAGATTCTTTTTAAGGGGGGTAGGATTTGTAATACCCAAATTTGTAAATCTTAAGAAGGAGATAATTTCCTTAAGTGTTTTGCCTCTATCTATTAGCACATGTGAACAATCACATTTAAAATGAGTAATTGACTAATGTCATCTAAAATAAATTATGCATCATGTTGGAGTTTACTTGTGTGTGTGCATATAATAATAAAAATCTATAGAAAAATCAATGTTCAAATTGGGAATTTATACCTAATTTAGAATTCTAGAATTTGGAGGAAGAGAAGAAAAATACTATACAAAATAGAGAAATAAATATATAAACACATGAAATCCTTTCCATACTAGTATATTCAATTTGTACATCTAATGTGAGTGCAAGTTCACAAGTAAATTTGAATTCAAATTTGAAAACTAAAATTTAGAAAAGAAAAGGAATAAAAGAAAAGAGAAAGGAAAAAGAATAGGGGAACTACTTGTGGGCCGCGTACCTCACTTCTAGACCACTCGCTTTCACTCCGCATGGCCTAGCCATCTCACTCACGCGCGGCCCATATGGGGAGTGTGTGTGGCCACTAATGGCAGGTGGGCCTGTTTTGGTAGCCCTCTCCTCTCCGCGAAAAGTCCGTCGCCCTCAAACACACCCGTGCCACTGCCATGCGGGCCATCTCGTGAGTTGGACCGTATGTGTCACACCCGGATTTCAGGGGCATCAAGAGCCGGGCGCGAACATAATCACCAGGTGTGCTGGGACCAAGTCTCACACATATGATGAATCAAGGCACAGGATCGAATGTCACATATTTACTATATAATCGGAGTTCTATACAAAATAAATAAATAATTACATTATAAGGAGACAACGGTCCAGCAACCCAAAGTTGACTGGGAGACGACGGCCTATACCACTCAAGAACTCATCACAGCATCCTCCATGCGCCTCATCCTGTGGTACCTGTTCTTGACCTGTGGGGGGTGTGAGACAGCAAGAGTGAGCTCACATACGTTCATAGCTCAATAAGTTGTGGGGAATAATGTGCATGAATTCACCAAAGGTGGGAGTTCATGTGAAGTGTAAGGCTTATCAAAAAGGATGGTTAGAGCTGAGCATTGCTTTTAAAGTTGGTCAAAAGTTTTATTAGCAATTACTAAGTATAAGTATATACCAACCCAATTAACTAGTAGAAGAAAAGTAATAACAACATCACTTGCGATGCAATGCATATGACAAATTGAATTTAAGTTCCATAAATTAATCATGTGAGGGTCCAAGTTGCTCATGACTGTGAGCACGGCTAGTATACAAGTTTTACACTCTAAAGAAGTTGCGCATCTTTACCCACAAGTCATGTTACCCATCTACCACGGGGTTGTACGGGCCCCATACACCTCTACCAAGGAAGCGAGGCAGGGTAACACTACGAGGCCTTTACAAAGTTCCACTAGCTTTAGAAAACCCGCTACAGTTTATAGGAAGCTCCAATGCAGGGATCCCTTGCCTGACCGCCATCGCAGCAAAATAAACCAAGGACCTCCCCACACTGACCACTCCCATACTGCCCTTGCCCCTTTCGGGTAAGGTAGTCTTCCACTAGCTTTCCTAATTAATCAGCCAAGGGCATCCATTAAACCCTTGTGGTAGCACTGTTTTCCTGGGTGGTCGCTCCATCTTCAAATTAACATAATGATCTTATCATGAACAGTAAATAACAACCGATAACAAAAGTATAATCATGAATAATGTGTATCTCAATGCCCAAAACCACATATAGCACTAGCAAGTACTACCCAAAAAGTTCAATGGTAAACAAGGCATAAAGATAGACAAAGTAGGGTAACCTATTAGGTCCCATCAAAATTAACCTATGCAGATCATTATGATTAATTAGAACATGAGTGGGTAAAAGAAGTGATCAAGGGCACAACTTGCCTGGCACTTGAGATTCCAGGTACCACATGCTCTTTAGGTGACACGTGTCCTCACTGCTAAATGTAGCAATACAGACAAACATGTATAGGCAAAATTAACATTACACCAAACATAAGATCAAACTGCATAATAATAATCTATGTGTCGCTACAAGATCGTGGGTTCAAGAAACACTAAGTTCAGAGCTACGGTTGTTAAGTTATGGATTTTCCAAAATTATTAAGCACTTAGAATAGATTAATTCAAATGAACAATTTTAATTCAAGTTTCATGGCTAAACAGTGGTACTAGGTGATAAACAATATTAATACAAAATTATTGCAAGTAGAATGACTCAATTTGGAGCTAAAATGAATTTACTATGAATTTCACAAGTTCTAGAATTATTTTTGTGCTTAGAAATGTATTTTCTGTATTGTTTTTCCTACTTTCCTAAGTCACTGGACCAGGTGCACAATTATCAGGGAAAACAGGGGCTATTCAATAAAAATGCCTTAGATGCAGAAGTATCCCGTAGGGGATGGCGGGTTCTTTTGAAGAAAACCAAGGGGTCTCTTTGAAACTTTGCCCGCGAAGGGGTATGGGCTGACCTGTGCCGCCCGATCCAAATCGGACGCACGAGATCAGATCTTGGCGTAGGTGAGTCGGTAAACTACGCTGGACCCTAGATCTAGATCCAACGGTCCACATTTAATGAGTTGTGCGATGCCCACCGACCGCTCGATGGAAGATCAACATCCCATATCGCGATCGGGCGAAACGGTATCCTCCAACTAATCTTAGCCACTCGTGTACGATCGGACGGTGCTCCATCATCTCCCCACATGACTGGTCAGGACGGCGGCACCGCCACGCCCACCCGACGGAGTATCTCCGGCGAGCATGGCCGAATGGCACCCAAGCACCCAAATCACCCACAGAAAACAGCTACACGATGCGGACGTCCTAGTGAACAGCACAAGTGCGACTTACCGGGATTTGGGGCACGGACGAAGTCTGCCCACGGAGACGTGTGACCCGCGGCGGCCATGGAGCTGCGGCGAGCAATCACGGGCTCCCTCGCCATTGATTTCACTGATTGAGGTCATGAGCAAGCTCCAGGCGACCCATGGAGGAGTTCAGGTCGGTTGTCGAGGCCAGGGAGACGACAAATCGGATGGCTGACAACGACGACATCCACCGTTCTCTCTCCTCCCCATTTTTCCCCGCTTGGGTCTACTATCTCTGGTCGGCGCTAGGTGGCTCTCAGTTCGTCAATGGCAGCCAAGGGACTAGGGAGAAAGAGATTTATAGTTCTGATGAAGAAAATCCGGCGGCCATCTCGTGATTTCAATGAACGGAACACGACGTGGGGAGGGGATTTCGCCCGCCAGGAGCGGGTTCTATTGGGGATGACGACCTGGCAGAGGGGGGCCACCGGAAGGACACCGCGCCCAATGGACTCGCCCGCAGCGGCACATGTTCTACCTCCCATGGTGACGGACGGCGGACCTCCCTCCGGGATCGGGCTTGGGATTCGACAGGGGTGAGCGGCGGCCAAGAATTTATAGAAGATTGGGAATGAGTCCTTGCAGCGATGTTTGTGGATCTGCGAACGAAACCCCAGGAATTTCGGCGAGCTACAAGTGGAGCTGTTACGGCTGGGTAGGCGACAAATCTGACAAAAGCGACCCACATGCCAGAGGCAGTGCAGGTTGATGCGTGAGGTGAGGCCGCCAAGTGGGACCCGCAGCGCAGTGGCAATGCGCCAGAGAAGGCACTGGCCGCGCGGATGCTGTTAGCTGGGCTGCCAGGCAGCCCACGTGGGCGTGTTTAGGAGAGAAGGTGTAGTTATGGGCTGGTTGAGGAATAGGCCCAAGTGTAAGGGGGAAATTATTTCTCTTTTATATTTTCTATTTCCCCTTTTTTTTAATATTCTAGTTTTCAAAGTTGAATTCAAATCTGGGTTTTAAATGCACATCCAAAATTCTAGCATGATGCATTCCTTCTTTATATATATATATATATATTATTTAGATGAACACTTCAATAATGAAATATACACATGGTATTTATTTATTTACTTAGAAAACATTACTGTGAATGCACACTTAGAAAAGATAATCTTCATTACATATCTACTTAGGAGAAGTTAATACATAATTTCCCATGAATTATTTTAGTTCAACTATATTTTTAAGGGGCGTATTATTTGTATAGTTTATAAGGGAAATAATAAGTAGTTTCAAAGTCTCTCTTTTTATTTGTTGCTCCAACCTTTTAGCTTTAAGTTTTGGATATAAACCTTGAATACCAAATTCTTAGTTATCATTATGTGTTTAGTTTAGAAGGATATATTCTATAAAGGAATGAAATTGTTATTGGAAGTCATTTCCCAAAATAGAATTTTAGGTGCTACAAATCCTACCCCCCTTAACAGAAATCTCGTCCTCGAGATTTGCAAGAAAACGAGATACAATAGGTTTGGTCTAGAATTTTTAGTTTCCCATTTGGTTTTGGGATTCAAATTTTGTTCAAGTTTTTTTTACATGACAGTTAGTAGATGATTTGGAAAATATGGATATTGTATGTCTAGCCATCTTTTAGGTCAGGTGAGGTACGGTTATGGCAAGTAGAGTTTGTCGGCAAGGGTATAATAAGGAAAGACTTCATCCTGAACTCTGGATCTTGATGCCTCTGGCGATCCAACTTGATCTTTGATGAGTTGAGCTGATGCTTATCCTCCTTTGACGTGGTTGGTCTTCTTTGGCTTTCATCCTTAGAGTTGCCATCCATGTAAAGGACATATGATTAAGGTAGTTGTCGGTGCTTGGGATGGATAGGCCCAACAAAGTTTACTTTTGCTTTTGGGATAAATGGGTTGGGCAACCTATAACATAGGCTAGGTTGTGGTTTCACAAACAAGTTGGTCTTGGACACCAATTTAGGTTTAGAACCCATTTTATAGGAATATGGTCCAATCTATGTTACCAGTATTGACTAACTTGTTTGTCCACTAGATTAGATCTGATCAGATTAGATGGGATCAAGATCAAATTGGTACAACTAGATTAGACTAGATAAGATCTACTTAATTTATTTTCGATTAGATCATGGTTGTTATACTAGGATGAGATAAGCAAAGTAGTTGGGATAAGTATGCATATTAGGACGAAATAAATTTATAAGAATAAGATAGAATCTTTCGAGATTAGTTAGATCTATTATGATAAATCTTTTCAAGATAAGATGAACCTATTAAGGTAAGAGAGTTTCTTTTAAGATAAGATGGATCTATTAGGCTTGATATATTCTAGTGGGGGTATTCTTATTTGGTCTAGTTTATTTTATAAACAACATTTTTTATGCCTATATGTATATGAAGATGCAATTGTGGACATTACTCCACAACTCATCACACTCAATCAAAGATCCAAATCAGACAAGTATCATAAGAACAAACACTCAAGCGTACAGATACCTATAAAAATAGTTTTGTTTTTGTTCCTAAGAGTAGGTCTCCTATTCCTAAAAGTCACTTTAGGTACAGCATTTCGAAGTGTGAAATCCACATTTGTCTTTTAGAAAGAAAAGATAAGAATAATCATAGTAAAGCGGAAATAGATGAGAATAGATTAAGAAAAGTTTAGAAAGAATCAAAGTAGCAGAGGTAAGTAAATATTGGTTGTCCAGTTTTATCTAGGTTGCGTCCTACAGTCAACATTCCTCTAATCCCACTTCTGTCACACCCGGATTTCAGGGGCACCAAGACCCAGGCGCGAACATAATCACCAGGTGTGCTGGGACCAAGTCTCACACATATGATGAATCATGGCACAGGATCGAATGTCACATCTTTACTATATAATCGGAGTTCTATACAAAATAAATAAATAATTACATTATAAGGAGACAACGGTCCAGCACCCCAAAGTTGACTAGGAGACGACGACCTAAACCACTCACAAACTCATCACAGCATCCTCCATGCGCCTCATCCTATGGTACATGTTCTTGACCTGTGGGGGGGTGTGAGACAGCAAGAGTGAGCTCACATACGTTCATAGCTCAACAAGTTGTGGGGAATAATGTGCATGAACTCGCCAACGGTGGGAGCTCATGTGAAGTGTAAGGTTATCAAAAAGGATGGTTAGAGCTGAGCATTGCTTTTAAAGTTGGTCAAAAGTTTTAATAGCAATTACTAAGTATAAGTAAATACCAATCCAATTAAGTAGTAGAACAAAAGTAATAACAACATCACCTGCGATGCAATGCATATGACAAATTGAATTTAAGTTCCATAAATTAATCATGTGAGGGTCCGAGCTGCTCATGACCGTGAGCACGGCTAGTATACCAGTTTTACACTCTGCAGAGGTTGCGCATCTTTACCCACAAGTCATGTTACCCATCTGCCAAGGAAGCGAGGCAGGGTAACACTATGAGGCCTTTACAAAGTTCCACTAGCTTCAGAAAACCCGCTACAGTTTATAGGAAGCTCCAATGCAGGGATCCCTTGCCTGACCGCCATCGCAGCAAAATCAACCAAGGACCTCCCCACACTGACCACTCCCCTACTGCCCTTGCCCCTTTCGGGTAAGGTAGTCTTCCACTAGCTTTCCTAATTAATCAGCCAAGGGCGTGCATTAAACCCTTGTGGTAGCTCTGTTTTCCCGGGTGGTCGCTCCATGTTCCAATTAACATAATGATCTTATCATGAACAGTAAATAACAACCGATAACAAAAGTATAATCATGAATAATGTGTATCTCAATGCCCAAAACCACATATAGCACTAGCAAGTACTACCCAAAAAGTTCAGTGGTAAACAAGGCATAAAGATAGACAAACTAGGGTAACCTATTAGGTCCCATCAAAATTAACCTATGCAGATCATTATGATTAATTAGAACATGAGTGGGTAAAAGAAGTGATCAAGGGCCCAACTTGCCTGGCACTTGAGATTCTAGGTACCACATGCTCTTCAGGTGATACGTGTCCTCACTGCTAAACGTAGCAATACAGACAAACATGTATAGGCAAAATTAACATTACACCAAACATAAGATCAAACTGCATAATAATAATCTATGTGTCGCTACAAGATCGTGGGTTCAATAAACACTAAGTTCTGAGCTACGGTTGTTAAGTTATGGATTTTCCGAAATTATTAAGCACTTAGAATAGATTAATTCAAATGAACAATTTTAATTCAAGTTTCATGGCTAAACAGTGGTACTAAGTGATAAACAATATTAATACAAAATTATTGCAACTGGAATGAATCAATTTGGAGCTAAAATGAATTTACTATGAATTTCACAAGTTCTAGAATTATTTTTGTGCTTAGAAATGTATTTTCTGTATTGTTTTTCCTACTTTCCTAAGTCACTGGACCAGGTGCATAATTATCAGTGAAAACAGGGGCTATTCCATAAAAATGCCTTAGACGCAGAAGTATCCCGCAGGGGACGGCGGGTTCTTTTGAAGAAAACCAAGGGGTCTCTTTGAAACTTTGCCCACGAAGGGGTATGGGCTGACCTATGCCGCCCGATCCAAATCGGACGCACGAGATCAGATCGTGCGTAGGTGAGTCGGTAAACTACGCTGGACCCTAGATCTAGATCCAACGGTCCACATTTAATGAGTCATGCGATGTCCGCCGACCGCCCGATGGAAGATCAATGCCTCAGATCGCGATCGGGCGAAACGGTATCCTCCAACTAATCTTAGCCACTCGTGTACGATCGGACGGTGCTCCATCATCTCCCCACACGACTGGCCAGGACGGTGGCGCCGCCATGCCCGCCCGACGGAGTATCACCAGCAAGCATGGCCGAACGGCACCCAAGCACCCAAATCACCCACAGAAAATAGCTACACGATGCGGACGTCCTAGTGAACAGCACAAGTGCGACTTACCGGGATTTGGGGCACGGACGAAGTCTGCCCACTGAGATGCGTGACCCGCGGTGGCCACGGAGCTGCGGTGAGCAATCTCGGGCTCCCCCGCCATTGATTTCGCTGATTGAGGTCACGAGCAAGCTCTAGGCAACCCAAGGAGGAGTTCAGGTCGGTTGTCGAGGCCAGGGAGACGACAAATCGCACGGCTGACGACGACGGCATCCACCATTCTCTCTCCTCCCCATTTTCCCTGCTCAGGTCTACTCTCTCTGGTCGGCGCCCGGTGGCTCTCGGTTCGTCAATGGCGGCCAAGAGACTGGGGAGAAAGAGATTTATAGTCCTGATGAAGAAAATCCGGCGGACATCTCGTGATTTCAATAAACAGAACACGACGCGGGGAGGGGATTTCGCCCGCCAGGCACGTGTTCTGTTGGGGACGACGACCTGGTAGAGGGGGCCACCGGCAGGACACCGCACCTAATGGACTCGCCCGCAGCGGCACATGTTCTACCTCCCATGGCGACGGACGGCGGACCTCCCTCCGGGATCGGGCTTGGGATTCGACAGGGGTGAGCGGCGGCCAAGAATTTATAGAAGATTGGGAACGAGTCCGTGCAGCGATGTTTGTGGATCTGCGAACGAAACCCCGGGAATTTCGGCGAGCTACAAGCGAAGCTGTTACGGCTGGGTAGGCGACGAATCTGACAGAAGCGACTCACACGCCAGAGGCAGTGCAGGTTGATGTGTGAGGTGAGGCCGCCAAGTGGGGCCCGCAGCGCAGTGGCAATGCGCCAGAGGAGGCATTGGCCGTGCGGATGCTGTTATCTAGGTCGCCAGGCAGCCCACGCGGACGTGTTTAGGAGAGAAGGTGCAGTTATGGCCCGGTTGAGGAATAGGCCCAAGTGTAAGGGGGAAATTATTTCTCTTTTATATTTTCTGTTTCCCCTTTTTTTAAAATTCTAGTTTTCAATGTTGAATTCAAATCTGTGTTTTAAATGCACATCCAAAATTCTAGCATGATGCATTCCTTCTTTATATATATATATATTTTATTTAGATGAATACTTCAATAATGAAATATACACATGGTATTTATTTATTTACTTAGAAAACATTACTTTGAATGCACACTTAGAAAAGATAATCTTCATTACATATCTACTTAGGAGAAGTTAATACATAATCTCCCATGAATTATTTTAGTTCAACTATATTTTTAAAGGGCGTATTATTTGTATAGTTTATAAGGGAAATAGTAAGTAGTTTGAAAGTCTCTCTTTTTATTTGTTGCTCCAACCTCTTAGTTTTAAGTTTTGGATATAAACCTTGAATACCAAATTCTTAGTTATCATTATGTGTTTAGTTTAGAAGGATATATTCTATAAATGAATAAAATTGTTATTGGAAGTCATTTCCCAAAATAGAATTTTAGGTGCTACAGTATGGCTGCTAGTGGACCCCTTTTCCCCACCTTCCGGTCATCGCCCCCACGTGAAAAGCATCGCACCGGGCGGATCTAACAACCGCGAGGACTTCTACGCTGGATGCTAGCCAACCCCCCTGGGCGCTTGGGATATAAGTCTCGGGCAGCCGTCACCTCTAGCCCTCGGTTGCAATATCTCGCAGTGCGCTAGATCGCCGTCGTCATAAACCACCGATAGGAGAGAGGAAGGACTACACGACGGTGAGGGTGGCCATCGGGTGCTGTACCGAAGTGCGACCACTGCGGGCGTCGGGGCTTGCTGCGCGGTTGTCCTCTTCCAAGCGTGCCATTGTCCGGAACAACCTCGGAGTGGTGTTGTGCGCTGGAAGCCGGACCTCGCCGCGGTCGACGCTCCGTCGTCAGTCAACCCCGCGTCCAAGGTAGGGATGAAAACGGGACGGGTACCCGAATGGGTATCGGATATGGATACCAAAACGGGACGTAATTTCAGATATGGATACAGGTATTTTGTTTGTCGGGACGGATACGGGTATTACCCGGATATTGAACCTCGAATACGGGTAGGATACGGAATCACTAATACTCGATCAGTACCCGAAAATCCCGGGTCGGATATGGGTACCCGGAATTCGGGTACCCGTTTTTTCTTTTTCTGCATAATATAGTTATAAAATCATAACTTTTACATATGAAATCAGATAAAGATAAAGTTTATATGAAAATTGTAGAGCTTGAAGAGATCTATGACTTTGTAATACATCTTTTTTTTATTTAAACATATCTTTTAGACCAAAATCATTGAAATAATGTTCAAATTTATATTAAATTAATAGAATTTATCATTTTTATGTGGGGGCTTAAGGTTATCTCCACGTGGGAATTAAGGTTATTTTTTATAAACTATTTATTAGTATTGGTAACTTATTTGTATTTTCGGTCGATACTACAATATTTTATTGATTTAATTGTATTTTTGATGATTCTCTATAACAAGAAATTAATAATACATAAATAGCCTCAAAAAAACGCGGAATTTTACGGAGATACAACATATGTCCATATGTAACCATAAAAAATGTTTGGATCATAAGATCTATAAGATGCCCACGTTTCTTTCCTTTCACTTTCACTTATATGTATGAGTTACATGTGAAATTAGTGTAAGTATCCAAGTTTCAACATAATCAGTACTTCACTTTATCATTTTCATACGAGTACTTGAGTTATATTCATATAAAATGTTTATTAGTTTTTGTAACTTATTTGCAATTTTTTAGTGAAACTAGAATATTTTATGAATTTTAAATATTGCGGTGTTGGTTCTACAATGTCCTTGTGATAAGCAACTTTGAACTGCATGATGTCAATTTTACCGGTTTCCTTTCTTACATCTGATCTATCATATACGTGATTACGTATTGCTTAACTTATGGATGGTTGGACAATTAATATCATCGGATGAACTACCCGACAATTATCCGGTACCTAACCGAGTTGTATCCGTTATACGTTTCTTACCCGCCCTGATTATTACCCGGTCCCATCCTGTATCCGTCCTGAATCTTAACTACCCGTATCCGATCTCGTATCCGAGAGAAATATATTAGGGTAGGATACTGGATGACCCTGTATCTGATTGTATCCGTCCCATTTTCATCCCTACTCCAAGGTGAGATCCCTCATACCAGTCTTGCTAGGTTTTCCGTTCTTGGTTGTGCACCTCGCGTAGAGTTTCACTCGCTAGCGAATTGGGTTGACAAGGGTGTTCATGGCACCGCCGCGGATCGGCTAGCATGCTTGCGGCCAACGCTGGCGTTGGGGTAGATGACCGCAGGACTGTCTGATTGGCGATGGGTGGCCTAGATCGAATTAAGCCCTTAATCCACGCACCCTTGGTCTGGCTAGATCGTAGCCTTTAACATGTAGATGAGCGCTCAAAATAAGGGTACATGTACCCCCCCCCCCCATCGGTGGGATCATTCAGATCCCTGGGATTGTGATCCTACGCCTGGGATTCGGCCTTAGCTATCTTTGATCGTGACCGTCGATCGAGTATTCGAAGGCCACAAATAGGTTACAGTCCGCCGCCTGTGTTATCTAATCGGAGCCACTGATTTTAGATCGTGTGGCAGGGGCCGACCCATACCCCTTCGGCTTGTCCGTTTTGTGTAAGAGACCTCACACTTATTACAATTAAACCCGCAGTCCACGCGTTAGCGCCCTGTCTTAGGAATCTTTGCGTTGAGACCCATTAGTTTCTGTTTAATCGTGCGCGCAATCCAGTGAGCAGAAAAACATAATAAAATCAATATAAAAAGTAATTTTGGTATTAAAATAATCCTAGAAACTCAATTAAATCATAGTAAATTCATTTTAGTTCCTTTTTAGTCCATTCCAGTTCCTATAATTTTTTATTAATGTTGTTTATTACTTAGTGTTGGGGGCCTTCGTCTTCCAAAGGTCCTCAAAAACATGATTTAATAGTGTTTCTGGAGTATAATACATGAATAGGTACCTTCGGACTCGGATTAGAACCACAGTGCAAGAAACACAAAGAATACGAAGGTTGATGCAGAGCCGAAGCTATGCGCAAGGGAGCTTCGGCATGATAGCAGAAAAGGGATCCAACTTAAAAGGGAAAAGGCTATTTAGACCTCGATGGATCACTATAGAGTCATTAGCAAATGTAAAGGGCATGGGTGTAATTTTACATGGGCTGTGTCCCGTGCCTATAAATAGATAAACAGTGCTCCCGTACTGGGCACGCTGACTTGGCATTTGCTTTTGCGTCACGCTTGTACTTTACCTTCTTTCAAGCCAAAGGTACATTTGTAATTTGATATCATTTCTATTTTTCCATGATAATAAAATAGAAATGAGCTAACAATGATACATAATTGTTCATGTTATTTCCTACATCTCATATGATTCTCCTTTTATTATTATATGTTGTAATAATGAAGGTATGTCCTTCATGACCTTCGTCTGAAGATCATTATATCCTAAGGGAAATAATGTTTCGAAGGACGAAGGGCATTAACATTTAACATTTTTTGTGTTGCCTTGTTCTTAATTCATAGTATTTGAGAACAAATCCCCAACATTGGCGCCCACCTCTGGTGAACCTTTTTCGACCACCTTCGGCAAGCATCGACCTTCGTCATGCCACCGAAGAAAGTTTCAGCGCTAGGGGCTGCCGCTCTGCATCCACTGGACCCAAATCAAGAGACCCTTTCTCTTTGAGAGGCCCGAAGCCAGAAGAGGAAGGCCACTAGTCCAACACCCTAGGAGGATGAGTTGGACCAAGAAATCAGAAACATGGAAATGCTTCATCAGCAAGTGCAAAAGAAGAAGGAGAAGATGGCCCGACTAGCTGACCTTTAGAGGAAGATTGACGAAGCCACTGAAGAAGTACGTCACCTTGCTCAAGACGAGCAAAATCGAAGGCCCCAACACAGGGAGCTTCATCAAGAGGGCTTGTTCAACGACGATGGATGGTATGATGATTTTAATCATGATACCATTACTTTTGACGATGCTTCTCCCTTGGCAGCAGAACTGCAGGCTATCCCGTGGCCCCCATCATACAAGCCACCTCAGCTTCCAATGTATGATGGACATTCAGACCCGAAGCAGTTTTTGATGAGTTATGAAGCAACTATATCTTCATACTAAGGCAATGCAGTTGTCTTGGCTATGTCCTTCGTCATGGCAGTTAAGAATGTAGCTCAAACATGGTATTCTTCTCTTCGACCAGGGACTATCACTTCATGGTAGAAGCTGAAGGACATGCTGGTGACAAGTTTCCAAGGCTTTCAGACGAAGCCAGTCATAGCTTAGGCCCTGTTTCAATGCACGCAAGATCATGAGGAGTATCTCCAGGCATACGTCCGAAGGTTCTTGCGTCTGAGAGCACAAGCGCCTATAGTGCCTAATGAAATTGTTATTGAGGCCATGATCAAGGGGCTTTGTCCAGGACCTACTGCCCAGTATTTTGCTAGAAAGCCTCCATAGACTTTGGAGAAGCTGCTTCAAAAGATGGATGAATACATCCGTGCTGACAATGACTTTCGTCAAAGAAGGGAGGAAGCCTACAGGTTCTCTAAGATGACCAGGGGCTTCGGAGGGAGAATCCACCCAAGGCATGTCAGGTCAGTCCACTCCACCCAGAGTGACGACAGAGGAAGTCAACAATAGAGGCCACAATATTCCTCGCAAGCTTCGGGGCAGCAACAAAGCTATCTTCGGCCGCCAGCTCCAAGAGGCAGAGGCGCCAGAGGCTTCGGAGGGAGGTTTGGGGATCAACCTAGGAAAATTTATTGCTTATTCTGTGGTGAGGACAAGGGCCATACTACAAGGATGTGCCATGTCACCATTCAGAAACAAAAGGAAATAGCAGAAGCCGCAGCTCAGCAGAACCAGCCAAAGCAGGTTATGCATACTGCTTCGTATCACTCACCCTACATACCAGAGTATGTGGGTAACCATCCTGCAGTGTCTGTTGCTTTGGCTAGTCAGCCACCGGCATCCTAGCCAGAGCCTCCACCTCCGCCACCACTACAACCTGCATATTCACGACACCAGCAGCCAGAAGGGAGCCAACAGACCCATCAGCAGCGAGATTTTAGGGAAGAGTCTGAAGCTCGCACAGTCTATAGTACTATGCTAGAATCGAAGCATATCTACTAAGAAATATCCTACCCCTGAAATAGTTTTTACATTTGTTGTCATTCTCTTTTTTAATAAGGAACAATTATTGAAAACCTAGTTATTTTGTCATTTTCAATTTCTTGTAATAGCTTCGTTCTTGCCACAAGTAAAATATATCTTCTCCACATACTCATGAAGTACAAAAAGTCGCTGAAACACAAAAGTCGTTCCTAAGGGAATGCGGGGCTAAAAATCACATTGCAAGTATCACCGAAGCTACAAAAAGTCGTTCCTTAGGAACGCAGTGTAAGTTTGTCGAAGCTACAAAAAGTCGTTCCTAAGGGAGCGCAGAGTAAGTTTTCTGCTCAAAAGTCGTTCCAAAGGGAATGCAGAGCCAAATACCACCGAAATATAAGGCGAACCGCAAAAGTCAACGCGAATACCGCCGAAATAGAAGGCGAAGAAGTTCAAAAGATGTTCCTAAGGGAATGCAGAACTTACAGCGAAAAGTTAGCGCTGATACACCGAAAAATAAGCGGTGAAGCCAAAAAATAAACGGCAAAGACATTGTGTATTCCACTATGGGTATGCGAGTGTGTGTCTTCGGCACAAATGTCATTTTGCATAGCATAACATCATCACATCATTTCGCATAACATAACATCATACATCATATTGCATCAATGACACAAGAAGGGGATACAATGTTGACCTTCGGAGAATGCTTCGAAAAAGTGAAATTGTGCTAAGGCACAAAATAAGTTTAGAAGGAATACAACTTCATCAGCTCTGATGCGGAGGAAAAAATCTATTGTTGATGAAGCATTAATGTTTTGCCACGATGGGAGGATTTTTTACGAAGCATAACGGCTCTTCTTTACAAAGCACGAAAAGAAGGGAAGGTGTTTTTTCACCGAAGGCTCAAAAACGGTATGTACATAAAAGTTTCATGCATCGCAAAGAAATGAATTACAAAACCATTCAAATATTACATTCAAAACCTATGAGCACCGAATATTACAAACATAGTCCAGCAAATGTTACATTAATATACTAGCAATGTTTTTACAATAGCTATTCTTCTTCTTTCAAAACTTTATCTGCAGCTTCGGTCAACAGTTAGGTAACGACTTCGTCTACATTAGTTTCGGCCATGTTAATAATTTCTGTTGATTCCTTTGCCTCTGGGTCGGCCAGTGACTCGAAGGGTTCTGAGGGAGGAGATAGTTCAGCTGCGATAGAAAATGTAAATCAGTTCAAAGTCACAAAAATAAATGACGAAGTTAAAAACCATTAAGTAAAACCTATTCGTCTCTCAAGCTCCGCAGCCTTTTCAGCTGTTTTTATTGACTCTCGAGTGTCATGAATATATTTTTTTGTTTTTCTTTATTATTTCATGGGCCATTCCTCGGCCGTCATTTTCCCATATGTCAGTGAAAAATTTTCCACCTATTAAGCTTGCTTCGGCCGAGGGGTCCTTCGTATCATCAAAACAGAGGACAGCTTCGGCCTGAGCCAAGGTCTTAACATGCTCACAACCTAACTTCTCCAAAATAGCTGCAATTCCCCTCGCACCAGAAAATGCGCAGACGTCTCCGCGGTCGCTCAAAATTTCTTCAAAAGCTTCGACTTCGCTGCTGATCCACTCAATTGGGCCTTCGGGGTCGCCCCGTATGAAGTTATCTTCGTTTGAATATGCGCCAACGTTGGTGAAGCTAGTTTTTATCTTTTTCACGCATTCTACAAATTTTTCAAAACATCTTTCTTTTGATAAGCAAAGTTCTGCAACTGTTTTTTCCCAATAATTTTTTCAGTAATCACTGGCATCTCGTTCAGCTTCGGCAACAATGCACTTTAATTTGGCTTCAGCCAGCTGTTTCCAAAGGTCTTTAATTTCACATTTCTGGGCTTCAACTTGGGCTTTGGAAGTAGCTTCGTTTTCTTTTATTTTGCTCACCAATGAAATTAATATTTTATCTTTTTCAAGACCTTCCTTTCTTAGTTCAATTACTTCTTAACGAAGGTTGTTCAGAGCTATAGTACATCCTTCGTCTTTGATATTTTTCTGCGCCCTGAGGGCATTGCTAAGGATCAGGCCCTGCAAAAGAAGTACGGTATTAAGTATAAGCGAATGAAAAAAATCGTTTTTAAGTACAAAAAATTGATTTTCACACCTTTATATTATTGCTAAGGATCAGTCCCGTCTTCTAATGTCGGGAATCCAAAGCTTCTACTCATCTCCCGGCAGACAGAAATTTCCTTGCTGTCTGGGAGACAATACAAGAAATCCTCTTCTTCGCTGCCGTTGAATACTAATGCCCCTTTAGATATTTCAGCTTCTGGGCATAGTGTTGAGCTTCTCATTCTTCTTCTTTACAGAGCTTTTTTCCCGAAGCATGACGGATAATATATTCAATATTTTCTTTCAAAGCTTCGAGAGTAGGAGCGGTAGCTTTTTCAGGCAAAATCTGTTTTATAGCTTCTTCCTCCGCTGCCTTTTCTCCAATTTTCGAGGATTCTCCTTGGTGGGCTCTGAAGGCCCAGCTTCGGCATCGGCCCAGCTCGTTGTAGCTTCGGCTTCGGTCAGCTTTGTCTTGGTTTCAATCTGCGTTTTCGAAGCCTTGGCAACTTTCCCTGGAGTAGAGCTTGAAGTTTTTATTGTTTCCAGCACATCTAGTACATTAACCATCCTTTTTCTCTTGGGGGTCGCTGCTAGACCTTTTTGAGTTTTCGGCACCTCCACTCCTGCTGAAGGGCTTAGAACTACTAATGTTTTTGTCCCTTCCGTTTTCAGTTCTTCAATTTTGTTAGTCTTCGGCATTGTAGCCGGTTCTTCAATTTTGTCAGTCTTCGGCATTGTAGCCGGTTCTTCAATTTTGTCAGTCTTCGGCATTGTAGCTGGTTCTTCAATTTTGTCAGTCTTCGGCATTGTAGCCGGTTCTTCAGCTTCCTGTATAGGAGTAGGCTCCTTTGGTGCAGCAGCTGACGAAGTTTCCCCGCCAAATTCAGGCACTATGGCCGGTTCAATATAGCACGGTCAGTGGGTAAGGACCTTCAGTTTTTTCCTCTTCGGCACATGCTCGCTTGGAGCAGCTAAGGCAGTAGCCTTCTTAGAAGTTGCACCATTTCTTTTCTGCCCCCGCAGCGGGTACCGATAGTCAGGGTACACAAATCCAATAGCATCAAAAACCCTATTTAGTCTTTTCTTTTTTCGGCTCCCGAAGGCCACAGATAGTGCATTATCTTCAGACTTGGAGTATGCTCCAAGTAGTTCATCACTAGTATTATCAACACATTTCAGCCAGTCATCGTCCGGTTCGACAAACCGGTCTCCGAATCTGAAATTATATTTCAATCAAACCAAACCACCTTCGTTAGTATTAGTGATGGTTTCCTTTGGCATTTCCCAACTGTCTATCAGTGGCCATATCCTATAGGCTACATGTTCTTGAATTAAGTCTCTTGACCAAATGAAAGAGCAAATTGTGCTGAAGGCCCTTCGGCATGCTTCGGCTGCTTCATCAATTTCTACCTTCGGCTTCCAAAGGCCGAAGCGGGACCAAATGGGGCGCATGATGATCTCTGTAATATCTTCTCTCGCCTTTAAATCATTCTTCACATAAAACCATTCTTTCATCCAGTCTCTGGGCCATCTTTTCCAAAATGTCGGCACCGGGTAGCTTGCGCCAGAGCGAGCAACGAAGCTATAACACCCAAAATTGTTATGATATTGTTCCTTACTCTAGGGCTCGAAAGCTAGTGCATACTGCAAAAACATCTTGCGCTTGGCTCTAAACCTTGACTCCTCACGGCCCAGACAAAGATCCCCATTCTGATAATTGCTTCGGGAATAATCTGGTGAAGGAAAATCTGATATATCTTTAAAACTTCAACCACAAATCTACTTAAGGGGAACCGAAGTCTAGCTTTGAAGAAGCTTCGGTAGATTACGACTTCATTTTCTTCAGGAACAGGAATAGTCCTGTCTCCGTTGTCAGCCCTCACAATAGACATATCTCAAAAATACCTTCCTCTCATATTATCAAGATGACTCTGTTTGATAATCGATTTCCCAAAGACTGTGTGACTTGGTCTCTAGGGCCGATCTTCAGAGTCTTTGCCTCCACTTTCTGCATTGTAACTGTCACTATCATCAGTATCTTCAGATAAGCCTTCTAGAATTTCCTTAGTAATCTTTTCTGTATTTGTCTTTGCTATTGATTCCAAAAATCCAGCAGTCTTCTCCTCGAGGAGCTTCTCCTCTTCGCTCAGCTTCGTCTTAGCAACAACTTTTTTGTCTTGAGACATCTTCTCTTTGGAAATGGTGAAAATGTGTCCTTAAAGCCAAAGCTTGAAAACTCTAAAAAAACCAAGTAAGCGTTGGTAGACAAGAACTAAAAAATTTAGCAAGCAAAGCAGGCGGCAGATAGCGTACCAAATGTGCTTGGGGTGCGTTCTTATTTATACGCCCAGTGAGCTACAAATTGGAGGGCCTCGTCTGTCATTGATTGTTGCTATTCTAGCAAAGGGAAGGTGTTTTTTCGGACCTTCGTCTTAGGGCCTTCGTCCATATCGCAATCTGAATTCGTCATTCTAACAAATTAATATTGCGAGGGGCTACTGTTGGGGGCCTTCATCTTCCGAAGGTCCTCAAAAACATGATTTAACAGTGTTTCTGGAGTATAATACATGAACAGGTACCTTCGGACTCGGATCAGAACCACTGTGCAAGAAACACAAAGAATACGAAGGTTGACGCAGAGCCGAAGGTATGCGCAAGGGAGCTTCGGCATGATAGCAGAAAAGGGAACCGACTTAAAAGGGAAAAGGCTATTTAGACCTCGATGGATCACTATAGAGTCATTAGCAAATGTAAAGGGCATGGGTGTAATTTTACATGGGCTGTGTCCCGTGCCTATAAATAGATGAATAGTGCTCCCGTACTAGGCACGCTAACTTGGCATTTGCTTTTGCGTCACGCTTGTACTTTACCTTCTTTCAAGCCGAAGGTACATTTGTAATTTGATATCATTTCTATTTTTCCATGATAATAAAACAGAAATGAGCTAACAATGATACATAATTGCTCATGTTATTTCCTACATCTCATATGATTCTCCTTTTATTATTATATGTTGCAATAATGAAGGTATGTCCTTCATGACCTTCGTCTGAAGATCATTATATCCTAAGGGAAATAATGTTTCGAAGGACGAAGGGCATTAACATCTAACATTTTTTGTGTTGCTTTGTTCTTAATTCATAGTATTTGAGAACAAATCCCCAACACTTAGTAACACTGTTTTAGCATGAAACCCATATTAAAATCGATCACTCCATTAATTTTGTACCAAACACTTAAGAACTTCGAAAAATCATAACTTAAAATCCATACCTTCGAATTTAGTGATTCTTGTTCCTACGATCTTGTTACAATGTGTAGATTATTATTATGTATTTTGTATTCATGTTTGGTGTGATGTTAATTTATCCCTTGTACCATGTTTGTTTGTATTGTGGCAAGTAGACGAGCCTGTGGCCGAGGATTCAGGTGTTCAGCAGTTAGAAGTTGCTGAGCAGTAGCTCATTAAAGGCAAGTTGTGCCCTTGACCACTTTTATTTTCCCAATAATGTTCTTTATAATCATTTTATCATGCATAGGTTTAATTTTGATGGGACCCAATAGGCCACCCTAGTCTGGTTATCTTTTCACCTTGTCTATGTAACACCCCAGGTGTTTATCGTCTGCTCGACCACGAGCACGGACTTTAACACGTGATAGCGGTGAATGTAAATATCACTAATATTTAATCATCTTCGTTCATCATGATTTTGATATCGTCCTCATCTCTGCCCATTTGGGTTGATCTAAATGGTTTGCGAAATTCGGAACGTATCGAGAGTTGCCCCTATTTAAAATTAATCTGTTAAACGAATATGAATTTGTAAAGCTTAAATTAACCGTGTGATCTTGTCCCAAATAAATGTTATTAGAACTCGACTATAGAAGTTTGTTGTAAAATTAAATCGGGCTGAGATAGTTAGAGCTGACACCCAATATTCAGAATTAATTTGTTTCCCTGTTCGTAGTAGGAGATAAATTTTCATTCGACTCCAAATTAATGTAATGTTGTCTTCAGTAAAGTTGTCGATATCGGTTTGGTCCGGTCCAAGTGGTTCTCGTTTCGATCTGAATCTCCAAATGTAAATAACGGGTGAAAACTCATCTGACTCTGAAAAAATTACCAAATCACATTTTATCTAAATTTTTGTATCCGATATTGTTTTGATCCAACCTATTTATGTCTCTTTTAAACCCTAATCCTGGAACCCATATTCATTTATACGTTGTGGTAAAAAATGGGGAAAAGAAAAATCTGAAATTATCTTCTCCTATCCTTATCCCCCGCCGCCCCTCCCTGCTCTGATTTTTTCAGCCATTGGCCTTATCTTCTACGTGTCGTCGTGCCCTTGCCCCATCTCCCATGGCGCGCCCATTTCCCTGCTCAGCTCTCCAGCGCGCGCGCCCTGCTTTCTGCGCGCTGGCTGCCAGGTCTTCTTCTCCCTCCATGGCGCTCGGCTTTCTTCATCCATGCTAGCCGCCCGATCCTCAAGCTCAGAGCTCCCTGCCGCGCCCATCCCCCTGGAGCTCCAATCATCGCGCCCTAAGCTCCTCTAGCCGCGCCCCCTCAGCTCGCCTCCCTCGAGCTCGTCGGCGCTCCTCCCCGGCTTCTCCCCCGAGTGCAGCTTTCCCCTGCTCGATTCCTCGTCACCGCGCCGCGCAGAGTCCCCTACTCGCGCCCATCTCCCTGCCATGGCCACGCCCTCCTTCCACCTCCCATGGCACGCGCAGCCGTGCCCTCTACTCGGATTTCACTTGGCGGCGCCCCCTGGTGATTGAGGTCGCTGAGTCCTCTCCCTTCTCGCCCCCTACTTCACCATGGCCGGAGCTCCCCCCCACTCCAAGCTCCCTACGCCGCGGTCTTCCCTGCTCTAGCCCAGCCGAGCTTCTCCCTGGTCTCCCATGGCACCCAGCTCAGACCTCACCGTGGAGCTTCCTCGCCAGCGCGCCCTCTCGGCTCGCTCGACCTCAATCCCCATCACGCCACGCTCCTCTCTCTTTCCCTGCTGTGCCGTCGGCAACTGGTTGTCCGGTTCGTGTCGTGTGTGTCTAGGCGCTGCCCTAGTTGCTCGCCTCGGTGCGAATTCACCGTCGCATCCGGGATTTTGGCCTGTCTCCCCGCTCGCTGTCGTCCCAAGCGTCGCATCGGACTCACCCTGTATGATGTTCACCAAGTGCTCGACAAAAAGCTCGAACGAGTCGTACTGCCATCGTCTTCTCGAATAGAAATTGTCGTGCTGGCACATCGATGTCGTCGATCGCCATCCTCGTCTACGCCAAGTCCCAAGCAGTGAAAACACTCTTGTGCTGGCCACGCGCCACCAGCTCGATGAAATGAATCCCATGAGTATCTAGTCAAGAATAGAAATTGTGTGCATCGCTCGGCAGAAGATCTTTAGCATTTGATTACTAAAGAAAAGAAGATCCCTGGGTGACGTCTACCTAGTACTCGACGAAAAGTCTGAAGTAGAATTTGTTGCCGTGTTCGTGGAAGTGGAGCGACTTGATATTGGTAAGCAAACCCGTTACTTTGGATAGTTGGTATGATAATTGGATTGGCTAGATTTATTAATTGTGATGATCTTCATGTTTAGCATAGGCACGTTGTGGTAGTGTTAAATATATATGATGTACGATGGAGTTAGCAATGTGAAAGGTAGATTAAATATTTAATCCTCTTTAGTATAGCAATAATTAGTTATGTGCTATTCCTTGGTATTCATACATGTGCATAATGCATCTCATTAGGTGCGCTAGTTGATCGCGTGAAACGGAAGATGACCCAAGTCGACCCCAAGATGACGTAGTGGGTGGGCTACTCCGCATGGTAATGCTGGTGGACGAACCTGAAGATGGACAGATAGAGCAAGTACCGAAACAAAAGCTGATTGCCAATGGACGTCATCTAACAAACACTAACGTAGTGTTAATCCAGGCAAGCCTCAGTGCATTATCCTTTTCCCTATGTTTTAAAATATTTATCGCCTTGTTTGATGCATTAGGTGATAGGAGTTGTGTACTAAACAATTGATGCATTTCCTTCCTTGGAAAATTGTTTGCCCTTCCTTGATACCCTTTTATAAAAAGGATTTTTATGATTCTTAGCCTTGCTCTAGAAAACTAAATGTTTTGTTTTAAAACAAAAGGTGATGCTTCAGATTGGATGAGAATTTTTACAAAGAAAAATTTGTGATGATGGATCCATCAGGGCCTTGATGGGTTCAACATCTGAAAAGATGTACCTCTGCCAGGTACCAAACTTTGGGTTTTAAATAATAAAGCTGAGACCGGGCGGTTGACTTGCACGAGAAGGAAGTCTCGGTGTAGTGTCTCCGTCTAAGTCGATTAAGGACTGTACCGATGTAGGCTTGCTGATTGAGGACCTTTTAACTGGCCACATGCCTCGTCATGGGTAAGCTTTGCCTCGGCCAAACCCAATACCAGAAAGGCCAACACGCAATTGTTGGGGACTTGTTCTCAAATGCTATGAATTAATAACAAGGCAACATAAAATGTTAAATGTTAATGCCCTTCGTCCATTGAAGCATTATCTCCCCAAGGATTTAATGAACTTCGGACGAAGGCCATGAGCAGAATATCACGAAGGTCGTACCTTCGTGACTAGAGTTGTAAAATAATGTAAGATGAAACATAAAATATAAAACATGAGGGAATGATATATCAAAATACATAAGCTTATTCATATATTTTATTATACAAACTTAAATATTAAAACATAGCATTTAATCACATTTATACCTTCGTCTTGACAGAAGGCAATAATCCAAGTTTAATGTGCCAGCGATTACAAGATTGTGTGAACAGTACATGGGTACTGTTCACCAATTTATAGGCATAGGGCGCAGCCTGTGTAAAATTACATTTATGCCATTTACAATCGACTATAATAATGACACAAAAGATCATGGGTCTTTAGGTCATTTCATCTTTAAGTCGGTTCACCCCTTCGTCTTGAGACGTACCACTATGCCGAAGCTTTATGGGCGATAGCTTCGGCACTGCTTTTGAGAGGATCTGCCGATGGTGTTTCTTTCTTCAGGATCTTCGGCTACGAAGCATACCCCCAACAGTAGCCCATTCATGGTGCTAGATCGTTTTTCGTAACGAGCTTGATCCGTGAAAAAATCTTCTAGGCTTCAGGATGCCGAAGATCTGAAAAACACCTTCCCTGAGCTCGTTGCCGAGAAACGATTAAAATAAACTGAGCGCGAGGTGGCCCCATCTTGCAGCAGTTACGCGCGCCCTGGCGATTCACCTTCTCGGACTCTGCGGCCCACCATTCAGTGGGTGAGGGTGGCTGTTTGTCTGGTGCGGAAGACCTTAACGATTCACCTTCCCACATACGGCACTATATAAACAGACGGGTAGGTGTGAAGTTACCACAACATTTATTGCTATTGCGCTGTTTTGTTGCTAAAATATTAACCAAAGCCAAAGCTTGCTTACTGCATCCTCACCCGAACCTATTTATTTTGCTCAAGCTTCGTAACAAGAAAGAGCTTCGGCAAAGTTAAAAAATTTTCAACTTCGTTCAAAAAACAAGAAATTCAATCATCAGATGGCTAGGGTACACTCAACAGCTAGGGTTACTCGCGACGGAGAAGAAGCTGAAGGTGCCGAAACTGCTCCAATCTCTGAAGTGATGAAGCGGTCAGGACTGGTAGTATCGGAGGATGCACCTGCCGCTGAAGCTGAGCAAGCTGATGCTGAGGAAATTGAATCTGAAGATGACTACAGCGCCGTGTCATCTAAACCCAGCCACATGGAGTTCGGGAAATCCACCATTTCCGAAGATGATATGTCTAAGCTGATGAATTTGGGCTATTTCAGTGAAGCAAAAAAGGAGCTGGTTCGCTTCGGTGGAGAGGAAATTACTCTGAAGCCAGAAAAGGATGAAATAGTAGTCTTCAAAAGCTTCTTTAAAGCAGGATTAAGATTTCCTTTAAATGGGATGATTGCTGATGTTTTGAAGAAGTTTGGGATTTATCTTCATCAGCTAACTCCTAACGCCATCGTTAGGCTTAGCGTTTACATCTGGGCCCTCCGAAGCCAAGGGGTAGAACCATTTGTCGAAGGCTTCTTCCGAGTACATGACCTTCATTATCAAACAAAAGCCAGAGAAGATGGGCTGCATGAAAACTTCGGCTGCTATAATTTTGCTTATCGCAAAAGTACAAAGTTTCCAGTCATCAGGTCCCGAACCAAGTGGCCAGCAGGCTGGAAGACCGAATGGTTTTACGTCAAAGTTGATGAAGAAAAGGAGAAGCTGGTCCAAAGTCCACTGGAATTAATCTTCGGAGAAACCAGGCCCAGTGCAACATGACACTGAAGAGTCCAAGCCAAATTGCACTGGGCGAATTTCGAGTTATTGCGGAGCATATTGGCACTAGAGATCTGGTGCAAGAATTTTTGGCTTTTAGAGTGTTCCCAACTTTGAAAGAGTGGGACATGCCGAAGCTTAAGGAAGAAAAGAAAAAGGGGGAACTTATTCGGTTGCCCTACTATTATAAATTCAAGAAACATTTCAAAGTACCTTGCCAAGAATGGTTAGACACAATTGAAGTTATGTGCAACGACATTCTTGGCAATTATTCTAAAAAAGAAGATCAACTAATGACTGCAGCCTTCGACACTCGTCCGAAGCGAAGGTTAAACCGGGTAATGGATGCTCTGAACTTTGAGTATCCTGACTATGAGCGACTAGACCGAGGCGCCGAAGGACAGAAGAGAAAGAGAGTTGCCAACGTCCTGAATAAAGAAGATACTAAATTGGTTAAAGATGATGAAGAAAAACTGTAAAAGAGAAAGCTGAGGCCTGAGCCGAAGACAGATGCTTCACAGAAAAGAAAGGCTGCAACTCCGAAATAAAAGGCAGCTGATGTTGAAGAAGAAAGTGCTGCAACACCTTCTACCACCGACGTGGAGGAAATCTTAAAGGTAATGACTGAATCTTTGCCTATCAAGCTAAGTCCACTAGGGCCGCATCTGATGAAGCTTTTTCAGAAGGAAAAGGAGCCCTCGAAAATGAAGAAGGCAGCTAGGCCGAAAAAATGAAGAATTATTACAGTGACAGAAGTTATTGAAGGGACACCACCACAAGCTTCAGCTTTGAAGGTACCAGCTGTTGAGAGCACAACAGCTACCAAAGCTGCACCGACGAAAGCTGCAGCCACCGAAGCTGCCACGGCCGAAGATGTACATTTAGAAAGCACAATTTCAAATATTGATAAAATACTTCTAGACTTGGCCGCAGAAGAAGATGCTGCAGCCACCGAAGAAACTATGGCCCTAGAGCCTGAGAAGGAGAAGGAAATAGCCGAAGATGCTTCAGAAGAGGAAATTTTCAACATTCAAAACTTGGTTGGACAGGAATTGACGAAGGCTAAGAGAGAAGAGTTAAAAGAATATGCCATATCCTGCAGATATCAACCAGGGGCACTACTCTTCGGTGGTGTTGACGATGAGAAGTTAGGCTACGTCCGAGATCAAACCGGAGCGAAGGTTATCGGTACTCTATCAAAGAGTATTGGTTTTCCGAAGCTCGAACAGACATTAGCCGTTACCGACGACAACACATCATCGGTAGTTTATTCTATTCCAATTTCAAGGTAAAAAACTTTTCTTCAACTTTTATTGTCTTTAATAACGAAGATGTTTTCTAATGAAGGTTGTTTGTGCACAAAGTATGCTGCTGAGTAAAGCTTTGAGAATGCAAAAAGATTTTGAAGATAAAAAACATGAAGTTATAATTGAGAGTTTAGAAAGCAAAATAAAAGATCAAGCAGCTGCTTTTGAAAAGAATAACTTCGAGCTTCAGACAACACAAGGTTTATTGGCAGAAGCTGAAGCTAAAATTGCAGAATTAAATATGGAGCTTCTCTCAAAGTTTAAAAGCTTCGAACAGGAAAAGCAGAAGTTTAATGCAAAATTTGAGGCTGAGGTCGAGAAAAATTCAAAATTGCAAAAATCATTGACAGAGCTTCAAAACAAATGTGTGGAGTTCAGTAGCCGATGTATAAAACGGCTGAAGCAGGTCTTCAATTCGGTTGGAGCCAGCTGCGAAAAATTTAATCCTTCGATTGAAGACCTGCCGGGGGCCTTCGAACATATCGAGGGTGAAGTTGATGACCTTGATGAAATTATAGCCGGACATGGTGACTTCTGTGCCCTGGTAGCTTCTCAGGGCACAACTATCGCCTTCCAGAAATCTGGTTGCGAACATGGAAAGGTTGTCAATAGACCCAACTTTAGTTTATCACCAGCAGATCTAGTTGATATTTCTAGTCTTGCCCGAAGCATAGGAAACAGAATTATAAAACTAGTATGGATGAAGGGTGGACGAAGCATAACTGGTGACGAAGCTCGAAGTCATCTTAAGTCGGTAATAAAATCATACCTTGTGCTTACCTCTTCCTTTAAACTTGAATTTTCCTTACAATACTTTAATATGTACAGGATGACGAAGCCGAAGAGCAAGATGACGAAGCTGAAGAGTAAAATGGCAAAGCCAAAGCTTAACAGACGACGAAGCCGAAGCTCAATAGATAGCTGTGGAAAAAACTCTAAGAACTCTTGTAATAACCTTTGTAAAGAATAATGTAATTAAATTTTACTCTGTGAACATTTGTCCATATCTTGTAATATATTCTTACCTTTCCCACAATGTATGAAGTGCTTTGTTGTGAACGAAACTAGCATTTTTTGAGCCGAAGGCGAAAAACACCTTCCCTTCTTTTCGTACACAGTGAAGCATAAAACCGCTTTCTTTTTCTTTTTGCCGAAGCCTTGACTTTAGAGTCGAAGCAACTGCCTGTGTTATGATGATGATGATCCTATGTATGTCTAAATGAATGTTTATGAATGCAAATGTTATGATGTAATGTATCATGTAAATGAATGTCCAAACACACGCATACAGAGCCACAACCATAGCCTTCATTCCCTTGGGAATGACCGAAGTCTTTTTGCCGCTTATTTTTTGGCTTCACCGCTTATTTTTCGGTGTATCCGCGCTGACTTTTCGCTGTAAGTTCTGCATCCCCTTAGGAATGTCTTTTGAACTTCTTCGCCTTCTATTTCGGCGGTATCGCGTTGACTTTTCACTATAAGCTCTGCATTCCATTAGGAATGACTTTTGAGCAGGAAACTTACACTGCAATCCCTTAGGAACGTCTTTTTGTAGCTTCGTCGTGCTCTGCATCCCCTTAGGGACGACTTTTGAGCTTCTCCCTGTTTTTTTTCTTTGCACTCGATGGTGCATGCTCAGCTTTTACATTTACATTTTTGGGGGATTTTGCTCTTGTAGAGCTCAAATAAGAAAAAGAGAAATTACATGTTATGGCCCCATTAAAAACCTTTCTCCCCCTTTAGAAAGGAAAATGGTGCCATAGGAAAAATAAAAAGATTAAATCAAGCTATACATAATATCGCCGAAGCTCATTCGCATTCCAAGATCTAGGAATGTCGTTGCCGTCCATATCCTTCAATCTGTAAGAGTCGGGTCTTGACGAAGATACTACTAGAAAAGGTCCTTCCCACTTCAAATGTAGCTTGCCAACTGTATCTGGATTGGCAACTCTTCAAAGCACCAAATGGCCTGGCTTAATGTTTTTTAGCCGAACTTTTCTGTCACGCCACTTTATTGTTTCGGCTTGATATTTATTGATGTTTTCGACAGCCTGAAGCCTGATCCCTTCTATAGCATCTTTTGCCACAGAACAATTAGCTTCGTCCTCTGCCGAAGCCACTGTCCTTATTGATCCTGCCTTAGCATCTTCTAGGGTTATTGTTTCGTCACCAAATAGTAACTTAAATGTTGTAAAGCCTGTTGACCTTGATATTGTTGTGTTGTGGCTCCACACCACTTTGATCAATTCATCTGACCATTTTCCTCTGGGCTGATTGAAGGTTAACTTCATTATTCCCATCATTATAATACCATTAGCTCTTTCAACAAGTCCATTTGACTCTGGATGTCTAACTGATGCAAAATGAATCTTCGTGCCAATTTGTTCACATAATTCTTTGAAAGCTTCAGCATCGAATTGTGTCCCGTTGTCCACAGTAATAGCCATCGGCACTCCGAAGCAACAAACAATATTTTGCCAGAAAAATTTCTGGACAGTAACCGAAGTTATTGTGGCTAAAGGCTTTGCCTCAATCCACTTGGAAAAATACTCTACCGCCACCACAACATATTTTAGATTTCCTTGTGCTGGTGGAAGTGGGCCTAGCAAATCGAGGCCCCACCTTTGCAATGGCCAAGTGGGTTGTATTAACTGAGTGAGAGACGAAGGTTGCTTCTGGTCTCTTGCACATTTTTGACAGCCTTCACATTTTTGGACTAATTCTGCTGCATCCGAAGCTGCCTTCGGTCAATAAAATCTTTGTCGAAAAACTTTTCCCAACAAGGGCCTAGATCCAATGTGAGATCCACACAGACCTGCATGTATCTCTTTCATTAATTCCATACCTTCGGTTCTTGATAAACATTTTAGGAGTGGTGAACAAACTCCATGTTTATACAATTCTCCTTCTATTATCACATATGGTCTTGTTCTTGCCTCCATTCTTTTGTTATAAGCTTCGTCACTTGAAAGACAATTGCCTTGAAGGAAAGATATTATTTTAGTTCTCCAGTCTTCACTGTGTACTGGAGAAATAGTAAGCACTGCTCTCTCCATGAGCTCAACCGAAGGTGTTTTTATTGCTTCAAAAAATACTTCGGAGGGTAGGGGGAGCCCGTGAGCCGCTGACTTGGCTAGCAAATCTGCATGCTCATTTTCACCTCTTGGAATATTTTTGATGGAAAAACCTTCGAAGGAAGCTTCCAACCTTCGGACTGCATCCAGATATTTTTCAAGCTTTGGATCTCGTGCCTTGCTGCTCTTATCCACATGGCTAGCAATGACTTGAGAATCAGTCTTTAGGATGGCCCTTCTTATTCCCATTGCCCTTAGTTTCCGAAGCCCCAATAAAAGTGCTTCATACTCAGCAATATAATTTGTGCAACTGAAATACAATTTTACTACAAAACATGTTTTAACCATTGAAGGTGCCACTAGGACTGCAGCTGCTCCTACACCGAAGGTTCCCCAAGAACCATCGCAGAACACCGTCCAAGCTTCGGTATCCTTGTTTGCCCCTTCTTCGTGAGCCCCTGGCGTCTAGTCAGCGATGAAGTCTGCTAGCGCCTGGGATTGAAATGAAGATCTGTGCACGTAGTCAATGGTGAATTCATTGAGCTCCGCGGCCCACTTTCCAACCCTTCCAGTAGCTTCTCTTTTCCTCATAACATCCTTCAGAAGCTGTGACGAGGGAACAATTATATGATAAGCTTGGAAATAATGTTGAAGCTTCCTAGAGGCCATTAATACAGCATACAACACTTTCTCCATTTCTGTGTAATTTTTCTTTGATAAACTTAACACTTCGGAGACAAAATATACTGGAACTTGCTTTTTATTTTGTCCTTCAAGCTTCTCCAGTACAAGTGCTGCACTTACTACAGAGTGCGAAGCTGCCACATACAATAGTAGAGGAGCCCCTGGCGTGGGTGGAGTTAGTGTTGTTAGATCTATCAGGTATTGCTTTAGCTCTTCGAAGGCTTTCTGCTGGGCTGACCCCCATTGAAAGACTTCGGCCGACTTCAACACTTCAAAGAATGGTAAATTTCTCTCTTCTGATCTAGATATAAATCGATTCAAAGATGCCAGCCTTCCTATCAGCCGTTGAGCCCCCTTCTTCGTGCTTGGCGGCTCCATCCAAAGAATAACTTCGATTTTGTTCGTATTAGCTTTGATCCCTTTTGTTGAAACTAGACAACCAAGGAATTTTCCCTTCTTTACTCCGAAGACACATTTTTCTGGATTTAACTTCAGGCCAGCTTGCCTAAAGTTAGCAAATGTTTCCTTCAGATCAGCAATGTGATTTTCCTACTTCGTGCTTTTTACTATGATTCATCAACATATGTTAGCACATTTCTGCCTATCTGAGAGTGAAGGACTTTGGTTGTCATTCTACTGAAGCTTTCTCCAGCATTCTTGAGCCCCTCAGGCATCCAAAGATAACAATATGTACCACTGGGGGTTATGAAGCTGGTTTTTGGCTCATCTTCCTTCTTCATCTAGATTTGATGGTAGCCTGAATAACAATCTAGCAGACTCATGAGCTCAGACGAAGCTGCTGCATCTACTAGAGAATCTATTCTTGGTAATGGGAACTCATCCTCTCGACAAGCCTTGTTGAGATCAGTAAAATCAATGCACATTCTCCATTTACCATTGGCCTTCTTCACCATAACAGTGTTGGCTAGCCATTCTGGGTATTTTACTTCTCTGATGACTCCAGCACTAAGAAGTATCTTCACTTCATTCCGAGCACCTTCGGCTTTGTCATCAGACATTTTCCGAAGCCTCTGCTTTCTGGGTCTGAAGGATGGATCGACATTGAGCGAATGTTCAATGACATCCCTATTGACACCACACAGATCATTAGCTGACCAAGCAAACACATCTTTGTTGTTGAATAAAAACCTTATCAAGATTTTCTCCTGCTCTTCAGATAACTGAGATCCCAGCAGTACCTTCTGCTCTGCTATATCTTCACATAGAAGCATAGGCTTCGGCTGATCAGCCGAGGCAGCCTTCTCTCTTTTGTACTTGTACTATTCACAAGCTTCATTTCCATCTATGTTGTGGATTGCTTTTGAATCTGTCCAATTTTCTTCAGCTTTTCTAGCAGCTTCTTGACTACCATGAACAACAATGGGTCCTTGTTCCGAAGGTATCTTCATGCACAAATATGCTGGATGAAGTATTGCTTCGAAAGCATTGAGTGTCCCACGACCAATGATTGCATTGTAGGGGTATTCCATATCAACGATGTCAAACATAACTTGTTCAGTTCTTGTATTGTGGACGAAGCCGAAGGTCACTGGCATTGTGATTTTGCCGAGCGCTATAATTTGCCTTCCTCCGAAGCCACAAAGAGGGTGTGTAGCATCATGAATTTTATCCTCTAGCTCTTGCATCTGTCTGAAGGCCTTAGCAAATATGATGTCAGCTGCACTTCTTGTATCAACCAGAACATTGTGGACCAGAAATCCTTTGATGAGGCAAGAAATGACCATGGCATCATTGTGAGGGTAATCCTTGAGCTGAAGGTCCTCCTGGGAGAAGGTAATTTGGATATGGGACCATTTCGACTTGATGAAGGGTCCCTGCACCCTGACATGCTGTACCCTTCTCTGAGCTTCCTTCTTCTACTTCTTGTTGACCGGCTCTGAGCATGAACCGCCTGTTATAGGGAGCACCAGCTTCGTAGCCGAAGCAGCTTCAGCTTCATCGTTGAACGAAGCCATCAGCTCAGAAAGTGGAAGTGAGTTCACCAGAGGTGGGCGCCAATGTTGGGGACTTGTTCTCAAATGCTATGAATTAAGAACAAGGCAACATAAAATGTTAAATGTTAATGCTCTTCGTCCATTGAAGCATTATCTCCCCAAGGATTTAATGAACTTCGGACGAAGCCCATGAGCAGAATATCACGAAGATCATACCTTCGTGACTAGAGTTGTAAAATAATGTAAGATGAAACATAAAATATAAAACATGAGGGAATGATATATCAAAATACATAAGCTTATTCATATATTTTATTATACAAACTTAAATATTAAAATATAGCATTTAATCACATTTATACCTTCGTCTTGACAGAAGGCAATAATCCAAGTGTAATGTGCCAGCGATTACAAGATTGTGTGAACAGTACATGGGTACTGTTCACCTATTTATAGGCACAAGGCGCAGCCTATGTAAAATTACATTTATGCCCCTTACAATCGATTATAATAATGACACAAAATATCATGGGTCCTTAGTCATTTCATATTTAAGTCGGTTCACCCCTTCGTCTTGAGATGTACCACTATGTCGAAGCTTTATGGGCGATAGCTTCGGCACTGCTTTTGAGAGGATCTGCCGAAGGTGTTTCTTTCTTTAGGATCTTCGGCTATGAAGCATACCCCCAATAGCAATGGGAGTGGAGACATGGCGAGAGTAGCGTGTACCCTCCATGGCAAAAGGCTGGACGGTGGTGTATTTGTGCTCTCGGTTGGCATGAACCCGGTCTGGTCTTTAGAAACCCGGTGGCGAGTTTACATATATGCAAGGGTTAAGTGCTACATATGTCATGTGGTTGGAGATCCCTAGGTGGGTATTAATCGATTCGGATCGCTGTTACCTCTCAGATATGAAGACTTGGTCACTGCCCTACACGTAGCAATCCAGTGAACTGAAGGGTTGATAAAACGACGGCTAGTGTAGGCCAAGTGCTGGAACTAGGATAGAAAGAACTCTAGATGCATGTAACTTTACTTAACCTAACAAGTAAAAATTGGATTTTAAGGATCCACTCATAGTAAGCTTTTTCGCAAATAGAGTCTTTAATTCTAGATAAGCTTTACCTTGATTCCCAAAAGCCAACATATCCTTAAGAGTCTTTTTTCTTAGACGGGTAAGACTTGCGAAAGTACACTTCGTACTCAGGGTTTTTGAACCCATGTTGTTGCAGGTACTAGATTTGTGATGCTGTTGATGGTGCTAAGCGCCGGTGGGCACGACCTTCTTATAAGTCTAAGTAACTCTTCTTTACTTCTTATTGAGGATTGTCATTGAGCTAGCATATATTTCAAACTTACAAACAATTTATAACATTTCAAAGTTTATTTCTTTGAATCACTTTGTAACCACTCTGATAAACATAATGTAAATTTGTTATAACTTATAACCTTTTGTAATAAAGAAATTCCGCTGCAAAATGTTGGTGTGTGATTTGTGTTTACTTAGTTTTGCGATCCTGGTTGTAAGTGGTTTATCTAGGGTCTTTGGGACACTCGGACGGATCCTGTTAAGTTATCTGGTGCACATGCATAGCCGTCTGAGGTCTTTGAGACAAGGGCACGTGCATGTGGGCCCAATAACTTGGGAGGTTCTACCACAGCTTGGTATCGGAGCGAGATTAAGTATAATATGGTCACATACATATTTTCAAAACAAAGTTTTGGTTTTGGAAAACCTATTTTCAACTAAACACATTGTTTGGTTTTGAAAAACTATAGATTTGAAAACTACAATGCTAGCGACATCCTCTGTTAAGCCCTAAATTAAGGACTGTCAGGTGACATAGATTAGAACACTAACTCACAACTGGGGGGAAATTGCACACATGTGTAATGTTATTTTAGAGCCCATTCAGTTTTGAATGGATCGACGCTCAAGGTAAGGTGAGATGTGAGAGCATGACCGAACAAAAGTCAGTCTAGGGAAGAGTATAAAAAGTGCTTGATTATATACATGTTTTACATATGTATATATGAAGGCTGCGATGTGGAGTAATTAATTTTCTGGGATTTCAGTACCCCATGGATGTGTATGGGTATACAGACATGGGCATACTGAGACGTGTAATGTACTTGCAACGACGCACCTACGCTCAGGTAAGAAGTTGAGTTACCATAATGAGTTGCCCTATGGTTAAAGTGTGGCAACGGCGCCTATGCGCGACTCTGCTCTTAATGATGAGCTGGCCTCCATATAGCAATATATGGAGTATAAACTGTGATAAACTATCATGTGTGAACCGCATCATGGGAAACTGGGTTTTAATGAATTTTTCTGGAGGTACACTAACCTCGAAAACGTATGTGTAGTTGATGACTAGCAAAATACCGAGAGAGTCGTAAGTATGCCACCGATATAGAACGTTATTGCCACAGTATGTTGGCAAAACTCGTGAGGACGCATAGGACGAGCATGCATCCTGATTGTTGCATCGTGTTTGTCACCTGTGCACGAAAATGCTTCTCTCGTCTTTATTCCCATAGCTGATGCTTGTAAATGATGTGGTGTCTTAGAGATACGTGTTTAGATGGCTTCTAGCTTTCCATAATTTGGCCATTAGTGTAAATTGTGTTTGCTCTTGTACTTGATGTGCTGATAGAACGTTGGTGACCTGTTTGCCTAAACCCAAAACTAGGCTATGTTCTTATTTAGTAAACCATGACCCAAATTTGAATTTTCTATTATGACTCCATGACCAAGGCCATACAAATAAATGCTTAGATAATTTCTTTGTTGGACATAAAGTGTACCAGGCTTAAAATAAGAATATCGAGTCGTGTTTCCTTCCAAAACCATGCCTTTGTGTAGTTGGTGCAAGCTGATATCTCTATTCCACATTGCCTCTTCTTGAGGGCCATGTCGTTATTTTATCAACCTAACCTAGGAAAGGAATACCCAATCATTTTCTTGAATTTGATGCCTTTGGTTTCCCCATACCTATTGAAGGCATACCAACTTAACCCTTGACTTGTAATTGTTGTGATGGCATAGAAATATGCTTGGGCTGAATTAACGATCTACCATCATACTCATTTCAACCAATTTAGGTTATGGCCATGTCTTGTTCATTTCATCGGTCCATGATCTACTTGGCTCTCTACTTGTAATTATTTTTACAGGTGGAGTCTCTTTATATATTGTCACCTTACTCAATCTATTTGTGTCGTGTGAGATTTCTTATTGGTTATGTTTGGTAATGGCGTTATGACTAAAACTGACGGTGCCGCGACGAAACTAGGGGCCTTCTGTGTGTGTGCACACATGGTTGTGCTGCTCGGCACACGCTAGTATCGCGGTTAGTATTTGTAATCCATTATGAAACTATGTCAATGTGTTTTCTGGGCACAATCTTTTTACGCTACGTGGGATCCATTATTGGTGTTGTTCGGTAATGGTGTCACAATTAAGGACTTATGGTGCTGCAGTGAAACTGAGAGCTCCCTGTGAATGCGTACACGGTATTGTGCTACTCGTCAGATGCTGGTATCAAGGTCTCTGGTCATGATCCATTATGGAACTACATTGATATGTTATCTTCCACAGACCTTCCCTTTGAAACGATTTTTGTGTTGTTTGTCGAAGTGACCAAGCAACATCTATCATCTCTGTCGGATCAAAAGGGCATACCACTTTGATGTGTGGTCCCTTTTCTTTTGATCTTGGTAGTGACTACTCATACAAGTTCCCTTTACGTCCTTTGTGTAAAGGTGAAGCCTTGAAGCTTTTTAGTGTTGAGAGACAACTGATTAGCTCTCAAAATGGAGATTGGTTTTCCCTGCTGTTGAAATGCAGGAGTTTGTTCATTCGCTCTCTTATTTAATCCATGTATTCCCTAACCAAGTGGATAATTCATCTCGCATGAAGAAATGGATGAACAACCTGACCAAATGGATTTCTACCCAAATGCATGACCTTTTGCTAGCAAATGTGAACTCTCCACCCTTGGCTTACCGATGGTACTAAGAGGACCTGCTCAATGTCAAAAGTAGTTCAACAAGTTGGTTTTTACTAACTTGTAACTACTTTGTGAACAAAGATTGAGTTTAGAGATTGTTTTATCGAGTTGTCTAAACTCACTTTAGTTCGACCCATCCTAAGAAAGTACTTAAAAAATATCAAATCAAGTTAAATCGACTGATAGCCACCTAATTATCGCTCTAGTCATGCCTCGATCGCCTCATGTGTGCTTTTCCAGCATGTGTGATCAGGTTGAGCCATGTTTAGTGCTTGAAAAAGTGGATTGATCACGAAGTCAACATCTACAAATCCTTTCGCTGGTGATTTTTCAAGTCTCTATCATTTTTTTGGACTTGGATTCTCTGGCTAACACGAGTTAACTGTGATGTTGTTCGACATTCACACTCGTATCGTGTGCTATGAACTTACTGTGACCACTTGTTGGTAAACCTTTTTCTGTGTGTTTTACCCAAGAGGTTGCAACTAGTTCTGTTTGGGTAAACTCGCATATCTACCGCTCGCCCAACAGACTCAGATAGTACAGTGTCATCAGAAAAAAGCAAACTGCACACATGGAACCTTATGTGTTCTCCTTGCAGACATCGTGTCTACTGGCGGACATCTCTAAATTAGCTTAAGGCTATACATGTATGTCCACTAGAGAAACCCCATCCCGAGACACTCTCCTTTGCTTGGGACTGCCTTATGACTATCGCTAATATGGACAGGATTTAAATTATTCTCTACTCTTTCGTTCTGAATCTCGGGACGAGATTCTGTTAAGGGGGAGGGTTGTAACACCCAGGTTTTTATTGTCTGCTCGACCACGAGTGCGGACTTTAACATGTGATAGCGGTGAATGTAAAGATCACTAAAATTTAATCATCTTCGTTCATCACGATTTTGATATCGTCCTTATCTCTGCCCATTTGGGTTGATCTAAATGGTATGCGAAATTTGGAACGTATCAAGACTTGCCCCTATTTAAAATTAATCCGTTCAACAAATATGAATTTGGAAAGCTTAAATCTACCATGTGATCTTGTCCCAAATAAATGTTATTAGAACTCGACGATAGAAGCTTGTTGTAAAATTAAATCGGGCTGAGATAGTTAGAGCTGACACCCAATATTCAGAATTAATTTGTTTCCCTGTTCGTAGTAGGAGATAAATTTTCATTCGACTCCAAATTAATGGAATGTTGTCTTCAGTAGAGTCGTCGATATCGGTTTGGTCCGGTCCATGTGTTTATCATTTCGATCTGAATCTCCAAATGTAAATAACGGGTGAAAACTCATCTGATTCTGAAAAATTTACCAAATCAAATTTTATCTAAATTTTTTGTATCCGATATTGTTTTGATCCAACCTATTTATGTCTCTTTTAAACCCTAAACCTGGAACCCATATTCATTTATACGTTGTGGTAAAAAATGGGGAAAATAAAATATGAAAATATCTTCTCCTATCCTTATCCCCTGCCGCCCCTCCCTGCTCTGATTTTTTTGGCCATTGGCCTTATCTTCTACGAGCCATCGTGCCCCTACCCCATCTCCCATGGCGTGCACATTCCCCTGCTCAGCTCTCCAGCGCGCGTGCGCCCTGCTTCCTGCGCGCCGGCCGCTAGGTCTTCTTCGCCCTCCATGGCGCTCGGCTTTCTTCCTCCCTGCTAGTCGTGCGTTCCTCAAGCTCGGAGCTCCCTGCTCACGCCCATCGCCCTGGAGATCCAATTGTCGCGCCCCGAGCTCCTCCAGCCGTGCCCCCTCAGGTCGCCTCCCTCAAGCTCGCAGGCGCTCCTCCCCGGCTTCTCCCCCGTGCGTAGCTTTCCCCTGCTTGGTTCCTCGTCACTGTGCCAGGCCGAGTTCCCTGCTCGCGCCCATCTCCCTGCCATGGCTACGCCCTCCTTCCACCTCTCCTCCCATGGCGCGCGCAGCCGTGCCCTCTGCTCGGATTTCACTTGGCCACGCCCCCTAGTGATTGAGGTCGCCGAGTCCTCTCCCTACTCGCCCCCTGCTTCTCCATGGTCGGAGCTCCCTCCCGCTCCCAGCTCCCTGCGCCGCGGTCTTCCCTGCTCCAGCCCGACCGAGCTTCTCCCTAGTCTCCCATGGCGCCCAGCTCGGACCTCACCGTGGAGCTTCCTCGCCAGCGTGCCCTCTCGGCTCGCTTGGCCTCAATCCCCATCGTGCTGCGCTCCTCTCTTTGTCCCTGCTATGCCGTCGGCAACTGGTTGTCTGGTTCGTGTCGTGTGTGCCTGGGCGCTGCCCCAGTTGGTCACCTCGGTGCGAATTCGCCGTCGCGTCCAGGATTTTGGCCTGTCTCCCCGCTCGCCATCGTCCCAAGCGCCGCATCGGACTCACCCTGTATGATGTTCACCAAGTGCTCGACAAAAAGCTCGAACGAGTTGTACTGCCATCGCCTTCATCGAATGGAAATCGTCGTGCTGGCACGTCGATGTTATCGATCGCCATCCTCGTGTACTTCAAGTCCTAAGCAGTGAAAGCACTATTGTGCTGGCCACGCGCCACCAGCTCGATGAAATGAATCCCCTGAGTATCTGGTCAAGAATAGAAATTGTGTGCATCGCTCGCCAAAAGAAGATCTTCAGTAGTTGATTACTGAAGAAAAGAAGACCCCTGGGTGACGTCTACCTAGTACTCGACGAAAAGTCTGAAGTAGAATTTTTCGCCGTGTCCGTGGAAGTGGAGCGACTTGATATTGGTAAGCGAACCCGTTACTTCGGATAGATGGTATGATAATTGGATTTGCTAGATTTATTAATTGTGATGATCTTCGTGTTTAGCACAGGCGCGTTGTGGTAGTGTTAAATATATGTGAAGTACGATGGAGTTAGTAATGCAAAATGTAGATTAAATATTTAATCCTCTTTAGTATAGCAATAATTAGTTATGTGCTATTCCTTGGTATTCATACATGTGCATAATGCATCTCATTAGGTAATCTAGTTAATCACATGATCCAGAAGATGACCCAAGTCAACCCCAAGATGACGTAGCGGGTGGTCTACTCCGCATGGTAATGCTGGTGGACGAACCTGAAGATGGACAGGCGGAGCAAGTACCGAAACAAAAGCTAATCACCAATGGACGTCATCTAACAAACACTAACGTAGTGTTAATCCAGGCAAGCCCTGGTGCATTATCCTTTTCCTTGTGTTTTAAAATATTTATCACCTTGTTTGATGCTTTAGGTGATATGAGTTGTGTGCTAAACAATTGATGCATTTCCTTCCTTGGAAAATTGATTACCCTTCCTTGATACCCTTTTATAAAAAAGATTTTTCTGATGCTTAGCCTTGATCTAGAAAACAAAATGTTTTGTTTTAAATCAAAAGATGATGCTTCAGATTGGATGGGAATTTTTACAAAGAAAACTTGTGATGATGGATCCATCAGAGCCTTGATGGGTTCAACATCTAAAAAGATGTACCTCTGCCAGGTACCAAACTTTGGGTTTTAAATAATAAAGCTGAGACCGGGCGGTTGACTTGCACGAGAAGGAAGTCTCGATGTAGTGTCTCCGTCTGAGTCGATTAAGGACCGTACCGATGTAGGCTTGCTGATTGAGGACCTTTTAACTAGCCACATGCCTCATCATGGGTAAGCTTTGCCTCAGGCAGAGCAATAACAGAAAGGCCAACACGCAATGGGAGTGGAGAGATGGCGAGAGTAGCGTGTGCCCTCCGTGGCAAGAGGCTGGACGGTGGTGTATCTGTGCTCTCGGTTGGTGTGAACCCGGTCTGGTCTTGAGAAACCCGGTGGCAAGTTAACATATGCAAGGGTTAAGTGCTACATATGTCATGTGTTTGGAGATCCCCATCTGGGTATTAATCGATTCAGATCGCCGTTACTTCTCAGATATGAAGACTTGGTCACTGCCCAACAGGTAGCAATCCAGTGAACTGAAGGGTTGATAAAACGACGACTAGTGTAGGCCAAGTGCTTGAACTAGGATAGAAAGAACTCTAGATGCAGGTAACTTTACTTAACCTAACAAGTAAAAATTGGATTTTAAGGATCCACTCACAGTAAGCTTTTTCACAAACAGAGTCTTTGATTCTTGATAAGCTTTACCTTGATTCCCAAAAGCCAGCATATCCTTGAGAGTCTTTTTCCTTAGACTGGTAAGACTTGCGAAAGTACACTTTGTACTTAGGGTTAAACCCATGTTGTTGCAGGTACTAGATTTGTGATGCTATTGATGTTGCTAAGCGCCGGTGGGCAAAGCCTTCTTATATGTCTAAGTAACTCTTCTATACTTCTTATTGAGGATTGCCATTGAGCTAGCATATATTTTAAACTTACAAACCATTTATAACATTTCAAAGTTTATTTCTTTGAATCACTTTGTAACCACATAGATAAACATAATGTAAACTTATTATAACTTGTAACCTTTTGTAATAAAGAAATTCCGCTGCAAAATGTTGGTGTGTGATTTGTTTTTACTTAATTTTGTGATCCTGGTTGTAAGTGGTTTATCCGGGGTCCTTGGGACACTCGGACGGATCCTGTTAAGTTAACTGGTGCACATGCATAGCCGTTTGAGGTCTTTGAGACAAGGGCAGGTGCATGTGGGCCCAATAACTTGGGAGGTTCTGCCACAATTTACCCCTAAACTTTTGGGTAGTCTTTGCTATTGCGAAATATGGTTTTAGGTGTTGAGATAACTATTACACATGATCATTCTATATTACTGTTCTATTTCTGTTCATGATAAGACAACTATGTTAATTGGAACATCGAGCTTAACTTGAGAAACATGTGCCACCACAAGGATGGAATGGGACACCCTTGGCTTGCTAACTAGGAAAGCTAGTGGAGGACTACCTTACCCAAAAGGGGCAAGGGCAGTAGGGGAGTAGGCGTGTAGGGAGGTTCTCGGGTTGGTTTTGCTGCGATGGCAGTCAGACGGGGGATTCCTACATTGCTCTTCGTAGAAATTGTAGCGGGTTTTCTGAAGCTAGTGGAACTTTGTGAAGGCCTCGTAGTGGATCCCTAGCCATTCACCTCGACAGTGTCTAAGGGTCTAGCTAACCCTGGCTAGATGGGATACACGACTTGTGGGTACAGGGTACAACCTCTGCACAATGTAAAACTAGTATACTAGCCTTGCTCGCGGTCATGAGTAGCTCAAGACTCTTGCATGATTAATTTATGGAATTAAATTCAATTTGTCATTCACATTGCATTGGGATTTATTATTAATTTTGATCTATTACTACTCTGGTTTGGTATGTACTTTCATTTAGTAACTGCTAATAAAACTTGACCAACTTATTAAAAGCAATGCTCAGCTTTAACCCTTATTTATTGATCAGCCTTACACTTCACGTGAACTCCCACCTTTGGTGATTTCATGCACATTATTCCCCATAACTTGTTCAGCTATGATCTTTTGTGAGCTCACCCTTGCGATATATAACCCCCCACAGGAGAAGAACAGGTGGTCCAAGAGGAGCCGTACAATGAAGAGTACGAGTTGATCTAGGTGGCATCTCCCAGTCAACTTTGTGGCACCAAGGAATAATACTTAGTTCGCTTTATTATTATCATTTATTTTTGTAAGACTTCCACTTGTAATAATGACATTTATGATATTTGTGACATTTATCTCTATACACTTTGTCATTGTATGTGATGTTCTTCTTTGGCGCACATATGACACGCACCCGACTTTATCCCTTAAATCCGGGTGTGACAATGATTACTGTGTATAGACAACGAGCAATTCGAGGTTTCCGAGTGTGTTGCAGGAGACTTCATTAAGCAGCAACTTGGTGAAGGAAAGTGTCCTCTAACCCATTATGTCCTATTTACTTTATAATTCATTGTCCTATATACCATGATCAACCTAAGGATTGACTAGCTTTCTATTTACCTTGTCCTTGATTACCTTTTGGGTTACTATGGTTAGCTTCATGCTATTGCTTTACTTTAATCAATGAACATGATGAGAACATTTATGATACGATGATGCTATCTTGATTATGATGATGAACATGTGATACTTTAAGGGACTCGGGTTGTTTCCCGAGTACCTCTCCGTAAGGACTTGTTCGTTGAATGACCACCTGGGAAAATAGTACAACCATGAGGGTGAAATGGGACGCTCTTAGCTGATTAATTGGATGAACTTGGGGGTATAGTTGGCTTTGTCGTTGTGCCGTCAATCGGGGGGCCGGGGCATAGTGCTTGCTCTGCTAAGGGTGGGTGCCGAGGTTCATTCGCATTGTGGTTTATTATTAATTTGATCTATTATTACTCTGGTTTGGTATTTACTTACATTTAGTAACTGCTAATAAAACTTCACCACTTATTAAAAGCAATGCTCAGCTTTAACCATTATTTGTTGATCAGCCTTACACTTCACATGAGCTCCCACCTTTGCTAAGTTCATGCACATTATTCCCCACAACTTGTTGAGCTATGATCTATTGTGACCTCAATCTTGCGATATATAAACCCCCCACAGGTGAAGAGCAGGTGGTCCAAGAGGAGCCCTAAAATGATGAATATGAGCTTATCTAGATGGCATTTCCCAGTCATCTTGATGGCGCCAAGGAATAATATATTGTTCGCTTTATTGTTATCATTTATTTTTGTAAGACTTCTGCTATGTAATAATGATACTTGTGACATTTATCTCTATATACTTTGTCATTATATGTGATGTTCTTCTTTGGCGTACATATGAGACGCACCCGACTTTATCCCTTACATCCGGGTGTGACAACACCACTACGGAACCTCCGATCGACCAAATGCACATGTGCCACCAAAGCCACGGGCCTCCTTGCCGGTCATTGCCCCACCTCCGCACAAACATCGCGGATCCAGCCGGCCACCGCTACATTGCCCCGCGGTCATCTTGCACGCTGCCTAACCACCACCACCCTGTTGAATACTATGTATATCTCCTTTGAAATTTAACCTCCTACTAGTTTTATGTTAATAATAATATGTTGGGATTATGCATGGCTTAGTGAGTGGTCATTGAAGAACTTGTAAGAGTTGCTCTCTGTTGAGCCATATGGTTAAGTAGAAATGATGTGGTGTTCAAAAATACAAGCACTACTAACTCCTTTTTGCTGGTAATTTTCATGGAAATTTATTGGGCAAGAAACTAGGTGATTCTCTCTAAAGAGAAAGAGAGATTCTCCAAAAGCATGCAGCCACAAGTTGGAGATCATTGTAATGGAGAGCTTCAATAATAATTTTGGATGGAAAATAGAAGCAAACTTCAAACCAAGTGTTTTAAACGTGTCATTTGTGTTGCTTTTGTATCGTTTAGATATGAGTCCAAACTTGTGGGGGACAGATATCCCCGGGTCCAGTAGAAGGCGAAAGACCCTTGCATGGGGCCATAGACCAGTTGCCCCACAAGGTCGTCTCGTCGTGAAATGGACAAAAACTGCAAGTGAAATGGGCCAACCCAAGAAGGCAATGGGCTCATGCCCGGATCGTCCGTGGATTACGCACAATCTCAAGGAATCGTCCGTTTTTTCTGCGCCCGGCGCCCTCGAACGTCGAGGATAGATCGGGATGGATTCGGTGGGGTTTCCTTAAAATAAGGTAAGCTAGTTCGCTATTTGCTAGGAGATAAGCTAGAAGAGTATGATCATCGTGTGCGTAGGGAGTATCCCACGATCGTGTATATAAGGCCTAGGGGGAGCCCATCATTTTCATTTCATTAGCACTTCTCCATTCAGGAGACGCCACTTGTAACACACCACGCATACAGAGCCACCCCAGGAAGTAGGGTATTACGCCTCTCAAAGCGGCCCAAACCTGTAGAAAATCGCCCATCTCTCTCCATTACTTTCTCGTGATCCTGGCACAAACCATCGAGCTACGATCAGCAACACCGTCCTACCCAAAAGCACCACGAGGGTATCCCCGGGTGTGCAGTCGGACACTAGACACCGACAGCTCACGCGCCAGGTAGGGGGTGTGTCGTTGATCAAAGCTAGCTCAATGGCCATCACCTTCAAGAACAAGATCACTCTCTGCCCAGGAGCTATGTTCTGTTTTGGAACCGTCTCATGCATAGCGGATGAGGACGGGACTCTACACCGCATAGCAGACGCACCTGAGAAGAAGCTTTCCTCGGGAATCCCGAGAGAAGCCAGACTGCGGACATCGCCCCCACTCGTAGCTCAGGGGAAGATGATCCCTTGCAGACCGAGATTTGGGAGCCCTCAGGAGAAGAAAGACTAGTCGGTCGGGGTTTCGCTTACCCGAAAAACTCCATTGTCCACCTCACCCACTAAGGAGTGGACACGGATCACTCGGAAGAAGGAAATAAACATCCCAAGTCGGGGGAGGAGAACACGTCAAGCCACCTTTCTGGTAACTCCACCTTCAAAGGAGGACGGAAAGAAGAACATTGTCGTGTCTGCTCCTTTCTACCCTAACATCCTCTTCATCCACGGGAGATTGGAGTCAGCGCCCATCTCCGACGATGAGCCTACCATGCAAGGGGAGGAACCTCCCCAGCGTGATGCCCGGTGAACAGGATTCGACATAGCTCGTGTCCCGAGACGAAGCCTCAGAAGTGGGAGAAACTCCCAATGAACGACTGCACCGAGAAAGGCGTAACTCCCGCCGCCGTGATCGCCGACACGCTCAAGATTGGGACCGAGAGCTAGTCGAACAAGACGCTAGGTTTCGGCGAGAGAACCCTCTCCTCGCTCGAAACCTATACCCCGATTTTTCTCGAGCACTAAACACGCCGAGTGAAGTTGGAGGAGTACTGGCGTAGATAGCCAACGGCCTCCCGCGAACCCCAGACGCGGAAGGTTACCAAAGGCTGCTTACTCAGGCAGCTAATCATCTTCTACCCATCGCTCATCCCATGAACGACCTGCGTCACGCCATCAATAACCGACGGGACGCGCGGAGCACCATCAGTGTGACAGAACCTCCCAAGTCATTAGGCCCACCTATAGTTATCCTTGTCCATCGGACCTCAGACAACCATGCAGGTGCACCTAATTTCTTGACAAGTTTGGTATCTATATTCTTTACCTTGCCCAAGAGCGTTTCACCCGTCACACAGATATTACAACACATCGGAGGAACGAGTATGCGGAAGCAGTTACAACAACTTATTTTATATAAAAGTATAGAAAGAGTAGTATTATTATAGACCAGTAAAATATAAGAGTGCTGGAGTAATATTATTACATATCTTGGGAGGGCAAAAACCCCTCCCGATGAACAGTAAAAAAGTTTTTAAAGGAGGACACTTCCTCCCGAGGCTTCAGTCTTGGTTTTCTTCCTTAGGCACCACCTTGGAACAAAAGAAACAAAAATTTGCTGCTTCCTCACCTACAACAACATGGGTTTGAAAACCCTGAGAACAGAGTGTACTTTCGCAAGTCTTACCCGTCAAAATAAAAGACTCTCAAGGATATGCTGGCTTAAGGGAGTCAAGGTAAGGATTTAATCAATAATCAAGGCTCTTGTTTGCAAAAATGCTTACTAATAGTGGATCCTTAAAAGTCCAGTTTTATTAGCAAGTTAGGTCATTACCTGAGTTCTAGAGTTCTTTCTACCCTAGTTCAAGCACTTGACCTATACTAGCCAATTTCTAATCAACCCTTCTTGTTCGTTGGATTGCTACGTGTAGGGCAGTGACCAAGTCTTCATGTCCGAGAAGTAACGGCGATCCGAATCGTTTAATACTCAACTGAGGACCTCTAATCACACGACATATGTAGCACTTAACCCTTGCATATGTCAACTCGCCACCGGGGTTTTTAAGACCAGATTAGGTTTACGCCAACCGAGAGCATAGATACACCACCGTCCAGCCTCTTGCCACGGAGGGTACACGCTACTCTCGCCATCTCTCCACTCCCATTGCGTGTTATCTTATTTGGGTATTAGTCCGCCCGAGGCAAAGCTTACCCATGATGAGGCATGTGACCAGTTAAAGGGTCCTCGATCATCAAGCCTACATCGACAAGGTCCTTAATCGACTTAGACGGAGAACTACACCGAGACTCCCTTCTCATGCAAGTCAACCGCCCGGTCTCAACTTTATCATTTTCAACCCAAAGTTTGGTACCTGGCAGAGGTACATCTTTTCCGATGTTGAACCCACCACGACCATGATGAATCCACCATCAAGTTTTATTTTGAAAACATCCCACCCACTTGAAGCATCATCTCTTGTCAAAACAAAACCTTTTGTTTTTCTAGAGCAAGGCTAAGCATAAAACAAACCTTTTTGTAAAATAGGGGATCAAGGAAAGGTAATCAAATTCTCAAGGAAGGAGATACAACAACTTGTTTAGCACACAACTCCTATGACTTAATGCATCAAGCAAGTGAGAAAGATTTTAAAATAGCAAGGAGGTGGCAAATGCACTGGGGCTTGCTTTGTATTATAGGTGAGTCGGGCTCTGCACCACAGATGTCAAAATAAAAGCAGTTCCCGGCCTGAGGTTCTTTAGGTGGTGGTGGTGGTGGTGTAGCTCTTGCTTCTTCAACTTCTACTTCTTCGTTTTCTATATACCACATATATATACATGAATGCTCATGTAATGCTCATGAAAATGCAAAGATAATAAAAGTATATTATATAAGGTCTTGAATACAATTTTCCTTCATGGAACTCCAGGAAACTAGGGTTTTTGGAGTCAGAAGTGTAGTTCATAGGACATGTATTACTAGAAGACTAGGGTTTTGGGTTCTAGGTATCAAATAATGTCCAAATCATACCAAAATTTACCCAAGGCTTCTAAATAACATTTATAGCTTATCTAAAAACTTTGGTGATTTTTGAAATTATTAATTAATTTCTAAAATTCTAGGGGTATGTGTTTTGGCTAATTTATATACTCCATAATTCCCTATTTGGAATAAAAATCATGCTACGATTTTTATTAAATACTATAGAAAATTAGGAACCTAGAAATATTGGTCTCACATTTTTATCATTTTTCTACAATTTTCTAGAAATTATCTAATCTTGGCAGAAAAAGAAAAAGGAAAAGAGCCAAGAGAAATGTGCTGAATCTGGCCTGTGCCGGCCCAGCTAAGGCAGAACGCGCCCGCGTGCGCGCGCCCACGCGGTGGTTTTGCACCGAAGCCCTCAGGGGTTTGAATAACTAGGGAAAAATACTGAGCACTATTTGACTGGGTCACTGACATTTGCAAATAAACCCCCGCGCTTCTATTCCTTCACACCCCGAGGTCCGCGACGGGGAGCGGCGGAGAACCGAGCTCCAGCAAACTCGTACCGGCCACGACACTTAATGACTGGTGCTCTAATTTGGCTGAGACCTAATTCAACACCTAACAAACGTTTCCCCTCAATCAATTTCACAATCCAAGCTCTAAATCGTCCTGCCCACGGAGACAGTGCGACCTATGGATGAACAAATGTGTCCCCGGCGATCTAGGGCAATCTAGTTTAATTGAATGGGTCAAGGAGCATCAGTGGCTGGTAAGAGTGCTGAAACAAGAGAGCAGAGGGTATGATCGGACCTGAAACGAGAGAGCCACGGCGAAGGCTCTTTCACGGTGGTGGAAAATAGATTTGGGGAAACTAAGCAATTCGTGGGCTCTAGTGAGTAATTGGAGGCACGAGCGGGTGGATTGGATGTTGGAATACCTAACGGAGCCGAGGGTGTGCTCAATTTATAGGGCTCTTGAGTGGTGGCTCATGAATTTGAAGAAGACGCGCGGCGGCTGGAGAGGGGGAAGAGCACTGGCAAAGTGATCGGTGTCATTTACCGTGGCGGGCTCACCGGCGATGACCGGACGTGCTAGAGAGAGTCACTACGATGATGTACAGCATCTAGGCACGTGTCACCCGAGCGGCAGACGGCTAACTCCAGTGAACTTATCCTCAGCGGCTGTGACTCAGGCGGGTACGGCGGCCGGAGTAGAATAGTGGCCGGAGTTCACCCACGGCACGATATTTCCTTACCCCTCTGCGTTATCTAACTGCGCCGAGCATGAATCATCGCAGCGAGCGCGAATCCAGGCGCATGGTCGCTGGCGGTGAGTTCTCTGCGTTGGCGTTCAGATCCGGCCACTATACCATTGAAACACGATTCAGAGCGCCTGACAGATCGAATTGCAATGCCTAGATCTCGAATTTTTGTGCAACAACTTGCCAATACATCTGTAGCAAACTTGTAGCCCTTCATACCAGCTACAATTCTGCTATAGCAACTATCCGCAATCGAGTAATAGATCTTATTCAAAATCAAGCCCTAAGTTCATCCAACTTCACAGTTACTGAAAGTTCAGACATAAGGCTGAATGACAGCACAACTTTGGGCTTATTTTTCTCCAAACTTTGTATGTAAACAAAGCTTAGTTACTTAAGAAAAGTTGTACTCTTATTATAGCTCTAGACTTTTGATGTGTTGACCCTAGGCAAATTCCTAATACTTTTAAAACTACAGAGCTCCAAAGTCAGCCTTGTGCACTAAATTTCAGACTTAGCCATATGAGAGGAATGAATTAGCTTTTTTGCAAATAAGCCCATTTCACATATTTTGACTTGGAAAACCTCACATGTGTGAACCATATGCTTTAGAGTACCCTAAATCCATAGTTTTTGCACTTGGGTCCAAAGTGTGCAACATTTACATATAACCCCTTAGGGTTTCAGTCCAGGGTTTTCCAGGGGTCTATTTAGGGTTTTTGGTACTTTTAGGGTTTGGATGCTATCAAATCCTATTAAAGGTGATATCTTATAACCATTTCTAATGAGTTTTGAAGTTTTCTCTCATTTAGGCTTTGTTTACCCTTCTAAGCCCAGTTTAGGGTTAAGTACCCTACCCTAGGGTTTCACCCATGACTAGTCACATCAATACAACTTGTTTGAAATTTTTGCCTAGTGAATGCACTTTAAGTGTAACAATCACATGATATGCTAATGCTCATGATGTTATGCTCAAATTTTAGTGGCAGTAACACCAGGGGTGTTACATCCTTCCCCCATAAAAGAATCTCGTCCCGAGATTAAAAGTCCTAGGGCAAGTAATGGAAAAGGAAACATGTCATATTTTTATTTTCTTATTTTTGGTACAAGGCAGGGGTGGTATGGGGTTTATTCCTCTATTACAGCGAGTGTACATATCTCACAATTTACATGAAGCTAGAAAGCCTGGGAAATTCTTTTCTAAAAAGTCTTGAGTTTCCCAAGTAGCTTCATCTTCCATGTGTTGGTTCCATTGTATCTTATAAAACTTGAGAGTTCTCCTTTGGGTAATCCTGTCCTTTTGATCCAAGACTCGAATAGGATGTTCTGATATGTCAAGTCTGGTTCTAAGGCAACATCCGTCACTTCAACGGTTCGATCTGGAACCCGAAGAAACTTCTTCAATTGAGATACGTGGAACACATTGTGCACAACAGACAATGTTTCGGGTAATTGGAGTCGGTACGCCACTGGTCCACATTGTTCAAGAATAGGGAAAGGACCAATGTACCGGGGTGCAAGCTTTCCTTTTACCCCGAAACGTGATACACCCTTCATTGGTGAGACTTTCAGGTAGACATAATCTTCAACTTGAAAGTACAAGGGTTTGCATCGTTTGTCTGCGTAACTCTTTTGGTGAGCTTGGGCTTCTTTCAAATTATGTATTATTTGTTGAACCTTCTCTTCTATTTCTTTCGCCATATCAAGCCTGAAGAACCATCTTTCTCCTGGTTCAGACCAGTTTAACGGAGTACGACACCGTTGTCCATACAAAGCTTCAAAGGGTGCCATCTTGATACTCCCTTGATATTTGTTATTGTATGAGAACTCCGCTATGGGTAAACAGTCATCCCATTTCTGTTGGAATTCCAGAACACACGCTCGTAACATATCTTCAAGTATCTGATTTACTCTCTCAGTCTGTCCACTAGTTTGAGGATGATAGGCCGAACTATGGAGAAACTTAGTACCCAAAGATTTGTGAAGTTCTTCCCAGAATTTGGATACAAATTGAGGTCGATGATCCGACACTATTGTCTTCGGAACATCGTGCAAACTGAGAATACGAGCGATATACAGTTCTACATATGCAATTACTGGATATTTTACTTTGACTGGGAGAAAGTGGGCAATCTTTGTAAGTCGATCAATGATAACCCAAATAGAGTCAAATCCTTTAGCTGTCCTGGGTAGTCCCACAATAAAGACCATGCTAATGTCCTCCCATTTCCAAGTCGGGATCGTTAAAGATTGCAATGGACCAGCAGTTTTCATATGTATGGCCTTGACACGTCTGCAAGTGTCCCATCTCGCCACATATCGTGCAATTTCAATATTCATCGTCGTCCACCAATAATGCTGCTTTAGATCATGATACATCTTAGTGCTTCCATGATGAATAGAATAGCGACTAAGATGTGCTTCATCTAAAATTTGCTGGCGGACTTCATCATTATTGGGTACAACTATGAGGTTATTAAACCATACAACTCCTTGATCATCTTTTCTCAAACAGTTTGCCTTACGGGCCTCTATCTTCTCATGAATGTGTTTCACACCCTCATCATTTCTTTGTGCATCAATTATTCTTTGCAGAAGAACCGACTCAAGCTTCAAGTGATTTAAAGTTCCATGTTGAATCATCCCCAGGTTCAACTTCTCCATTTCTTGGCATAATGTAATGTCAGAAGTCTTCATCGTAAGACAATGACAAAAAGCCTTGTGACTTAGTGCATCTGCCACTACATTGGCCTTGCCTGGGTGATAGTGAATTTCTAATTCATAATCCCTAATCAGCTCAAGCCATCTCCTCTGCCCCATATTCAGCTCTGACTGGGTAAAGATGTACTTCAAGCTTTTATGGTTTGTACAGATATGAAAGATACTCCCCAGCAGATAATGACGCCATATTTTCAGGGCATGAACCATAGCAGCTAATTCCAGGTCATGAGTTGGATAATGTTCCTCATGCCAGCGCAACTGTCTTGAGTCATACACTATAACTCGGCCTTCTTGCATCAAGACACAACCTAAGCCACTGCCTGATGCGTCACAGTACACATCAAAAGGTTTTTCAATGTTCGGTTGAGCTAATACCGGAGCAGTGGTTAATAACACCTTCAGCTGCTCGAAGGCTTCATCGCATCTTGAAGACCAGTTAAATTTGGTATCGTTCTTCAATAAACTTGTGATTGGTTTCACAAGCTTGGAAAAATATGGAATAAATCAGCGGTAATAACCAGTCAGTCCAAGGAAACTTCGGACTAGATGTACAGTGGTCGGTGGTTTCCACTCCAAAATATCCTTGACCTTGCTGGGATCAACCACAATCCCATTGGTAGATAATACGTGTCCCAGAAATTGAATTTCCTCTAGCAAAAATGCACACTTGCTGAATTTAGCATATAATTAATGCTCCCTTAAGCGCGTTAATACGATCCGCAAATGCCGAGCATGCTCCTCTTCATTCTTGGAATATATCAAGATATCATCAATGAAGACTACCACGAATTTATCCAACCCGGGCATGAATACCGAGTTCATAAGATATGTGAAGTGGGCAGGAGCATTTGTTAATCCGAAAGACATAACCAGATATTCAAATAATCCATACTGCGTAGTGAATGTGGTCTTGGGTATATCTTCGGGTCGGATACGGATCTGATGGTAACCCGACCTGAGGTCAATCTTGGAAAATACCCAAGCTCCGATAAGCTGATCAAATAGGATATCAATCCGGGGAAGAGGGTACTTATTCTTGATTGTGACCTCATTAAGGGGTCTGTAATCCACGCACATCCGAAGCGTTTGATCCTTCTTCTTGACAAAGATGGCTGGACAACCCCAAGGTGACGAGCTTGGTCGGATGAATCCCTTTTCTAGCAGATCTTGTAATTGTGTCGTGAGCTCTGCCAACTCATTCGGAGGCATTCGGTATGACCTTCTATAAACAGGCGTTGTACCGGGCTTTAACTCAATTACAAATTCTACATCTCTCTCTGGAGGCAATCCAGGCAGATCTTCCGAAAAGACGTCCGGGAATTCACATATTACCGGAATATCTTGGATCTCTGGTATGATGGCTTCATATACTCTGCCAAATGGTTTAGCTGTAGTAGCTATGGGAATGGACAAGAGAACCTCTTCCTGGCCATAGCTCAACCTAATGGTTCTCAGATCAGTGTTGAGGATAGATTTGTGCTGGGCTAACCAATTCATGTAGGGTGATTGGCCACGAGAAACGTACCCATCATAACCGGCTCTCCCTCCGGCGTAGTGGCCACTTGTGTATAGTAGATTCACCCAGTTTTCTTCATATTCTTGCCCGCTCCATTATTTGCCGTGTTTCCCTTGCCTTGGCTTGAACTTCCTGGGTTCTGCTGATTATTGGAGTTGTTCCGCCTCGAATATGGGCAGTCTTTGATGAAATGTCTAGACTTCCCACAATTGAAGTAGCCAGTTGATGAACTCGGGAGTGCAGGGAAACGAGCACCAGGGGCACTCGGATGAGTTGTTGAAATGGGGGCAGTGGCAGGGCGGATAAATACAGGCTGTTTGAAGGGGTAGGAGGGTGGACGAGGTGAAGAACGATTTTGATTGAAAGGTCGGATCACCAACCTTTGTCGCTTTTCAGGCCCTTGGTTGGACCTGTCACCTCCATATCCCTTTGATTTGCATGGGCCTGCATACTTAGCTTCAACTACTAGCGCTGTGCTGATAGCCCTGTTGTAGGAGAGGTCGAGGCAGGTGGCCATCTTTCGTTGTAGCCGGTCATTAAGGCCTCTCATAAAACTGTTCCTCTTTTTCAGGTCAGTGTTGACCTGGTCAATTGCATACCGGGACAAATGATTGAACTTGTTCACACCTTGTTTGATTTTCATGAATTCTTCTTTGTTCATATGGAGCACTCTTTCTGGAATGTAGTGCTCCCGAAATGCTAATTTAAATTTGTCCTAGGTGACTTGATGTCCGGCAGGCTGAATGGCCACATAATTTCCCCACCAGGTGCTGGTAGGGCCTCTTAACTACTGAGCCGCAAACAATGGCTTCTGGGTCTCCATGCATTGGATGAGTCCAAACTTCTTCTCAATAACCCGAATCCATTCGTCAGCTTCGAGGGGATCTTCAGCTTTGACGAATAGTGGGGGATGGGTCTCCGAGAAATCGAAATACGAAGTTTCGCGGGTCCCTGTAGATAAGCTTTCCCACCTTGTTGCTGAAGTTGATGTCCCACCATTTCACGAAGGAAGCGGGTGTTGGCAGCGGTCGCGGTGACCAAAGCAGCGATAGCCTCGACCAGCGTGGGTGGAACCGGTGGTGGATTTGGTGTATCTTCTTGGCCACGGGATGTTCCCGCGCCGTCTTGTGCACGAGTTCGAGATGGCATCTGAAGCAAAGAAATATTTGGAAAATATCACATGCTGATACATACCATCATTTTACATTACTTAAGATGTAATGTTACAAACTCAATTACAACATGACATCATTACCTATTTAACATTAACATTATTTCTAAACTATACTACTACTAGTATTTATTATCCTTAGCAGCTTCGTTGTCGGGTGTAGGGGTCCATTCATCAGCCAGGTTCATTGAAGGAAAAGGCTTGAAAAGTTCCAGTTCCTCACCAAATGCTTCACCTGCTGTTCCAGAAGGTCTAGCTCCCATTCTGACATGGTCTACAGGTATGTCATGGTGCAGTCACGAATAAAATTCATGAACTTCCTCATGTAATGTATTGCAATACACCTGCAAGTTATCAATGGCCGTGCTAAGCTCCTCCACACGGGCTCGAGCTTTGGCTTCTCAGTCCCAAGCAATGGAACGTGAGTTGATGACCCAATCGAGTGCCAAATCTCGTTTGGCAAGCAATGGAACGTGAGTTTATGACCCACACACTATTTCTATGACACAGCTCCGTTCGAAGCTGCTCCACCTGGGCTTCTAGTTCTCCAATGGGATCATTGCTGCCGCTGCTGCTATCCTCATGCCTTGGAGCCACCTGATGGCGAGGCATGCCAATCGGTCCAGTGGACATGCACGCGGTTTTCCTTGTGCGCAGCGGCATGTCTCCATAAGGGTGGAAATCTTATTAGTATAATTTTTATCATGATGCATGCATAATTACAGAATCAACCTTAGTTGATTCACAACCTTCTATACATTGCATTGTACTATCTGTTCTTTAAAATAAGTACTTCAGAAGGTAGTTAGATAAGAAGGAAAGAAATTTTCTTAGATAAGTCTTTCAAAATGCCTCATAACATCTGCAGAGATCACTACAAGAAACTGATAAATGTTCGTGGGTAAAATTAAGAACGTGGGTACCCACGTTCTTACCTGAGTTAAGTTCATGGGTTATGTTAAGAACGTGGGTACCCACATTTTTAAGTTAAGTTCATGGGCCCTTGATAAAACCGTCAAACTTAACGAGTTAGGAACGTGGATACCCTCGTTCTTAAGTTAAGTTCGTCGGGCTTTTGGATACTATCGAAGTTAATCCTGAAAACCTAAATCCACAAATCCCACGCACGTGCGTCTCTCTCTCACCCTATCTCATCCCGCGTGCCCACACGCGCTCCTCTCTCACCAGCGCCAGGCCGAGTTGCCGCCGCGCTACCGCCGGGAGCCCACGCCGGCACCGCGCCATCACCGCGACCTAGACAAAAACAGGTACGCCTCTGATCCAGAAGGGAGGGGATTACGCCGCTCTGATTGCTGGTAGTCTATCGCCAGGGCCCTCGTCTGATTTGCTCTGCCGAGGTGAGCGTTGCGGTGCACTCCCCCTGGTCTGCCCTGCTTAGAGTCTGACGCGGTTGGATGATGTTCAACTTGCGTTTTGTCTAGTCGATTCGGTTGTTTTCCCTATCGAGGAACCCTAGTTCATTATTGCGTCAAGGATGGTCAGGCGTCGTCGTGTTGCCTTGGACTTATGCGGTGTTCGGCACACCAGCATTTTGAAACTGGCTACCGGATTGAGTGGTTTCATTGCGCAGAAGAGGAGGACAGTGTGCGCATTGAAGCTGTCGGAGGTAAGGCTCGGCAACGGCGACTGCTACCGGCACGGCCAGTGCTGGCGCGACGTCTACGACGCCATATGCCAGGCCCGGAGGCTCATCTACATCACCGGGTGGACCGTGTTCCACACCATCCACCTGGTGCGCGACGGCCACGACGACATGGCGCTCGGCGACCTGCTCAGGAGGAAGTCGCAGGAGGGCGTGCGGGTGCTGCTGCTCATGTGGGACGATCCCACGTCCCGAAGACTCCTTGGCATCAAGATGGTACGCCGTAGGCCATATCACCCATGCCGTTGTAGAACACGAACAGAGCCTGTTTGCTTATTGGATTCTTGCCTGTAGGAAGGTTACATGGGCACAAGGGATGAGGAGACCCAGAGATTTTTCAAGGACTCTTCAGTCTAGATACTACTTTGCCCACGATCTATAGGGAAGAGGCACAGCTGGGTGAAGCAACAAGTCTTATACATCAGCTTAAACTATTATGATGTCCGACAACCACATAAGCACACTGCCATCTAGAATCTGCACTGATTGTAATAACCATTGTTTCTAGGAAACAGGCACTATCTTTATTCATCACCAGAAGATAGTGATCTTGGATGCTGATGCTGGGAATCATAGAAGGAAGATCGTTGCTTTCGTGGGAGGACTTAATCTATGTGGAGGCCGATATGATACACCAAAGCACACTCTATTTCGAACTCTTCAGACATTTCACAAGGAAGACTACCACAACCCAAATTTTGCGGTGAGCGTAGTTTTCCACATTTACCGTATCAAACTGAATTTACTAAGAACCTTATGCAATGACCACAAAAGAATTCCATCCTTGTTGTTCTGGAACTTTGTTCCATTTTGTTTTTCCTTTATTAGGAGACAGGAAGCTTGTCGCGATTTTGTTAGATCCTCATGTGCCCATAATTTACTCTCAGGTTGAAGATGCTCGCGGCCCAAGAGAGCCATGGCATGACTTGCATTCCAAGATCGACGGTCTAGAAGCATACGATGTCCTAAAAAACTGAGGAGCGCTGGTTAAAGGCATCAAAGCGCAGTGCCGCTAAGAAACTATCAAAGTTGTCGAGGTCGCATAATGATTCGCTGCTGTGGATCAACAAGATACCTGATATTATTGCTATTGACGATAAAATCTATTCAAATGACGATGATCTAGAGAGATGGGACGTGCAGGTAAGTCTACCAAAGGGCTCCATAAATCACTGCAAAATAAATAATTTTGACATTCATTGTCGAGCGCTGAGCAAATTTCACCTGGAAAGCAGATTTTCTGATCAATTGATTCGAATTCTGTCAAGGGTTTTCCAAAAGATCCACGAGAGGCCACTAGTAAGGTAAATGTACTAGACTATACCTGTCACACCCGGATTTCGGGGCACCAAGACCCGGGTGCAAACATAATCACCAGGTGTGCTGGGACCAAGTCTCACACATATGATGAATCATGGCACAGGATCGATGTCACATCTTTACTATATAACAGGAGTTCTATACAAAATAAATAATTACATTATAAGGAGACAACGGTCCAGCAACCCAAAGTTGATTGGGAGACGACGGCCTAGACCTCTCACGAACACATCACAGCATCCTCCATGCGCCTCATCCTGCGGTACCTGTTCTTGACCTGTGGGGGTGTGAGACAGCAAGAGTGAGCTCACATACGTTCATCGCTCAACAAGTTGTGGGGAATAATGTGCATGAACTCGCCAAAGGCGGGAGCTCAAGTGAAGTGTAAGGCTTACCAAAGAGGATGGTTAGATCTGAGCATTGCTTTTAAAGTTGGTCAAAATTTTATTAGCAGTTACTAAGTATAAGTAAATACCAAACCCAATTAAGTAATAGAACAAAAGTAACAACATCACCTGCGATGTAATGCATATGACAAATTGAATTTAGTTCCATAAATTAATCATGTGAGGGTCCGAGCTGCTCATGACCGTGAGCACGGCTAGTATACCAGTTTTACACTCTGCAGAGGTTGCGCATCTTTACCCACAAGTCGTGTTACCCATCTGCCAAGAGACGGCCAATCCCATACACCTCTACCGAGGAGGCGAGGCAGGGTAACACTACGAGGCCTTTACAAAGTTCCACTAGCTTCAGAAAACCCGCTACAGTTTATAGGAAGCTCCAATGCAGGAATCCCTTGCAGGACCACCATCGCAGCAAAATCCTCCCGAGGGCCTCCCTACACTGACCACTCCCCTACTGCCCTTGCCCCTTTCGGGTAAGGTAGTCTTCCACTAGCTTTCCTAATTAATCAGCCAAGGGCGTCCCATTAAACCCTTGTGGTAGCACTGTTTTCCCGGGTGGTCGCTCCATGTTCCAATTAACATAATGATCTTATCATGAACAGTAATAATAAACAGATAGTAAAAGTGTGATCATGTATAATGTATCTTCATACCCAAAACCACATAAAGCACTAGCAAGTACTACCCAAAAAGTTCAGTGGTAAACAAGGTATAAAGATAGACAAACTAGGGTAACCTATTGGGTCCCATCAAAATTATCCTATGCAGATCATTATGATTAATCAGAACATGACTGGGTAAAAGAAGTGATCAAGGGCACAACTTGCCTGGGACTTGAGATTCCAGGTACCAACTTGCTCTTCAGGTGACACGTGTCCTCACCGCTAAACGTAGCAATACAGACATACATGGTATAAATAAGATTAACATCACACCAAACATGTAAATAAAATACACAGTAATAATCTAGACATTAAAATGAGATCATAGGAACTGGAATTAATAATTTTGGAGATATACATTTTAAGTTATGAAATTCTAAAGATTTTATGCATTTAATATAGGGTTAAGTGAGAAATAAATTTTAATGTGTATTTCATGTAAAAGCAGTGGTATTATTTGATAGAGAATAATCTTACAAAATTATAGGAACTGGAACGGATTAATTTGGGCTTAATATGAATTTTCTATGAATTACCCAAGTTTTACAATTATTTTTATACTAAAAATCAATTTTTAAATCTATTTTTCTGGTTTTATTTAATTCCTGGACTACGCCTCAATTTATATAGAAGGCAGGGGCCTCAGCGCAAGCATTCCCGTGACTCAGTCAATAGTACACGGGACGGCGGGTTAAATAGAGTAAACTTCAGGGTCTCTTATGCATAATCTTCTGGTCGAAGGGGTATCGTTGAATGGTGACCGTTGGATTGTCTTCGCACGGCGCAGATTAGATCGGATCTCGGCCGAACCGGTACCCGCCTAGAGCCGCCCGATCACAATCCGATGGTAAGGATTTAATGAGTCGAGGATTTAACGTTCATCACTGGATCACAAATCTACGGCTGAAATCATCCTGGTCGAAACGTTACACCATATCTAATCTCGTCCGATCAACCTGAGATCAACGGCTCACGCTGGTTCAATTCTAGACCGTCCGATAAGATCTTGACGGTAGCTGTTCCATCCTCCCCACGGTGGCGCCCAACGACCATGCACGAGCCGCCAGCGGTGGCGCTCCATTGCCGAGCTGGCCACCAGTGCCCTAGGCGACCCGAAATCCAACCTAACGGACGCTACACGATGCAGGGGCAAGAGTGAATACGTGAAGAAGGTTCTCACCAGCGGAAGAGGCTCAGTCGAAGCAGTCCACGGCGGAGGGCGAGCCCGCGGCGGCGTAGGAGCACCGGCGAGAAATCGCATGCACCCCAGCCCCCAATCGCGCCAGCCGAGGGAATCGCGCGCACCAGCGAGCCTCAACGAAGGCCCCTGAATCCTAGCCGAGGCCGGAACGACGGCCAGAGCGCTAGTCCACGGTGTGCCGCGGATCCACGGCACTTTCCGATGTCCAGTGAGTAATTGCCGAGGCACAGGTCACCGCGCACGAGCGAGCCTTCCCTTCTCCCTCCTTCTCTCTCTCCGATTTCTCTGTTTGTTTTACACCGGTAGCCCTGGTTTCATCGCCGTGGTGGTCCAATGAGCTGAGAAACTTATGGAGCCGCACATATATATAGCCATGGTCGAAGGATCCAATACTGTGAACGAACCCCGACAATCACGGACAAGTTTGTTGCGGTTTGGCCGAGCTTCATGGTGGAACTAAGACGGAATCGAGAAAGGAGATCTCGAGAGTTTTGTTACAGGGATCCGTTTTCCCCCGCGCGCACACCACGGTGAGGAAGAAGCTCCTGGCAAGCGGGCCCCACCAGGCGGTGACCCAAACCTGTGATCAGAAAATGAAAAGGAAAGGCAGGGTAGTGGGCCGGCGGGAGATGAAGTGTTAATGGGCCAAAAAGCTGGGGTTTCAGGCCACGCGCGCAGGTAACCTTTTCTTTTCTAATTCCTTTTTTTTGTTATTTCATTTCTATTACAGATTTTAACTCAAGTTTTATGGAAAATTTGCACTAAACTTTGAATGTATAATTTGAGTCATACCATTATGGAATAAATTTATTTATTTACAAATTTATCTTGTATTTTATAACGTTTCCCTCATAAAATGCATTACCCAAAATTATTATCAAGAGATCAATCCTTATCTATTTATTAGTTACTCATTTTCTTCAAGAAGATAATCCCTAACATATAATCTTCATTAAAAGGTATCTTAACTTAAGTTTCTTGTTTAAAAGTGCCTTCGAATTTATTATTAAAAGGGATATCTTAATAATATATATATATTTTTAAGAGGGTCTTATCTATTTAAATTTTATAGAAAGATTTTCCCCAAATACCCACAGTGGAATATTAGGGTGCTACAAATCCTACCCCCCTTAAAAATAATCTCGTCCTCGAGATTTGTAAGAAAAGGGATGTATACTCATATTGTTCTCGGAACATATGCACAAACAAAGAAATCTCGGCATGAGGCATAATTCTTTAACAAAACATAGGGTCAATAGACCTTATTATTCCTTCTAAAATAATATCATATCATCTACTAACTAAAGTAACATCTAGATCTTACAAATAATAATAATTTATATATATGTTTATGTAGCTTGGTGGAGCTGGTGGTGGTGGTGGAGGTTGTTGTTGTTGTTGTCTCTCCAACCGCGCTTGCCTTATTTCTTGGCGAACCTGACGTATTTCCTCACGTTCTTGTCTTATCTGATTTTGCATCTCGGTCACCAGGTCTGTTAATTGTTGTATTACCAGTCTTTGGGCAGCAACCACTTGATCGATTTCAACAGGTGGAGGATTTGGAGGATTCATTTCTGTTTGCTGTTACGTGATAATCTTTCCTTTCCTGGTATTGACCATGAAAGTTAGAAGCATATGGTAATAGTTTTGCAAAGGAAATTATTCAATAAGCGGAATGAATAAGCTAGTAGCTGGTTATAATCTGAAGATTCTTTAGTAGGGCTTAATCTTTGTTTTATGTCCAGATTGGGGTAACCAGTCGTATAAGGTGAATATCCAAGGGTAAGATAGAATCTGTCAAGATGAGAGATATATATGGGTGAGATAGACTACAAGATGTAGGTTAAAAGTTTGTTTGTTGTTAGGTGGGAATAGAAGGGTTATACCATTCATCATGGCTCTATTGGTTGGATCAGATCTCATGCATGTGGCTGAGTGGGTTTAAGGCACTAGTTTATTTTTAAGTGCATGAGGGGTATGGACTTATCTCTTGTACCAGCATTAAGTAACTTACTCTATATTAGATCATAATAGATTAGATAAAATCTAGATTAGGTTGGATATCACTAGATTAGACCGGTTAAGATCTAAGTAAATTTTGGATTATCTCATGGTTGTTATTCTAGAGTGGGATCAATATGCTAATTAGGGCAAGATGAATCCATAAGGATAAGGTAGAATCTTTTGAGGTCAGTTAGATCTATTAAGATGGGATAAGTAAAGTGGTTAGGATAAGATGAATCCTTCAAGATAAGATGAATCTATTAAGATAAGAGAAAATCTCTTAAGATAAGATGGATCTATATACATTAGGATAAGTTAAGACCTTTTGAGATAAGATTGATCTATGAGTGTAGGATAGAATCTCTTAAGATGAGATGAATCTATTAAGCTAGATACATTTTTTTAATGAGGGATAATCCAATTTGTCTAGTTACTTTTATAAGCATTTTTTTCTATATGTATATGCAGATGTAATTGTGGACATTACTCCACAACTAATCACACTTAATCAAAGATCCAAATCATACAAGTATCATAAGAACAAACACTCATACAAATATGAAAAAAAATAGTTTTGATTTTGTTCCTGAGAGTAGGTCTCCTATTCCTAAAGGTCACTTTTAGGCACAGGATTTCAAAGTGTGAAATCCACATTTGTCTTAGAAAAGAAAAGGTAAGAATAATCAGAGTAAAGCGGAAATAGTTGAGAATGGATCAAGAAAAGTTTAGAAAGAATTAGAGTAGCAAAGGTAAGTAAGTATTGGTTGTCCAATTCTATCTAGGTTTCGTCCTACAGTCACATTCCTCTGATACCACTTCTGTCACACCCGGATTTCGGGGCACCAAGACCCGGGTGTGAACATAATCACCAGGTGTGCTGGGACCAAGTCTCACACATATGATGAATCATGGCACAGGATCGAATGTCACATCTTTACTATATAACAGGAGTTCTATACAAAATAAATAATTACATTATAAGGAGACAACGGTCCAGCAACCCAAAGTTGACTGGGAGATGACGTCCTAGACCTCTCACGAACACATCACAGCATCCTCCATGCGCCTCATCCTGCGGTACCTGTTCTTGACCTGTGGGGGGTGTGAGACAGCAAGAGTGAGCTCACATACGTTCATCGCTCAACATGTTGTGGGGAATAATGTGCATGAACTCGCCAAAGGCGGGAGCTCAAGTGAAGTGTAAGGCTTACCAAAGAGGATGGTTAGAGCTGAGCATTGCTTTAAAAGTTGGTCAAAATTTTATTAGCAGTTACTAAGTATAAGTAAATACCAAACCCAATTAAGTAATAGAACAAAAGTAACAACATCACCTGCGATGCAATGCATATGACAAATTGAATTTAGTTCCATAAATTAATCATGTGAGGGTCCGAGCTGCTCATGACCGTGAGCACGGCTAGTATACCAGTTTTACACTCTGCAAAGGTTGCGCATCTTTACCCACAAGTCGTGTTACCCATCTGCCAAGAGACGGCCAATCCCATACACCTCTACCGAGGAGGTGAGGCAGGGTAACACTACGAGGCCTTTACAAAGTTCCACTAGCTTCAGAAAACCCGCTACAGTTTATAGGAAGCTCCAATGCAGGAATCCCTTGCAGGACCGCCATCGCAGCAAAATCCTCCCGAGGGCCTCCCTACACTGACCACTCCCCTACTGCCCTTGCCCCTTTCGGGTAAGGTAGTCTTCCACTAGCTTTCCTAATTAATCAGCCAAGGGCGTCCCATTAAACCCTTGGGGTAGCATTGTTTTCCCGGGTGGTCGCTCCATGTTCCAATTAACATAATGATCTTATCATGAACAGTAATAATAAACAGATAGTAAAAGTGTGATCATGTATAATGTATCTTCATACCCAAAACCACATAAAGCACTAGCAAGTACTACCCAAAAAGTTCAGTGGTAAACAAGGTATAAAGATAGACAAACTAGGGTAACCTCTTGGGTCCCAACAAAATTAACCTATGCATATCATTATGATTAATCAGAACATGACTGGGTAAAAGAAGTGATCAAGGGCACAACTTGCCTGGGACTTGAGATTCCAGGTACCAACTTGCTCTTCAGGTGACACGTGTCCTCACCGCTAAACGTAGCAATACAGACATACATGGTATAGATAAGATTAACATCACACCAAACATGTAAATAAAATACACAGTAATAATCTAGACATTAAAATGAGATCATAGGAACTGGAATAATAATTTTGGAGATATACATTTTAAGTTATGAAATTCTAAAGGTTTTATGCATTTAATATAGGGTTAAGTGAGAAATAAATTTTAATGTGTATTTCATGTTAAAGCAGTGGTATTATTTGATAGAGAATAATCTTACAAAATTATAGGAACTGGAACGGATTAATTTGGGCTTAATATGAATTTTCTATGAATTACCCAAGTTTTACAATTATTTTTATACTAAAAATCAATTTTTAAATCTATTTTTCTGGTTTTATTTAATTCCTGGACTACGCCTCAATTTATATAGAAGTCAGGGGCCTCAGCGCAAGCATTCCCGTGACTCAGTCAATAGTACACGGGACGACGGGTTAAATAGAGTAAACTTCAGGGTCTCTTATGCATAATCTTCTGGTCGAAGGGGTATCGTTGAATGGTGGCCGTTGGATTGTCTTCACAAGGCGCAGATTAGATCGGATCTCGGCCGAACCGGTACCCGCCCAGAGCCGCCCGATCACAATCCGATTGTAAGGATTTAATGAGTCGAGGATTTAACATTCATCACTGGATCACAAATCTACGGCTGAAATCGTCCTGGTCGAAACGTTACACCATATCTAATCTCGTCCGATCAACCTGAGATCAACGGCTCACGCTGGTTCAATTCTAGACCGTCCGATAAGATCTTGACGGTAGCTGTTCCATCCTCCCCACGGTGGCGCCCAACGACCATGCACGAGCCGCCAGCGGCGGCGCTCCATTGCCAAGCTGGCCACCAGTGCCCTAGGCGACCCGAAATCCAACCTAACGGACGCTACACGATGCAGGGGCAAGAGTGAATACGCGAAGAAGGTTCTCACCAGCGGAAGAGGCTCAGTCGAAGCAGTCCACGGCAGAGGGCGAGCCCGCGGCGGCGTAGGAGCACCGGCGAGAAATCGCATGCACCCCGGCCCCCAATCGCGCCAGCCGAGGGAATCGCGCGCACCAGCGAGCCTCAACGAAGGTCCCTGAATCCTAGCCGAGGCCGGAGCGACGGCCAGAGCGCTAGTCCACGGCGTGCCGTGGATCCACGGCACTTTCTGATGTCCAGTGAGTAATTGCCGAGGCACAGGTCACCGCGCACGAGCGAGCCTTCCCTTCTCCCTCCTTCTCTCTCCGATTTCTCTGTTTGTTTTACACCGGTAGCCCTGGTTTCATCGCCGTGGTGGTCCAATGAGCTGAGAAACTTATGGAGCCGCACATATATATAGCCATGGTCGAAGGATCCAATACTATGAACGAACCCCGACAATCACGGACAAGTTTGTTGCGGTTTGGCCGAGCTTCACGGTGGAACTAAGACGGAATCGAGCCAAGAGATCTCGGGAGTTTTGTTACAGGGATCCGTTTTCCCCCGCGTGCACACCACGGTGAGGAAGAAGCTCCTGGCGAGCGGGCCCCACCAGGCGGTGACCCAAACGTGTGATCAGAAAATGAAAAGGAAAGGCAGGGTAGCGGGCCGGCGGGAGATGAAGTGTTAATGGGCCAAAAAGCTGGGGTTTCAGGCCACGCGCGCAGGTAACCTTTTCTTTTCTAATTCCTTTATTTTTTTTGTTATTTCATTTCTATTACAGATTTTAACTCAAGTTTTATGGAAAATTTGCACTAAACTTTGAATGTATAATTTGAGTCATACCATTATGGAATAAATTTATTTATTTACAAATTTATCTTGTATTTTATAACGTTTCCCTCATAAAATGCATTACCCAAAATTATTATCAAGAGATCAATCCTTATCTATTTATTAGTTACTCATTTTCTTCAAGAAGATAATCCCTAACATATAATCTTCATTAAAAGGTATCTTAACTTAAGTTTCTTGTTTAAAAGTGCCTTCGAATTTATTATTAAAAGGGATATCTTAATAATATATATATATTTTTAAGAGGGTCTTATCTATTTAAATTTTATAGAAAGATTTTCCCCAAATACCCACAGTGGAATATTAGGGTGCTACAATACCTATGTTGACCACATATGCAGTGCCTCATTGTTTATGCTTAATACAAACTTTTGCTTTGATTAACAGAATCTTGTTTGGGGGAAAAATGTACTGATTGATATGAGCGTGCATACAACATATGTGAATGCCATCCGAGGTGCTCAACGTTTCATCTATATTGAGAACCAGTACTTCCTTGGCTCTTCATTTAACTGGGATTCACATAGAGATGTTGGTGAGCATAAAAATCTACTTCTCCCTTATGATCATCTGAAGTTTCCAAAATTCAGGACTGTGAAGTACAGTACATTGCAGGTGCTAATAATCTGATACCCATTGAGATAGCACTGAAAATTGCAAACAAGATTTATTCGAATGAGATATTTTCAGCTTATATAGTAGTTCCAATGTGGCCTGAGGGCAATCCTACTAGTACTCCTACGCAAAGGATTCTTTATTGGCAGGTTAGGTCTTAGAACCCATTTATTATCTGTGTTAGAATTTGGCTTGTATTAGGATTTTTTTTTTCACCTTATTTAGGATCAGTGTATTATCTCTTCCATAAACCTTTAGTCGTGTACCAACCCCAGCATACATGGGCAAATATGCTTTCTGCTCCTCGTGGATAGGTAATATGCCTCAGTTCTGATAACTGTGATAAGTTGGTAACTTGGTATTGCAGTACTGCCGCAGTGCTACCTTGTTTTGTATATCATATTTTCTGTGGCAAAATGACAAAAATAGAAGTTCATATCACAATTTGAATTGTGTTATTTCCCTTCCAACCTTCTAAGAACACCTAGGATATTTTTCCGGTAATTCATAGTAGAACTATGTATGGTTTCCTTAAGAATAAAATGGAGTTCACAATGTGGGCCAAGCCAATGGCACAAACATTTGCTGCTTACAGAAATGGGACTATATGTTAAACTAGGAATACCCAGAAAGAGATCCTAGTGCTAACGAGTTTTTTTCTATTATAGTGCTAAATGCTAAACAAAACTAACTCACTAGCCAACACCGTACATCCCTATAGAGGCAACACAGGAAAATATTGTATTTTCATATAGAGACAAATGAGCTTTGCTAATCTGGTGTGTTTTCACCTGCAGATTTTCGGGTACAGGATGTCTCCATGGGCAGAGCAAATGAGGGGGGGACGGTGCACTCCCCCCTTCGTGTGTGTTTTAATCACCATTTCTAAAATTTATTCTATTGGTAAGACGATTCTATGATACAGGTCAGAATTGGATTCCTTGCATATACATAAACAGATAAAGAAGCAATCGGTTTATAACAAAAATATGTCTTCTGTTTTGCCTGTTGCCCAATTCTCTTTTAGTGTAGCCTACTTACAATAATTAAAAGAAGAGTTGGTGTCTGTTTGAGTAGACAGCTAAGTGCATATATAAGTACGTGCATGATTTTGATTACTAATTGTGATTTTGATGATCTTTCTTTTGAAGATGGTCTAACATATAAGCGCATGATTTAGATGAACAGAATTACTATTGTGCCATTTCTGAAGAATCTTACTATTTTCTCTTGCCTTCTTAGAACAACATGGGAAGAAGTGATGATGACAGTCCATCGCCGCCAAGAGGTCACAGGAGAAGAACTCGCAGCCCAAGTCCTCGTGGTATTTATGGAGGCCATGGCAAGCGGCCCAAAACTAATCTTTTGGTGACGAATCTTGGTCCGAATTGTAGGTAAGATTCTCTCTGCTCCTCCTGGATCAGAAGTAGAATGGATTTTATTTGGTGCTGCTGTCAATAGTTATTGAAGTGGTCAAGATAAAATATGTACTAATTTTGGAATTCATCAAAGGGAATACAATCAGCAGGCTTCTTAGGATTGAGTTTTTAATTTTGCTTGACTTCTAGTATCTTTTTTCTTGCAAATAAAAAAGCATGTTGATCTTGTTAGTTTTCAAATTAGTCCCCTGGAATGTAGCTCATGTACGAACAGATAGAATTTGTAAATATATGTACAGTTCTATCTAGCTATTCTGAGGGATTTGTAATGCATTGTGCTTTGTAAGTTATGTCTTAATGAAGCATACCCCTCCCTTCCCTGATTTACTGTGTTTTTTGTTGAAAAGTTCTTTTCGTTTTCCAAGTTTATGATGTGCTTCATATTGCATATAACGATGAGAATGGATATTCATTGACACTACACAACTGTAACTTTGCTATTATCACAACTGCAGGAGTTATCACCTTCATGAACCATTTTGGTTTATTTTGTAGGATTCCGACTCTCATCAAGTGACTCCTCCCCTCACGATGACTTTGCGGACAGATGTCTCAATTACAGTGGTGGAGCTACGAACAACAATCCGATGTCCTGATCGAGAGCGATGGAGCTAATGTTTGAACTTGTGTGTTTGAACTTATGATCTAAAAATGTGAACTATGGATGTGAACTTATGTGAATTTGTGAACTTATGTATTTGGACTTATGTGAATTTGTGAACTTATGTATTTGGACTTGTGTGAATTTGTGAACTTATGTATTTGGACTTGTGTGAATTTGTGATATGAATATATATATCCATGTGTTTGAAATCTGTATTGTATGTGATATTCTATGTTGAATGTGATTTTATGTTTGTCTAATTTTTCATTTCTGTAATTTTTATCTTTTTCTGGAAAAGGGTTAAGAACGTGGGTACCCACATTCTTAATGTTAAGAACGTGGGTACCGTCGAACTTAATGTGCAGCCCACGTAGACCGACGTAGGCCTCATAAGTTCGACGGCCACGTGGCCCCATCGAACTTAACATTAAGAACGTGGGTACCGTCGAACTTATGGGAACAAATTCGACGGCCCCCGTCGAACTTAAAAACGCACGTTCTTAATGTTAAGTTCAACGGTACCCACGTTCTTAATGTTAAGTTCGATGGTACCCACGTTCTTAACGTTAAGTTCATCGGGGCCATCGAACTTACTTCTCTAAGTTCGTCCAAAAATCGTTGTCGGCTATATTCGTCGGAAAACCCACGTTCTTACGGTAAGTTCGACGGCTTATTACATTAAGTTCGACGGTTTGTCACCCAAGTTCTTTAACCAGTTTCCTGTAGTGGATGGGCTTCGCTCCGATACTAGCTATGACAGAACCTCCCAAGTCATTTGGCCCACCTACAATTGTCCTTGTCCATCGGACCTCAGACAACCCTGCAGGTGCACTTGATTTCTTGACAAGTTTGGTATCTGTATTCTTTACCTTGCCCAAGAGTGTTTCACCCGTCACGCAGAAATTACAACACATCGGAGGAACGAGTATGCGGAAGCAGTTACAACAACTTATTTTATATTAAAGTATATAAATAGTAGTATTATTATAGACCAGTAAAATATAAGAGTGCTAGAGTAATATTATTACATATATTGGTAGGCAAAAACCCCTCCCGATTAACAGTAAAAAAGTTTTTAAAGGAGGACACTTCCTCCCGAGGCTTCAGTCTTGGTTTTCTTCCTTAGGCACCACCTTGGAACAAAAGCAACAAAAATTTGCTGCTTCCTCACCTACAACAACATGGGTTCGAAAACCTTGAGTACGGTGTGTACTTTCGCAAGTCTTACCCGTCAAAATAAAAGACTCTCAAGGATATGTTGGCTTAAGGGAGTCAAGGTAAGGCTTTAGTCAATAATCAAGACTCTTGTTTGCAAAAATGCTTACTAATAGTGGATCCTTAAAAGTCTAGTTTTATTAGCAAGTTAGGTCATTACGTGAGTTCTAGAGTTCTTTCTACCCTAGTTCAAGCACTTGACCTATACTAGACAATTTCTTATCAACCCTTCTTGTTCACTGGATTGCTACGTGTAGGGCAGTGACCAAGTCTTCATGTCCGAGAAGTAACGGCGATCCGAATCATGTAATACTTAGCTGAGGATCTCTAATCATAGGACATATGTAGCACTTAACCCTTGCATATGTCAACTCGCCACCTGGGTTCTTAAGACCAGATCAGGTTCACGCCAACCAAGAGCACAGATACACCACCGTCCAACCTCTTGCCACGGAGGGTGCACGCTACTCTCGCCATCTCTCCACTCCCATTGCGTGTTATCTTATTCTGGTATTAGTGTGCCTGAGGCAAAGCTTACCCATGATGAGGCATGTGACCAGTTAAAGGGTCCTTGATTATCAAGCCTACATCGATAAGGTCCTTAATCGACTTAGACGGAGACACTACACCGAGACTCCCTTCTCGTGCAAGTCAACCGCCCGGTCTCAGCTTTATCATTTTCAACCCAAAGTTTGGTACCTGGCAGAGGTACATCTTTTCCGATGTTGAACCCATCACGGCCATGATGAATCCACCATCATGTTTTATTTTGAAAACATCCCACCCACTTGAAGCATCATCTTTTGTCAAAACAAAACCTTTTGTTTTTCTAGAGCAAGGCTAAGCATAAAACAAACCTTTTTTGTAAAATAGGGGATCAAGGAAAGGTATCAAATTCTCAAGGAAGGAGATGCAGCAACTTGTTTAGCACACAACTCCTATGACTTAATGAATCAAGCAAGTGAGAAAGGTTTTTAAATAGCATGGAGGTGGCAAATGCACCAGGGCTTGCCTTGTGTTATAAGTGAGTCAGGCTCTGCTCCATAGATGTCAAAATAAAAGCAGTTCCCGGCCTGAGGTTCTTCAGGTGGTGGTGGTGGTGGTGTAGCTCTTGCTTCAACTTCTACTTCTTCTTTGTTTTCTATATACCACATATATAATCATGAATGCTCATGTAATGCTCATGAAAATGCAAAGATAATAAAAGTATATTATATAAGGTCTTGAATAAAATTTTCCTTCACGGGACTCCAGGAAACTACGGTTTTTGGAGTCAGAAGTGTAGTTCATAGGACAGGTATTAATAGAAGACTAGGGTTTTGGGTTCTAGGTATCAAACATTGTCCAAATCATACCAAACTTTACCCAAGGCTTCTAAATAACATTTAAATCTTATCTAAAAAGTTTGGTGATTTTTGAAATTATTAATTAATTTCTAAAATTCTAGGGGTGTGAGTTTTGGCTAAGTTAAATACTCCATAATTCCCTATTTGGAATAAAAATCATGATACTATTTTTATTAAATACTATAGAAAATTAGGAACCTAGAAAAATTGGTCTCACATTTTTATCATTTTTCTACAATTTTCTAGAAATTCTCTAATCTTGATAGAAAAAGAAAAAGGAAAAGAGCCAACAGAAATGGGCTGAATCTGGCCCGAGCTGGCCTAGCTAAGGCAGAACGCGCCCGAGTGCGCGCGCCCACGTGGTGGTTTTGCACCGAAGCCCTCAGGGGTTTGAATAACTAGGGAAAAATCCTGAGCACTGTTTGACTGGGTCACTGACGTTGGCAAATAAACCTCTGCGCTTCTATTCCTTCACACCCTGACGTCCACGACGGGGAGCGGCGGAGAACCGAGCTCCAGCGAACTTGTACCGGCCACGACACTTAATGACTGGTGCTCTAATTTGGCTGAGACATAATTCAACACCTAACAAATGTTTCGCCTCAATCAATTTCACAATCCAAGCTCTAAATCGTCCTGCCCACGGAGACAGTGCGAACTATGGATGAACAAACGTGTCCCTGGGGATCTAGGGCAATCTAGTTTAATTGAATGGGTCGAGGAGCATCAGTGGCAGGTAAGAGTGCTGAAACAAGAGAGTAGAGGGTATGATCGGACCTGAAACGAGCTAGCCACGGCGAAGACTCTTTCATGGTGGCGGAAAACAGATTTGGGGAAACTGAGCAATTCGTGGGCTCTGGTGAGTAATTGGAGGCACGAGCGGGTGGATTGGATGCTGGAATACCTAACGGAACCGAGGGTGTGCTCAATTTATAAGGCTCTTGAGTGGTGGCTCATGAATTTGAAGAAGACGCGCGACGGCTGGAGAGGGGAAGAGCACTGGCGCAAGTGATCGGTGTCATTAACCGTGGCGGGCTCACCGACGATGACCAGACGTGCTAGAGCGAGTCAATACGACAATGTACAGCGTCTAGGCATGTGTCACCTGAGCGGCAGATTGCTAACTCCGGTGAACTTATCCTCAGCGGCTGTGACTCAGGCGGGTACGGCGGCCGGAGTAGAATAGTGGCCGGAGTTCACCCACGACGTGATATTTCCTTACCCCTCTGCGTTATCTAACTACGCCGAGCTCGGATCACCATGGCGAGCGCAAATCCAGGCGCATGGTCGCCGACGGTGAGTTCTCTGCACTGGCGTTCTGATCCGGTCACTGTACCATTGAAACCTGATTAGAGCACCTGACAGACCAAATTGCAATGCCTAGATCTCGAATTTTTGTGCAACAACTTGCCAATACATCTGTAGCAAACTTGTCACACCCGGATTTAAAGGACAAAGCCGGGTGCATCTCATACATGCGCCAAAGAAGACAACATATATAATAACAGAGTGCATAGAGATAAATGTCACGATACATAAGAGTATTTATTACATAGCGGAAGACTTATTACAAAATAACATAATAAATATAAAACGAACTAAGGATCGATGGCGCCAATGTCGACTGAGAAACGCCACCTAGATCAGATCGAATGCCTCGGTGCTAGGCGGCTCCTCTTCGACCACCTGTTCTTCTCCTGTGGGGGGGTGTGAGACAGCAAGAGTGAGCTCACATACGTTCATAGCTCAACAAGTCGTGGGGAATAATGTGGCATGAACTTACCAAAGGTGGGAGTTCATGAAGTGTAAGGCTAATCAATGAAGTAAAGGCTGAGGCTGAGCATTGCTTTTATAAGTTGGTCAAAATTTTATTAGCAATTACTAAGTGTAAGTAAATACCAAACCTTAATAATAATAAAGAAAAGTAATAGTAAAATAATCCCAAATGCGATGCAAATGTCAAATTAAATTTAAGTTCCATAATTAATCATGTGAGGGTCCGAGCCGCTCATGACCGTGAGCACGGCTAGTATACTAGTTTTACACTCTGCAGAGGTTGCGCATCTTTACCCACAAGTCATGTTACCCATCTGCCAAGAGACGGCCAATCCCATACACCTCTACCGAGGAGGCGAGGCAGGGTAACACTACGAGGCCTTTACAAAGTTCCACTAGCTTCAGAAATCCCGCTACAGTTTATAGGAAGCTCCAGTGCAGGAATCCCTCGCCTGACCGCCATCACAGCAAAATCAACCTAAGGACCTCCCTACACTGACCACTCCCCTACTGCCCTTGCCCCTTTCGGGTAAGGAAGACTTCCACTAGCTTTCCTAGTTAATCAGCCAAGGGCGTCCCATTAAACCCTTGTGGTAGCACTGTTTTCCCGGGTGGTCACTCCATGTTCTCATTAATTTAATGATCTTAACATGAACATTAATAATAACAAGATAATCACAGAATAATCATGAATAGTGTACCTTCATACCCAAATCCACATAAAGCAATAGCAGGTACTACCCAAAAATATTTCAGGGGTGAACAAGGTATAAAGATAACCAAAACTGGGGTAACCTAAAGGATCCCATCAAAATTAACCTATGCAGATCATTCAAATTAATAAGAACATGGCTGGGAAAAGTAAGTGATCAAGGGCACAAGTTGCCTTCAATGAGCTCCTACTCAGCTACTTCTACTTGCTGAACCTCAGATTCCACGGTGGTTTGCTCGTCTACTCGCATCAACACAATACATACACAGTATAGCATAAATTAACATCACATCAAACATGCAAATAAAATATACAGTAAAAATATACACATTAAAATGAGACCATAGGAACTGGAATCATTAAATTTGGAGTTACAGATTTCAAGTTATGAATTTCCTAAGATTTAATGTGCTTGAAATAGGATTAGATGATAAATTAATTTTCTAACTGTTTTCAAGTCAAAGCAGAGGCACTGGATGATAGATAATATTGTTACAAAATTTTAGAAATTAGAATGGCTCAATTTGGAGTTAAAATGAATTTTCTATGCATTTTACAAGTTTCTAGAATTGTTTTTATATTAAAAATCCATTTCTAAATTTATTTATTTGATTTTCATGAGCTCTGGACTGGGCGTCAATACCTGGAAAGTCCACGGGCTATTACAAAAGAATTCCTAAGACTCAGAACATAGTTTACTAGGACGGCGGGTTGATTTTCTGTTTACCAGTGGGCTCTTTAATAAAAGTGCCAGCGCGAAAGGGTACGGTTAGATCTCGGCCGCTAGATCTGATCTGAGCGGCCCAGATTAGATCGGGATTTTAAGTGAACCGGTAACGCCGAGGATCGTTGATCACGAAATCGATGGTCACGATCTACTGCACGAAAGAGGTATACTACTGTTTGATCTGAGCCGCACAACAACCATCCCACGGTCCAAACCCCATCTGACCCTGGGCCGTTCATCCCGAGATCAACGTCTCAGGTGCTTTCTCCTTTCTTCCGCTCTGAACCACGGCGTCTCCGCTTGGGGCGCGGCTGCTCACGGCCGGAGTTTCTCTAACTCGCGCAGCAGAGCACCAATTTCTAATCGAAAACGTTCCACGCGATGCTTAAAGTAGGGCGAACATCATAGGGTAGCTCACCCGAATTCCGCTGCACAGACGAACCACGGCCACGTGATGCGGTCCTGGTTAAAATCCGATGAGAAATCGCCGACCACAAGAGCCATCTTTTTCCTCGCGCGAGTGGACCTCGGCTTTCGGCTGACGCGACGAAGCTCCCCGTACTGGCGTGATACCCCGACGCGATGCCTGCGCGGAACGGTAGCGGCAGCGATTTCTCCCTCTCGTGACCCGGCTCGGCGAGAATCTCTGGAGCGGCGCAGGCGGTGCGATGGGAATGTTGCGAGGGTGGGATGAGGGGGAGAGCAATTGCGGCGCTGACACTTTTATCCCTAGAATCGGTCGAACTCGTCCCCAGCTTGTCGTTATCGCCCCGCGAGCTCCGCCGAGGTCTCCGTGAAGCCGTTGAGGATGAATCTGGCGAGTGGGGGCCACCTATCTGTTACGTGGCGCAGACGACACCCACGCACGCGCGAGGACGACTGGCTACGCGGACCCGCTGTCAGCGACGGGAAACGGTCACCCGGGTGCAACTGCCGCTGCACACATGGGCCCACCTGTCGGCGCGTTATCTCCCCTGGCAGCGCGCGCATGGGTAGATGGGCCGCTCAATTGGTTTTGCATACTGGGCCGAATTAGGTACAGTCGGCCCAGGTGAGTTCCCTTCTCTTTTTCTTTTTATTTTCTATTCCTTTTCCTTTTTCTCTATTTTCAAATCCAAATTTGAATTCAAATTTAAGTTCATCACTACAACTTATGTTTGTGGATTTAGTGGTATTAATTCTGGATATATTTATTTATATATATTATTTATATTTTTCATATCATTTTTCCTTCTTCTCCTTTCCAAAACCCTAAATTTTAATTTAGGGATCAATTCAACCTTTAGAATTATTATTTTATTATTATTATTTTATTTAATGCACAAACAATAAAACTCCAACGAGATGCACTTTCTTTTATCTTAATGTCTTTGGTTTGATTTAATCACTCTTCATTTTATATGTGCTCTTTTCATGATGCAAATAAGGCACACAAAATAAGGAAATCACCATGTATTTCTTGTACCCAATTTTGAGTATTACAAATCCTACCCCCCCTTAAAAATAATCTCGTCCTCGAGATTTAAGAGGATCTAGGGAAAAGGTGGGGAAAATCTATACGAAGCTCTTCTTCTCCTTCCCAAGTTGCTTCATCTTCACCATGGTGACTCCATTGTACCATGCACATCTTTATCACCTTATTTCTTGTAACTCGAGTCAAAGTGTCCAGAATCTTAATTGGGTACTCAGCATAAGTCAGATCATCTTGAACACTAAGGTCCTCCAGTGGTAGCTACTCCTCAGGTCCCCTGAGGCACTTCTTTAGCTGAGACACATGAAATACATCATGTACATCTGACAGATGATTAGGTAACTCCAGTTGATATGCAACTTCTCCCACTCGCTTTAAGATCAAGAAAGGTCCAATGAAGTGAGGGGACAACTTTCCTTTAACTTTAAATCTCCTCATACCCCGGAGTGGTGACACCTTCAAATAGACATAATCTCCCTCTTTAAACTCAAGCAGTCTTCTCCGGGTATCCGCATAATTTTCTGCCTGGATTGTGCAGTTCTCAAATTCTCCCTTATTTGTTGAACTTGTTCTTCTGCTTCCTGTATAATCTCAGGCCCAAACAACTGCCTTTCACCAGTTTGATCCCAATATAATGGAGTCCTGCACTTTCTGCCATATAAAGCCTCAAACGGTGACATCTTCAAACTGGCCTGATAGCTATTATTATAGGAGAACTCAGCATACGGCAAACTCTTATCCCAACTACCACCATGCTTAAGGGCACAAGCTCTTAACATATCTTCTAACACTTGGTTAGTCCTCTCTGTCTGCCCATCGGTCTGGGATGGTAAGCCGAACTAAAATTTAATCTTGTATCCAATGACTCGTGTAACTTCTTCCAATACCGAGAGGTAAACTGTGATCCTCGATCAGACACGATCTTCTTTGGCACACCATGTAGGCAGACAATCCGTGCCATGTACAACTCTGCTAACTTGGCTCCTGAATACGTGGTCTTCACTGGAATAAAGTGGGCTACTTTAGTTAGCCTGTCCACAATCACCCATATAGAATCATATCCACCAGACGTGCGGGGTAATCCAACAATGAAGTCCATGCCAATCTCTTCCCATTTCCACTCAGGTACCTTCAGTGGATGCAGTAGCCCGGCTGGCCTATGGTGTTCAACCTTAACTGTTTGGCACACATCGCACATAGCCACATGTGCAGCCACATCTCTCTTCAATCTATACCACCAATGTTTTTGCTTCAAATCCTGATATATCTTAGTACTCCCAGGATGGATAGAATATACTGAATCATGTGCCTCCTTCAATATGGTTTCCCGAAGACTATCAATATCAGGAACACAGATCCGATTCTTGAACCATATCGTGCCTTGCTCATCTTTTGTGAATTCTGGGCCTCTACCTTCTGTTATCAGATCCTTTATCTCCTGGATTTTAGCATCACCAACCTGACCTTTACAAATTTCTTGCTCCAAGGTAGGTTCCAATTCAATAGTAACTCCTTCCGTATGTGTAACGATCCCCAGGTTGAGCCTCTCAAAATCTTTTGCTAATTCATCAGGTAGCTGGACAACGAAAGCGGAGTGAACATGCTCCTTCCGACTCAAGGCATCTGCAACCAAATTTGCCTTGCCTGGGTGGTAATGAATCTCCAAGTCATAATCTTTAATAAGCTCCAACCAACGGTGTTGCCTAAGGTTGATATCCTTCTGAGTGAATATGTACATCAAACTCTTATGATCCATGTATACTTGGCACTTAGTTCCCATGATGTAGTGTCTCCAAATCTTAAGTGCATGCACAACGACAGCCAGCTCTAAGTCATGAGTAGGGTAGTTCAATTCATGTTTCCGCAACTGACGAGATGCATAGGCGATCACATGTCCTTCTTGCATGAGCACACATCCAAGTCCTTGGCCACATGCATCACAGTAAATGTCAAATCCCTTCTGCTGATCTTGCATAATCAATACTGGTGATGACATCAACCTCTCCTTCAATTGATTAAAGCTCTCTTGGCATTTCTCATCCCACTTGAATTCTCTTCCTTTCTCCAAAAGCGATGTCATAGGCTTGGCAATTTTAGAGAACCCTTCAATAAATCTCCGATAATATCCTGCGAGTCCCAAGAAACTCCGAATCTCAGTAACTGTAGTGGGCACTCTCCACTCCATTATCTCCTTCACCTTAGCAGGATCCACTGCTATTCCTCCATTAGAAATAATATGACCAAGGAATGGCAACTTGTCAATCCAAAACTCGCACTTGCTGAACTTAGCGTAGAGTTGATTATCTTGCAGCTTCTGTAGCACCAACCTTAGATGTTCTTCATGATCACTTTCATTCTTAGAATAGATAAGGATATCGTCGATAAACACCACGACGAATCTGTCCAAATACTCCATAAACACCTTATTCATCAAATTCATGAAATAAGATGGTGCATTGGTCAATCCAAATGACATGACAGTGAACTCATATAATCCATATCGGGTTGAGAAAGCCGTCTTAGGAATATCTGAGGGTCTAATCTTCATTTGATGGTATCCCGATCGGAGATCAATCTTCGAGAATACCCTGGCTCCTCTCATCTGATCAAATAAATCCTCAATCCGGGGTAATGGATACTTGTTCTTCACAGTGACATCATTAAGTGATCTATAGTCCACGCACATTCGTTGCGATCCATCCTTCTTCTGTACGAATAACACCGGTGCTTATCACGAGGTGGAACTGGTGGTGGTGGTGGTGGAGGCAATGGCACTTGTTGCTGTTGCTGCTGTTGTTGAAGTTGATGTTGCAGCTACTGTTGTTGTGCCCTTCTCTCCTGGCATATCTCCTCTCTCTCCTGGCGTAACTCCCGGCGTATATCTTCTCTTTCCTGACGCATCTCCTGGTGTTCTTGCTGCATCTGAGCACGCATATCAGCCATAGTGTCCGCCATTTGCTGCATCACCGCCATCTAAGCTGCAATCAGTGGATCAACTCCGCCTGGTGGAGGATTAGGAGGATTCATCCCTGCTGGCTGTGGCTGGGGTTGTCTATGTATCCTTCGAGTGTGTCGATTAGGAGGCAAATCAATTCCACCACCCCTCCTGGTATTGACCATCTCAGTTAGATACATAAGGTAAGAAAATAGTAGACAAGGCCGTAATTACGAATCACGTTACTTTGGGGGATTTATTAGCTAAGCAGATTAATGTTTTACCTACCATAGCTAATTCATTACCTCATGGTGGTACATACTAAGATGTCCATATACGATACTTCAATCAATCAAAGAAGCAAATCAGACATTTTTCATCAGAACAATCAAACAACATTTTTAAATATAGAAAATAGTTTTGGTTTGGTCTTAGGCCTCCTTTCTCTTAAAAATGTCATAGGGTTAGGGATTTCAAGGTGCGAAATCCGTCTTGTCTTGGAGTAGAAAGGTAAGAATGATCAGAGTAGAACAGTAGAAGGTGAGACAGGATCAAGATGAGTGTAGAAAGAATCAGAGTAAGGTAAGTATAGAATGAATCAGAATAAGATAAGTAGGTAAGGGTTTTGTCCATTTCTATCTAGGTTTCGTCCTACAGTCAACATTCCTCTGATACCACTTCTGTCACACCCGGATTTAAAGGACAAAGCCGGGTGCATCTCATACATGCGCCAAAGAAGACAACATATATAATAACAGAGTGCATAGAGATAAATGTCACGATACATCAGAGTATTTATTACATAGCGGAAGACTTATTACAAAATAACATAATAAATATAAAACGAACTAAGGATCGATGGCGCCAATGTCGACTGAGAAACGCCACCTAGATCAGATCGAATGCCTCGGTGCTAGGCGGCTCCTCTTCGACCACCTGTTCTTCTCCTGTGGGGGGTGTGAGACAGCAAGAGTGAGCTCACATACGTTCATAGCTCAACAAGTCATGGGGAATAATGTGGCATGAACTCACCAAAGGTGGGAGTTCATGAAGTGTAAGGCTAATCAATGAAGTAAAGGCTGAGGCTGAGCATTGCTTTTATAAGTTGGTCAAAATTTTATTAGCAATTACTAAGTGTAAGTAAATACCAAACCTTAATAATAATAAAGAAAAGTAATAGTAAAATAATCCCAAATGCGATGCAAATGTCAAATTAAATTTAAGTTCCATAATTAATCATGTGAGGGTCCGAGCCGCTCATGACCGTGAGCACGGCTAGTATACTAGTTTTACACTCTGCAGAGGTTGCGCATCTTTACCCACAAGTCATGTTACCCATCTGCCAAGAGACGGCCAATCCCATACACCTCTACCGAGGAAGCGAGGCAGGGTAACACTACGAGGCCTTTACAAAGTTCCACTAGCTTCAGAAATCCCGCTACAGTTTATAGGAAGCTCCAGTGCAGGAATCCCTCACCTGACCGCCATCGCAGCAAAATCAACCCAAGGACCTCCCTACACTGACCACTCCCCTACTCCCCTTGCCCCTTTCGGGTAAGGAAGACCTCCACTAGCTTTCCTAGTTAATCAGCCAAGGGCGTCCCATTAAACCCTTGTGGTAGCACTGTTTTCCCGGGTGGTCGCTCCATGTTCCTATTAATTTAATGATCTTAACATGAACAGTAATAATAACAAGATAATCACAGAATAATCATGAATAGTGTATCTTCATACCCAAATCCACATAAAGCAATAGCAGGTACTACCCAAAAATATTTCAGGGGTGAACAAGGTATAAAGATAACCAAAACTGGGGTAACCTAAAGGATCCCATCAAAATTAACCTATACAGATCATTCAAATTAATAAGAACATGGCTGGGAAAAGTAAGTGATCAAGGGCACAACTTGCCTTCAATGAGCTCCTGCTCAGCTACTTCTACTTGCTGAACCTCAGATTCCACGGTGGTTTGCTCGTCTACTCGCATCAACACAATACATACATAGTATAGCATAAATTAACATCACATCAAACATGCAAATAAAATATACAGTAAAAATCTACACATTAAAATGAGATCATAGGAACTGGAATCATTAAATTTGAAGTTATAGATTTCAAGTTATGAATTTCCTAAGATTTAATGTGCTTGAAATAGGATTAGATGATAAATTAATTTTCTAACTGTTTTCAAGTCAAAGCAGAGACACTAGATGATAGATAATATTGTTACAAAATTTTAGAAATTAGAATGGCTCAATTTGGAGTTAAAATGAATTTTCTATGCATTTTACAAGTTTCTATAATTGTTTTTATATTAAAAATCCATTTCTGAATTTATTTATTTGATTTTCATGAGCTCTGGACTGGGCGTCAATATCTGGAAAGTCCAGGGGCTATTACAAAAGAATTCCTAAGACTTAGAACATAGTGAACTAGGATGGCGGGTTGATTTTCTGTTTACCAGGGGGCTCTTTAATAAAAGTGCCAGCGCGTAAGGGTACGGTTAGATCTCGGCCGCTGGATCTGATCTGAGCGGCCCAGATTAGATCGGGATTTTAAGTGAACCGGTACGCGCCGAGGATCGTTGATCACGAAATCGACGGTCACGATCTACTACACAAAAGAGGTATACTACTGTTTTGATCTGAGCCGCACAACAACCATCCCACGGTCCAAACCCCATCTGACCCTGGGCCGTTCATCCTGAGATCAACGTCTCAGGTGCTTTCTCCTTTCTTCCGCTCTAAACCACGGCGGCGCCGCTTGGGGTGCGGCGGCCCACGACCGGAGTTTCTCTAACTCGCGTAGCAGAGCACCAATTTCTAATCGAAAACGTTCCACATGATGCTTAAAGTAGGGCGAACATCATAGGGTAGCTCACCCGAATCCCGCTGCGCAGACGAACCACGGCCACGTGATGCGGTCTTGGTTAAAATTCGATGAGGAATCGCCGACCACGAGAGCCACCTTTTTCATCGCGCGAGTGGACCTCGGCTTTCCGCTGACGCGACGAAGCTCCCCGTACTGGCGTGATTCCCCGACGCGATGCCTGCGCGGAACGGTAGCGGCAGTGATTTCTCCCTCTCGTGACCCGGCTCGGCGAGAATCTCTGGAGCGGCGCAGGCGGTGCGGTGGGAATGTTGCGAGGGTGGGATGAGGGGGAGAGCAATTGCGGCGCTGACACTTTTATCCCTAGAATCGGTCGAACTCGCCCCCAGCTTGCCGTTATCGCCCCGCGAGCTCCACCGAGGTCTCTGTGAAGCCGTTGAGGATGAATCTGGCGAGTGGGGGCCACCTGTCTGTTACGTGGCGCAGACGACACCCACGCACGCGCGAGGACGACTGGCTACGCGGGCCCGCTGTCAGCGACAGGAAACGGTCACCCGGGTGCAACTGCCGCTGCACACATGGGCCCACCTGTTGGCGCGTTATCTTCCCTGGTAGCGCGCGCATGGGTAGATGGGCCGCTAAATTGGTTTTGCATACTGGGCCGAATTAGGTACAGTCGGCCTAGGTGAGTTCCCTTCTCTTTTTCTTTTTCTTTTTATTTTCTATTCCTTTTCCTTTTTCTCTATTTTCAAATCCAAATTTGAATTCAAATTTAAGTTCATCACTACAACTTATGTTTGTGGATTTAGGGGTATTAATTCTGGATATATTTATTTATATATATTATTTATATTTTTCATATCATTTTTCCTTCTTCTCCTTTCCAAAACCCTAAATTTTAATTTAGGGATCTATTCAACCTTTAGAATTATTATTTTATTATTATTATTTTATTTAATGCACAAACAATAAAACTCCAACGAGATGCACTTTCTTTAATCATAATGTCTTTGGTTTGATTTAATCACTCTTCATTTTATATGTGCTCTTTTCATGATGCAAATAAGGCACATAAAATAAGGAAATCACCATGTATTTCTTGTACCCAATTTTGAGTATTACAAAACTTGTATCCCTACATACTAGCTACAATTCTGCTATAGCAACTATCCTCAATCGAGCAATACATCTTACTCAAAATCAAGCCCTAAGTTCATCCAACTTTACTGTTACTGAAAGTTTTGACATAAGGCTGACTGACAGCACAACTTTGGGCTTATTTTTCTCCAAACTTTGTATGTAAACAAAGCTTAGTTACTTAAGCAAAGTTGTACTCTTATTATAGCTCTAGACTTTTGATGTGTTGACCCTAGGAAAATTCCTAATATTTTTTAAACTACAGAGCTCCAAAGTCAGCCTTGTGCACTGAATTTCAGACTTAGCCATATGAGAGGAATGGAGTGGCTTTTTTGCATATAAGCCCATTTCACATATTTTGACTTGGAAATCCTCACATGTGTGAACCATATGCTTTAGAGTACCATAAATCCGTAGTTTTTGCACTTGGGTCCAAAGTGTACAACATTTACTTATAACCCCTTAAAGTTTCAGTCAAGGGTTTTCTAGGGGTCTATTTAGGGTTTTTGGTACTTCTAGGGTTTGGATGCTATCAAATCCTATTAAAGGTGATATCTTATGACCATTTCTAATGAGTTTTGAAGTTTTCTCTCATTTAGGCTTTGTTTACACTTCTAAGCCCAATTTAGGTTTAAGTACCCTACCCTAGGGTTTCACCCATAACCAGTCACATCAATACAACTTGTTTGAAATTTTTGCCTAGTGAATGCACTTTAAGTGTAACAATCACATAGTATGCTAATACTCATGATGTTATGCTCAAATTTTAGTGGCAGTAACACCAGGGGTGTTACAATCAGCGTTTCGTGCAACCGATGGCATGAAAATGAGATAAGGTGCCGGGAGGAGTACCACCGAGATCACGACGTACCAGCAAGGAGTCATGCCACCCGAGTTGAGTCGGCAGTAGCCTCAACTAGTGGTCCATTTCGGGGACGATCAAGACGACCTACTACTGATTCCCCTCCCTGGGACTAATGACACGAACATCGGCAAGAGGACACGTGTGGAGTTTCTGCGCTCACTCCGTGTCTTCAGGCCATCTAATGGCCTCCCAACTTCAAGGTCTCCAATGTCGACAAATACGAGCCTAAGCAGGACCCAGGAGGCTGGTTGGCTGTCTACACGACTGTTGCTCGGGCTGCTGAGGAAATAGAAGACGTCATGATGGCGTACTTGCCCATTGTCCTAGGGCAAGACACGCTGCAGTGGCTCCGGCACCTACCTCGACACTGCAACGACGATTGGAGTGACTTAAGTCGTTGGTTTATCGCGAACTTCCAGTCTCTCTCCGATAAGTCGGCACCGCCATGGGACCTCAAATCCATCAGACGCCAGAATGATGAGACCCTCTGATCGTTCCTCAAAAGATTTCAAACAATGAGGAACCACATCCCTAAAGTCGCTGAGGCAGCCGTAATTGAAGACTTCTATCGAGGATCCAATGACTCAGCCTTCGTCCGAGCCATACTCCAAAAGGCGCCAGCCACCTCCAAACAATTGTTTTGAGAGGCGGACATCTACATCACCGTGGATGAGCGAGCCTAGGACCTCATCGGAGGCACAAAATCTGCGCTGCCCACGCCATGGCAGGACATGAACCAGCAGCCGGACAAGCGCTGGGAGAAAAGGCCTTGCAAGGAGGTGCACATTGCTAGGCCGCCTACCGCTCGGGCTCACGGCGCACCCTGCGGAGGAGTGCGTACACTGGATGAAATCCTCTACTCCCAGTGTCCGTACCACAAGGACATGCACCACACCCTGCAGAACTGCTGACATTAAACATTCTGTCGGGCATGGACGACCATTCCAGCCACTACCACCTCCCTCGCCGCGAGGAGAGCCTGGCGAGCCCAGATAGCCTCAATAGCAGGAAGAGGGGAGAGGAGGAGCTTTCCCGCGCGTTGATAGGGAGGTCAACATTATCTTTGGAGGTCATGGGGCACAAGAAAATAGGAGGCAACAAAAGCTCAATGACCGATAGGTCCTGGTAGCCACATCTAGTTCCTCGACCCCTTACCGATGGTCAGAACACGCGATAACATTCAGCCGAGATGATCAATGGCTTAATTTTGATCACCCTAGCACATATCCGCTACTTGTTGATTCGGTGATCCGAGAAAGCTAGGTAAAGAAAGTGTTGGAGGATGGGGGAAGCAGCATTAACATCACCTTCTCCCGGACACTACAGGCCCTGGGGGTCGCCATCGGAGACCTCACTGAGTCGGATACTCCCTTCTTTGGCACTGTGCCGACCGAAGGGGAGTACTCGCTCGGACACATCTACCTGTCTGTCACCTTTGGAACCCTAGAGAACTACAGAACCGAGTTCTTGAGGTTCGAGGAAGCACGCTTCGACTGCGGGTACAACACCATCATTGGAAGGCCAGGACTGGCGAAATTCGTGGCTATTCCGCACTACCCGTACATGATACTTAAGATGCTGGGACCTCAGGGAATTATCATCGTGCGCGCCAACTGCCAAGGCACCACGGAATGCTTTCGGGGCACCATCCAAACAGCTCTCACCGTCGGGCCCCTAGTAGCCTTTCCCACACAGGCGAGCAGCAGACTGGAGGATGAAAGTCTCACGATCCCCTCGAACAAAGCTCAGGCTGTGACCTCTATGCGGCCGATTAAAGAAACTAAAAGGATTAATCTGGGATTCTCTGATGAACGCAAGACTGCCATCATCAGCTCCAGCCTCGACGACAAATACGAAAGCGCACTCGTCCGATTCCTGCAAGACAATCGGGATGTATTCGCATGGCAACTAGCGGACATGCCGGGAGTCCCGAGAGAACTAGCCGAGCACAAACTTAAAGTGTATCCTCAGGCGAGACCGATTCGACAGAAGCTATGTCGTTTCATGCCTAATAAGAGACAAGCTATTCGTGTAGAGTTAGCTCGCCTAGTGTCGGTAGGATTCATTAGACAAGTACTGCACCCAGAGTGGCTAGCAAACCCCATTCTTGTACTCAAAAAGAATAAAGTTGATTGGCACATGTGCGTCGACTATACTGATCTCAATAAGCACTGCCCGAAGGATCCCTTCGGACTCCCTAGGATAGGTTAGGTAGTTGATTCGACCGCTGGCTGCTCTATGCTCTCCTTCCTAGACTGCTACTCCAGGTATCATCAGATCAGTCTGGTGAAAGAGGACGAGGAGAAGACTACCTTCATCACACCATTTAGAGCCTTCTGCTATACCTCCATGTCGTTCGGCCTCAAGAACGCTGGAGCGACTTACCAGAGGGCCATCCAAACATGCTTAGCCAATCACTAGAGCAAGTGGGTGGAGGCTTACGTCATTGATGTGGTTATCAAGACGAAAAACTCAGAAAACTTCATCGAGGATCTGCAACAAGTCTTCAACAGCTTGAGACGTTACCGATGGAAGCTAAACCCAGAAAAATGCATATTCAGAGTGTCAGTTGGAAAGCTACTTGGGTTTATTGTCAGTCACCGAGGTATAGAAGCAAATTTAGAGAAGATTGAGGCCATTATGAGGATGGAACCGCCACGATCATAGAAAAAGGTACAAAGACTCACCGGATGCATGGTAGCGTTAAGAAAATTCATATCAAGGCTAGGCGAGAAAGGAATGCCATTCTATAAACTGCTCAAGAAGGTGGACAAATTTCAGTGGACCACAGAAGCACAGGAGGCTCTAGATGCAATGAAGAAGTTCTTGATCACACCGCCAGTACTCAAGCCACCACGCCGAGCTACACCCGGTCAACCAGCAGAGGATTTGCTACTATATATTTCCTGCATGACTCACATGGTAAGCACTGTGTTAGTAGTCGAGTGGGCAGAAGAAGGGCACGCATACCCAATGAAGCATCTAGTTTACTTTATTAGTGAAGTCCTCGGACCCTCAAAGATAAGGTACCCTCAAGTTCAGAAGTAGTTATATGCGGTACTTCTAACAGCTCGCAAGCTCCAGCACTACTTTGACGACCACAAAGTCATAGTAGTCACAGGATTTCCAATAGGCGATATTCTTCACAACAAGGAAGCTGTTGGGAGGACAACCAAGTGGGCGTGCGAACTCGGAGCTCATGATATAGAGTTCCGACCCCGCACGGCGATATAAACTCAGGCACTGGTCGACTTCATATCAGAGTGGACGGAGCACCAGGTCTCAGAAAGCCTAGAAGTCACTGAAATATGGAAGATGTACTTCGATGGCTCGAAGGTGAACAACTCATGTATGCACTCCAGCTCTTGTTTCTAGCATCTAATAATGCCTAGAGAATGAAGCACTGGTCCACAGACTAAGCATTGCTGTTTCACTCGGCATCAAGATATTAATGGTGGCGACTCGCTGGTGGTCATAAGTCAAGTAAACAAAGACTAGGATTGCTCGACCGATAAAATGAACAAATATTGTGCAACGGTGCGGAAGGTGGAGGACAGGTTCGAAGGATTAGAATTCCACCATGTGGAAAGGGATCGCAATGCAGCGGCTGATGCACTATCGAAGCTGGGATCCAGTCGGGCCCAAGTTCCACCTGGGGTTTTCGTCCAAGAAATACAGCAACCGAGTGTCGCCACAGATCAGATTGAGGAATGCCACGTTCTGAGTCAGGTAGAGGCAGAGGAAGATCCCAATGACTGGAAAGAGCCAATCATCAGATACATAAAAAAGAGGAAGAACCAGATAGCAAGGCTGTGGCGGAGCGCATCGCAAGATAGTCGGCCCACTATACCATTGTAGGGGGCCTGCTGTATAGAAGAGGTGCAGGAGGGGTCCTCATGAAGTGCATCCACTCGGCTACTGGGAAGCAGCTGTTAGATGAGATTCATGCTGGGCAATGTGGCGTACATGCAGCGTCATGAACTCTAGTGGGAAAGGCTTTCAGTTCCAGATTCTACTGGCCGACAGCGAAGAAAGATGCAGCCGAGTTAGTCCAGAAGTGCGAGGCGTGCCAATTCTTATCAAAGCAGCAGCATCTACCTGCACAATAGTTGTAGACTATTCCTGTAACCTGGCCGTTTGCATGCTGGGGGTTGGACATGATTGGGCCCTTCAAGAAAGCTCAAAGGGGGGTATACTCACATACTAGTCGTCGTTGACAAATTCACAAAGTGGATAGAATACAAGCCCATTGCCTCTTTGACATCAGCAAAGGCAGTGGAATTCATCCAGGAAATAATGTTCAGGTTTGTAATACCTAACAACATCATTACAGACCTGGGATCTAATTTCACCAGTTCGGAATTCTTTGACTTCAGCGAGCAGAGGAGCATCCAGATCAAGTATGCATTAGTGGCACACCCAAGAGCTAATGGGCAGGTGGAAAGAGCCAACGGGATGATACTCGATGCACTTAGGAAAAAGGTGTTTGACAAAAGCGAGAAGCTCGTAGGGAAATGGATCAGGGAACTGCCATATGTAGTCTGGAGCATGCGAACCCAGTCGAGCCGAGCTTTACACGGAAACACCCCATTCTTCATGGTGTATGGGTCGGAGGCAGTGCTACCAACAGATCTGATCTTTGGAGCACCCATATTAACATTCGAAAGCATAACCGAAGCAGAAGCAACTAGGTTGGAGGACATCGACACACTAGAGGCAGAATAGCTAAATGTGGTCATCTAGTCGGCCAGGTACTAGCAGAACCTAAGGCGTTATCACGACAAAGCAGTACGACCTCGATCCTTTGCAGTGGGAGATTGGGTCTTCCGCTGAGTGCTAATGGGGGAGAGATGGCACAAACTGTCACCACCATGGGAAGGACCATTCATCGTCGCGGAGGTTATAAGGCTAGGATCCTATCAACTCACTCAAATGGACGGCATCGAAGTGGGGAATTCATGGAATATTGAGCACCTCAGGAAATTCTACCCATAGCAATGACTCATAAATCTTGAGGATGATTTGTACTTTGTAAGCAGAAGGTTTCACTATCAATAAAGCTTCCATGTTCCAAGGCATACAAGTTCTTGATCAACAACTGACCTAGGTCGGGCTTAACTCAAAATCGGCACAACACTCGTACACAACTCAGGGTGATCACTATACCCTGCTAATGGAGCAATCGGCTTAAGTCGGAAACGCTTTAAGTCGGTGCAACATGCTCATGCTTACACGACTCAGGGGTGATCACTATACCCTACTAACAGAGCAATCAACTTAAGTCGGAAACGCCTTAAGTCGGTGTGACATGCTCACGCTTATGCGACTCTGGGTGGTCACTATACCCTACTAACGGAGCAATCAACTTGAGTCAGAAACGCCTTAAGTCGGTGTGACATGCTCACACGTACACGACTCAGGGCGATTGCCTTACCCCACTAGCAAAATAATCAACTCAAATCAGGAGCACTTCAGAGAAAAGCAACTCGTTCACATGCCCGAGGGTGGTTTCAGCGCCCTGCTAACAGAACAATCGATTCAAGTGTAGCATAATTACACACACATGAAATTCATAATACATTGTTTCACTGAAAAGTATTAACTCAATGAAAAGTGTTTTCCATCCGAGCAAATCATTGTGCAGGAGCATTTTGCAGGAGGCCTCAACTACAGGAGTAGCAAAAGAAGAAGGTCGGCTCACGAGAGCAGGCGCAACAAGAACATCAGCAACAATGTCTTCGGGCACCACAATGCCAGGCCTCCTCATTAGGATTCGCCTGGTGGGAACAACCTTGTGCATGGCTTTGTCGCACATTGCTTTCATGACAACACGATCATCCTCTAAGGCCTTGATGTTGAGGCGGGCGACCTCAAGCTCTTGCTTGCCATGCTTCTTTGAAGCACGTAGCTCCTTGATGACAGAATCCTTCGAAGACAGCAACTTACCAAGTTGAGACACTTCAGTCTGGGATGCCCTCAGTTCATCCCGATGATGGTCTAAGTCCGACATAGTGAAGCGATGACTCCTCTCCAGGATAGTCAAAGAATTGCTAGCGTCGTGATAGAGTCTATCTAGATTGTCACGAGAAGCAAGAAGCGTCTGCCTCTCCACCTGCAAGCAAGACCAACACTGAGCATCAAAGCAAAGAAAGCAAAGCAGAAGCAGTCAGGAAAATTGACCTCATAAGCCATCTTCTTTGAGTCAAGTTGAGCATTCAAAGAAGAGTTCAAGGCATGAGCACTATCCAAGAAGGCAGAGACTTGGTTCAGGTCAGCCTGGCTTTGGGTATATCGCTCCTCAGCATTGGAGCACCGCTGAGTCAGGACTAGTGAAGCAACAAGGAAATATGAGATAAGAAAAGCAATAAACAGCAAAACAAGAAACTACAGACTCACTAACCAAGATTTGAGGCCTTCAAATCATCTATTTGCCTCTGAAGCAGAAGAGGGTTCCACTGCATCAAAGACGAAACTTGGTCAGGGACAGGGGCGCCACAAGATTTCAGCTGGGCAAATACAGAATCGAAGACATTCAACAGTTTCAAAAATTAGCAAGAGAACCCGTTTGCCAAAATGAACAATAAGAAGCAAAGGTCGGCTCACCTGGAGATTGGAGAGAAATTAAGGAAGACCCAGAGCTAGAAGCATTGATGCACTGCCTATTATGGGGGCATCAACAGGAACAATGTTGAAAGCATCACTCGGTGAGACCTTAGCTCCATCAGCAGGCAGCGGTTTCCTAGCATCCGGGTCACTGGCCTCTAAGGTGACCAGACCGATGAGAGCAGCAGATAAATTTGTCACCACAAGTTCCTCAGATTGAACCAGTGGTGATCCAACGTGAACGTCCATAGAAGCAGCCAAAGAGGAGCCTAGCCCAGCATCATTAGGGGTTAGGTCATCTTTAGCACCACCCTCACTGGCTAGGTTGCCCTTAGCACCACCCTCGGGGGCTGGGTTGTCCTTAGCGGCACCCTCCGAAGCTGAAGCACCCTCGGTCGTACCCAAAGGAGCTGGGTGACTCTGACTAGCAGCGTCAAGGGCTAGTGTGTACTCGTGAGCTAGACTGCCCTCCAAGGTCGTCGAAGCGTGAGAAATTGTCTGGGTTATCTCTTGCTCGATAGGATCACATGACAAAGGGACATCATCTAGGACCTCTGGACGAACGATGGAACTTTCAACCTCAGGGGGTTCTGATAAAAGGTTTTCAGGGAGAATTTCTTCTAATGCATTGTCAAAGGCAGACATTGTCAACCTCTAGAGGCTAACAAGTCCTGATAAGGCCTGCATCGGGATGTCACTGCTCCTACTGCTACGGCTGTTCTTGCGAATCAAGGGAATTTCTTCTTCCTCCTCCTCTTTGTCCTCATCAAGCACACAATCGCAAACTTTGGCATCATCACAACCTCTGATATCATCCTCTAGGGTGGTGCTTGCCGGGCCACCGCCGAGGAGTGATGTCAAGGGATCAGCATCTTGTTCTAAGCATGATCTCTTCTCCTCATCAGGCACGACTGGATAGCTCGTCCAGTGCGATCGCTTGCGACGAACACTTTCAGTATTTTGAACTCCTTCGTCCTCACCAAGGTACTGCCCAATCACAACAGCCATCGACTCAGTATGGGTAGAGTTAAATGATTCTCCAGCCAGCATACTAAGAACAGCATTCACCTCAACCTCATCAGCACTGGTCGGCATCTGAAAATGGGTATGCCTCTCTTCTTCCGAAAGATTCCGGAATGGAGCAATGAAAGCCTCGATGTCATCTAAAGAGGGTCGCATTCTATGACCCGGACTGCCATCTTGATCAGGAGGGTTGGAAATGAATTCAGAAAAGGGACTCTATGGAGGTAGATTCCAGGTGGAATAAGATAAGGGATCACCAGCATTCGAAATCTTGCCCCTTAGCATCTAGTCAATCTGGCTCAGCAGGTCCTCATTAGGAATCCGTCTATTAGTAATTCGGGTAGGGTCATTGACCCTAGTGTACAGGTAAGCCGGGTACACTCTATCTTTGAGAGGTTGGATGTTTTTGAAGACAAAATCAGAAACAACAGCTTTGACAGCCAGGCCCTTGTCTTTCAGCGCACATATTTCGGCAAGCAGCACCCTAGATTCGGCTAGCTCTGAAGGTGTAGGGGACTCTGTCCAGCTGGGCGTGCGGACATCAGGCTGCCTCCCCGATCGAGGAGGGAGGGTTCTTGTTGTGGTTCTCCATGGTAAACCACTTAAGGCGCCATCCCTTAATGCTATCCTTCAGAGAGATATCAAGATATTCGACTTTCCTGCCCCGACGAAGCTCCAAGCTGGCACCACCAACAAGGTGATGCTGTCCTCCAGCCATCTCGGGCCGACAGTGGTAGAGGTATTTCCAAAGCCCGAAATGAGGAAGAATTCCAAGGAAAGCTTCACAGAGGTGAACAAACACGACAATTTGAAGAACAGAATTGGGGTTTAAGTGTGTAAGATTCAGAGCATAAAAATCGAGGAGGCCACGGAAAAAGGGAGAAGCTGGTAGGGCCAGTCCTCGAATTAGAAAGGGCACGAAGATGACAACTTCGTGGGTGTCCTCTGTCAGAACGGTAACCTCGCGCTAGATTCGCTAGGAACAAAACTCCTATGGTAGAAGAAAACCAATTTCGACGAGGTGCAAAAGGTCAGACTCGGAGACAACGAACATGTGGTTGCCGGAAAATGGAAGTTGGCTGTTAGGCTCGATAAAGCACTAGTATGCTTGGGCCGCAGTGGACAGCCCCATGGAGTCATTCGAGTCCTCGGAGGACGCCACGAGGGGATGTGGCAGCGGGCGATCGATCATACTCAGAGGAAGCTTCCTCCGAGTACTTCGAGTCACCAAAATCCTCCGAGGGTGGACTTGGAGGACGTTTGCGCTTGTTGTCGGCACAGCGAGGCCAGCCCTTGCCCCTACCCATGGTCATGCAGAAAGTGGAGAAGTGAAGAAGAAGAAGAAGAGAGCAAGTTATCAAGTGTGAGTGAAGAGAATAGCCAGGGTAGGCGAGCTATTTAAAGGGGTCAAGGGGTGACCGACCACTTCCAACCCCGCTCGCTGAACAGTCACAAGAATTCAATAAGCAATTCAAGCCGCCTAAAAATGAATTAGGCAACTGGTGCTGTTTCGCGTAACACGGCACCAGTTGGACCAAGTCAACTACTCAGCCAAATGATTACACCTCTCCATCACATCAAGTTACTACTTCAGGAAAACACGATAAACACTCTACGCTGGACAGACACCCCTTGGGCACACCCATTGGGTGTATCGCCCAGAATTTTCAAGATTTTCTCAAGAAACGATATCCACAAAATATACACAATGAATGTATCGCGACAAAATGAGGAGATTGGCTGAAACGGGAGGAAGCACAATTGTGGTTATTGAAGCACAAGTCCAATCAACAAAAGCATTAAAGCATAGAGCGGGGTGGTGTCCAGCCGAAGGCCATCTGCCTCAACCAGCCACATGTCCAACTTGTCACCAATCAAATTGATTTCAACCTAACAAGGCATGGACATATGGTATTGCCTGGTTATTCTGAAAATGATTTCAGAAGCATAAAGATAAAATGAAGAACTTTGAAAGGATTATTTCTAAAATCCACTCAAAGCTCGGGGGCTACACCCATTGGGTGCACCTTCGGTGCATCCAAAAGATTCACAATACCTTGAGGCCAAAATGCTGATTTCGGAAGCATAAAATGAAGACCTTTGAATGGATTATTTCTAAAATCCACTCAAAGATCGAGGGCTACACCCATTGGGTGCGCCTTCGGTGCACCCAACAGATTCACAATACCTTGAAGCCAAAATGTTGATTTGAGAAGCATGAAATGAAAACCTTTGAATGGATTATTTCTAAAATCCACTCAAAGCTCGAGGGCTACACCCATTGGGTGCACCTTCGGTGCACCCAACAGATTCACAATACCTTGTGGCCAAAATGCTGATTTCAGAAGCATAAAATGAAGACCTCTGAATGGATTATTTCTAAAATCCACTCAAAGCTCGAGGGCTACACCCATTGGGAACAAATTCACAATACCTTGAGGCCAAAATGCTAATTTCAAAAGCATAAATATGAAGACCTTTGAATGGATACTTCTAAAATCCACTCAAAGCTCGGAGGCTACACCTAATGGGTGCACCTTTGGTGCACCCAACAGCAGTACAAAAAATTAGGCCATGCAACGAACCCACAGGCAGGACCAGGAACCTTTGAGTCGATTATTTCAAAATCAACTCAGATTGGGGGCTTGTGGGGGACAGATATCCCCTGGGTCCACTAGAAGGCGAAACACCCTTGCATGGGCCCACGGACAAGTTACCCCACAAGGTCGTCTCATCGTGGGACGGACAAAGGATGCAAGTGAAATGGACCGACCCAAGAAGGCAATGGCCTCGTGCCCGGATCGTTCGTGGATTACACACAATCTCAAGGAACCGTTAGTTTTTCCCATGCCCAGCGCCCTCGAATGTCGAGGATAGATCGGGATGGAGTCGGCGGGTTTTCCTTAAGATAAGCTAAGTTAGTTCGCTATTTGATAGGAGATAAGATGGAAGAGTATGATCATCGTGTGCGTAGGGAGTATCCCACGATCGTGTATATAAGGCCTAGGGGGGACCCCATCATTTTCATCTCATTAGCACTTCTCTATTCAGGAGACCCCACTTGTAACACACCACACATACAGAGCCACCCCAGGAAGTAGGGTATTACGCCTCTCAAAGTGGCCCGAACCTGTAGAAAATCGCTCGTCTCTCTCCCTTACTTTCTCGTTCTCCTGGCACGAACCATCGAGCTATGATCAGCAACACCGTCCTACCCAAAAGCACCACGAGGGTATCCCCGGGTGTGCGGTCGGACACTAGACACCAACAAAACTAGTGTCCAAGTACTGCGGTGTGTCCCCTAAAATAAATGGCTGTAAACACTCATTTTGCGGTATCTAAATAAAAGAACGAACCAAAACCTAGAGAAGAAAAAAATATTTTGCACACTGCATGTGTATATAGCGCTAGGAATTAGGTCGGGTCGGGCGGGCCTGGCCCAACCCCATCGTGCTTCGTGCGGCTTCAGGCCAGAAAAGCCCAAAAAACTTTTGAGTTGTGCCAGCCTGAAATGTAAAAACACTGGCCGAGCCCGTGTAATACCCAAATTGTGAATAATGTCAAAAGAGTATATGTGATTATGTGATTTGTCATCTACTCATTACAACATGGGAATATTCTTATTTAAAGTGAACAATTAATTAATAATACCTAAAATAAACTATGCCTCATATTGGATTTTTGTGTTGTGCATTTAATACTAGACATGTTACTAGGAACATGCTAATGATCAATTAGGGTTTAACAAAAAATGTTCAATTTAGAGAATTGGAAAATAACTTAAAAAGAGGAGGAGACAATCCAACATAATATAAAATAAAAATCTTCCACACTAGTACTTTCAAACTGTACATTTAACTGAGGACAAATTCACCACAAATTTGAAATTTAAATTGAGATTTAGAAATAAGAAGAAAAGAAAATAGAGAAAAATCAGAAAATAAAAAGAAAGGGAATAAGCGCTGCTTTTGCCGTTTTCCTCACAGTTGGCCCAATAGCACTTAACCTGCACGCACCAGCCAACTCGGATCTCCGCGCGTGCGTCGAACCAAGCACTTACAGGTCGGACCTGCCTACCATCAGCTCAATTGTGTGCCTTCCTGTGCCGTCTCTCTCTGTCAAGTGGACCTGCCTACCAACCACCATGTCCATGCATGGCGGACGACGCCGGTGCCGCTGGGAATGGGATTCGTGGCTAAGACCCCCCTTCCCACCTCGCCTCTATAAGGCGCGCCGCAACCCTAGTACGGCTTCTCCTCCCATCGTCGCGACTCACCGTGAAAAGCAAAACCGAGAGAGCTAAAGGAGTAGCAAGGGCCGTAGCCATGGATACTCGTTGATGGTGGGGTTCGGGCTCCAGCGGGGCTACTCGGGGGTTGGGTTGGCCACATAGAAGCTGGGTGATGGAGTAATTGGAAAGAGACCAGCTGAAGCCAGAGGAATTCCTCGTCGGCCGGTCAACACCACCGTCGTTCGAAACTTGCCGTGCGCAGGGAGCTTCACGCCGCGCCAGCCGGTACTACTCCCTCCCCATGTCTCGCTTTTCGCCTGTCATCGAGTAGAAGGGTATTAATTGGGTTTTGGGGCATCGGTGATAGGATTTTGGTAAGCTCCGGTGATGCGCCGCCACATCCGTCGCTGGCGCCGCCGTGAGGTTGCCATAGAAATGGGCGAGTGGATCCAGAACCGTTGATCCCTACGACGATGGTCTCGATTAAGAAGCAAAATACCATTTCAGTGCATTAAATCATGTACGTTAGATCGGATTGGTGGGCTCAGATGAGATGTTGGCGTGGTCAGATCTCGGTCGTGGATCCCGCATCTAGTGGCTATTAGCTCGTGCCGATTCAGCCTTATGACAAATCTAATATGAACCGTAGGAAGTTGATCGAGTGGCCAAAACATGAGGATACCCCTTCGGCCGAGCGCTTTTATGGATGATCCCCTCGATTTTAGAGTATCAACCCGCCATCCAACTCGGGATAGCCTGAGTCTTGGGTAGTTTGCAGTCTAGCCCCGGAACTCTTTAGAAATTGGCGCACAGTCTAGAGAACAGAGAAATTAGAAAATTAATTATAGAAATTGATTTTTAATACAAAAATAATTCCAAAAACTTATATAATTCATATTTAATTTATTTTAACTCCAAATTGATCTATTCCAGTGGCATTAATTTTGTTTTAATATTGTTTATCAACTAGTAACTCTATTTAGGCATGAAACTTGAATTAAAATTATTCACTTGAATTATTCTATTATAGTTACTAAATAACTTCAAAAATTCATAACTAAATAATCGTAATCCCGAATTTAGTGATTCTTGTTCCTACGATCTCGTTATGATGTGTAGAATATTATCATGCATTATGTTCTGTTGTTTGGTGTGATGTTAATTTCTGACATACCATGTTTGCTTGTATTGTTGCGAGTAGACGAGCAAGGCACAGAGGATCCCGGTGTTCAGCTGGTGGAGACTGCTGAGCAGGAGCTCGTTGAAGGCAAGTTGAGCCCTTGATCACTTCTTTTTACCTAATAATGTTCTTATTAATCATAATGATCTACATAGGTTAATTTTGATGGGACCCAATAGGTTACCCTAGTTTGGCTATCTTTATACCTTATTTACCACTGAATTTTAGCTACTACCTGCTATTGCTTTATGTGGTTATGGGTATGGAGATACACATTATTCATGATCATACTTTTATTATCAGTTTGTTATTTACTATTCATGATAAGATCATTTTGTTAACTGGAACATGGAGAACCACCCAGGAAAACAGTGCTACCACAAGCCACAAGGGTGGTATGGGACGCCCTTGGCTGACTAATTAGGAAAGCTAGTGGATGACTACCTTACCCGAAAGAGGCAAGGGCAGTAGGGGAGTGGTGAGTGTAGAGTGTTCCTTGGGTTGATTTTGCTGCGATGGCGGCCAGGCGAGGGATCCCTGCATTGGGGCTTCCTAGAACTGTAGCAGGTTTTCTAAAGCTAGTGGAACTTTGTAAAGGCCTCGTAGTGTTACCCTGTCTCGCTTCCTTAGTAGAGGTGTATGGGAGTCGCGATCCCTTGGCAAATGGGTAAAAAGACTTGTGGGTAAAGATGTGCAACCTCTGTAGAGTGTAAAACTAGTATATTAGTCGTCCTCATGGCCATGAGCGGCTTGGACACTCACATGATTAATTTATGGAATTAAATTCAATTTGTCATTTACATCGCACTGGGATTTATTATTAATTTTGATCTACTATTATTCTGGTTTGGTATTTACATACATTTAGTCACTGCTAATAAAATTTGACCAACTTAATAAAAGCAATGCTCATCTCCAACCATTATTTTGTTGATTAGCCTTACACTTCACATGAACTCCCACCTTTGGTGAGTTCATGCACATTATTCCCCACAACTTGTTGAGCTATTATCTTCTGTGAGCTCACTCTTGCGATATATAAACCCCCCCCATAGGTGAAGAGCAGGTGGTCCAAGACGAGCCGCCCTACAATGAAGAATACGATTTAGTTCACTTTATCATTATCATTTATTTTTGTAAGACTTCCTCTATGTAATAATGACATTTATGATATTTGTGACATTTATCTTTATACACTTTGTCATTATATGTAATGTTCTTCCTTGGCACACATATGAGACGCACCAGGCTTTATCGTTTAAATCCGGGTGTGACAGAAGTGTTATCAGAGGAAATGTTGACTGTAGGACGAAACCTAGATAGACTTGGACAAAACCCTTACCTACTTACCTTACTCTGATTCTTTCTATACTTATCTTGATCCTGTCTCACCTTCTACTATTCTACTCTGATTACTCTTACCTTTTCTATTCTAAGACAAGGAGGATTTCACACTTTGGAATCCTATAACCATGACCCTCTAAAGAGATAGGAGACCCAAGACAAAATTAAAATTATTTTCTTTACTTAAAGTAATTGGATGTTTGTTCTGATGGTAAATGCTTGATTTTCTTCTTTGATTGATTGAACTAGTATAGCAGGGCATTCTAGCATGTACCACCATAAGGTATTTAGAATGAGTAGGTGACACATTAATCTACTTAGCTAATAAAACCCCCAAAAGATTCTGCCTCATAATTACTTGTCTATTCTACTATTCTATCTTACCATGTATTTCTAACCCAGATGGTCAATACCAGGAAAGGAGGTGGAATTGATCTACCTGCCAATCCACACAACCAGAGGGTGCTTAGACAACAACAAGCAGAAATGAATAGATGGCCAATACTATGGTAGCAGCCCAGATGGAGATGCTGCAATAGATGGCCAATACTATGGCAGATATGCAAGCGCAGGTGCGGCAGGAACGCCAAGAGATGTGCTAGGAAAGGCAAGATATGTGGGAGGAGATGCGTCAAGAAAGAATGGTGCGATGGCAGCAAGCACCATTGCCTCCACCACCACCACCACTTCCACCCTAGGACAAGCACCTTGAATTTATGAGCCACAAGACACCTACCTTCGCCAGCTCTCCAGATCCTCTTCACGCCGACGACTGGTTAAAGTCAGTGGGGAAAATGCTAAATATTGTCCAATGCTCCGACCGGGAGAAGGTTCTCTATGCTTCTGGTTGTCTTACTGGTCCTGCTGCTGATTGGTGGGATTCTTACACTACTGCCCATGACGCTGCTGATACTATCACTTGGGTGGAATTCACCACACAGTTCAGAAATTATCACATTCCTGCTGGACTGATGAAGATTAAAAAGATGGAATTTCTGTCAATAAAACAGGGCAATATGTTAGTTAATGAGTATCGTGACAAATTTATTCAGCTATCACGGTATGCTCTAGATAAAGTGGCTGATGATGAGAGAAAGCAAGAGCACTTCATAGAGGGACTCAATGAGCCACTACAGTATGCACTGGATGCTCACACCTTCCTGTCATTTCAGAGAGTCTTGGACAAAGCTCTAGCTATTGAACCCAAGCGTGTTCAACTGGGATAAATGAAGCGGAAGGCCATTACCCAGGGGTAGGGTAGTAGTAGTATTCGCCCTCGCTATGCTCCACCCTCGGTACACCAGCTCGTCCTGGAGGAGGACCACGCCCAGCTCAGTACGCTCCACAGTGGACTCCATAGACATCCCACACTCGTCAGGCTACCCCCACTGGCACCCCGGTGAGGCCCACAGGACAGAGGACAGGTCCAACATGCTTCAAGTGCAGTCAGGTTGGGCACTATGCAAATGCTTGTCCGATGGGGAATTCTAGCGCACTAGCTCAAAAACAAGCAACAGACTCCAACCTCTTGCAAAGGATTCAGCATTGCCAAGGTCAACCAAGTCAGTGCCGAGGCCACTGCTGACGGAGCAGACATCGCTATCGGTATGATTTACATTAATGCAATCCCAGCAGCCATATTATTTGATTCTAGAGCTATGCATTTATTTATTTCTACTCTCTATGCCACCACAAATGAATAACCACTTCAAACTATGCGAACACCAATGGTAGTAATTACCCCTAAAGGGCCTATCGAAGCAGACTATATGACACACATGTTAACACTGACAATTATAGGAAGGGAATTCTGGTCTACACCTATAGTATTAGAAGAAAGCAGTATAGATCTGATACTCGGGATGTCCTGGTTAAGGAAAGCAAATGCAGTTATACACTGTGCTAAGGGAACAGTAGAACTCACCAGTTCCAAAGGAGAAAGATTTGAAGTTGAGATTACCATAACCGCCTCTACCAGACCTACCATATTTCTAGTAGATGGGAAACTTGTGGGTAGAAACATCCGTGTGGTTAGAGACTTTCCAGATGTCTTTCTTGAAGAGTTACCCGGAATGCCACCAGATAGGGAGGTTGAATTTGTCATTGATCTCTTACCTGGTACTGCTCTCATTTCAAAAAGGCCATATAGGATGTCAGTGGAAGAAATAAAAGAACCTAAGAAATAATTAATAGAGTTGCAAGAAGCAGGGTACATTTGTCCGAATTCCTCACCTTGGGGAGCACCGGTTCTGTTTGTACAGAAGAAGGATGGTGCGTGTAACACTATAAAAACCATCAACTAAAAATAAAGCATTTAGTTATTAATGGTAAAAATAGCAATGGATTTTTTTCATTCAAGTGTTTGATATTTATTCGCATTTAGAGTAATTTTGTTTGATCATATCTGATCTTTTGATGTTTAGTAAGAATTTTCTTTCATATGGAAAATCTGATTAATTAATATAGAAATATTGGTCCAAGAATAAATATTTTAGTTATAAATAATTTGGGAATAGATATTATGATTTGTAGAGTTATTTAAAAATATATTTATATTTTTAAATAGAAAAAAATCCCGTGGAGCTCGGGCAAGCCGAATTTGGCCTAGCCGAGACCTAACCATAGTCGGCCCTTCAGGGCCCATCAAGCCGAGCGGGCCCCACCCGCGGCACCCCGCCTCCTCGCAGACGTCCGCGCACGGGCGCGCCTTCACCACGCCGTCGTCGGGCAGGCAGTCGCCAGGGCGCTTGGGCGACCGCGCCCCGGGCTGTTTCCATCGACCGTTTCGTCTCCTGCGTGATGGAGTGCGTGATGGAGCAGCGATAGCGGCCGTTTCTTTCTTCCCCAATCCTCTCTCTCCATTGATGCCAAGATGGCACTTGATGGAGCCACCGTCTCGCCCTTCTCCCTCCCCAGCACCCTCTCCCCCCTCTCTATAGAACGCGAGCTCGTGCCCATGGAGTCGGTACCCAGCCGCTCCAAACTCTCCTCGCTCATCTCTCTCTCGACGCCTCGCCGTGCTTGGACCGTCTGTAGAGCTCGTTGGACCGTCCGCCTGCACCGCGCCCTAGCCACGCTCGTGCCCTGCTCGCTGGACCGTCCCCGCCGTCGCGCTGAGCCCTGCCTCGACGGAGCTCCTGCCAAACGCCGACCATTCCACTTCCACTCGCCGAACCTTGCTACTCACCGATCTACCTGTGCGCACGAACTGATCCGAGGTAGAAGATGAACATTTCTCATTTTAGTCCCCGCCTATGTGTAAATCGTGTCATCCGTTCGTCGCAGGGTTGAAGACAACCCAAAATAATTTTATTAATTTTCAAAATCACTTTTTGATTTAGTTATGAATTTTATAATTCTTGTGTTGTAATATGGCAATGTCGTGATTTGGAATCCATGTGTATGTGAATTATTGATTTTTGACTATATATGCGATAAATTAGTGCATCGTTATTAGTCATGTTACTTGTTTACAATGACTTTTAGAATGTTAGATTAGAGAGAAGTATGACAAATTTTGGTAGACAGGTGTTAGTAGTAAGAACACAAGATAAGTAATTTCATAGCTAATTTAGTTTGTGACGGATTTTAGAAGTTATCTAGAATTGGATTATCTATCATAGGTTCATTTAGACTAGCTAAATAAGTAATGGAAACTTTCTTAACATGTAATTGGTGAGTAATATAGATTTCATAATAATGCAAGTATTATAGTGGTTTAACTTATTATTAAATGTTTGGACCTCTAATTATTATAATGACCTTTTATTTTAGAAAGGATAAGATTACAAGGATATGGTTATTCAAAATAGAAATAATTAATTGGTAATTAATTTATTTCTGTAGAATTGGTTATGTCATTTCATCTCAGTTATGTTATGTAGAATACTTCCATAATCGCATGTCCATGTAACTTTCACCAGTAGTAATCCAAAGTAGGAGTTAAAATTCTTATATGTCAATACATGTAGATTAATGCTATGAATACAATTTGGTTTTATTCTAGGCACTATTATACGTATAGGTTGTGTGGTGTATGCTTGTTCATGTAATGGTGAATGTTATTCATGTAATGGTGTATGTTTCTTTTTTTGGCGTATGTATTCTTTTTGTATGTACGATACACAAATCTATGCTAGAAGTTGACTATAAGGTAGACGAATCAAACTCGTTCGAGAACGACCCAAAGGACACTTTTGTGCAAGGCAAGTGGATTCTTCCTCTGTATATTCTGTTTGTAACCAATGAATGCATATAATAATGTTTACTTTTTGGATATACTACATAATTTGACGGGTTTTGCCTAATTAAGGATTTCCTAGATTTACCAACTTTATTCCCTGATTACCCTGGGAAAAATACTATGCTTTGCAATTGTTGCTATCGCTCAACTTGATAAACATGAGGTCACTTTTCACTGATACTATTGTTCCGGAAATGAAATTTGTATTATAATGTTAACCCGATGGTTAAACAACATTATTTCATATTAAATGGAACATGGAGTGACTGCCCAGGATAACAGTGCAACCACGAGTGCTATAATTGCTCTGGCTTTGGTAATTAGCTTAATGAGCTTAGTACCAAGCAACCTTACCTGAAATATGGGCATGAGGGGGAGCCGCAGTGGTGGCAGCTCATGTTAACATGGGGACGTATTCTTGGCTAAGGTACCTCGCCTAGAGGGCCTCCACACCGACTTAGAAACCGTAGCAGGTTGCTTTGTATTAAGTGTATTTTGTGAAAACCTCATAGTGGATCCCTAGCCATTCACCTCGACAGTGTTTAAGGGTCCGTACAACCTAGGCTAGATGGGATACACGGCTTGTGGGTAAAGTTGTACCACCTCTGCAGAGTGTAAAACTGATATGACAGCCATGCTCACGGTTAAGGGCAACATGGACCCTCACATGATAATGGAACATAAAGATGGAGAATAAATCGTGATCCGATGATTCACAAATGGTTTGCTTAAGTGATTTCACTTAAGTGTTTTTGATATAATCTTATGTTTTTGATTAATTGGGATATTTGGGACATACTTATTAGTAAGGCAGGTGTTGCTAATAAAATATTGACCAACTAAAATGCTTACGGCTTAACCTTAGCCTTACCTTATTAAACTTGCATTAATTTTCCCCCACTTGCTGAGCCCTGACCATAAGTGAGCTCACCCTTGCTAATATTAAGATCAGAGCGTGATGAAGAAGACCTTGATGGAGATTTCGATGAATATTGAGTCTAGCGATGCACCGGTCATCTTCTTGTGGGAGATTACCCATGTTATTTCCACAATACTTTGATGATACTGTTTAAGATACTTATGTATGGATGATGTAATAAAGTTATTCTACTCTCTTTATGCGTTTTTGCATTGTATTTTGATATATTACACTTGTGACGTTAACATATGTGTGGAAAATGGATCTTGGCACACATATGCTATGCATTCGGTTTTGCCCCCAGAACCGGGTGTGACAGTTCGCAAAGGATGTGTGTGGACTATAGATCACTTAATGATGTCACCATTAAGAACAAGTACCCATTACTTCGTATTGAAGATTTATTTGTTCAGATGAGAGGTGCCAGGGTGTTCTCTAAGATTGACCTCAGGTCTGGTTATCACCAAATGAAGATTAGGCCATCTGATATTCCCAAGACGACTTTCTCCACCCGATATGGTCTATATGAGTTCACAGTCATGTCGTTTGGCTTAACTAATGCACCAGCCTACTTCATGAATCTGATGAACAAGGTGTTCATGGAGTATCTTGATAGATTCGTCGTGGTATTCATCGACGACATTCTTATTTATTCCAAGAATGATAGTGATCATGAGGAACATCTTTGGATGGTGCTAGAGAAGTTACGGGATAATCAGCTCTATGCCAAATTTAGCAAGTGTGAGTTCTAGCTTGATGAAGTACCATTCCTTGGGCATATCATTTCCAAGGGAGGAATCTCAGTGGATCCAGCTAAAGTAAAGGAGATAGTGGGTTGGAAGATACCAAAGACAGTCACTAAGGTTCGAAGTTTCCTAGGACTCACAGGTTATTATTGGGGATTCATTGAAGGATTTTCTAAGATAGCGAAACCTATGACCTCATTGTTAGAGAAGGGAAAGGAGTTTAATTGGACCAAGGAATGCCAAGAGAGTTTCAATCAATTAAGGTTTAAGTTGATGTCACCCCCAGTGTTGATTATGCCAGATCTACAGAAGGGATTTGACATATATTGTGATGTGTGTCACCAGGTCTTGGGATGTGTGGTTATGCAAGAAGGACATGTCATCGCCTACACGTCTCGCCAGTTGCGGAAACATGAGTTGAACTACCCCACTCATGACTTAGAACTGGCAGCCATAGTGCATGCTCTCAAGATTTGGAGGCATTATATTATGGGGATCAAGTGCCAAGTCAATACTGATCACAAGAGCTTAAAGTATATCTTCACTCAGAAGGATCTCAACCTTAGGCAACACCGTTTGTTGGAGCTCATCAAGGATTATGACTTCAAGATTCATTATCATCTGGGCAAGGCGAATCTGGTTGCGGATGCCTTGAGTCGGAAGGAGCATGTTCATGCAACTATTGTAGCCCAGTTACCTGATGAGTTAGTAGCAGACTTTGAGAAGCTCAATCTGGGGATAGTTGCTCATACTGAAGGAATTACCATAGAAGTGGAACCTACCTTAGAATAGGAAATACGAGAGGGCTAAATCGGTGATGTCAAAATTCATGAGATCAAAGATCTGATAACAGAAGGTAGAGGCCCAAACTTTACGGAAGATGAACAGGGCACGATATGGTTCAAGAACCGGATTTATGTTCCTGAGATCGATAGTCTTCATAAAACTATATTGAAGGAAGCGCATGACTCAGCTTACTCCATCCATCTGGGGAGTACCAAGATATACCAGGACTTGAAGCAGAAGTATTGGTGGTATGGACTAAAAAGGGATGTTGCTGCACATGTGGCGGAATGTGATGTTTGTTAGAGGGTAAAAGCCGAGCATCAAAGACCTACTGGATTACTTCACCCGAGTGGAAGTGGGAAGAAATTGGCATGGACTTCATTGTCGTTCTACCCCGCATGTGTGCATGGTATGACTCTATTTGGGTGATTGTGGACAGACTAACAAAAGTGGCTCACTGCTCCCTGTGAGAATAATTACACGGGAGCCAAGCTAGCAGAGTTGTATATGGCTCGGATAGTTTGTCTACATGGAGTGCCTAAGAAGATCATGTCAGACCGAGGATCACAGTTTACTTCTCGATTTTGGCAGAAGTTGCACGAGTGCTTGGACACATAGTTGAATTTCAGTTCGTCCTACCATCCTCAAACTGATGGGTAGACCGAGAGGACCAACCAAGTACTTGAGGATATGTTAAGAGCTTGTGCTCTTAAACACAGTGGCAGTTGGGATAAGAGTTTACCATATGCGGAGTTCTCTTACAATAATAGCTACCAGGCCAGTTTGAAGATGTCCCCGTTTGAGGCTCTATATGGCAGAAAATGTAGGACTCCATTATATTGGGATCAAGCTGGTGAAAGGAAGTTCTTTGGGCTAGAAATTATACAAGATGCAGAAGAACAAGTGCGAATGATAAGGGAGAATTTGAGAACTGCACAGTCAAGGCAGAAAAGCTATGAGGATACCCGGAGAAGACTACTAGAGTTTAAGGTGGGTGATCATGTGTATTTGAATGTGTAACCAATCCGGGGTATGCGAAGATTTAAAGTTAAAGGGAAGTTTTCCCTCCCTTTATTGGGACCTTCTTGATCCTGAAGCGAGTGGGAGAAGTTGCCTATCAACTAGAATTGCCCGATCATCTTGCGGATGTACATGATGTCTTCCATGTGTCCCAACTGAAGAAGTGCCTCAGGGTACCCGAGGAGCAGCTACCTATGGAGGATCTTAGTGTTCATGATGACCTAAGTTATACGAAATATCCTATCAAGATCCTTGATACGTGTCACGAGGAGTAAAGTGATCAAAATATGCAAAGTGCAATGGAGTCACCATGGTGAAGATGAGGCAACTTGGGAAAGAGAAGAAGAGCTGCGAGTAGATTTTCCCCACCTCTTTCCTAGTCCTTCCTAATGTCGAGGACGAGATTCTTTTTAAGGGGGTAGGTGTTGGGGACTTGTTCTCAAATGCTAAGAGTTAAGAACAAGGCAACATAAAAAGTGTTAAGTGTTAAAGTCCTTCGGAACATTATGCCCCTTCGGGAAATAATGAGTTTCGGACGAAGGTTACGAGAGACATACCTTCGTAAGTACAACAAGTAATGACGAAGGATTCATATAAAGCAAGAGATATAATATAAACATTTAAACATTATCATAAAATCATTTCTGTTTTATTATCATGGAAAAATAGAAATGATTTCAAATTACAAATGTACCTTCGGCTTGAGGGAAGACAAAAGTACAAGCGTGACGCAAAAGCAAATGCCCAGTCCGCGTGAACAGTACGGGAATACTGTTCACCTATTTATAGGCACGGGACGCAGCCCATGTAAAATTACATACATGCCCTTTACATTTGCTAATAACTCTGTAGTAACCCACCGGGGTCTGAATAGCCTTTTCATCTTTAAGTCGGTTTCCTTTTCCGCTATCTTGCCGAAGCTCTCCTGCGTACAGCTTCGGCTCCGCGCCATCCTTCGTATTCCTTTTGTGCTTCTTCACACCGTGGTTTTAACCCAAGTCCGAAGATACCTATTCATGCATTATACTCCAGAAACTTTGTTAAATCATGTTTTTGAGGACCTTCGGAAGCCGAAGGCCCCCAACAGTAGGATTTGCAATACCCAAATTATGAATAATGTGCAAAGAGTATATGTCATTATGTGATTTGCCATCTACTCATTACAACATGGGAATATTCTTATTTAAAGTGAACAATTAATTAATAATACCTAAAATAAATTATGCCTCATATTGAATTTTGTGTTGTGCATTTAATACTAGCCATGTTACTAGGAACATGCTAATGATCAATTAGGGTTTAACAAAAAAATGTTCAATTTAGAGAATTGTAAAATAACCAAAAAAGAGGAGGAGACAATCCTATATAATATAAAATAAAAATAAGAATAAAAATCTTCCATACTGGTATTTTCAAACTGTACATTTAACTGAGGACAAATTCACCACAAATTTGAAATTTAAATTGAGATTCAAAAATAAGAAGAAAAGAAAATAGAGAAAAATAAGAAAATAAAAAAGGCAATAAGCGTCGCTTGGACCGTTTTCCTCACGGTTGGCCCATTAACACTTAACCCGCGTGCACCAGCCAACTCAAATCTCTGCGTGCGCGTCGATCCAGGCACTTACAGGTCGGACCCACCTGCCATTGACTCAACTGTACGCCTTCATGTACCGTCTCTCTCTGCCAAGTGGACCCGAGAGGTCAGCCATATCCTTCCCAACCACCATGTCCGTGCATGGCGGACGACGCCGGTGCCGCTGGGAGCGGGATTCGTGGCCAAGACCCCCCTTCCCACCTCGCCTCTATAAGGCGCGCCGCAACCCTACTACGGCTTCTCCTCCCATCATCACGACTCACCGTGCAAAGCAAAACCAAGAGAGCTAAAGGAGTAGCAAGGGCCGCCGCCACGGATACTCGTCGATGATGGGGTTCTGGCTCCAGCGGGGCTACTCGGGGGTTGGGCTGGCCGCATAGAAGCTAGGTGAGGGAGTAATTGGAAGGAGACTAGCTGAAGCAAGAGGAATTCCTCGTCGACCGGTCAACACCACCGCCGTTCGCAACTCGCCGTGCGCAGGAAGCTTCGCGCGGCGCCAGCCTGTACTACTCCCTCCCCATGTCGCTTTTCGCCTGTCATCAAGTAGAAGGGTATTAATTGGGTTTCGGGGCATCAGGGATAGGATTTTGGTAAGCTCGCACGATGCGCCGCCGCGTCCATCGCGGGCGCCGCCGTGAGGTTGCCATAGAAATGGGCGAGTGGATCCGAATCCGTTGATCCCTATGGCGACGGTCTCGATTAAGAAGCAAGATACTGTTTTGGTGCATTAAATCGTGGTCGTTAGATCGGATCAGTGGGCTCAGATGAGATGTTGGCGTGGCCGGATCTTGGCCATGGATCTCGGATCCAGTGGCTATTAGCTCGTGTCGATTCAGCCTTATGACAAATCTAATCTGAACCGTAGGAAGTTGATCGGGCTGCCGAAACTTGAGGATACCCCTTCGGCCGAGCGCTTTTACGTATGAACCCCTGGGATTTTAGAGTATCAACCCGCCATCCAACTCGGGGTAGCCTGAGTCTTGGGTAGTTTGTAGTCCCGTCCCGGAACTCTTTGGCAATTGGCACATAGTATAGAGAACAGAGAAATTAGAAAATTAATTATAGAAATTGATTTTTAATACAAAAATAATTCCAGAAACTTATATAATTCATATTTAATTCATTTTAACTCCAAATTGGTCCATTCCAGTGGCATTAATTTTGTTTTAATATTGTTTATCAGCTAGTAACTCTATTTAGCCATGAAACTTGAATTAAAATTATTCACTTGAATTATTCTATTCTAGTAATTAAATAACTTCAGAAATTCATAAGTAAATAACTGTAATCCCGAATTTAGTGATTCTTGTTCCTATGATATCGTTACGATGCGTAGAATATTATCATGCATTATGTTCTGTTGTTTGGTGTGATGTTAATTTCTGCCATACCATGTTTACTTGTATTGTTACGAGTAGCCGAGCAAGCCATAGAGGATCCCGATGTTCAGCATGTGGAGACTGCTGAGCAGGAGCTCGTTGAAGGCAAGTTGTGCCCTTGATCACTTCTTTTTACCCAATAATGTTCTTATTAATTATAATGATCTGCATATGTTAATTTTGATGGCACCCAATAGGTTACCCTAGTTTGGCTATCTTTATACCTTGTTTAGCACTGAATGTTTGGGTAGGACCTGCTATTGCTTTATGTGGTTATGGGTATAGAGATACACATTAGTCATGATTATACATTTATTATCAGTTTGTTATTTAATGTTCATGATAAGATCATTATGTTAATTGGAATATGGAGAACCACCCGGGAAAACAGTTTTGCCACAATTGTGGTATGGGACGCTCTTGGCAGACTAATTAGGAAAGCTAGTGGATGACTACCTTACCCGAAAGGGGCAATGGCAGTAGGGGAGTGGTTTGTGTAGGGAAGTCCTTGGGTTGATTTTGCTGCGATGGCGGTCAGGCGAGGGATCCCTGCATTGGAGTTTCCTAGAAACTGTAGCGGGTTTTCTGAAGCTAGTGGAACTTTGTAAAGGCCTCGTAGTGTTACCCTGCCTCGCTTCCTTGGGAGAGGTGTATGGGAGTCGCGATCCCTTGGCAGATGGGCAACATAACTTGTGGGTAAAGATGTGCAACCTCTGCAGAGTGTAAAACTAGTATATCAGCCGTGCTCACGGTCATGAGCGGCTCGGACACTCACATGATTAATTTATGGAATTAAATTCAATTTATCATTTGCATCGCATTGGGATTTATTATTAATTTTGATGTACTATTATTCTGCTTTGGTATTTACTTACATTTAGTAACTGCTAATAAAATTTGACCAATTTATTAAAAGTAATGCTTAGCTCCAACCATTATTTTGTTGATCAGTCTTACACTTCACATGAACTCCCACCTTTGGCGAGTTCATGCACATTATTCCCCACAACTTGATGATCTATTGTCTTTTGTGAGCTCACTCTTGTGATATATAAACTCCCCCACAGTTGAAGAGCAAGTGGTCCAAGAGGAGCCGCCCTACAATGAAGAATACGAGTTGATCTAGGTGACATCTCCCAGTCAGCTTTGTGGCGCTAGGGTATAATATTTAGTTCGCTTTATTGTTATCATTTATTTTTATAAGACTTCCGCTTTCTAATAATGACATTTATGATATTTCTGACATTTATCTCTGTACACTTTGTCATTATATGTGATGTTCTTCCTTGGCGCACATATGAGACGCACCCGGCTTTATCCTTTAAATCCAGGTGTGACAGCCCGGCTCTAAACCACAACGTGCCTTTGTTGTTGGGGTGAAAACAGGTCGGGGTATACCCGTCGGGTACCGGATACGGATAGTGCAAATACCCATTTTTCGGATATGGATTTAGTTATTTTTATATTTGGGACGGATACAGGTAATACCCGGATACTGCAACTTCGGATTCAGGTCGGATACGGAGCGAGGGCTACCTGATAAATATCCGAATATTCGGGTCGGATACGGATACCCGGAATTCGGGTACCTATTTTTTATTTTCCTACATAATATAGTTATAAAATCATAACTTTTACATATAAAATCGGATGAAGATAAAGTTTATATGAAAATTGTAGAGCTCGAAGAGATCTATAACTTTATAGTACATCAATTTTTTGTTTATACATAACTTTAGGCCAAAACCATTGAAATAATGTCTAAATTTATATCAAATTAATAGACTTTATTATTTTTATGTGGAGGCTTAAGGTTATCTCCACAAGGGAAGGTTATCTTTTCATAGACTATTTATTAGTATTAGTAACTTATTTGCAATTTTCGGTTGACGCTACAATATTTTATGGATTTAATTGTATTTTGATAATTTCTATGACAAAAAATTAATAATACATAATAAGGCTCAAAAATTCGTGAAATTTTATGGAGGCACCACATATGTCCATATATAACCATAAAAATGTTTGGATCATAAGATCTATAAGATGCTCGTGTTTCTTTTATTTCACTTTCACTTATTTTTATGAGTTACATGTGAAATCACTATAAGTATCCAAGTTTCAACGTAATCAATACTTTACTTTATCATTTTCATATAAGGACTTGAGTTATCTTCGTATAAAATGTTTATTAGATTTTTAACTTATTTGCAATTTTTAAGTCAAACTAGAATATTTTATGAATTTTTTGGTTCTACAATGTCATTGTGATTAGTAACTTTGAAATGCATGATGTCAATTTTATCAGTTTCCTTTACTACATTTGATCTATCATATACATGATTTCTATCATATACATGATTATGTATTGTTTAATTTATGTGTTTGTTGGATGGTTGGACAATTCATATCATCGAGACGAACTACCCGGCAATTATCTGGTACCTACCCGAGTAGTATCTGGTATCCGTATCTTACCCGCCCGGATTATTACCCGGTCCCGTCCTGTATCCGTCCCGAATCTTAACTACCCATATCCGGTTCCGTATCCGAGAGAAATACATTAGGGTAGGATACAGGATGACCCTATATCTGGTTGTATCCGTCCTGTTTTCATCCCTACTTCATTGGGTCATGTCGATCCAAGCTCGGCCCATATATTTGACCACATTGAAGGAAACATGTGACACCTAAGAGGGGGTGAATTAGGACTTCTAAAACTTTCTCTAAACTAGGGCACAAATAAATCCCTAGAGCAAAACCTATGCAAATAAACAATCTAGAATGTCCAAACTAGGTTTTGTCTAAGTGTTCTATCTCTACCGCAACGACTAAGTTTCAATCCTAACCAATCTAAGTATAAAGACAAGATTGAAACTCAAATGCTTAATATAAATGCGGAAGCTAAATAGCACTATTGTCATGGTCGAGCTTTCGACCGAAACAGTGCGGGCCTCATTCCCTCTGGTACATGGTGGCGGCCGTGACACAAACCTGGTTGTTACGGTCTCGCAAGACTCTCGCCCCACTTGGTACAATTACAACGGCTCGTGCAAGAGCCGAGTGGTAGTGTGGTTGTGCGGTCTAACTAACCTAAGCACTTCGCAAAGCACCTACGTTAATCATCGAGTGATTCTATTAAGCACTTGGGTGTATGAGCACTTGGAAATGTCTATACTATGCCTTCGTATGTTGCTTGGGCTCCCAACCTCCAAATGGCTAGTTGGGGGGTATTTATAGCCCCCCACACTTCTAGCCATTGGACAGAAAGCAACAGCTTTCTGTCGATGGACACACTGGACAGTCCGGTGCGCACCGGACATACACTGTTCATTATCCGGTGCCTGCCACGTCAGCCGACCGTTGGGGTTTGTAGCAGTCGACTGTTTGATCCGACCGTTACCCAGACAGTCCGGTGCGCATTGGACAGTCTGGTGCACACCGGACAGTCCGGTGCTACAGCCCGAGAGCACCTGTCATGGGCCTCTCTGCGCAGACAGTCCGGGTGTCCCACCAGACAGTCCGGTGCACACCGGACATGGTGTTGTTCACTGTCCGGTGCGCTACCAGGGCGCTGGCTGACTGCCCACTTCATGGATTTCCTTGCTGATTCTTTGGGCTTCTTTTATTCTTGAGTCTTGGACTTCTAAGCTCCTTTTATGTCTTCTTTTAAGATGTTGCATCCTCTGTGCCTTAGTCCAATCCTCTTCGCATCTTGTGAACTACAAACATAAACACTAGCAAACACATTAGTCCACAGGTTATATTGATCATCAAACACCAAAACCTATTGTAATACCTGAAATTCTATTTTAAAAATATAGAAAAAAATCACCAAAAATTTTGAAGTAAATTTATTTTAAAAGGAACTACCTTATTCTCCTAAAATAAATGAAGGTTAATGTTATATTCTAAACTAGAAAATCCTGAAACTATGAATTGAATTTGAAAGTTAGAAATAACAAGATATTTTTTTGGGTTTGTTAAACCGTGAAACATTCCTTTTATGGATAAGGCATCCTAAAGTATTAATTAATAACTTAATTAATAGTAAATAAATAAATTATGCATACATGCTGGATTTATGACTTGTGCATAAACTAGGAATTTAAAACTACACTTAGTCTTGAACTTGGAATATCACAAATCAAAATAGAAAAGAAATAAAATAAAAAATAAAAAGAAAGAAGCTCACCTGCGCCTTGGACCCAAATCTCCAGCCGGCCTAGGTGGCCATTTCGCACCGCTGCCGCACTCGGTGAATGATAGGTCGGGCCCCGGAACAGTCAGACGCCGGTATTCACACACTCGCTTCAATCACTGGTGAATGGGCCCTAGAACAGTCACTCGCTTCAATCACTGGCGTAGGGTCGGGCCCCGGAACAGTCAGACGCCGGTATTCACACACTCACTTCAATCACTGGCGTATGGGCCCCGACTGCCAATAGCATTTTCCCCGCGTGGGCACCAGAAAACGGAGAATCCGCGGATTCGTTGTGATCCGACCGGGATATTGGGATCCTGGTGGCCTCAAGGAGTATTTACAAGAGAACATGCCTCGTCCACACAATAGGGTCATCAGCTACATAATCATGGACCACCGTGCGAAGCGAAGCAACCAAAACCACTGCGAGGGAGCAGAGGGATCGAGCAGTGTAACATAGAACGTTTCCGCCGGTGTTGATTTACGTCCTCATCGTCGCTCCAGCCTCGACGAAGGGTCATGGAGGATCGCTAGGAGACATGGAACCTGGGGAACCGGATTGGGGAGCATGTTGGTGCCTTAGATGCGCATAATTTCTCGTCGATGCAAGGAATTTTGCCGGCGGACCGCTCTTCGTCGTGGTTAGAGCTCCTGCACGTGCGATTCTCGATGAGTTTTCCCTATGATTTTCGTCGTTATCCAAACTACGTGTAGCAATGGTTCTCTAGACGAAACCTGGTCCTCGGACTAGGATGGCGCGTACCGGCAGCCTGCTCCACCCTGGTGGGCGCAACGTTTGCGCCACCCAGTTTGGTCGGAGGAAGAAGGAGGCCCTCTGGCCGTTCAATCAGCTATCGACGGCTAGGACTAGAAGGCGCATACCCCTTCGATTCATTAAACTCTGGCCATTGATTGCTAGACGGACGGTTCTTATTTGATTGTTAGATATCTCTTCGCGGTATTAGATCTGAGCGACCTGATACTGATAGGACGGATGTGATGAGATCGAGGCTTCATAAAATCTGGACCGTAGATTTTAGATCCAGCACCCAGGATTCAACGATACCCCTTCGACCTAGACGTTTTCTAGAAGAACCCTCGTGTTTTAGTGGAATCAACCCGTCGTCCACTACGGGTGTAAAATAATTACAACCGTGCCCAGCTTTTTACGTAGTGAACCTTGTGGATTCTAGTATTTGTGTCCACGGTCCAGTGCTATTAGAAATATTTAGAATTAAATCAGAAAATAATTTTTAGTATTAAAATAATTCCAGAAACTTGTTTAATTCATAATTAATCCGTTTTACCTCCTTTTTGACCCATTCTAGTTGCATTAATCTCATATTAATATTGTTTATCATCTAGTAACCTTGTATTACCATAAAACCTATGGTTAAAAACTTGTACCTCCTTTGTTTTGTAGTGGACACTTAAACCTTCGAAAAATCATAACTTTATAACCGTAACTTCGAATTTAGTGTTTCTCAAACCAACGTTCTCGTTACGATACGTAAAACATTATTATGCAGTTTGTACTTATGTTTGGTGTGGCGGAACCACCCGAATTATTCCAGCTTAAGTGTCCATGTCGCACCCTTAGAGGCAGCAACACACTTAAATCAGAATAAGCCGTCAGTCCCTCGGATCTAGTCTGATAAAGCCACTTATCCAGGATCGAATACCACTAGCTCACTCGAAGGTGAGGCACAGAGAAATACAATAAAGCATAATACCACAAATTTAATAAGTATCAATATTGATTACATTATCAGAGTTTCAAAAGCAGTAACAATATTTTTGGTGCAGCGGAAATAACAAATGGAAAAACCGAGTAACATGGCGAAGCCTGGCCACGCTACTCCTCCGGGTCCTCTCCTGCGGAAGCAGTAACCCACTCGACCATCTATCTCGGTGGCGGGGATGAAGGCCAAGTCACACCATCAACCAAATCAATGAGGTACCTGCAAAAATTATGCCACAAGCAAGGCTGAGTATATTAATACTCAGCTAGACTTACCCGGTGTGAGGAGTCTACTCCTCTACCTCTAGACCATGCAGCTGTTTGGCTGAGGGTTTGGTTTGCCAAAAGCACTAGCCGAGTCTAAAATCAACTTTTAGCTTTCCAAACTCTAGCATCGTTATCTTAGCTAAGTTTGCTCCTTCTAAGCGTACATGGTAACAAGCATTTAGTACAACCAAAAAGTTATCTCACGTAAACCTCATTTCACTTCTTACTCGATGTAGTACAAGGGGTCAAGCAGTCTTATTAGCTATGAGAAGCAGACGATTCGAATCGATTTTTAACCTTGCAAGGTAAACCTAAACACATGACATGTCAGGGCACTCCGTCCCCACACACGTCAACCATCCCCATTGATTCCCCGTTCGTGGCCAGGGCTCACCGCCTTGGCATACAATGCTCCACTGACCCCATCTGTCGCCGTGCAGTGGCCGCACTTGTACCCACCATATCTAGAATGGGAGACCCAGTCTCAGGACAAGTGAACGGAAAAGTCCGCGCCTAGCTTCACTCAGGTACTAGGTTTACTGGTTACCATATTTCCCGACATGTGTTTAGTACGTTCAAACGCTTGACTCAGGTATCCACACATTAATCCTTAATTCCTTTTCCCATCTCATGGACAAGGCATCCACCCTAGATCCAAGTCCATAGACCATCATAGATCCCGTTATCAAGATGAATACAATCAATTCCTGACCTCGCGCGAGTGCTAGAAAAATCACTCGACTTCTACAGAGATCCTGATTAGCATAGCAGCTACTCGACCTAGCATACTAGTATCCATCTCAAAAAGGAATCCTAAGTTCATGCAACTAAAGGTTTCAAGCAACTCCTACACTTTAGTGCACATTACAAGCCTATAAGCATTAAGTGTAGTAAAGTAGCATATGTAAACGGTTATGCATAAAACCGGGGCTTGCTTGGAATTTAACACTAGATAGTGTTTTCTAGATGACACTCGCTTGGTGAGCATCTACGAGTTAAGTCCATCCTTCTTCAGGTCATCTATCCACTGCATCTTGTGGCTGGCACCACATCACTGGCACGATCATCATTTTTCGGTCATAAATGAGATGCAGGATGCCTATGTATGAATATGATGAAATATATCACAAGATAATCCAAAAATGGACGGTAGCGAACTAAACATTAGATTGTAAGACACTGCGACAACGGTACACAATCGCTAGTTATCTATACGTCATCAAGCATACGTAGTCAATCATCACTGGAAAACAAAACACTTCCTATAATTATCTATTGCAAACACGACATCATAAGTACAAGCATTCGCCATGTTCACTTTTATCATTCATTAGTTACTTATTATTAAACTAGTTAAGTACGCATAAATTTATGATGACTTATACATAGACAGACTTAGTTAAAAAGGAATAGTTGCTTAATCGGGTTTTACAATCATTCACAACCTTCTACTGCAAGCATACACCCCAGAGGACACACATGAGGAGATAGTTTATTCACAATTACAAATTGTACTACTTTAATGACGTTGGTTACTTAGTAGTATTAGCAGAAAGCCAAAGACAGGACATTATTCATTTTGTTTCCCTAATATATAACTGCACTTGCTAACTGTTGATTAAGTTAAGCTACTTATTAGACCTTAATCAATTTAGTTCACTAACTTAGTGAGATATGTACTACTTACTTATATATAACCCGAATTATACTAGTCACTTATTATTATTACTCATGTTCAGCCAAATCCCAAAATAAACAAGCAGTCGACTCAAGACAGCTACAACAAAGTAGGGCAATCAATCACATTCAACATGTTTGGGACAGCAGCATAGCAGTTGCTTGTTTCAGTTATAACTCACACATTATTTATCTAAACATGGTGAACAAATACTCTTTGGAAATCTTATTAAACACTCTATAACTTTGGTATTTTCATCTCAAGGTAATTAAACATTTAATAAGGTTAAATAGTGATACATGACAGTTTTATTTAGATTTGGACAGATTCAGACTTGCGACTTCAAAAATTTATAACTAGACACTCAGGCATTCAAATCAATTGATCCTAGACTTTCTGGAAAGCTAATCAAATGTTCTACAAATTATTTATAAACATCTTAGTTTGATTTAAAGTGTATCAAGAGTAAAAGACACTAGAAGGCTTTGTTGTCCAGATTTGGACAGATTCAGACTTCACACTTCAAACATCCATAACTAAATCTTCAGATCACCAAAAAGAGTGATCCAAGACTTTTTGGAAAGCTTAGCAAAAGTACTACATAACTTTTATAATCACCAAGAAGCGATTCTATGTTTAACCAAGTCAAACATTTCAGTTTTTGACATCTATTCTGACAGTGGACAGAACACAACAATCGCTTTGTAAAATTCATAACTCTTAAACTATCAGGCCTATGCTTATAAAATTTTAACACAAGCAAGATAAGAAAAGCATCTACAACTTTCTTATAACGACCATGAACAGATTGTAACATTAACTTAAGCAAACAATTCAGTTTCTCAAATCTGTATAGAAATTAGACAGATTCAGTTACTGAATTTGTGAAAAGTATAAACTTCTAAACCATTAATCCTTAGCTCATGAAATTTTTGGAAGAGCTAGATATACAAGTTAATTACAACTTTTATATAGCACATATCTACAGAAAACAAACTTTACTTTACTAGATTAACCGCACAACAAAAACTGTACGTGCAGAAATTTCAGTTTGCTAGCACAATAGCACTCAACTCAATCATCAATTAAAATCATGGAGAGACACTACCACCAATTTCTCAAGTTTAGATCATTATGACTTAGTTATCAAGTTTCAATTTATATTGAGATACTTAAGCATTTCAAAAAACATGCACACTTTTGTTTACTTCTAATTTTTCACTAATTGTTCTTATAATTATAAAATGTGTGTCATTTTAGCACCATATGATACTATCTAATTTGGGGCTGGAATTTTTATGAGGCATAGGAAATAACAAATTATGACTAATGTATAAATTTCACATTCTCAGGTTTTATATTGTATTTACTACAAAAATAACAAATTGTTAATGCAATAAAGCATGTGAGAGCAAGTTAATTCTAAAATTAATTCTTTTCTGTGGATGCATGACCATATTAAGTTTTCCTAAGCTACTATAATATCATGCAAGGACAGTGGAACACCATTTTTCAATTTTACATCCATATATTATTTATAAACTATTTAAAACTACTTAATATGCATTAAACAAGTTAAATCACTAACTTAATCATACGTGCACCACATTTCATGAACTGTTTACCCGTCACCAAACATCACACCAAGAGTCTACTATAAACATTTCAACCCATTTGGAGCACTAGAGCTACAGATCCAAAAATAACAAGCAAATAAATCTTCTTTTTCCTATTTAACTTGATTTAATTAGCACACCAAGAAAACAACGAACAACATATAAGTTTTATATTTTTCCTTGATGGAGTATGACAACATCTAACTAACAAAACAGGTTTCATCATTTTTGGAGTTTTATATATAAAATTATGCAGAGAAGCAAGTTCGTTTATTTTCTAAACCAGTTTTAAATATGAATTTCTACAGAAAAACTTTTCTACTAAAACAAGCCAACTTATATATCTAATAGACAGATAATTTCATAAGGAAGCCAACAAAATAAATTTCACGATTTTAGGGTTACCAAACTCAAGATATAATTTTTTGAACACAATACATAAATCTAAAATTTTCAGAACACTCACATCCGTCCCTGGGCCCACTTGTCATTGACATATGTAGTCATCTTCTACCTCTAAACATTACGTGAATAGCAGAAGGACAGCAGAGGGAGCTGGGCATGCTTCAGCCGAAGTGTAGGGATGGTGCTGCTGCTAGGCGAGTAGAAGTGTGGGGGCTAGGAAGGAGCAAGGGAACTTGTGCTTGGGGGAAATAGCAGGGTCGTTGATGTGCTGGCTAGGAAGGAGAAGGGCACCAAAGCCATGGCGTGTGCTGTGCTGAAGTTGGTTCCTAGGAAGGGGAGGTCGGGCTCCAAGGCAGGGAGGAGGGGAGCTCGGCTTGAGGTTGCAGAGAGGTGCTCAGCTTGCTGTTGAAGTGAGGGAGAGGGAGGATGGCGTGGGGGAGAAGAAAGGGCAGGGGGCTGCCATTTATAGAGCAAAGCTCTGGACATGTCAGACTGCTCCAGCAGGTGGCAGGAGGAAAAGTGTCGACATTGGGCGGCTATTTTTGACGTTTTCTGTTTGGAATCGGACCATGATGAGAATACAAAATATCTTCCTTGATCTACACTCTACAATTTTTGTACAAAACATGAGGTGATTCGGGCATGGTTAGAGAGTTATAGACCCACGAAAATTGGTTTGTCAGTGGGTTAGAAATGAGTGGAAACTTATGAAAACTGAGTGTCAAAATATGTCAAACGTAATCGGATGAATGCCATCTTTTAATATGTTGTGCCTCTATTAGTTATTAACAACTTTTATATTTGTGGAAACGTGAGTTGTTCAACAAATATTTGGGAACGCGAGACATCGACCCGAACGACACTGATTCCAGACTTAAAACAATTTGAATTCTGAAATCAGATTATTATTCTGTCTTGATGACACTGTTTGAGATACTTAGATATTGAATCAAGGCTTGGTTTAAATATAAAATTTGTTGTATTACACAGGTTCTACAACTTTTATTAAAGGTCAAACCTTGTATCTTGAATATAAATTAAAGTTTCACTTTGGTCAAGGTAGCATCATTATAAAGCTTCAAATTATATTTTTAAGGCAATCGGGGTATTTTCTCGACATTTTCATGGCATTTTCTCTACATGAACCCTTAATAACTTTTGTTGTAGAGTTAATATAGAGTTGTTTGAGCAAGATGACAAGGTTTTGTTGAATTTCAAAGTTTGCATTTGTTCAGACGAGCAGTTTCAAGCATGTATAGGATTTATCTTTTCATGTCAGTATTTGCTTTAAACTTCTAGAGTTCTTTAGAATACGCTTGATATATAGAGAGGAATTATGATATAGAGAAAACAAGTCGATTCACATAAGAATTAATTAGAGGTTGACAGAAATAGATTCTGCGGGAGAATGCGGATTCGGATTAAGTATTTGGACGTAGACCGACTATCGAGAAAGCGGATTTGGACACCGATTGGATAACATAACAACTATCGAGAGTCCGAATAAATGAGTCTGGATGGGAGTTGCGAGACGATATTGACTTTTGAATTTGCATTTGCTCCGAGAAATAAAAGTTTTAACAGGCTCCAAATTTGGCTATTCTTGAGATCGAATAATTCCAAAATTGGTGAAACATTCATGAGTAACTTGATAAATGGAGATAAATGTGATAAGGACATAGAAATTTTCACTAAGCATTCGAGATTAGGATAAATCTCACGACGTAACATGAAATAGACACCTGGGGTGTCACAGCCTTCCCCCCTAAAAGAATCTCGTCCCGAGATTCGAATGAGGATCTTGAAGGGTAGAGAAGCATGTAACTCCCAAGCTGAAGATAGATGCAACTTCATGAGATGGTATTTGACACGATACGAAAGATAGATTTGGACAGAATACCATGACATATTGAGACAAAATGCCATGACCACTTTGAGAGAATGTCCACAAAAGATAGCACATCAGTATAGTTTCGCAATGGATCAAAACTATTAACCGCGATACCAGCGCGTGCCGAGCAGCTCAACCATGTGTGCACCATAGTAGGCTCTTGGTTTCGTCGCGACACCATCAGTCGTTAGTCATAATGCCATTATCAAACGCAACCAACGATAAATCCACGTGACATAAAATAGATGGAGCCCATGAGAGTATGGCTCAGAAAATAAGAATGTGATCGGAGTTGAAGCAGAGATTGTTGGCAAAAGAGCATCACATGAAAATTTTCTGCAACTCAGAGAATTATTTTATGATCATCATGGAGATTATCAGGCAAGAGACTAGTATGATATTTGATATGAGGAGGAACCAACCATGAGATCAGGATTGATGAGCTTTTAGAGACATCAGAGAACCAAAGACAACAACAACATCCATTGGACCAAATGGATGCACTGTCTATAGATAAAATCGATAAAACAGATTCATGATCATCGGAGTGAAGAGTATGAGAGCGATCATAATGAGATATTAGACTGATCCACATTTAGTACTTGAGAGTGGGTTATGGAAGATAATAAGATGACGGGGTAGATCTCGATGAATGATCCAGAGATTCGGATGATAGGGCCACAACATGATTCACGGGGAAAAGATTACCAGATCCAGGTGAAAAGAGAGGTCATCACCCTAGATGGCTTCTAGGTTGAGCAGAGGAGAATTTAATGAGGAATTTGGACAAGGTTTCCAAAAAGAACTTGAGGCTAGACCTGGTTTGTGTGAACAGACAATAAGCCATTTTTTGTCACACACAAGTGCACAAGGAAGCTTTAGTCGATTTAGGGGTCAAGCTATGGGTGTCTATAAGCTGTGCAGGTTTAACTTCAAGGGTAAAACACGCAAGGGTTCGAAAAACAGTAACACCATCATGTGATTAGATTTTTTAAGGGTTTCACTTGCTAAACTCAGGGTTGCTTGGAGGGGGGGGTCTTTTCATGAGTAGAACAGACAACATTTATTTGCAAAAAGGGTTGAACAATTACAATACCACCTAGCTAGCAAGACAAGAGAAACGCATAGCACGACCTAACAAGACTTACCAATCTGACATGAGGTAAGACATTTCTAACATAGAAGTACATCACATTATTCACAAGTTCTTATTATTGGAATAAAGGTGAGAGAAGCATGTTGGTGCACAAGAGACAATGATGCGACAATCATGATGCATGCTCATTCTAGTCGTCTTCTCAGACCTAACTAATTTTTCGGATGCTTCTACAACATCCTTATTAATAGTAGTAGTAGCCTTTATGGCCTAAATAAATAGCCACCTAGCTACCCATCTATTTCCTAAGGCTTCATGTCCTATGTCTAACCTTATCGTCGTGACGATCTATCCAACATTGGTTTCTATGCAAGTTTTACTTTAGAAAAGGTTGGAAATCATGACTTATTGACTTCTCTATACGGGTACTCGCTCCAATACCAGCTGTGGCAGAACCGCCCGAATTATTCTAGCTTAAGTGTCCATGTCGCACCCTTAGAGGCAGCAACACACTTAAATCGGAATAAGCCGTCAGTTCCTCGGTCCGATAAAGCCACTTATCCTGGGTCGAATACCACTAGCTCACTCGAAGGTGAGGCACAGAGAAATACAATAAAGCATAATACCACAAATTTAATAATTATCAATATTGATTACATTATCGGAGTTTCAAAAGCCGTAACAATATTTTTAGTGCTGCGGAAATAACTAATGAAGAAAACCGAGTAACATGGCGAAGCCTGGCCACGCTACTCCTCTTGGTCCTCTCCTACGGAAGAAGTAACCCACTCGACCATCTATCCCGGTGGCGGGGATGAAGGCCAAGTCATACCATCAACCAAATCAAGGAGGTACCTACAAAAATTATGCCACAAGCAAGGCTGAGTATACTAATACTCAGCAAGACTTACCCGGTGTGAGGAGTCTACTCCTCTACCTCTAGACCATGCAGTTGTTTGGCTAAGGTTTTGGTTTGCCAAAAGCACTAGCAGAGTCTAAAATCAACTTTTAGCTTTCCAAATCCTAGCATCGTTATCTTAGCTAAGTTTGCTCCTTCTAAGCATACATGGTAACAAGCATTTAGTACAACCAACAAGTTGTCTCATGTAAACCTCATTTCACTTCTTACTCGATGTAGTACAAGGGGTCAAGCAGTCTCATTACCTGCGAGAAGCAGATGATTCGAATCGATTTTTAACCTTGCAAGGTAAACCTAAACACATGACATGTCAGGGCACTCCGTCCCCACACACGTCAACCGTCCCCATTGACTCCCCGTTCGTGGCCAGGGCTCACCGCCTTGGCATACAATGCTCCACTGACCCCGGCTACCGCCGTGCAGTGGCCGCACTTGTACCCACCATATCTAGAATGGGAGACCCAGTCTCAAGACAAGTGAGGGGAAAAGTCTGCGCCCGGCTTCACTCAGGTACTAGGTTTACCTGTTACCATATTTTCCGACATGTGTTTAGTACGTTCAAACGTTTGACTCAGATATCCACACATTAATCCTTAATTCCTTTTTCCCGTCTCATGGACAAGGCATCCACCCTAGATCCAAGTCCATAGACTATCATAGATCCCGTTATCAAGATGAATACAATCAATTCCTAACCTCGCGCGAGTGCTAGAAAAATCACTCGACTTCTATCGAGATCCTGATTAGCATAGCAGCTACTCGACCTAGCATACTAGTATCCATCTGAAAAAGGAATCCTAAGTTCATGCAACTAAAGGTTTCAAGCAACTCCTACACTTTAGTGCACATTAGAGGCCTACAAGCATTAAGTGTAGTAAAGTAGCATATGTAAATGGTTATGCATAAAACCGGGGCTTGCCTGGAATTTAACACTAGATAGTGTTTTCTAGATGACACTCGCTTGGCGAGCATCTACGGGTTAAGTCCATCCTTCTTCAGGTCATCCATCCACCGCATCTTGTGGCTGGCCCCACATCACTGGCACGATCATCATCTTTCGGTCCTAAATAAGATGCAGGATGCATATGTATAAATATGATGAAATATATCACAAGATAATCCAAAAATGGACGGTAGCGAACTAAACATTAGATTGTAAGACACCGCGACAACTGTATGCAAGCGCTAGTTATCTATACATCATCGGGCATACGTAGTCAATCATCACTGGAAAACAACAAACACTTCCTATAATTATCTATTGCAAACACGACATCATAAGTACAAGCATTCGCCATGTTCACTTTTATCATTCATTAGTTACTTATTATTAAACTAGTTAAGTACGCATAAATTTACGATGACTTACACATAGATAGACTTTGTTAAAAAGGAATAGTTGCTTAATCGGGTTTTACAATCATTCACAACCTTCTACTGCAAGCATACACCCCAGAGGACACACATGAGGAGATAGTTTATTCACAATTACAAATTGTACTACTTTAATGACGTTGGTTACTTAGTAGTATTAGCAGAAAGCCAAAGACAGGACATTATTCATTTCATTTCCCTAATATATAACTGCACTTGCTAACTGTTGATTAAGCTAAGCTACTTATTAGACCTTAATCAATTTAGTTCACTAACTTAGTGAGACATGTACTACTTACATATATATTCTGAATTATACTAGTCACTTATTATTATTACTCATGTTCAGCCAAATCCCAAAACAAACAGGTAGTCGACTCAAGGCAGCTACAACAAAGTAGGGCAATCAATCACATTCAACATGTTTGGGACAACAGCATAGCAGTTGCTTGTTTTAGTTATAACTTACACGTTATTTATCTAAACATGGTGAACAAATACTCTTTGGAAATCTTATTAAACACTCTATAACTTTGGTATTTTCATCTCAAGGTAATTAAACACTTAATTAGGTTAAATAGTGATACATGACAATTTTATTTAGATTTGGACAGATTCAGACTTGCGACTTCAAAAATTTATAACTAGACACTCAGGCATTCAAATCAATTGATCCTAGACTTTCTGGAAAGCTAATTAAATGTTCTACAAATTATTTATAAACATCTCAGGTTGATTTAAAGTGTATCAAGAGTAAAAGACACTAGAAGGCTTTGCTGTCCAGATTTGGACAGATTCAGACTTCACACTTCAAACATCCATAACTAAATCTTCAAATCACCAAAAAGAGTGATCCAAGACTTTTTAGAAAGCTTAGCAAAAATACTACATAACTTTTATAATCACCAAGAAGCGATTCTATGTTTATCTAAGTCAAACATTTCAGTTTTTGACATCTGTTCTGACAGTGGACAGAACACAACAATCGTTTTGTAAAATTCATAACTCTTAAACTATCAGGCCTATGCTTATGAAATTTTAACACAAGCAAGATAAGAAAAGCATCTACAACGTTCTTATAACGACCATGAACAGATTGTAAAATTAACTTAAGCAAACAATTCAGTTTTTGAAATCTGTACAGAAATTGGACAAATTCAGTTACTGAATTTGTGAAAAGTATAACTTCTAAACCATTAATCCTTAGCTCATGAATTTTTTGGACGAGCTGGATATACAAGTTAATTACAACTTTTGTATAGCACATATCTACAGAAAACACACTTTACTTTACTAGATTAACCGCACAACAAAAACTGTACGTGCAGGAATTTCAGTTTACTAGCACAATAGCACTCAACTCAATCATCAATTAAAATCATGGAGAGACACTACCACCAATTTCTCAAGTTTAAATCATTATTACTTAGTTATCAAGTTTCAATTTATTTTGAGATACTTAAGCATTTCAAAAAACATGCACGCTTTTGTTTACTTCTAATTTTTCACTAGTTATACTTATAATTATAAAATGTGTGTCATTTTAGCACCATATGATACTATCTAATTTGGGGCTAGAATTTTTATGAGGCATAAACAATAACAAATTATGACATATGTATAAATTTCACATTCTCACGTTTTATATTGTATTTACTACAAAAATAACAAATTGTTAATGCAATAAAGCATGTGAGAGCAAGTTAATTCTAAAATTAATTCTTTTCTATGGATGCATGACCATATTAAGTTTTCTCAGGCTACTATGATATCATGCAAGGATAGTGGAACACCATTTTCTAATTTTACATCCATATATTATTTATAAACCATTTAAAACTACTTAATATGCATTAAACAAGTTAAATCACTAAATTAATCATACATGCACCATAATTCATGAACTGTTTACCCGTCGCCAAGCATCACACCAAGAGTCTACTGTAAACGTTTCAACCCATTTGGAGCACTAGAGCTACAGATCCAAAAATAACAAGCAAATAAATCTTCTTTTTCCTATTTAACTTGATTTAATTAGCACAACAAGAAAACAGTGAACAACATATAAGTTTTATATTTTTCCTTGATGGAGTATGACAACATCTAACTAACAAAATAGGTTTCATCATTTTTGGATTTTTATAAATAAAATTATGAAGAGAAGCAAGTTCGTTTATTTTCTAAACCAGTTTTAAATACGAATTTCTACCAAAAAACTTTTCTACTCAAACATGCCAGCTTATATATCTAATAGACAGAGAATTTCATAAGGAAGCCAACAATATAAATTTCACGATTTTAGGGGTTACCAAACTCAAGATATGAATTTTTTGAACACAATACATAAATCTGAAATTTTCAGCACACTCACATCCGTCCGTGGGCCCACTTGTCATTGGCACATGTATTTAACTTCTACCTCTAAACATCACATGAACAGCAGGAGGACAGCAGAGGGAGCTGGGCATGCTTCAGCCGAAGTGGAAGGGTGGTGGTGCTGCTAGGCGAGTAGAAGTGTGGGGGCTAGGAAGGAGCAAGGGAACTTGTGCTTGGGAGAAATAACAGGGGGTGCTGATGTGCTGGCTGGGAAGGAGAAGGGCGCCACAGCCATGGTGTGTGCTGTGCTGAAGTTGGTTCCTAGGAAGGGGAGGTCGGGCTCCAAGGCAGGGAGGAGGGGAGCTCGGCTTGAGGTTTCAGAGAGGTGCTCGGCTTGCTGTTGCCGTGAGGGAGAGGGAGGATGGCGTGGGGGAGAAGAAGAGGGCAGGGGGCTGCCATTTCTAGAGGCAAGCTCTGCACATGTCAGACTGCTCCAGCAGGTGGCAGGTGGAAAAGTGTCAACATTGGACGGCCATTTTTGACGTTTTCTGTTTGGAATCGGACCTTGATGAGAATACGAAATATCATCCTTGATCTACACTCTACAATTTTTATACAGAACATGAGGTGATTCGCACACTGGTTAGAGAGTTATAGACCCACGAAAATTGGTTTGTCAGTGGGTTAGAAATCAGTGGAAACTTGTGAAAACTGAGTGTCAAAATATGTCAAACGTAATTGGATGAATGCCATCTTTTAATATGTTGTGCCTCTATTAGTTATTAACAATTTTTATATTTGTGGAAACGTGAGTTGTTCAACAAATATTTGAGAACGCGAGACGTCGACACGAACGACATTGATTCCAGACATAGAAGAATTTGAATTCTGAAATCAGATTTTTATTCTATCTTGATGGCAATGTTTGAGATACTTAGAGATTGAATAAAGGCTTAGTTTAAATATAAAATTTGTTGTATTACACAGGTTCTACAACTTTTATTAAAGGTCAAACCTCGTATCTTGAATATAAATTAAAGTTTCACTTTGGTCAAGGTAGCATCATTATAAAGCTTCAAATTATATTTTTAAGGCAATCGGGGTATTTTCTCGACATTTTTATGGCATTTTCTCTAAATGAACCCTTAATAACTTTTGTTCTAGAGTTGATATAGAGTTGTTTGAGCAAGATGATAAGGTTTTGTTGAATTTCAAAGTTTGCATTTGTTCAGACGAGCAGTTTCAAGCATGTATAGGATTTATCTTTTCATGTCAGTATTTGCTTTAAACTTCTTGGCTTCTTTAGAACACGCTTGATAGATAGAGAGGAATTATGATATAGAAAAAACAAGTCGATTTGCATAAGAATTAATTAGAGGTTGACAAAAATAGATACTGTGGGAGAATGCGGATTCGGATTAAGTATTTGGACGTAGACCGACTATCGAGAAAGCGGATTCGAACACCGATTGGATAACATAACAACTATCGAGAGTCTGAATAAATGAGTCTGGATGGGAGTTGCGAGACGATATTGACTTTTGAATTTGCATTTGCTCCGAGAAATAAAAGTTTTAACAGGCTCCAAATTTGGCTATTCTTGAGATCGAATAATTCCAAATTTTGTGAAACATTCATGAGTAACTTGATAAATGGAGATAAATGTGATAAGGAAATAGAAATTTTCACTAAGCATCCGAGATTAGGATAAATCTCCCGACGTAACACGAAATAGACACCTGGGGTGTCACAGCTGGTGTGATGTTAATTTTGCCTATACCAAGTTTGTTTGAATTGCTACGATTAGAAGCGAGGTTACGAGTCACTTGAAGAGCAAGTTGGTACCTGGGAATCTCAAGTCTAAAGCAAGTTGTGCCCTTGATCACTCTTCTTTACCTAATAATGTTCTGGTTAATCACTATGACATGTTCATGTTAATTTGTTGGGACCTAATAGGTTTTCCATAGATTTGTTTATCCCACACCTTGTTTAGCAGTGAACTTTTGGGTAGTTTTGCTATTGCTCTACTGTAATACCCAATTTGTAATTTGTAAGAGATAATATAAATGGATAAACAATTTCTCTTTATCTATATGTGAGTTTGACCTTTATGTACCATCACATGTGAACACCATATTTAAAAACAAATAATTAATAAAAGATATGCTACTAAATCATGCATCATGCTGAGATTTTCCTTTTGTGTGCATTTTGTGACAATATAAAAATAATGTGACAAGAAATATATTAAAGTCCAAAAGGTAATTTAGAATCTAAAAGAAATTCAAGAATTTAGAAAAGAGAAGGAAGAAATATTATAGAACACAAAATAAATCCATAACCAAACTCATTCCACTGAAATGTTCAAGTTTAATATTTGAATTTAGTACAAATTTTGAGGAGAAATTCAAATTCAAATTCTAGGTTGAAAATAATAATAATAAAAAGAAAACAAAAAGGGATTAAAACAGAAAATGAAATAAAAGGGGAGAGCTTACCTGGGCCCGGAGTTCCACTTTTGGCCCAACTCCAATTCACTCCCGCGCGGCCCATCACCGGAGATCGGCGTCGACAATGGGGACCCACTGGGCAGCCTCACTGCATCAACGCGCACCCTCTGCCATTATCGCGCGGGCCCCATTAGCTTGTCATCGGCATACCACGGGCGCGCTGGCTGTGTGAATGACTTGTGGGCCCCACCTGGCTGTGACACTCGCTTGCGCCGTTCTTCTGACCCGTGGACACTTGTGGTTAGCTCCGACCTCAACGGAGCGCGCTCATGGCGGATCGTGTGCATGGCGGGCGGCGTTGGCGCAATTCTAGCGCGCACGAACCGATCGACCATGCCGAGCGATAAAACCCCAGTCGCCCTTGCCTCCCTCCATTCCGCAGTGCCACTGAGTCCGCAACTAACCTAAATTCCAGAGCCGCCACAGCCACCAGGGTGAGCGTTGAGTGCCGCCGCCGGTGAGCCTCGTCGTTGCCGGGTCTCTGTCCTCGGAGTCGGGTTGAGGAGGACCGTCAGCAGCTGGGGTAGTCGTCCGCTACCACAATTGGAAGGCGAGACCTGCGGAGCGTGGACAATTTCTTGCCGCCGACTGAACTCCGTTGCGGGTAGCTTCGTTCCACGACCGGGATTTTCTACGCCGTCATTGCAAGTAAGTCGTTCAGCTATGTCTTCGCCATAATCTCTTCATCATGTAGACGCTTTCGGACTCAGGGTAGTGTCCTTGGGCGCGGCAGTGCGGGTCACCGGAGTGTTGCGCCGCCGTGCGGGCGCTGCGCCGCCGTGATTAGCCGGCCGGGTGGAGGAGACGAGGTGGTGGCCGTTGATCCTCTTTTGGACGGCTTAGATTAGATTGCGTTTACCGGTTGGGGGAAGAGCCGTGGATCGCCCGATCGAAATGTAGCGGCTGGGATTAGATCGCGTGGCATTGGATTCTAACCGTAGATCTTTATCCGACGGTCAATGTGGAATACCGGTTCGTTTATTGCCGATCTGATCCATGTCTATCGTTTCTAATCGGACGGTGGATAGGGCATACCGGTTCACTCTCGGACGAATCTAATCAGGGCTGTGGGGTTTTAATCCGACGGCTGAGACCCATCCATACCCCTTCAGCCTGGCGTTTTTACATAAGAAACCCTCTGGAAATAGAAAATGAACCCGCCATCCATCGCCACTATTCACTGAGTCCTAAGAAGCTTGCACCGAAGCCCCTCGGTTGTCTGGTTTTCATGCGCCCAGTCCAGATAGTTAGTATAACAGAGAAATTAAATTATAAATGGATTTTTAATGTAAAAATAAATGCTAGAACTTGTTTAAATCATAAAAATCTAATTTTAGTCCAAATTGATCCATTTCAGTTTCTAAAATTTTGTAATACTATTGTTTATCAACTAGTGTCTCTGTTTTGACATGAAAACAGTAAGAAAATTAATTTCTCACTTAATCATATATCAAGCACATAAAACCTTTGGAAATTCATATCTTAAAATCTGTAACTCCAAAATTAATGATTCCTGTTCCTAGGTTCTTATTTTAATGTGTAGATTATTATTATGTATTTTGTTTACATGTTTGGTGTGATGTTAATTTCTCCTTTATACTGTGTCTGTTTGTATTGTAGCGAGTAGAAGAGCCTGTGACTAAGGTTCCTGGTGCCCAGCTGATAGAAGTAGCTGAGCAGGAGCTCATTGAAGGCAAGTTGTGCCCTTGACCACTTTTTAACCAATAATGTTCTTTAATATCACTTATTTATGCATAGGTTTAATATTGATGGGACCCAATAGGTCACCCTAGTCTGTTTATCCATTTTACCTTGTTTACCCCTGAACCATTTGGGTAGTTATGCTATTGCTTTACATAGTTTTGTGTTAATATTTCATTATATCCATGTTCCAATTATTTTGTTATTCTATTCATGTTCATGTCAAGATCATTATCTTTAATTGGAACATGCAGCTTAACTTGAGAAACACGTGCCACCACAAGGGAGGAATGGGACCCCTTGGCTAACTAATTAGGAAAGCTAGTGGAAGAATACCTTACCCGAAAGGGGCAAGGGCAGTAGGGGAGTTGCATGCAGGGAGGTTCTTGGGTTGATTTTGCTGCGATGGCGGTCAGACGAGGGATTCTTGTAAGTGCTCTTCCCATAAACTGTACCAGGTTTTCAGAAGCTAATGGAACTTTGTAAAGGCCTCGTAGTGTTGCCCTTCCTCACTTCCTTGGTAGAGGTGTATGGGAGTCGTGATCCCTTGGCAGATGGGTAACATGACTTGTGGGTACAGGGTACAACCTCTGCAGAGTGTAAAACTGGTATACTAGCCGAGCTCACGGTCATGAGCAGCTCAGGACTCTCACATGATTAATTTATGGAACTTAAATTCAATTTTGTCGTTTGCATTGCATGAGATTATTTATTAATTTTGTTCTATTATTCTTATTATGGTTTAGTATTCACTTACATTTAGTTACTGCTAATAAAATTTGACCAACTTATTAAAAGCAATGCTCAGCTATAACCCTATTGTTGATCAGTCTGACACATCACATGAACTCCCACCTTTGGAGAGTTCATGCACACTGGTTTCCCCACAACTTGTTGAGCTATGATCATGTGTGAGCTCACCCTTGCTGTCTCACACCCCCATAGGAGAAGAACGAGTGGTTCAAGAGGAGCCACACAACGAGGAGTTTGATCTGATCCAGGTGGCATCTCCTAGTTGACTTTATGGTGCCAAGGATGATCCTTTGTTCGTTTTATATTTACCTTTTATTTTTTAAGACTTCCGCAATGTAATAAGTACTCTGATGTTATTGTGACATTTATCTCTATACACTCTATTATTATATGTTGTCTTCTTTGGTGCATGTATGAGATGCACCCAGCTTTGTCCCTTACAACCAGGTGTGACAGAAGTGGTATCAGAGGAAATGTTGACTGTAGGACGAAACCTAGACAGAAATGGACAAAACCCTTACCTACTTACCTTACTCTGATTCATTCTATACTTATCTTATCTTGATCCTGTCTCACCTTTTGCTGTTATACTCTAATTACTCTTATCTTTTCTACTCTAAGACAAGATGGATTTCACACCTTGGAATCCTACAATTATGAACTTTTTCCAAGATAGGAGACCTAAGACAAACTTAAAACTATTTTCTCTATTAAAAATGTTGGTTGATTGTTCTGATGATAAATGCCTGATTTGCTTCTTTGATTGATTGATATATTATAAATGGACATCTTAGCATCTACCACCATAAGGTAACGAATTAGCTTTGGTAGGTAAAACATTAATCTGCTTAGCTAATCTCTACTAACCATTAAGCGCTTACTGTAGACTGCCCCCACCTCCGCCCGCCCGACCTCTACAAACCCCGCCTCCGCAAACCTCCGCGAGAGCCATGTCCGCCGCAAACCACGCCGACGCCTCATCTTTCTCCCCCGCAGTACCCGACCCTCCGCAGCTCCGATCCGCCTTCGCCGCGGAGTCCGTTGCGCCCACCCATGCTTGGTTCCGCCTCTGGTGCTGAACCCTAGCGTGCCGCCCATTTACGCGCAATCCACATCCCCTGCGCCGTCACTTGCAAGGCATGGACGTCTCCGTGCCGATGGCTTCTTCTTTAGGCTTGTCAGCAAGAGGACGAGGTGCCCCTGCCGTCGCCAACGCCGCTCCGCCTCCCGCGCATCATGTCTGTCGCATCCCCGGCCTCGCCCACCTCGCCGCCCGCCCCCGCCCCGCCGCGCCGCGTCATCGTCTCCCACCGCCTGCCACTCCGCGCGTCGCTGGACCCGGCGGTGCCCTTCGAGTTCGCCTTCTCCGTCGACACCGGCACCGTCGCGTACCAGCTCCGCTTGGGGCTACCCACCAACGCGCCCGTCCTCCACATCAGCACCCTCCCAGCCGCCGCGGCCAAAGCTGCCTCAGATGAGCTGTCTGACTACCTGCTGGCCAATTTCTCATGCCTTCCCGTGTACCTCCCCACCGACCTCCACCACCGCTTCTACCATGGATTCTGCAAGCACTACCTCTGGCCGCTCCTCCATTACCTGCTCCCACTGACGTCATCGTCGCTCGGTGGCCTGCCGTTCCAGCGGACGCTGGAGAATCCTGTAAATTATCAGCAGCAGTTGAAGCTGGAGAATCCTGTAAATTAGCTTTCTTGTGAAAAGGATATTTGGAAATGGAAACTTAATATATTTTTCAGCTAACAGACCCATCGTGTCAGTAATGATCTCTATAGGAACTTATCCTTCATAAATCTTAATATATTTTTTAAACACATCAATTTATTGTATTCAAGTTTTCAAGTAAGTATTATTATGTTTTTTGTTAGAACTAATGTGTGAATATGTTCTCTTTTTTCTTTTCCAATTTAGGGAGGATCTGCTTGGTCAGAGTAAAAAGGCAGATGACATGAGCAGAGTTGCTGGGTTAGATAACCAAGGAATTGTTGGCCTTCAGAGGCAAATTATGAAAGATATTGGTTTATTGTGGTTTGCTCAGTAGTATTTGCTCGATGGACCTTACTAAAATGGTGCGATTAACTGTTTGCATGGGGTCATGTAGCACTATTTCTTCACATCATTTCCATTTGCATTTCAGATTTGGTTGGTACATATATAGGTTCCTTGGAAATGATAGTAGTGGGAGCAAGGACCATTTCATAGTGCTTTATTTATTTGAGTTGTGTATCAACATTTTATAGAGCAAGATTTGTCTTGAGAAGCCTGAAGAGACAGTGCTGGGCACAAAGCATGTTGCATTAGCAGAATGACCTTGAAGATCATGTTGATGTTACAAATTCACGTCTTCAGATTAGCAATGAGTATTTGTATTTAAAATGTTGTTGTTGCTTAAACTACTACTACTACGTAGAATTGCTTAACTGCTACTTTCATTCGAAATTTTAAGTTCTGGATGCACTATGTGACTATGTCTAGATACATAGCAACATAGAAATTCCAATAGTACGGAGAAATTTTTACTGCCACATGCTATTCAAACTTCTCAAGATTGCAATGGAACACTGGTACAAAATTCTCTTTTGTTCAGCGTGTGCACACTTTTACGACAATCAGATTGAAGCTTACATTCATATAACTACTTTATCTTATCATGTTATTATCCATTTGTTTTAACTGTGACTTAATATTGCACTTTTCAAGGTCCACGATGCAGGAAACCTTTTGACAAGGGCAGGCTTCACCCTTTCAGGAGTTGGTGTTGATCACTATACCGTTAGATACAATAATGGTTTGTAGAAAAAGAAAGCTTTAGTTTCATATAGTTCTTACAATATTACTTGTAGGTAGAATAAACATGTATTTAAATTTTTACTTTTGTACTTGGCTTTTGTGTGATTGCTGTTACATTTATCAGATAACAATAGTCCTTCCTGTATTTAATTTAGAACTAATTTGCTGTTACATTTATCAGATAACAGGTCCTACTACTGTGACATATTATGGGTTCTGGTGATGTGATTCTACAGTTTGAGCCAGCCCCAAGAAGGGGAGAGCCAGATGTAATTACTTGTAGGACACCAGACTATTTCCTAGGATGCGAAAGTGATGTGGGGTTCAAGCTTTAAGCAGCGATCTGTATTATGGGAGGAAACTGATCCCACCGTAAGGCCACATCCTTGGCGAGACTGCCACCGTTAGCGTGCCCCACGGCCGCCACCAGGACCTCGAGCTTGCCTTCGATGACTTCGACGAGGAGTTGATTGAGGCTGAGCTACGCTACTCGTTCCAGCGCAACAGCAAGGTACAATCCTCCTCATCCCCGTCCAACCGACCATTCTTTAGGTCGTAACTGGTGTGTATGTTTTTTTACTGTTATCCCGTAATTGGAATAAAAAAGTAGGGAAAATACAAGTGAGTTATTGATTCACTTTTGCCATTTCGTCTTTTGCATGTATTTATGCAGTTATATTATAGTGGTATTGTGGTAATAATTCTGTTGTGCAATGATCCTTGACTAGGAAATAGAGGTGAATAGGGTGGTTTAATTAATTGCTTATCAGTTGACTCATGATACATCAGCTACAAGCATGAGAAAGTTATTTAATAACAAATATTTGCTTTAATATATTATGCAAGTTCTATGATAAATTGACAAATTTAGATTCTTTCTTTAAGTTTTTCAGATACATTATGCAGTCGCAACATGTTTCAGAAGTTCATTCGGTTTTATTTTAGATATGTTCACAAAGTCATCACCTATTAGGTTGTATATTCGAATGCTCGTTTCAGGTGTTAATATATTTTTATCTCTGTCTTGCAGATGTCTTACTGAAGAGGCTCAAGCCATGATGATTATGCTATTTGTTGATATGTGCCGATTGCTGAAGTCCCTTTCAGTTTGTGAACTCTTATTCTGTAAGTAAGAATTGCTTTTCTTCCACTTACAGCTGTGGAGTACATTGCTTTTCGGACTACATTGCTTCTGCTTCTATCTTTACATTCTTTTTGACTGGTAACACCGTAGAAAGTTGAAACTCAGCAAGCTAGAACTGACTGCAATGTGGAGATATTGGCGCCACTACAATCTCGTAAGTAGAGCTCAAATTCTTAGATAAGGCTCTACTATCAACTGCAAGTATCCAATTATGCTTCGTTATTCTAATTGTTGGCATTTACTAAACAGGATGCATGTCCTAATCCATATAGAGAGCAGTTACTTGATGCTGTTCAGAGGCACTTCATAGCCCAGGTTGATAAAACAAATTTAACTTCTGACTCCAGTAACTTGCATCATTATGATGTTATTAGGACCTGACAGTCTGCTTTGTTGTGTTAATTCCAATTTGCTTTGCCCATGCCGAAGCAATTGGATGAGTTGCAGGTCATTGTCGGCTTTATGCAAGCTGCAAAGAGGTTGAAGACGACTATGAAAGTGGCCTAACTGTGAAGCCTGAACTTCAACTAACATATTCAAGAGAGGATGCAGCATGTTTGATGAATGTTGCCATGTTATGTAATATATATGCACAAAGTTCTTTAGATTTAGGTGGCTAGGTTAATGACAACTATATTATGTTAGCCTCATCTGATGTAGATATGCCAATTGAAAGATGTTTTAACCTCTAGCTCAGTTCTTTCCTGGTGACTGGATGTGGATTGAAATGACAAGTTTAAAAGTTATTTTATCATCCTTTTCTAAGTTCCAACATTATATTTAGCACATGCTTTGCCCAAATTGCATGCAGAACTAATGAGGAATGCAAAATGTGGTGGCCAGAAGTGCTAGAAAATTACCAAGTCTCATGGTAAAACCCTTCTGCAATAGTAGCCGGTAACTGTTTAAGTGAGCATGTGTAAAGACTTCTAAGTATTGGCTTGATAAAAGCTTTGGGAGGTGAATTGCAGTTAGCACCAAGACAAATCGAGCACCATGAGAGAAGCACGATGACCAATTATAATATATCATGAATTTAATTAACGTTTTATCAAATTAGGCCGTAGCATTAGCACGGGCAACTCACTATCTTACCTATTAATAACCTAATGTGGGCACCTGGTGCTACCACGGCTTCACCCTCACCACGTCTAGCGCCGCGCAGCACGTGCAAAAAATAGTGCAGAACGAGCACTCAAACCCACGCCCCCTGCTCTAGAAATTTGGGGCTAACCACCAAACCACATGTACCTTAGTGTTTAAAAATAAACAATAATTATATTTACAGTCTAGACGCCGCTCCACCCGCTTCTCCGTCTCGTGGCAACGCACAAGCATATACCTAGTAAATCCCCCAAAGTAACATGCCTTGTAATTACCTGCCTTGTCTATAATCCTTTCTCTCTTACCATATGTTTCTAACTCAGATGGCCAATACCAAGAAGGGTGGTGGAATTGATCTACCTCCCAATCGACACACTCGGAGGAAATTTAGACAACCACAACAACAACAACCTAAGATGGATCCTCCACAGACTCCACCAACCGGAGCTGATCCCGCAGTTGCAGCCTAGATGCGGATAATGCGACAGATGGCAGACACCATGGCGAATATGCACGCGCAGATGCAGCAGGAACGCCAAGATATGCGCCAAGAGCGAGAGGATATACGCCAGGAGATGCGCCAAGAGCGAGAGGAGATACACCGAGTAGGGCACAACAGCAACAGCAGCAAGCACCACTGCCTCCACCCCCACCACCTATTCCACCCCGGGACAAGCACCAGGAGTTCATGAGCCATAAGCCACCGACATTTGCTAACTCTCCTGATCCACTGGATGCGGATGATTGGCTGATGTCTGTAGAGAAGATGTTGAATATTGCCCAATGCTCTGACCGGGAAAAGGTTCTATATGCTTCTGGTCGTCTGACAGGTCCTGCTACTGATTGGTGGGATTCATATAGTGCTGCCCACGGTGCTGCTGATACTACCACATGGGCAGAATTTTCTACTCAGTTCAGAAACTACCATAATCCCGCTGGACTGATGAAGATTAAGAAGAAGGAATTTCTGTCGCTGAAGCAGGGAAGCATGTCAGTGAGTGAGTATCATGATAAGTTCATTCAGCTCTCAAGATACGCACCGAATGAAGTTGCTAAAGATGAGAGGAAGCAGGAGCACTTTATTGAAGGACTCAATGGACCTCTGCAGTATGCTCTAGTGCCACATACATTTTCATCATTCCAGAGGCTGCTTGACAAGGCCCTAGCTATTGAACACAAGCGTGTTCAGCTAGGAGATTTGAAGAGGAAGGCGATATCCTAGGGACATGGAAGCAGCAGTGTTTGTACTCACTACGGTTCACCCCAGGGTACACCAGTTCGCACTGGAGGAGGCCAGTGCCCAGCTCAACACTCACCTCAGGGGACTCCACCGACTCGTCAGGCTACCCTCATTGGCACCTCAACGAAATTTTCAGGGCAGAGCGCAGGCACCACTTGCTACAAGTATGGGAAGACTAGACATTATGCAAATGTTTTCCCACAGAGGATTGCTACTACCCAGTTCAGAACAAGCAGCAGACTCCGGGATTTGGCAAAGGATTCTCTATTGCCAGGGTTAATCAAGTCAGCGCTGATGCTACTCCTGATGGGGATGACATCGCACTTGGTATGTTTTACATTAATGCAATTCCTGCAATAATATTATTTGATTCTGCTGCTACACATTCATTTATGTCTGCTCGATATGCCAACACAAATGAGTTACCACTGAAAATTATGAAAACACCAATGATAGTAATTACACCCAAAGGGCCTGTTGAGGCAAATCATATGACACATAAATTGACATTGACAATTATGGGAAGAGAATTCGGGGCTACCGCTATAATATTAGAGGCAAGCAACATAGATCTAATCCTTGGTATGTCATGGTTAAGAAAGGCAAAGGCCATTATATAATGTGGTAGGGGTATAGTAGAACTCACCATCCCTAAAGGAGAAAGATTTGACGTTGAAATTATAGTAACTACCTCTACCAGACGTGCAGCATTCTTCATAGATGTGGAGTTTGTTGGAAACAACATCCGTGTGGTTAGGGATTTTCCGGATGTCTTTCTAGAGGAGTTACTAGGGATGCCACCAGATAGGGAAGTTGAGTTTGTCATTGATCTCTTACCTAGGACTGCTCCTATTTCTAAAAGGCCATACGGGATGTCTGTAGAAGAGTTAAAAGAACTTAAGAAGCAGTTAACGGAGTTACAAGAGGCTGGGTACATTCGTCCGAGTTCCTCACCTTGGGGAGCGCCGGTTCTGTTTGTACAGAAGAAAGATGGATCGCAAAGGATGTGTGTGGACTATAGATCCCTTAATGATGTTACTGTGAAGAACAAGTATCCGTTACCCCGCATTGAGGATTTATTTGATCAGATGAGAGGTGCTCGGGTATTCTCGAAGATTGATTTCCGATCGGGTTACCATCAAATGAAGATTAGGCCTTCTGATATTCCCAAGACGGCTTTCTCGACCCGATATGGTTTATATGAGTTCACGGTTATGTCATTTGGGCTAACTAATGCACCGGCCTATTTTATGAATCTGATGAATAAGGTGTTTATGGAGTATCTGGACAGATTCATCGTAGTATTCATCGATGATATCCTTATTTATTCCATGAGTGATAGCGATCATGAGGAACATCTGAGATTGGTGCTACAGAAGCTACGGGATAATCAACTCTACACCAAGTATAGTAAATGCGAGTTCTGGATTGATGAGGTGCCATTTCTTAGACATATCAATTCTAATGGAGCAATATCAGTGGATCCTGCTAAAGTCAAGGAGATCATGGCGTGGAGCATACCTACTACAGTTACGGAGATTCGAAGTTTCTTGGGACTTGCAGGCTATTATTGGAGATTTATTGAATGATTTTCTAAGATTACTAAGCCTATGACCTCGCTTCTAGAGAAGGGAAGAGAGTTCAAGTGGGACTCGATGTGCCAAGATAGCTTTGATCAACTGAAGAAGAGATTGATGTCACCCCCAGTGTTGGTTATGCCATATCTATAGAAGGGATTTGACATTTATAGTGATGAATGTGGTCAAGGCTTGGGATGTGTGCTTATGCAGGAAGGACACGTGATTGCCTACGCGTCTCGTCAGTTGCGGAAACATGAGTTGAACTATCCCACTCATGACTTAGAACTGGCAGCCATAGTGCACACACTTAAGATATGGAGACATTATATTATGGGAACCAAGTGCCAAGTGTACACGGATCATAAGAGTTTGAAGTATATATTCACTTAGAAGAATCTCAACCTTAGGCAACGCCGATGGTTGGAGCTCATAAAGGATTATGATTTGGAGATTCACTATCACCCAGGCAAGGCGAATTTGGTTGCAGATGCCTTGAGTCGAAAGGAGCACGTTCATTCAGCTATTGTGGCCTAGCTACCTAAGGAGATTGTTGAGGATTTCAGGAGACTTAACCTAGGGATAGTTGCTCACACTGAAGGATTTACTATTGATGTGGAACCTACCTTGGAACAAGAAATTTTCAAAGGTCAGATTAGTGATGCTAAAAAAAAGAGATCAAGGATCTTATTACGGAAGGTAGAGGCCCAAAATTCACGGAGGATGAGTAGGGCACAGTATGGTTCAAGGACATGATATGTGTTCCTGATATTGATAGCCTTCGTGAGACTATATTGAAGGAAGCCCATGACTCTTATTATTCTATTCATCCTGGTATCACCAAGTTGTATCGGGATTTGAAGCAGAAATACTGGTGGTATGGAATGAAGAGAGATGTGGCTGCACATGTGGCTATGTGCGATGTGTGTCAAAGAGTTAAGGCTGAACACCACAGGCTAGCTGGACTACTGCATCCACTGAAGATACCCGAATGGAAGTGGGAAGAAATTGGCATGGATTTCATTACTGGATTACCTCGCACCCCGAAGGGATATGATTCCATATGGGTGATTGTGGATAGACTGACCAAAGTAGCCCACTTCATTCCTATCAAGACTACTTATAAAGGATCACAGCTGGTAGTGTTATATATGGCTCGGATTATGTGTTTACACGGAGTACCAAAGAAGATCGAGTCTAATCGAGGTTCATAGTTTACCTCAAGATTCTGGAGAAGCTTTCATGAGAATATGGATACAAAGTTGAACTTTCGTACAACCTATCACCCTTAGAATGATGGACAGACTGAAAGGACTAATCAAGTACTGGAGGATATGTTGAGAGCTTGTGCCCTTCAACATGGAGGAAGTTGGGATAAAAGTCTATCCTATGCTGAGTTCTCATATAATAATAGTTATCAGGCCAGTCTGAAGATGTCACCATTCGAGGCTTTGTATGGTAGGAAATGCCTGACTCCTCTATACTGGGATCAGACTGGAGAAAGAAAGTTCTCTGCGCCTGAACTTATTCAAAAGGCAGAAGAACAAGTCCATATAATTCGGGAGAATTTGAGGATAGCTCAGACCAGACAAAAGAGCTATGCTGTGTGGCAGAACCGCCCGAATTATTCCAGTTTAAGTGCCCAAGTCACACCTCAGGGGTCGTAACACACTTAAATCGGAATAACCTGTCAGTCCCTCAGATCTAGTCTGATTAAGCCACTTAACCAGGATCAAATACCATAAACTCACTCGAAGGTGAGTCACAGAAGAAATACAATAAAACAGGAAAACCTCAAATTAAAGTACTGGAGTTATTACATAAATCGGAGTTTTTCAAGTAGCTGATATAAGTTCACAAAATAAGTTGCAGCGGATAATCGATATCATCGAAAGTGAGGAAATGGGCAAGGCCTAGCCCACTACTCCTCCTGCTCCTCTCCTGCCGGAGCAGCATCCCACTCGACCGTCCAACCCGATGGTAGGGTGGTAGGCCAAGTCACACCATCAACCATATCCTGAAGCGTACCTGCAAAAATTATGCCACAAGCAAGGTTGAGTATACTAATACTCAGCTAGACTTACCTGGTGTGAGGAAACTACTCCTCTACCTCTAGACCATGCAACTATTTGGCTGAGGGGGTTTGGTTGCACTAGCTGAGTCTAAAATCAAATTTTAGCTTTTCAATTTCTAGCATCATTATCTTAGCTAAGTTTGCTCCTTCTAAGCATACATGGTAACAAGCATTTAGTACAAACAACAAGTTACCTCATGTAAACCTCATTTAACTTCTTACTCAATGTAGTACAAGGGGTCAAGCAGTCTCATTAGCTATGAGAAGTAGATGATTCGAATCGAGTTTTTAACCTTGCAAGGTAAACCTAAACACACGACATGTAAGGGCACTCCGTCCCCACACATGTCAACGTCCCCATCGATTCCCCTTTGCGGCCAGGGCTCACCGCCTTGGCATACAATGCTCCACTGATCCAGGCTACCGCGTGTGCAGTGACCGCACTTGTACCCGCCATAGCTACCATGGGAGACCCAGTCTCAGGACAACTGAGGGGAAAAGTCCATGCCCGGCTTCACTCAGGTACTAGGTTTACCGGTTACCATATTTCTCGACATGTGTTTATTACGTTCAAATGCTAGACTCAGGTATCCACACATTAATCCATAATTCCTTTTTCCCGTCTCATGGACAAGGCATCCTCCCTGGATCCAAGTCCATGGACCATCATAGATCCCATTATCAAGTGAATACAATCAATTCCTGTCCTCGCGCGAGTGCTAGAAAAATCACTCGACTTCTACCGAGATCCTAATTAGCATAGCAGCTACTCGACCTAGCATACTAGTATCCATCTCAAAAAGGAATCCTGAGTTCATGCAACTAAAGGTTTCAAACAACTCCTATACTTAAGTGCACATTACAAGCCTACAAACATTAAGTGTAGTAAAGTATCATATATAAACACTTATGCATAAAACCAGGGCTTGCCTTCAATAGCTGGGGCTGCGGGGAGATCCTTGATGGCAGTCTCGGGAGCTTGCTCCTGGTCTTCCTCATGGATAGCTCCTTGCTCAGGGATGAGCACGTACTCTCCGTCAGCGAGATTGCAATCTAATGAATGCAATGAGTAAGATACATGCATGGTATGATATGCAATTTAGTAATTAAACTTTGATGGTGAATGATCAAATTAATAAGGTAGAGCTTAATCTTGCTACTGAAGATTCTTGTGGTACACTTAGCAAATGAGGGTCAAGCTTGGTTAAGCTAATTGGTAAGTTTATTTTGGTGTTCTATTGATTTCCCTTTAATGTCTTAGTGAGAGTTTATTAAGGTTTCTAGCTGAATCATTAGAGTGAGGTTTATTATTCTCTCTCTTCCTTCTTATTTCTTTCATGCTTTTAAGAGGGGTTTGAACTACATGATAGCTTAATAAATTTCCAAAAATTCTGCAAAAATTACAGTGGATTTTTACTGGTGTATAAGCCTCTGTCTCAAAATTCGAGGTTTAAAAAGTGAGTGGTTCTTATAAAATTATCAAATATTAGGGCAGAGGGGGTGTTTTGAACTACAACCTTCTTTTTACACTGAGTTATTCTCTAAGACTTATTTTTGTTGGCATTCAGATGCTATAACATGATTGTGTACAAATTTTTAGTCACTATTACTCATTAGTTATTTTACTATGATTTTCTAAAGTTTCTAGCCAAAGGGGTGCTTTCTACTACCACTATATTTGAAAAATATCAAACAACAGATTTCTAAGTTTTCTTATCTTCTTCTTTATGCAAGAGCAATCATTCTGAAATTTGGCAACTTTTTGCTTAAGGGAAAGGTGGTAGGAAATTCTTGAACTAAATGGCCTTTTTCAAGAAGTATTGGCAATGGGTATTACTTGTAGCTTTCAATTTGGTTTTGCATTTTTCTCTGGTGGCCTACTTCTTTATTAACCTGGTAAAAATTTATTTGCCCACTGTTACGTACTTCTTGGCTTGCTTATGATTTAATTGAAATATGGCTTAATACCAAGTTCCATTTGTTTACCCTACTTCAAATGATGGACTGGGGTGTTTATCATTTTTGTAGTGGGGTTCTAGTGGTTACAAGTCCACTAGATTTTTCTTAACAATTTTGAAATTGTTTTCATAATTCTAATAATTGTTTTTCTAGTTTGATTAATGCTTAATAAAACATTTCACCTAGAATTTGTTCTGGACTAGGGTTCCCTTTATTTTTCCTAGGTTCTCTATTACCTTAGTAAACTAGGAAAAATAATTGCATTCACTGTTCATTATTTTCCAGTGCCTTTCTCATTTTCCTAAGTTTTGGGAAAATATGGCTTTTAATAAGTAACCTTATCTAAATCTTTAATACTGGGGTGCTCATTATTTTTAAACAATGCGTATGTGGTGTTTACACTTCTACAAATTTTCTTAGGTTCAACACAGAAGCATAACTAATTTTTGTTATTTTAATATGGTTTGGTCAGTTTCCTAAATTAATTCCAAACTCTAAAATTTAAAACAGAAAGCACAAGGTTTAGTATTTTTATGTGATAGTTCATAATATTTTGAATCTAGCAAAATTGGTTTGGTTAAATTTGGTTGAATATAACTCAAGATATAAATTTTCTATGTCCTCTGCTGCATTTAAAAAAGATTAATTAGAAATGGTTAAAGGAAAAACAGTTTTGCACTGGGGTCCCTGGCGAAAGGTTTTGAATGAATTACAGACAGGTCGTTGGTGCATTATTCACATGAGTCTAAGGCTTTGCAGAAAACCCCCTAGGGTTTTGCAAAATCGAACCCGTAGTCCTTCCCTAATGGAACAATGGCCGCGGAGGAAGAAAGGGGCGGAGGGGCTTACCAGCGGCGAGACTGCTCCGATGAGGTGGTCGAGGATGTAGGGGAGGTCCTGAGGGTCACAGCAATGTGCGGGTCGCCGTCGGGAATGGTCGGAGTCGGTCGATCCACGTGCGCAGGCGGAGATGCTCGTCGGCGGCGAGGAATCCGGCCTACTCATGGCGCGATTGTCCAAGTGAACCGGTCAGAGAGCTTCGCCAGAGGTCAAGAAGGACAGGGGTGCAAGAAATTAGAGAATGGCTTACCGGATTGCTCGGTCCACGCGCGGCGGTGGGCGACCGAAGTCCGGCGAGGGTGAACCCAACTTTTCGGTGAGGCAATGCCTCGGCTCAAGCTTGGAGAAGCTTCACGGCTTCACGTGGAAGTGGTCCAGGGGCTGGGGCGAGGCTGGGGGTCAACAGAAGGGACTGGACACAACTTCCGTGCTCGGGCAGTGATGGCGGGCGGTGGTGCCTGCTTTCCACAGCGAACTCCAGTGATCTCTAGCTTGGGCGGGGCTTTGGGTGCACGAGTGAAAATGGCTAAGGCCTCTGGGGGCATTTATAGGTGAGGGCAAGGTGCAGACACATGGGGCGAGGCGACCACGCGCGGGGCGCGCGCTGCTGCGGCCAGTCCGCGCTCGGCCGGCCTGACACGGCGTCGAGCACGTGGCTCTTTGCTTCTGCCCGAGTTTAAACGCTCATAGGTTGGAGATCTTCGCGTATTTGGGCATGATCACTGCACAAGATTTGCTCTCCCGACAGAGCTTTGTCGTTTATGTGTGGAAGTCTAGCGGTTTTGGGGTGTGTACAGAGAGTTGTCGCGTCGCTAATGTGGCAGTGTCACAAGTTCAAGTCCCGAGGTAAATTCATGTCAAGATCGTGTCAAACGGTGGAGAGAGGTTTCCAAACTTTGTCATGGTGTGTTCCAGGAAATTTGGCGCCACTTTGCTATTTGGACTTGTTTGATTTACGTTTTGAAAAACAGAGAACACGGTCGATCTTTGGAAAGGGGCTGAAATTCAGATTTCTGGATATCTGAATTTTTCCCAAGCGCATTAGTTTAGGGGCTGATTTAGGGATTTTGAAAATTTCAAATGGCAAAAACTTTCTTACTATATTTTATTGGTTATTTAGTGTACTAAAATTTTGTTATTTGGTTTTTACCAAAATTTGTATTTTTCTCCCAAGTATTTTCCCAAATGCCTTTTTTGTGCTTAAATGGTCCACTTAAGATTAATTAGAGTTTGAGAGTTCTTCTTACCTTGAGGTTCATGACATGATTAAGGAGAATTTCTTAAGATAAAAAGACTTACTTAAACCTGTGTTATTAATTTTTTTTGTTTGATGTTCATCCCTTCATTTGGTTCACATGTGATAATGGTTTGGGTTAGCTTAAGGAAGAAACCGTAGGTGATACTGGGGTGTCACAGCCTTCCCCCCTTAAAGGAATCTCGTCTCGAAATTTGGGTCGGAGTCCTTCTGGGGTGAAGTAAGGGTTAAAGCTTTCTTGTTGTGGGTGATTTATTCATTAAGATCCTTCTTGGTAAACTGCTCTTTGAATGTCATCCTCTTTACAACTTCAGAAGGAAGTCCTTTTAATTTTAATCTTATCATTAACATATTATGTTTTAAGATCATTTTTCTTATGTTTTGATTCAAAGGGCAGGGGAGGGGTTGGGCATGATTATGTACCAATTCCCTTAGGTAGACAATCGGGGAAGTTGGAACGCAGAAATTCCTCAGTCTCCCAAGTAGCCTCTTCCTCTGAGTGATTACTCCATTGGATCTTATACATCTTGATCGATTTAGCCCGAGTTGATCTTTCTTTGCAATCCAGAACCTTGGAAGGGTACTCTTGGTACGATAGATCTGGTTCTATCTCCAATTCTGGTTCTGCTATGATCTCGGTCGGCAATCGAACACACTTCTTCAGTTGGCATACATGGAACACATTGTGGATGGCAGACATTTTTGGAGGTAACTTCAACTTGTACGCCACGGGTCCACATGCTTCTATGATCTCATAAGGTCCAATGTAAAGAGGGGCTAACTTGCCTTTGATTCCAAACCTCTGCACTCCTTTGGTGGGTGATATCTTCAAATATACGAAATCTCCCACTTCGAATTGGAGAGGTTTCCTTCTCTTATCATGGTAACTCTTCTGCCTGGCCTGAGCAACTTCTAGATTCTACCTGATTAGTTTGACCTTCCTTTTGGCTTCGTCACTAAGTCAGGTCCGAAAACTTCTCTTTCTCCAGGCTGAGACCAATTGAGGGGTGTTCTACACCTTCTTCCATAGAGATCTTCGAAGGGTGCCATCCTTAGGCTGGATTGATAACTGTTGTTATAAGCAAACTCTGCCAAGGAGAGGTGCTTATCCTAGTTCTTGCCATAATCGATCGCACAAGCCCTCAACATATCTTCAAGAATTTGATTTACCCTCTCGGTCTGACCATCAGTCTGCGGGTGGTAAGCTGAACTTCTGATTAGCTTGGTTCCCAAAGACTCTTGCAGTTGTTCCCAAAATCTGGCAACAAATGGGGCTCCTCGGTCAGAGACAATGGTTCGGGGCAAACCGTGCAAACACACGATTCGGTCAATGTACAACTCTGCATACTTTTGAGCCTTATCAGTGGTGTGCACTGGGAGAAAATGTGCCACTTTCGTTAGTCGGTCCACAATAACCCAAATTGAATCATGATGACGAGAGGTGTTGGGCAGACCCACAATGAAATCCATGCTGATGTCATCCCATTTCCATGAAGGTATAGATAGGGGTTGCAAAGCTCCAGTTGATTTCAAGTGGCTTGCCTTTATCCTCTGACATGTGTCACATTCTGATACATATTGGGCTATCTCCCTCTTCATTCTGGTCCACCAATATAGGGGCTTCAGATCGTGGTACATTTTGTTGCTCCCTGGATGCATGGAGAATTTGGAGAGATGGGCCTCATCCAAGATTTTCTTCTTGATATCCTTATTTTTAGGAACCACCAATATGCTTTCAAACCACAATGTACCCTTTCCTTCTTGGCGGAAACATTTATACTTTTCTGTCTTTTGATGGAGGTTCTCCTTAATAATTTGCACTCCCTTATCACTGAGCTGGGCCATGATGATCTGGTCTTGCAAAGCTGGCTCAACGGAAATGCGAGACAAAGCACCAAAAGGAATCACTTCGATCTTCATTTTGCTCAACTCATCACACAAGGTGTTAATGCGAGAATCCATCATAACACAGTTGCATTGCAGTTTCCGACTCAAGGCATCTGCAACCACATTGGCTTTCCCGGGGTGATAATGTACCTCCAGGTCATAATCCTTGATCAGCTCTAGCCATCTTCTCTGCCTCATGTTGAGATCAGCTTGATTAAAGATATACTTAAGGCTCTTATGATCAGTGAAGATGTTGTAGTGGGTTCCCATCAAATAGTGTCTCCACATTTTGAATGCATGGACCACGACTGACAACTCCAGGTCATGAGTGGGATAATTCTGCTCATGAGGTCTGAGGGCTCTTGATGCGTAAGCAATGACTCGGTTATCTTGCATCAAGACACAACCCAGTCCAGTGCCAGAGGCATCACAATACACATCAAATGGCTTGCTGCTGTCGGGTTGCGCTAACACTGGTGCGGTGGTCAGATGTTGCCTCAATGTATGGAAGGCATCTTCGCACTTCTGATCCCAAACAAACTTGGCTTCTTTCTTCAGCAATTTAGTTATGGGCTTCGCAATTCGAGAGAAATCCGGAATGAATCTTCGGTAATAACCAGTCAATCCTAGAAAACTCTGAATCTGACGGACGATCGTTGGTGGCTTCTAGTTCATCACCTCTTGTACCTTATCAGGATCAACAACTATGCTTGCCTAAGAGATAGTGTGACCCAAGAATTTGATTTCCTTTAGCCAAAATCACATTTTGACAATTTGGCATAAAGACGGTGCTCTCGCAGACGTTGAATCACTACATGCAAATGCCCGTCATGCTCTTATTCGTTCGTTGATTACACCAGGATATCATTGATGAAAACCACTACGAATTTGTCCAGTTCGGGCATGAAAACAGAATTCATAAGATACATGAAATATGCTGGTGCATTGGTCAGCCCAAATGACATCACCAAGAATTCATACAGCCCATATCTGGTTGAGAAGGCAGTCTTCGGAATATCACTTGTTCGTATCTTGATCTGATGATAGCCGGAGCAGAAGTCTATCTTGGAGAACACTCTGGCTCCGACCAACTGATCGAAAAGAACATCAATACGAGGCAAAGGATACTTGTTCTTGATAGTCACCGCATTAAGGGGGCGATAATCTATGCAGAACCTCAAGCTTTCATCCTTCTTCTTTACAAACAGGGCTGGACATCCCCAAGGCGAAGTACTTGGGCGAATAAAACCCTTGTCTAGCAATTCTTGCAATTGTTTCTTCAATTATGCCAACTCAACGGGTGGCATCCGGTAAGGCCTCTTGGAAATAGGTGTCGTTCCCGGTTGCAACTCGATGGCGAATTTGATGTCCTGGTCTGGTGGCATTCCTGGTAATTCATCAGGAAAAACATCTGCATACTCACAAACCACTGGAATCTTCTTCACAAGTGACTCCATCATAGCAAAAGCACATGATTGAGTAGAATATTGGACGGGTAGATATAACACCAAGTCTTTGGATGTAGGGGAACAAATCTCCAGAGCTCTGGCAGCTACATCCATCACTACTCGATGATGAGTCATCTAGTCGGCTCCGAGAATGATGTCCATAACCTCTAATCCCAAAATCAGGAGTGTGGTTTTGAAGATTCTACTTCCCATGGAGATAGTCACACTTCGTTTTAATTGGTTGGTTGAAATTTTACCCCCAGGTGTGGCTATCATGAAATACCCTTTTGTATGATAGAAAGACAATTGACATCTAGCACTGAACTTCTGGCTAATGAAACTATGAGATGCACCAGAATCAAACAGAATTAATGCAGGGTGATTAAAAACTGAAAAGATACCAGTCATGATGGGGGCTCCCCCAGGTAACTCCTCTAGAGTAGTGAAGTTGAGCTTCCCTTGCCTGACTTGCACCTTCTGCTTTCTTCCCTTATCTTGATTTGGTGCTGGCATCTGCCTTTGCTAATTTCTTGGGCAATTCTTGGCATAGTGGCCCACATTGCCACAAGTGAAGCACTTGTTCCCATTGCCCTGGCGGAACTGCTGCTGCTGCGGAGGCTGATTGTTCCTTGGATCGAGAGCTAGAAAACGAGTGGGTGCCGGTTGTTGCTGTTGAGGTGGCCTGATCTCCCATCTGCCTGCCTGCTACTGAAATCCCCTGCTCTAGTTGTGAGAAACAATCCTGAACCTCTGGGCCTGAGCGGATGGTGCTGCCATTAGTGCCTTTCTCTTCTTCTCTGCCTGGTGAGCTACAATACAGTCCTCCTAGGAGATGGCCAGGTTGACCAACTAATTGAAGCTATCGGCCCGGACAGTGTTGAGACATTCCCGCAGCTTGGTGCTGAGACCCCTGCAGAAGCGATCTCTCTTCTTCTCATCGGAATCAGCATGATATCCTGCATACTGGCACAGGTCATTGAAGGTCTGAGCATACAGCAATACCGTGCGGGTTCCTTGATTGAGTGCCAGAAATTCATTCAACTTGCGATCAAGAATTCCAGCTGGGATATGGTGTCCTTTGAAAGCAGTCTTGAATTCCTCCCAAGACACTTCACGATTAGCAGGTAGCATAGCACGAAAGTGGTCCCACCAAGTTCGAGCAGGGCCACGAAGCTGTTGCGCGGCGAAGCGAGTCTTGGTATCATCATGGTATTCTCCCGTGAGGAGGGGAAACTTGGATTCCATGACGCGTAGCCACACGTCGGCATCCAACGGATCCTCTGCCTTGGTGAATAAGGGTGGTTGCGTACTTAGGAACTCCTGGTAGGTTGCCGCTGCCGGAGGTCGCTATGGCTGGCCTCCACCATCCTGCTGAGGGTGGCGCTGGCACTGCAAGAGCTGTCGTGGAATCTCATTCTACTGGGCCATCAGCTCCTGCACTGTGGGAGCTGGAGGAGGTGGTGGGGGAACTTGCTCGTTTTGCCTGCGACGCTGCCTAGATGCCATCTGAAAACAGAGATTGCCGACATTGTTATCTCAATTCACAATTTTGAACAATATGCTATGATCTCATATGGAAAGAAATTGCCATAATCTTAATATTAGGTTCGAATGAAGATAACGTGGTTACAAATATCCCACATATCTCAAAAGTTCACAAGGATTACATCATTTAGGGGAAAGTACCCGTAAGCCTAGTCCAAAATCTGCCATCGCTAAGCTTGCGTAGGTTTCTATTTGCCTAAGGCGTCAAAGCGACTAATCAACCCTGAGCGGTGGAAGCGACACTCGATGTGGGTGAAGGGGGCATCGCGGAGGCAATCACATTGGTACCAGGGGCTGGTCCTAACTCCTCAGGAGCCTCTTTTCCCTCGCTTCCGGCCTCATTGGCCTCCTTCTCTAAGTGGTGCATGTCCAGGTGGTCATTAGCTTCTTCGAGTTCCCGCTGCACATCATGGAGCTGGTTCTCCAAGATATCAATACTGTTGTCTCGGATCTCCACCTGCTGCTCCAAGGTGGTGATGCGTTGGCTCAGCCTTTCCACCTGCTGGTCCTTCTCCACCAACTCGGAGGACAAGTCGACCACAAAGTCTTCTCGGCTGTCGAGGGTGAGCTTGGTGGTTTGAGCGAGGTTAGCAAGATGTGCCATAGCGTCGCTCTGCAGAGCCTGAAGGCGGTACAACGCACTCATGCACTGAACAGTGACCCTCCCAACCAAGTCGGGATACATCGCCCATACGTCCTTCACATGGCTCACACGGTTGCACCACATGGGGTCATCCTTCTTCTCAGCAGGGAAGAGTCCCAAGGGGTGCATCACCATCTCCAGGGGATGGTAGCTACAGAAGGTCGTTAGAGTATTCATGGCTGCTACTTCAGTGGTGTCGTCTATCCTGAATCCAATCGTCTTGGAGTCAAGAGAACGCCAACCCGGCTGAAGGGGATGAGCCTCCAAAGTCAGCCAGACTCAGCAACGTGGTATGCGATGCTCCTCGTACAGCTGCACCGTGTACAAAGGGGGCGTAGGGTAACCAGCGGAGTTAAGCACTTCCCACAAGATGGAAGGAAAGCCATCGTGAGAAAGGAAGTCAGAGCTGAAACGAGTGTCTCCTCCACTGGCGGGGGTGGGTGAAGTCATCTGCGGAAGGGGATCAGATGTAAAGATTATGGTGGAAGGAAGAAGATAAAAGAGCCTGGATGGTTTAAAAGGAAGCGGGTTAGCTCAAATTTTTACTTCTTTAGTGTCTAATCCCTTTTAGTTTTTTTTATCATGCATGCGTGCTGAAAATAACGTCTCCTCTCCGAAATAAAGGGTGCTCCTAGGGCATCTTTTAAAAAGCTAAGGACTGACCCACAGGGCCTACTTACTTAGCCACTTATTTCTCCCTCTATTTCTAAGGCCTTTCGTCCTAGGTCTAGCGGTCTAGTCCTGATGAGTCATACTAGTTTCTAAGCAAGTTTTAGATTTTCGAAAATTAGTATTCATGGTTTATTGTGCTTCTCTGTGGTGGTATTTGCTCCGATACCAGCTGTGGCAGAACCGCCCGAATTATTCCAGTTTAAGTGCCCAAGTCACGCCTTAGGGGCCGTAACACACTTCAATCGAAATAACCCATCAGTCTCTCAGATCTAGTCTGATTAAGCCACTTAACCAGGATCAAATACCACAAACTCACTCGAAGGTGAGTCATAGAAGAAATACAATAAAACAAGAAAACCTCAAATTAATGTACTGGAGTTATTACATAAATGAAAGTTTTCAAGTAGCTGATATAAGTTCACAAAATAAGTTGCAGCGGATAATCGATATCATCGAAAGTGAGGAAATGAGCAAGGCCTAGCCCACTACTCCTCCTGCTCCTCTCCTGCCGGAGCAGCATCCCACTCGACCGTCCAACCCGGTGGTAGGGTGGTAGGCCAAATCACTCCATCAACCATATCATGAAGCGTACCTGCAAAAATTATGCCACAAGCAAGGCTAAGTATATTAATACTCAGCTAGACTTACCCGGTGTGAGGAAACTACTCCTCTACCTCTAGACCATGCAGCTGTTTGGCTGAGGGGGTTTGGTTTGCCAAAAGCACTAGCTGAGTCTAAAATCAAATTTTAGCTTTTCAATTTCTAGCATCATTATCTTAGCTAAGTTTTCTCCTTCTAAGCATACATGGTAACAAGCATTTAGTACAAACAACAAGTTATATCATGTAAACCTCATTTCAATTCTTACTCAACGTAGTACAAGGGGTCAAGCAGTCTCATTAGCTGCAAGAAGTAGACAATTCGAATCGAGTTTTTATTCTTGCAAGGTAAACCTAAACACATGACATGTAAGGGCACTCCATCCCCACACACGTCAACCGTCCCCATCGATTCCCCGTTCGTGGCCAGGGCTCACCGCCTTGGCATACAATGCTTCACTGACCCCGGCTGCCGCCGTGCAATGACCGCACTTGTACCCTCCACAGCTAGCATGGGAGACCCAGTCTCAGGACAAGTGAGGGGAAAAGTCCATGCCCGGCTTCACTCAGGTACTAGGTTTACCGGTTACCATATTTCCCGACATGTGTTTAGTATGTTCAAACGCTAGACTCAGGTATCCACACATTAATCCTTAATTCCTTTTTCCCGTCTCATGGACAAGGCATCCTCCCTGGATCCAAGTCCATGGACCATCATAGATCCCGTTATCAAGATGAATACAATCAATTCCTGTCCTCGTGCGAGTGCTAGAAAAATCACTCGACTTCTACCGAGATCCTAATTAGCACAGCAGCTACTCGACCTAGCATACTAGTATCCATCTCAAAAAGGAATCCTGAGTTCATGCAACTAAAGGTTTCAAATAACTCCTATACTTAAGTGCACATTACAAGCCTACAAACATTAAGTGTAGTAAAGTAGCATATATAAATGGTTATGCATAAAACCGGGGCTTGCCTTCAATAGCTGGGGCTGCGGGGAGATCCTCGATGGCAGTCTCGGGAGCTTGCTCCTAGTCTTCCTCGTGGACAGCTCCTTGCTTGGGGATGAGCACGTACTCTCCGTCAGCGAGATTGCAATCTAATGAATGCATTGAGTAAGATAAATTCATGGTATGATATGCAATTTAGCAATTAAACTTTGATGGTGAATGATCAAATTAATAAGGCAGAGCTTAATCTTGCTACTGAAGATTCTTGTGGTATACTTAGCAAATGAGGGTCAAGCTTGGTTAAGCTTTTGGTAAGTTTATTTTGGTGTTCTACTAATTTCCCTTTAATGTCTTAGTGAGAGTTTATTAAGGTTTCTAGCTGAATCACTAGAGTGAGGTTTATTATTCCCTCTCTTCCTTCTTATTTCTTTTATGCTTTTAAGGGGGGTTTGAACTACAAGATAGCTTAGTAAATTTCCAAACATTCTGCAAAAATTACAGTGGCTTCTTACTGGTGTGTAAGCCTCTGTCTCAAAATTTGGGGTTTAAAAAGTGAGTGGTTCTCTCTGTATAAAATTATCAAATATTAGGGCAGAGGGGGTGTTTTGAACTACAACCTTCTTTTTACAGTGAGTTATTCTCTAAGACTTATTTTTGTTGGCATTCAGATGCTATAACATGACATTGTACAAATTTTTAGTCATTATTACTCATTAGTTATTTACTATGATTTTCTAAAGTTTTAGCCAAAGGGGTGCTTTCTACTACCACTATATTTGAAAAATATCAAACAACAGATTTCTATGTTTTCCTATCTTCTTGTTTGTGCAAGAGCAATCATTCTGAAATTTGGCAACTTTCTGCTTAAGAGAAAGGTGGTAGGAAATTCTTGAACTAAATGGCCTTTTCATGAAGTTTTGGCAATGGGTATTACTTGTAGCTTTCAATTTGGTTTTGCATTTTTCTCTGGTGGCCTACTTCTTTATTAACCTGGTAAAAATTTATTTGCCCACTGTTGCACACTTTTTGGCTTGCTTATGATTTAACTGAAATATGGCTTAATACCAAGTTCTATTTGTTTACCCTACTTAAAATGATGGACTGGGGTGTTTATCATTTTTGTAGTGGGGTTCTAGTGGTTACAAGTCCACTGGATTTTTCATAACAATTTTGAAATTGTTTTCATAATTCTAATAATTGTTTTTCTAGTTTGATTAATGCTTAATAAAACATTTCACCTAGAATTTGTTCTGGACTAGGGTTCCCTTTATTTTTCCTAGGTTCTCTATTACCTTAGTAAACTAGGAAAAATAATTGCACTCACTGTTCATTATTTTCCAGTGCCTTTCTCATTTTCCTAAGTTTTGGGCAAATATGTCTTTTAATAAGTAACCCTGTCTGAATCTTTAATACTAGGGTGCTCATTATTTTTAAACAGTGCTTATGTGGGGTTTACACTTCTACAAATTTTCTTAGGTTCAGCACAGTAGCATAACTAATTTTTCTTATTTTAATATGGTTTGGTCAGTTTCCTAAATTAATTCCAAACTCTAAAATTTAAAATAGAAAGCACAGGGTTTAGTATTTTTATGTGATAGTGCATAATATTTTGAATCTAGCAAAATTGGTTTGGTTAAATTTGGTTGAATATAACTCAAGATATAAATTTTCTGAGTCCTCTGCTGCATTTAAAAAAGATTAATTAGAAATGGTTAAAGGAAAAACGGTTTTGCACTGGGGTCCCTGGCGAAAGGTTTTGAATGAATTACAGACAGGTCCTCGGTGCACTATTCACATGAGTCTAAGGCTCTGTAGAAAACCCCTTAGGGTTTTGCAAAATCGAACTCGCAGTCCTTCCCTAATGGAACAGTGGTCGTGGAGGAAGAAAGGGGCAGAGGGACTTATCAGTGGCGAGACTGCTCCAGTGAGGTGGTCGACAATGTAGGGGAGGTCCTAAGGGTCACGGCGTCAGGAATGGTCAGAGTCGGCTGGTCCACGTGCGCAGGCGGAGATGCTCGTCGGTGGCGAGGAATCCGGCCTGCTCACGGCGCGATTGTCCAAGTGAACCGGTCAGAGAGCTTCGCCAGAGGTCAAGAAGGACAAGGGTGCAAGGAATTAGAGAATGTCTTACCGGATTGCTCGGTCCACGCGAGGCAGCGGGCGACCGAAGTCCGGCGAGGGTGAATCCGCCTCTCCGGTCAGGCAATGCCTCGGCTCAAGCTTGGAGAAGCTTCACGGCTTCACGGGGAAGCGGTCCAGGGGCTGGGGTGAGGCTGGGGGTCAACAGAAGGGGATGGCCACAACGGCCGTGCTCGGGCAGTGATGGCTGGCGGTGGTGCTTGCTTTCCATGGTGAACTCCGGTGATCTCTGGCTCGGGCGGGGCTTTGGGTGCACGAGTGCAAACGGCTAAGGCCTCTAGGGGCATTTATAGGCGAGGGCGTGGTGCAGACGCGCGGGGCGGGGTGACCACGCGCGGGGCGCGCGCTGCCGTGGCCAGTCCGCGCTCGGCCGGCCTGACACGACATCGAGCACGTGGCTCTTTGCTTCTACCCGAGTTTAAACGCTCATAGGTTGGAGATCTTCGCGTATTTGGGCATGATCACTACACAAGATTTGCTCTTCCGACAAAGCTTTGTCGTTTATGTGTGGAAGTCGAGAGGTTTGGGGCTGTGTACAGAGAGTTGTCGCGTCGCTAAAGTGGCAGTGTCACAAGGTCGAGTCCCGAGGTAAATTCATGTCAAGATCGTGTCAAACGGTGGAGAGAGGTTTCCAAACTTTGTCATGGTGTGTTCTAGGAAATTTGGCACAACTTTGCTATTTGGACTTGTTTGATTTACGTTTTGAAAAACAGAGAACGCGGTCGATCTTTGGAAAGGGGCTGAAATTCAGATTTCTGAATTTCTGAATTTTTCCCATGTGCATTAGTTCAGGGGCTGATTTAGGGATTTTGAAAAATTCAAATGGCAAAACATTCTTACTATATTTTGTTGGTTATTTAGTGTACTAAAACTTTGTTATTTGGTTTTTACCAAAATTTGTATTTTTCTCCCAAGTCTTTTCCCAAATGCCCTTTATGTGCTTAAATGGTCCACCTAAGATTAATTAGGGTTTGAGAGTTCTTCTTACCTTGAGGTTCATGACATGATTAAGGAGAATTTATTAAGATAAAAAGACTTACTTCAACCTTTGTTATTAATTTTTTTGTTTGATGTTCATCCCTTCATTTGGTTCACAAGTGATAATGGTTTGGGTTAGCTTAAGGAAGAAACCCTAGGTGATATTGGGGTGTCACTTGGTGATAATAGAAAAAGACCACTAGAATTTGAGGAAGGGGATCATGTGTACCTCAAGGTGTCACCACTTCATGGAATGAGAAGATTTAAAGTTAAGGGAAAATTATCCCCTCGCTTTATTGGATCATTCAGAATCTTTAGGAGAGTTGGGGAGATGGCTTACCAACTTGAGTTACCTGATAATCTATCTGATGTGCATAATGTATTCCATGTGACTCAACTTAAGAAGTGTCTCTGTGTCCCTGTGGAACAGTTACCAATGGAGGAGCTCAGTGTTCAGGGAGATTTGACTTATACGGAATATCCTATCAAGATTCTTGATACTTTGACTTGAGTTACAAGAAACAAAGTGATAAAGATGAGCAAAGTGCAATGGAGTCACCATGGAGAAGATGAGGCTACTTGGGAGAGAGAAGAAGAGCTTCACATAGATTTTCCCCATCTTTTCCCTAGTTCTTCCTAAATCTCGAGGACGAGATTCTTGTTAAGGGGGTAGGATTTGTAATACCCAATTTGTAATTTGTAAGAGATAATATAAATGGATAAACAATTTCTCTTTATTTATATGTGAGTTTGACCTTTATGTACCATCACATGTGAACACCATATTTAAAAACAAATAATTAATAAAAGATATGCTACTAAATCATGCATCATGTTGAGATTTTCCTTTTGTGTGCATTTTGTGACAATATAAAAATAATGTGACAAGAAATATATTAAAGACCAAAAGGGAATTTAGAATCTAAAAGAAATTCAAGAATTTAGAAAAGAAAAGGAAGAAATATTATAGAACACAAAATAAATCCATAACTAAACTCATTCCACTGAAATGTACAAGTTTAATATTTGAATTTAGTACAAATTTGAGGAGAAATTGGAATTCAAATTCTAGGTTGAAAATAATAATAAAAAAGAAAACAAAAAGGGATTAAAACAGAAAATAAAATAAAAAGAGAGAGCTTACTTGGGCCCGGAGTTCCACTTTTGGCCCAACTCCGATTCACTCCCGCGTGGCCCATCACCGGAGATTCACGTCGACAATGGGGACCCACTGGGCAGCGTCACTGCATCAACACGCACCCTCCTCCATTGTTGCGTGGGCCCCATTGGTCAGTCATCGGCATACCACGGGTGCGCTGGGTGTGTGAATGACTTGCGGGCCCCACCTAGCTGCGACACTCGCTTGTGCCGTTCTTCTGACCCGTGGACCCTTGTGGTCAGCTCCGACCTCAACGGAGCGCGTGCATGGTGGATCGCGCGCATGGCGGGCGGCGTTGGCACAATTCTAGCGCGCACGAACTGATCGACCACGCCGGGCGATAAAACCCTAGTCGCCCTTGCCTCCCTCCGTTTCGCAGTGCCACTGAGTCCGCAACTAAACTAAATTCCAGAGCCACCACTGCCACCAGGGTGAGCGCTGAGTGCCGCCGCCGGTGAGCCTCGTCATGGTCGGGTCTCTGTCCTCGGAGTGGGGCGAAGGAGGGCCGTCGGCACCTGGGGTAGTCGTCCGTGACCACAATTGGAAGGCGGGACCTGTGGAGCGTGGACAATTTCTCGCCGCCGACTGAACTCCGTCGCGGGTAGCTCCTTTCCGCGACCACGATTTTCTACGCCGTCATTGCCAGTAAGTCGTTCACCCATGTCTTCGCCATAATCTCCGCATCGTGTAGACGCTTTCGGACTCGAGGTAGTGTCCTTGGGCGTGGCAGTGCGGGTCACCGGAGTGTTGCGCCGCCGTGATTAGCCAGCCGGGTGGAGGAGACAAGGTGGTGGCCGTTGATCCTCTTTTGGACGACTTAGATTAGATAGCGTTTACCGGTTGGGGGAAGAGCCGTGGATCGCCCGAACGAAATCTAGCAGCTGGGATTAGATCGCGTGGCATTGGATTCTAACCATAGATATTGATCCGACGGTCAACGTGGAATACTGGTTCGTTTATTGCTGATCTGATCCATGTCGTTTGTTTCTAATCAGACGGCAGATAGGGCGTACCGGTTCACTCTCAGACAAATCTAAACAGGGCCGTGGGGTTTTAATCCGATGGGTGAGACCCATCCATACCCCTTCGGCCTAGCGTTTTTCCATAAGAAACCCTCTAGAAATAGAAAATGAACCCGCCATCCATCGCCACTATTCACTGAGTCCTAAGAAGCTTGCACCGAAGCCCCTGAGTTCTCTGGTTTTCATGCGCCCAGTCCAGATAGTTAGTATAACAGAGAAAATAAATTATAAATGGATTTTTAATGTAAAAATAAATGCTAGAACTTGTTTAAATCATAGAAAATCCATTTTTAGTCCAAATTGATCTATTCTAGTTTCTAAAATTTTGTAATACTATTGTTTATCACCTAGTGTCTCTGTTTTGACATGAATACAGTAAGAAAATTAATTTCTCACTTAATCATATATCAAGCACATAAAACCTTTGGAAATTCATATCTTAAAATTTATAACTCCAAAATTAATGATTCCTGTTCCTAGGTTCTTATTTTAATGTGTAGATTATTATTATGTATTTTGTTTACATGATTGGTGTGATGTTAATTTCTCCTTTATACTGTGTTTGTTTGTATTGTGGCGAGTAGAAGAGCCTGTGACTGAGGATCCTGGTGCCCAACAGATAGAAGTAGCTGAGCAGGAGCTCATTGAAGGCAAGTTGTGCCCTTGACCACTTTTTAACCAATAATGTTCTTTAATATCACTTATTTATGCATAGGTTTAATTTTGATGGGACCCAATAGGTCACCCTAGTCTATTTATCCATTTTACCTTGTTTACCCCTGAATCATTTGGGTAGTTATGCTATTGCTTTACATGGTTTTGGGTTAATATTTCATTATATCCATGTTCCTATTATTTTGTTATTCTATTTATGTTCATGTCAAGATCATTATCTTTAATTGGAACAAGGAGCTTAACTTGAGAAACACGTGCCACCACAAGAGAGGAATGGGACCCCTTGGCTAACTAATTAGGAAAGCTAGTGGAAGACTACCTTACCCGAAAGGGGCAAGGGCAGTAGGGGAGTTGCATGCAAGGAGGTTCTCGGGTTGATTTTGCTGCGATGTCGGTCAGACGAGGGATTCTTGCAAGTGCTCTTCCCATAAATTGTAGTGGGTTTTCGGAAGCTAGTGGAACTTTGTAAAGGCCTCGTAGTGTTGTCCTGCCTCGCTTCCTTGGTAGAGGTGTATGGGAGTCGCGATCCCTTGGCAGATGGGTAACATGACTTGTGGATACAAGGTACAACCTCTGTAGAGTGTAAAACTAGTATACTAGCGGAGCTCACGGTCATGAGCAGCTCAGGACTCTCCCATGATTATTTTATGGAACTTAAATTCAATTTTGTCATTTGCATTTCATGAGATTATTTATTAATTTTGTTCTATTATTCTTATTATGGTTTGGTATTCACTTACATTTAGTAACTACTAATAAAATTTGACGAACTTATTAAAAGTAATGCTCAACTATAACCCTATTGTTAATCAGCCTGACACATCACATGAACTCCCACCTTTGGTGTGTTCATGCATACTGGTTTCCCCACAACTTGTTGAGCTATGATCATGTGTGAGCTCACCCTTGCTATCTCACAACCCCCACAGGATAGAACAGGTGGTTCAAGAGGAGCCACACAACGAGGAGTTTGATCTGATCTAGGTGGCATCTCCCAGTTGACTTTATGGTGCCAAGGATGATCCTTAGTTCATTTTATATTTACCTTTTATTTTGTAAGACTTCCACAATGTAATAAGTACTCTAATGTTATTGTGACATTTATCTCTATACACTCTGTTATTATATATGTTGTCTTCTTTGGCGCATGTATGAGATGCACCCGGCTTTGTCCCTTAAAACTGGGTGTGACATCTACCTGGTTTTGGGATTAATGTTACATTATGATCATGTTCTAGTTATGTTGTTGTTTTAATTTATTTATGACAAGATCATTGTGTTAATTCAAATATGGAGCTTAACTTGAGATATCCGTGCTACCACAAGGGTGGAATGGGACGCCCTTGGCTGACTAATTAGGAAAGCTAGTGGAGGACTACCTTACCCAAAAGGGGCAAGGGCGATAGAGGACCTACGTATAGGGAGGTTTTTGGGTCGATCATTCTACGATGGCTTTTCTGATGAGGACATCACCTGCAACATGAGTACGACTACACCAGCAGCACCTCCACATCAAGCGCCACTTCCTTCATTAGCTGGGCCAACAACTTGGGCCCGTGCCAGAGATCTTAACTTCGTCATGCTACTGAAGAATGAGGGCCCAGAAGAATAGACGGCCAGCCCAACTGTGGCCCATAGTGGACGACCTAGGGTTGGCCACCACTAAGGGTTGTGCCCTCTCTCTCTATTTATCCAGGAGCTGCGCCTCCTTTGTTCTTCGAGTTTTGTTTTACGTTAGCTTTAGCTACTCTCGAACACACGCAAATCAGCGCTGTCTTCGTGTATTCAGAACTCCACCCTCGAGTAATAAATTAGATTGCTCGCATCTTTTTCTTGTTCGTTCTTCGATTGCGCATAGGAAATGATCTTCATGATCAGACCGATCTCGCATCAACAAGGTTGGTAACTACAGGGAGTTGGTTCAGCAATTGCATTGGCGCCTCGGGCTTTCTCGTCGTAGTCGGATCGCGAGGGTCATCTTCCGCCAAATCGGAATTATCTCCACTCACCAAAAGATCAGACACTTCAACTATATCAAGTGGTATCAGATTTCCAGGTTGATCGGTGAGTTTATCGAGTGTTTTTTCTCCTACAGTCCACAAAACTACATAAAAATTCAGGTTAGATCTTATCCCAGCACCCTTTTGAGCCTCACACTTTCTTTCAATAATCTGCGTTGTTGAATATGTGTGCTTTCGTGTCATTTGTTGCTGGTCGCGTTGTGTTTTTTTCACCATCCTTCTTTCTTCCACCATTCAAACCCTAGCGCGCCGCCACCATATCCCGTTTGATCATGCCACAAACCGAGTCAACGCCGCGTCCTTGTTTTTCTCCTTCGGTTACGTAAAAAAAAGAAACAAAAAAAGGAAAAATAAGAAAAAGAAAGAGAAAGGATAGAACCAGAGAACAAACAAAAAAGAAAGGGGAAAGGATACAAAGAGGTTGTCTCATCTTGGTCATTTTCGTTCGAAAATTCCCGCCGATTCGGACGTCCTGTAGTAAAACGGCCATAACTTTTTGCTCGGAACTCCGATTTCAGTGCTCTTTTTTCCGGAAAGCTCTCGAAAAGTTCTATACAAGTCACCTTGTGTAGCGCCAGGTGATCACTCCAAAAAAATCAAAAAAATTGTTAAGGCAGTGTACCGGCGCTGGGAAGTTTTCTGCACACTCTTACTAGCCTTCATCGGTAATTCTGCGTTGCCGCAGTTTTTTTCCCATCCGTCCTTTGCACTTGTGGCCAGCAATATAGTTTCGTGTTTTGCACTATAATTCAACTTTGCATTATTGTTTGATCGTGCTAATCCTTGACTTGAGTGTAGCCTACCTAGAACTCCACATATTTCTACGACAAGCAGGTTTCTGTTTCTCCAGGCAATCACTCATCCAATCTTTCACCGGTTCCACCTGTTAGTTGCAGTTCACCCCTATGGCTTGGTAAGAATGGATAAGAACTTGATAACAGCATTCCATTGAGTGAGTTGTCAACACCATTCCCCTGTTGTGGTCGGTTTTGGTGTTTTGGTGTTTGCGCTAACTATGGCAGGAGCACACGACACGGTGGATGTACAGTTGCAGGAAGTAAGGGGACAAGTTGATGGACTTGCTGCTGACATTAGGACGATGCATGAACGGCTTGATTCAACGGTCACTTTGATGACCACGTGTTTCAACCAGCTTGACCATGCTCAAACGGCGACTCGCACCACACTCGACACCATCCTGCCACGCCTTGATGCGTTGACCACAAAGATGGAGCAGGACTACGGCGGTGACACTGAGCAGGACGATGGAGATCGTCGTGGTCGTGCACGTTGTGTGGTTTAGCATCCCCCTAATGACTCATTTGCTAAGATTAAATTTAAAATTCCATCTTTTAATGGTAAATATGATCCTGCTGCATATCTTGATTGGGAATTGGAGGTAGAACAGAAATTTTCATGCCATGATATTCCTGCTAATAGCTAAGTGAAGGCTGCCGTTAGTGAATTTACTGATTTTGCTTTAATTTGGTGGCGTGAGTATAAACAAAAACTTCCCATTAACAGTGTCACTACTTGGACCCAATTAAAAACTGCCATGCGCCACAGATTTGTTCCTTCCTATTATGCCCGTGATTTTCTTAACAAAATACAACGTTTTCAACAAGGTTCACAATCTGTTGAGGAATATTACCAGGAGTTACAAAAGGATATGCTTCGTTGTGGTTTGGTTGAGTCAGATGACACAGCTATGGTGCGTTTCCGTGGTGGTTTGAATAGGGAAATTCAGGATATACTTGATTATAAGGATTATTTTGATATAACCATATTGTTTGAATATGCTTGCAAAGCTGAACGTGAAGTGCAGGGACGACGATCAAAGACATATACTAACTCTTTTGCAGGTCGGGGTTCGACACACAGCTCAACTCCTTCCAGCCCTGCACCTTCTACGCCTAGCACTACGCCGCGCACAGGGATGGCCAAACCAGCGGCGCGCCGTGCCGAAGGCGCCGTTTCTTCCACAGGACGTACATGGGATATTCAGTGCCATCGTTGTAGAGGGTTTGGACACATGATTCGGGACTACCCAAACAAGTGTATCTTGCTTATACGTGACAATGGTGAGTACTCTTCAGCTAGTGATTCCGAGGAAACTAGTCATGCTATGATTGCCACTAACCATGCAGAAAATGAGGAAGTCCACGTTGATCCCATCGACGCCGATAGGTATGAGAGTCTTGTTGTGCAGCGTGTTCTCAGCACACAGGTTTCCCAGGCCGAAAAAATCAGCAACACACTCTATTCCATACCAAGGGTGTTGTGCACGAATGGTCGATTCGCATCATCATCGATAGTGGTAGCTGCAACAATTTGTCAAGTACAGCTTTGGTAGAGAAATTATCCTTGCCCACTCACGCACACCCAAATTCGTATCACATTCAATGACTTATTGATGGTGGTAAAATAAAGGTAACATGTTCGGTACATGTCCCCTTTTCGCTGGGTTTTTATTCTGATTATGCTGATTGTGATGTTATTCCTATGGAAGCATGCTCTTTGTTATTGGGTCGACCTTGGCAATATGATACTGATAGTTTACATCATGGTCGTTCAAATCATTATTCTTTCATGTTTAAAGGACATAAAATAATTATACATCCAATGACCCCTAACCAAATTTTGAAAGATGATCTTACTAGGGCTACTAAAACTGCACAACAAGTCAAATCGACATTAGCCGCACCTATTAAATCTGAAATCAAGTTGCACTCTCCTATTTTACTTGCTACACGTGCTGATTTTGATGATCTTCATGAAGCTCATATGCCCTGTTATGCACTTGTATGCTCGCGCATGCTTGTTCCGCTTGATGATGCCCCGTCTTTGGATATACCCCCTGCTATTGTTAGCCTTTTGCAGGAGTATGCTGATGTTTTTCCTATGGACTTACCACCGGGTCTTCCTCCGCTCCGTGGCATTGAGCATCAGATCGATCTCATCCCCGGCGCTTCTCTTTCGAACCGCGCCCCATACCGTACAAATCCAGATGAGACGAAGGAGATCCAGCGCTAGGTGCAGACGCTGCTTGATAAAGGTTACATTCGTGAGTCTCTTAGCCCTTGCTCGGTTCCTGTTTTACTCGTTCCAAAGAAAGATGGGTCATGGCATATGTGCGTAGATTGTCATGCTATTAATAACATCACAGTTCGTTATCGATATCCTATTCAACGCCTTGATGATATGTTAGATGAGCTTAGTGGTGCTGTTATTTTCTCTAAGGTTGATTTGCGTAGCGGTTACCATCAGATTAGAATGAAACTCGGTGATGAACGGAAAACGGCTTTTCAAACGAAATTTGGTTTATATGAATGGTTGGTTATGCCATTTGGATTGACTAATGCTCCTAGCACCTTTATGCGTTTAATGAACAAATTTCTACATGCCTTCATAGGTTTGTTTATTGTTGTTTATTTCGATGATATCCTTATTTACAGCAAGTCTATAGAGGAGCATTTAGAACATTTGCGTGCTGTTTTTTATGCTTTACGTGCTGCTCGATTGTTTGGTAACATGGAAAAGTGCACATATTGCACGCAACGTGTCTTGTTTCTTGGTTATGTGGTTACTCCTCAGGGCATTGAGGTGGATAGCAGCAAGGTTGAAGCCATCCAGGACTGGCCTACACCAACAACGGTCACGCAAATTCGGAGTTTTCTTGGACTTGCAGGATTTTACCGCCGTTTTGTGTGTGATTTTAGCTCCATTGCTGCCCCTTTGCACGAAATCACAAAGAAAGGTGTGTCTTTTGCTTGGGACCCCCCACAAGAAGAGGCGTTCAACACTTTGAAAGATAAGTTAACCCATGCTCCACTCTTACAATTGCCTGACTTTCAAAAAGTGTTTGAACTTGAATGTGATGCTAGTGGTATTGGGTTAGGTGCTGTTTTGTTACAAGAAGGAAAACCAGTTGCTTATTTCAGTGAAAAATTAAGCGGTGCTAGCTTGAGATATTCTACTTATGACAAGGAACTTTATGCTTTAGTTCGCACTTTGCAAACATGGCAGCACTACCTTTGGCCTTGTGAGTTTATAATTCATTCTGATCATGAGGGTTTAAAACATATTCGTACCCAAACAAATCTGAACCGTCGTCATGCTGGTTGGGTAGAATTCATCGAGTCCTTTCCTTACATCATTAAACACAAGAACGGGAAGGAAAACATCATTGCCGATGCGTTGTCCCATAGATATACCATGCTTTCACAGTTAGAATTTAGAATCTTTGGCTTGCAAACTGTGAAAGATCAATATGTGGATGATGTTGATTCTAAAGATATCTTTATACATTGTAAGGATGGCAAACCCTAGGGAAAATTTCACATACAGGATGGATTTTTGTTCCGCGCTAACTAGCTGTGTATTCCAGCAAGCTCGGTTCGTCTTTTGTTGCTGCAGGAAGCTCATGGAGGCGGTCTTATGGGGCACTTTGGCGTCTACAAGACACATGAGGTGCTGCCCGCACACTTCTTTTGGCCTCGGATGCGCCGTGATGTTGAGCGTCTTGTTGCACGTTGCACTACTTGCCAGAAAGCTAAGTCACGTTTGGGCAACCATGGTTTGTATATGCCTTTGCCTGTCCCTTCTTTTCCTTGGCTTGATATTTCTATGGACTTTGTTTTGGGCTTGCCTAGAACTAAGAAGGGGAGGGATAGTATTTTTGTGGTTGTTGATAGATTCTCTAAAATGGCTCACTTTATACCTTGTCATAAAACTGATGATGCTAGCATTGTTGCTGAATTGTTCTTTAGAGAAATTATTCGTTTACATGGTATTCCAAAAACAATAGTCTCTAATCACGATGCTAAGTTTCTAAGCCATTTTTGGAGATCCCTTTGGAATAAATTGGGAACTAAATTGTTGTTTAGCACTACTTGTCATCCTCAGACTGATGGACAAACTGAGGTAGTAAATAGAACTTTATCTACCATGCTTAGGGCTATTTAAGACAAGAATTTGAGACGTTGGGAGGATTGCTTGCCTCATGTTGAATTTGCTTACAATCATGCCACACATTCTTCTACAAAGATGTCCCCTTTCTAGATTGATTATGGTTACATCCCTAGGGCACCTATTGATTTGATTTCACTTAATGCTACGAACGCCCGACATGTAGATGCTGCTGCACATGTTGAACAAATGATTACCATACATGAACAAACGATATAGAACATTGCTGCTACTAATGCAAAAAATCAGGTTGATGGTAGTAAAGGATGAAAACTTGTTACTTTTGAGCCAGATGATATGGTTTCGTTGCACTTGAAAAAGGATCGGTTTCCTACTTTGCGTCGTTCTAAATTGATGCCTCGTGCTGCTGGTCCTTTTAAGGTGCTAACAAAGATTTATGATAATGCTTATATCCTTGACCCACCTGCGGAATTTGGTGTTTCCACTAGTTTTAATGTTGCAGATTTGAAACCATATATGGCCGAGGATGAGGAGTTGCCGTCGAGGACGACTTCACTTCAAGAAGGGGAGGATGATGAGGACATCACCTGCAACATGAGTACGACTACACCAGCAGCACCTCCACATCAAGTGCCAATTCCTTCATTAGCTGGGCCAATCACTCGGGCCCGTGCTAGAGATCTTAACTTCGTCATGCTACTGAAGAATGAGGGCCTAGAAGAATAGACGACCAGCCCAACTGTGGCCCATAGTGGACGACCTAGGGTTGGCCGCCACTAGGGGCTGCGCCCTCTCTCTCTATTTATCCAGGAGCTGCGCCTCCTTTGTTCTTCGAGTTTTGTTTTACGTTAGCTTTAGCTACTCTCGAACATGCGCAAATCAGCGCTGTCTTCGTGTATACAGAACTCCACCCTCTAGTAATAAATTAGATTGCTCGCATCTTTTTCTTGTTCGTTCTTCGATTGCGCACTAGAAACGATCTTCATGATCAGGCCGATCTCGGATCAACAAGGTCGATAACCACAGGGAGTTGGTTCATCGATTGCATTGGCGCCTCGGGCTTGCTCATCGTAGTCGGATCACGAGGGTCATCTTCCGCCAAATCGGAATTATCTCCACTTACCGAAAGATCGGGCACTTCAGCTATTTCATTTTCGGACGAGGGATTCCGATATTGCCCTTCTCAGAAACCATAGCGGGTTTTCTGAAGCTAGTGGAAATTTGTAAAGGCCTTGTAGTGGATCCCTAGCTATCCACCTCAAAAGTATCTAAGGGCATGCAAAACCTGGCTAAACGGGATACACGGCTTGTGGGTAAAGGATTCAACCTCTGCAGAGTGTAAAAATGGTATATCAGCCATGCTTACGGTCAAGAGCGACTCAGGATCTCGCATGATTAATTTATGGAACTAAACTTAATTTGTCATATGCATTGCATTGTGAGTGTTGTTATTAATTTTGATCTCTTACTTATTTGGGTTGGTATCTACTTTTACTTAGTAATTATTAATAAAATTTTGACCAACTCTAAAAGCAATGCTCAGCTTTAACCTTCTCCTTTGGTAAACCTTACACTTCACATGAGCTCCCACCTTTGGTGAGTTCATGCACATTATTTCCCACAACTTGTTAAGCGATGAACGCATGTGAGCTCGCCCTTGCTGTACTCACATCCCCTGGTCAAGGATAGGTACCACAGGATGAGGTGCGTGAAGGATGTTGTGATTGATTACAAATGGCCCAAGGTCCATTTTCCATACAATCTCCCCCTTTTTGGTGATTGATTACAACACAACCAAAGTAAGAAAATATATCAAACATTTGAATGAAGATATGCAATCTACATGATAGGATGCATGAGTGTCCCCATAATGTGATATTATGGACTTAAGCCTCCCCTAACTCCATAATTCACTTGCTTCCTATTTTAGACCAAAAGACCAAAACCACCTGCAAGATAAAAAAATTAAATTGGTGGTTTTTGGTGTTTGATATAATTTCCATTGCTTTGGTCCCTAAAACTTCTCCCCCTTTAGCATCAACCATCGAAAAGGAAGACATTAAAAGCATGTAGGAAGCAAATAAGACTTTCCCTCATAAAAGATTTAACAATGATACCGATTGAAGTAGTAAAAATTATTACTCCCCCTAAATGAGGGTTCTCCTTTTGGAAGAAACTTCTCCCCCTTTAAAGACGAAGAAATACTCCCCTTGACAGAGATCTTCTACTTAGGAAAAAGCATGTGAGAAATAGAGGTGCAAGGAATGATTTGAATAGACTAACATCCCTTATGCATAGGTAACAAAATATGATTTAACAACATATGCATTTAGCAACATGGGAAGTATAGGATGTGAAATATAGTCTAATCAAATATTGGAGAAGAAATGTAAATGATACCAAATGTAGTCTCAAAGATAACAATTGAAGGCTAAATGAAGGCCAATTGTAGACTTGTGAGACATAGGAATTTTTTGATCTGCAGTGGAAGCTTATTGTCTTTCTCCGGGGACTCCATTTTCCTTTCAATGGGACTACTACATAAAATAGACTTGAAAACAAGTCTCAAAGACTTACATTATAGAGTAACCTCCGCCTGAAAGTGTGCATACAAGTTTTGAATACTTGTAGGAGACATGCACTTTGATTTGATGTCAAGAGGGGCAAATTATCTATAATCCGAGCTTTGGCACATATAAGTTAAATGATACCAATTGAAACATAATTGAAGTATTATACCACTTGAAGAGTATTGATTGTAGTATATAGAAATACGAATTGATGTATCATTTTCTTAGGAGGGTTAAATAAGTGGTGTGTCGTTATTAATTAAACATTGTAAACTATGTAGGTTTGGCCCCCTTTCCTTTGTTGGATTGTTTGTTGGCCATGATTGCTATCACCTTACCATTCTTTTTCTTCTTGATTAGATATGGTGTAGCAGCCTTTTTGTTCACCTTGTTGATGTAGGTGTAGGAGATTTTGCTTGTTGGATTTTGCTTGAGCTTTTTTTTATCCCCGGTCTTCGCCTTGCATTGGAAAGACTTGTGGCATTCTTTGTGACATAGCCTACAAATCACAGTTTTGCCCTCCTCAAGCTTGTTCACTCCCTAGGTTGTGTTATCCTGAGGAGGTTGGATTTGTTTGTGTCACACTCGGATTTTAGGGGCACCAAAATCCGGGCGTGAAATAATCACCAAGTGTGTTGGAATCAAGTCTCACACATATGATGACTCATGGTATAGAAACAAATGTCACATCATTAATATATAACGGAGTTCTGTACAAAATAGATAAATAATTACATCATACGAAGACAACGATCTAGCAACCCTAGTTGACTAGGAGAAGACGACCTAGACCACTCACGAACTCATCACAGCATTATTCACGCGCCTCATCCTGCGATACATGCCCTTGAACTGGGGGGATGTGCGTACAGCAAGGGTGAGCTCACATATGTTCATTTCTCAACAAGTTGTGGGGAATAATGTGCATGAACTCACCAAAGGTGGGAGCCCATGTGAAGTGTAAGGCTTACCAAAGAGGATGGTTAAAGCTGAGCGTTGCTTTTAAAGTTGGTCAAAATTTTATTAGCAGTTACTAGGTACAACTGTATAAGTAGATACCAACCCAATTAAATAAGAAATCAAAATTGATAATAACACCCGCGATGCAATGCATATCACAGTTTAGGTTTAATTCCATAGATTAATCATGTAAGTGTCCGAGCCGCTCATGACCGTGAGCACGACTAATATACCAGTTTTACACTCTACAGAGTTTGCGCATCTTTACCCACATGTCGTGGTACCCATTTGCCACAGGGTTGATCGGACCCTAAACACCTCTACCGAGGAAGCAAGGCAGGGTAGCACTACGAGGACTTTCCAAAGTTCCACTAGTTCGAGAAAACCCGCTACAGATTTAGGAAGAAGGAAGCTTTGGAATCCCTCATCCGAAAAGCTTTACAGACAGTTCGACCCGAGGACCTCCCTATACTCTAGCAGCGACGCCTCCCCACTTGCCCCTTCCGAGTAAGGCAATATCTCCCTAGCTTTCCTAATTACTTTTCCAAGGGCGTCCCATTCCACCCTTGTGGCAGCACTGTTTTTCCAGGTGGTTCTCCATGTTCCAATTAACAATACGATCTTATCATGACCAATAATTAAACAACAACATAATTGGAACATAATCATAATAAAACATTAGTTTCCAAAAACCAGGTAGAGCAATAGCAAATCTACCCAATAATTCATCTGTTTGCAAGGTGGGGGAAAACAATGCTAGGGAAACCTATTAGGTCCCATCAAATTAACCTGAACATATCACCGTGATTAACATAAACATTATTAGGTAAAGAAGAGTGATCAAGGGCACAACTTGCCTTAGACTTGAGATCCTAGGTACCAACTTGCTCTCCAGGTGACTCGTAACCTCGCTGCTAGGCGTAGCAATACACACAAACATGGTATAGGCAAAATTAACATCACACCAAGCATGAGAACAAACTGTATAATAATATTCTACGCATCGTAATGAAAACCTAGGTTCGAGACCCACTAAATTCGGATTTACGGTTAAAGAGTTATGATTTTCCGAAGTTCCTACGTGTTTGATATAGAATAAACTAAGTGAATAATTTTAATCCGTGTTTCATGATAAAACAGAGTTACCAGGTGATAAACAATATTAAAACAAATGAAATGCAACTGTAATGGATCAAAATGAGTTAAAATGAATTAAATATGAATTTAAAAAGTTCTAGAATTATTTTTATACTAAAAATCATTTTCTTATTTAATTCTGAATATTCCTAATAATTCTAGACTGCAGACATAATTACCAAGAAGTCTAAGGTTAGTTTTGGATAAAACTGGGGTGATCCATAATAATTCTTCAATGCATATGGACGGCGGGTTGATTACTTAAAACACTAGGGACTCTTTTGTGAATCTGGTTCGATGAAGGGGTATGAATAGATTTCGGCCATCCGATCAAACACTATCAGCCCAGATTAGATTCAATATGTTTACCAACTGGTACGCGATTTCTATCGTAGGATCATGGATCTAGGGTCATGACACGCAGACACCCAGAGCCTCAATGATCTAAACAGAAAGCCCAGATCAGAACACAGCGCACCGAAACATTAACTTCTAATCTCTATAGTCCGATGCAGATCTAACGGTCCCTGGTCCTCCCCTTTTAAATCAGTGTGCAATCATAGTGTGGCGGAACTGCCCGAATTATTCCGACTCAAGTGCCTAAGTCCTGCCTCGAAGGGTAGACCACACTTAAATGGGAATAACTCGTCAATTCCTCGGATCAAGTCCGACTAGGCCACTGACAGGATCAAGTACCACAGTCTCACTCAATGGTGAGTCACAGAGCAAATACAATAAAGCATAAAACCATGCATGTCGGAGTATTAAATTATTACATCATCATCATCGGAGTTTTGCAAAAGTGATCATCAGTGTTCGAAGTGCAGCGGAATAAAACTAACGGTAAATAAACAGAGAGATGGGGAAGCCTGTCCCATCACTCCTCATGCTCCTCCTCAGCCGAGGTCGGGTCCCACTCGACAGTCCAACCCGGTGGTAAGGTAGACGGCCAAGTCACTCCAGCAACCATGTCCTCCAGAGAACCTGTAAACAAAATTATGCCACAAGCAAGGCTGAGTATACTAATACTCAGCTAGACTTACCCGGTGTGAGGAGTCTATACTCCTCTACCTCTAGACATGCAGCTGTTTGGCTGTAGGGTTTGGTTGCCAAAAGCACTAGCTGAGTTTCTAACTCAAGTTTTTAACTTTGTCAAATTTAAGTGTGACTCTCTTAAGGCTAAAAGTGTACTAACTACTCATACATGGTATCAAACATATTTAGCAATCAACATCTTGTGTCAACTCATCACATTTCCACTTGTTACTCAATGCAGCAGCATGGATCAAGCAGTCTCATTAGCTGCGAGAAGCAGACGATTCGAATCAAGTTTTTATCCTTGCAAGGTAAACCTAAACACACGACGTGCAGGGGCACTCCGTCCCCACACACATCAACCGTCCCCATCGATTCCCCGTCAGCAGATCAGGGCTCACCGCCTTGGCGTACAATGCCTCACTGACCCCGACTGGCCGTCGTGCAGTGACCGCACTTGTACCCACCATAACCGGAATGGGAGACCACGTCTCAGGTCGCATGAGGGGTAAAGTCCACTGCCAGGTTCAATCAGGTACTAGGCTTACCGATTTACCATATTTCTCGGCATATGTTTAGTACGTTCAAACGCTTGACACACGGTACCACACCTTAATCCTTATTCCAATTTCCGCCTCGTAGACAACGCATCCCCATGGATCGTTGTCCACAGACCATCATCATTATGATATAAAAATGGATACAACTAATTCCTGACCTCGCGCGAGTTCTAGAAAAATCACTTGACTTCTACCGAGATCCTAATTAATAAAGCAGCTACTTGACCTAGCATACTAGTATTCACCTCAATAGGATCCCTGAGATCATGCCACTAGGGTTTCAAACAACTCCTACACTTAAGTGCACATTACAAACCTACAAACATTTAGTGCAGTAAAATAGCATATATAACGGTTATGCATAAAACCGGGGCTTGCCTTCCAAAGCAGTGACAGGCAGATCCTCTGGTGCAGGCTCGGGTGCTGGATCCGGGGCTACCTCCTGAGCAGCTCCTTGCTCCGGCACGAGGATGTACTCTCCGTCAGCAAGATTACAGTCTATCGAATGCAATGAACATGTATGTCATGATTTTGTGGGATTTAATAACATTATACTAACAGGAACTAAGTTAAGAAGTAACTTAGGGTTTCTCGGACATGCGGGGTTTTAGTGGTTCATACTTATTACCTTTATATTCAAGTTTTATTTAGGAAAACAAAGAGGATTGATATTGCACTTGTATATTTCAGGGAACAATTTGCAAGGGTCTTGGGAGGATACTAATTTTCATTGTTCATTTTCCTTTTTTAGTGTTTAATTATGAATTCTAGTGGGGTTTGAACTACCAAGGTGAATTAACTATTTTCAACAATTCTACAAAAATTACAGTGGCTTGCTCTTGGTCAATATGGCCTGTCTTAAGAATATGGGATTCAAAATAAAAAGGCTATGCTGTATACAAAAATAACAAAAGTGGTGCAAATGAGCCACTTTGCACTACAAGTCTTTTATTAAAGTGGGTGTTTAGAACTAACTTGTCATTTGAAAAATATCAAACAACAGATTTCAGATTTTTCTTAAGTTCTTATTATCAAAACATTAGTTATCCCAAGGGTTGGGGTGTTTTCACCATGAGGTTATTTTTGTAGGGTTTTTCTAAGTTTTCCTTGTTTTCTTAAAATAAAAGGTATCCTATTTATTTTATACTAAACCAGGGTATGATAGATTTTTCCAGTGAACTATATTGATTAAGTACCCTAACCAAAATAGGGATGCCCTCTGGTTCACTATTTAAATCACATTTTCTATTTTTCTTAACTTTAAGCATAATACAAAAGAAGGAGTAAAAACTAACTCAATGTAGTGGACAGAGGGGTTTAACATTTTTAAATAGGTCAGTAGGTAGATATAAACTTCTCCAAATTTTTCTAACCCTAGTTAAATAGTACAACCATTTTTCTTGCTATTATTGAGCTTTTGGTCAAAACTATAATTAAATCAGAACCTTATAGTTTTCTATAGTAACTATGGGGTTTTATATTTTTCTTAAGTAGGTTACATTATTTAGAGTCTGGCAAAATTGGTTTGACCAAATTTGGGTAAACCAAACAGAAGTTATGAGTTTTTAAAGTTCCTATTCAATTTAAAAACTGATTTAATAAAGGTTTCCTGGAAAAACAGTTTACACCGAGGTCCCTGGGTTTAAACTGAATCAACCTTCGCAGTTCTACCCTTGCGCCACTATTCCCCTGAGTCTCTGACATTTCACTTAACCCCCTGACCTTCTCTCCCTCTCACCCGCAGTCCTTCCCCCAATGTAAATAGTGACCGTGGGAAAGAAAAGGGTGGCGCGGCTTACCGGCGGCGAGGGAGGTCCGGCGAAGGGCAGGGTTTGCTCGGGGAGGTTCTGGCGATCACGTCAAGGTACGGCTCGTCGTCGGGGATGGCCGGAGCCGCTCGGTCCACGTGCGCAGGCGGGTATCCTCGTCGGCGGCGAGTGTACCGGCCAAACTACGGCGAGCTAGTCCAATCCAAGGGCACGGTGAGCTTCACTGGGTGACGTAGTGACCGTGTGCACAAAGAATCGAAGAATGGCTGAGTGGATTACCCGGTCCACGTACTCCGGCGAGGTTTAGTGCTCCGGCGACCTTGGGCCGGCCCCTCTGGCGAAGCAAACTCCGATTCCTCGCTCGGGGAGCTTCACGGAGGGGTGCACAGTCTTCTCCGAGGGCTGGACGGGGCTGGAAATGGCTGGGCGGGCCGGTCTACGGTGGCAGGGGGATTGGGTGGCCACGGACAAGTTGCGCACTGGCCAACGGCGGTGAACCAAGCTCCGGCGAGGGTCGGGCGGGTGCAGAAGGGTACGGTCGAAGCCTGGGAGGGTTTTATAGGCACGAGCGCGGGCCAGGGCGCTGGCTCGGCCGTTTGGCGCGACGCGGGGCACGCGGGGCGCGCGCGGGCGTGCTCTGGCGAGCTCAGAGCGCGTCGAACACGTGGCTCGTTGCTTCTGCCAGGGTTCAACGGCGGATTTGAGCACCATAGCGTGCGTATCTTGGCAAAGTCACTGTGTACGGTCACTTCCCTGCTCCATATCCTACCTTTTTGCTGTGAGTTCCAAGTCGAGATATGGTCGGGGCAGGGAGATAGAGGGGTGAGAAGTTGGCTGTGTCAGCTAGGTCCAAACCGAGACAAAAATGGTGTCAAGTCGTGTCTAACGTGCTAGGGTAGGTGTCACCTCTTTCCAGGGTATTCTAGGGTTAATTTGGCGCCACTTTGTCAATTGGGTCGAAGTGTTTTGAATTGTGGATCAAGGTGAACATGTGGGATCTTTGTTCAAGGGTTAGTTTTTATACTTAGGCAAATTCTGAATTCTTTTCTTGTGCTCAACCTTGGGTGAACTTTTTGGGGTTTTTCTGAATTCTTTTTGGGGTTACTTCCTTACTATCATTTGTATGTTATGAAGTATACTTCAACTTTTATATTTGGCCCAAGCCATGATCATAAGGTTTACATGACCTTTGAACCTAGCTTCAAATAGGGTTCCTATTGCCCAAGAGGGGTTTGCTTTAGGGTTTTGGGAAATTCCCCCTTTAGATGTGCATGACAAGCTAGGGCATGATATCCAAGGTGGTTGGCACTTACTTAGGACCTTGAATTCCAAGTTTGATGTACTTTGTTCAAACTAATCCACATGTGATAATAGGTTAAATGGTGTAGCCCTGGGTGGACACTCTGAGTAACACCTGGGGTGTTACAGCCCTCCCCCCTTAAAGGAATCTCGTCCCGAGATTTCAGGTAGAGTCCCTTGGAGGGGTGTTACTCCTTCTTTTACCCAAGTTTCTCTGGTTAACTGTTCTTCGAAGGTCATCCTCTTTGCAACTTCAGAAGGAAGCCCTTCATAAGTTAAATCCACAACTTAGACCATTCTTGTTATCTATGTTTTTCTTATAATTGTATTCAAAGGGCAGGTGGGGGTGGGTTTTTGGGTTACATACCGACTCCTTTGGGTAGAAAGTCGGGGAAGCGAGAGCGTAGAAATTCCTCAGTCTCCCACGTAGCTTCTTCTGCTGAATGGTGACTCCATTGAACCTTATACATTCTGACTGATCTTGCCCGAGTTGATCTCTCCTTTTGATCCAATATCTTGACGGGGTACTCTTGATAGGACAAGTCTGGTTCTATCTCAATGTCTGGTTCTGGTAGCACTTCAGTGGGTAGACGAACACATTTTCGCAGCTGAGATACATGGAACACATTGTGAACTGCGGACATGTGAGGTGGCAATTCCAATTGATAGGCTACGGGTCCACAAGCTTCCTTGATCTCGTAGGGTCCAATGTAGCGAGGAGCTAATTTGCCCTTAATCCCAAATCTCTGGACACCCTTGGTGGGTGATACCTTAAGATAAACATGATCTCCCACCTCAAACCGTAGAGGCTTCCGCCTCTTGTCATGATAGCTCTTTTGCCTGGCCTAAGCAGCTTCTAGGTTCTTCTTGATAATTCTAACCTTTGCCTCTGCTTCAAGTACCAAGTCTGGCCCAAAAATTTCCCTCTCTCCTGCTTGAGACCAATTTAGTGGTGTCCTACACCTTCTCCCATATAAGGCCTCAAAAGGTGCCATCTTCAGACTGGACTGATAGATGTTATTGTAAGAAAACTCGGCCAAGGAAAGACACTTGTCCCAGTCCTTCCCGTAGTGTAGTGCACATGCTCGCAACATGTCTTCCAAAATCTGATTCACCCTTTCTGTCTGGCCATCAGTTTGGGGATGGAATGCTGAGCTTCGTATGGCATGGGTCCCAAGTGATTCCTGCAATTGCTCCCAAAATCGTGCCACAAATGGTGCTCCTCGGTCTGAGACTATAGTCCTTGGTATCCCATGCAGACGAACTATCTGGTCAATGTAGATTTCCGCATACTTCTCCGTCCTGTGGGTGGTGTGTACTGGTAAGAAATGAGCAGTCTTAGTCAATCTGTCCACAACAACCCAAATCGAATCATGGTGCCTGGATGTATTGGGCAATCCCACTATAAAGTCCATGCAAATGTCTTCCCATTTCCAAGATGGTGTGGGAAGGGGTTGCAAGGGACCTGCTATTTTCAAGTGACTGGCCTTGACTCTCTGGCAAGTGTCACACTCTGATATGTACTTGGCAATTTCCCTCTTCATCCTGGTCCACCAATACAAGGATCTGAGATCATGGTACATCTTGTTGCTACCAGGGTGCATGGAGAATTTGGAAAGGTGAGCTTCATCTAGTATCTTCTTTCTGAGCTCAGGGTCCTTGGGAACGACCATTCGATCTCCAAACCATAGAATTCCCTTGCTGTCCTGCCGGAAGCACTTGTATTTTTCTGCCTTTTGTTTGACCATTTCCTTGATAATCTGAACACCCTTGTCTTTATTTTGTGCCATGATTATTTGTTCCTGTAAGGTGGGTTCCACCGAGATATAATGTAACTCACCGGAAGGAACCACTTCTAGGTTCAGCTTGCACAACTCATCACACAAGGTGGTAACTCCCACATCCATGTTCAAACAATTGCACTGGGCCTTTCTGCTCAAGGCATCTGCCACCACATTGGCCTTGCCAGGATGGTAATGCATTTCCAAATCATAATCCTTGATTAATTCCAACCATCTCCTCTGCCTCATGTTCAGATCAGCCTGAGTGAAAATATATTTGAGGCTCTTATGATCAGTGTAGATGTTGTAGTGAGCTCCCATCAATTAGTGTCTCCATATCTTAAGAGCATGAACCACTGCTGCCAATTCCAGATCATGTGTAGGATAGTTCTGCTCATGGGGTCTGAGGTCTCGGGAAGCATAAGCAATGACCCTGTTATCTTGCATCAAGACACAACCCAATCCTGTACCAGAAGCATCACAATAAACTTCAAAGGGCTTGGTATTGTCAGACTGAGCCAGCACTGGAGCTGTTGTCAAATGCTGCCTCAAGGTGTGAAAGGCATCCTCGCACTTCTGGCTCCAATCATACTTGACTCCCTTCTTCAACAATTCAGTCATTGGTTTGGCAATTCTGGAGAAATCCGGAATAAATCATCGATAATACCCTGCCAATCCCAGAAAACTCCGAATCTGCCTCACTGTAGTCGGGGGTTTCCAATCCATCACCTCCTGTACTTTTTCAGGGTCAACCGATATCCCATCCTTAGAAATTATGTGACCCAAGAATTTAATCTCCTTCAGCCAAAATTCACATTTAGACAACTTTGCATAAAGACGGTGATCGCGCAGTCGCTGAAGTACGATGTGCAGATGCTCAATATGCTCATCTTCATTCTTGGAATAGACCAGAATATCATCAATGAAAACGACCACGAACTTATCCAACTCTGGCATGAACACTGAGTTCATTAGGTACATAAAATAAGCCGAGGCATTGGTCAGCCCAAAAGACATTACCAAAAACTCATACAGCCCATATCTGGTCGAGAAGGCCGTCTTGGGAATATCACTGGTCCGGATCTTAATCTGGTGGTAACCCGAGCGAAGATCTATCTTGGAGAATACCTTGGCTCCTACCAACTGATCGAACAGAACATCAATGCGGGGTAACGGGTATTTGTTCTTGATAGTCACCGCATTGAGAGGGCGGTAGTCAACACACATCCTCAAGCTTTCATCCTTTTTCTTCACAAATAATGCCGGACATCCCCATGGTGAAGTACTTGGGCGAATGAACCCCTTGTCCAACAACTCTTGCAATTGCTTTTTCAGCTCTGCCAATTCCGCGGGAGGCATCCTATAGGGTCTCTTGGAGATAGGAGCAGTCCCGGGTTGCAACTCAATTGCGAACTCAAGGTCTCTGTCAGGTGGCATCTCTGGCAATTCATCCGGAAACACATCCGGGTAGTCACAGACCACTGGGATCTATGCTACTGGGGATTCTATCATAACAAAGGCACAAGAGCGGGTGCATCCCTGGTCAGGCAGATATAGTGTGGTTTCCCCACAAGTTGGTGAGTGCACTTCAATGGCCCTAGCTGCAATATCAATAACTGCTTGGTGCCTGGTTAACCAGTCGGTTCCCAGTATAATATCCACGCTATCCAACCCTAAAATGAGAAGGGTGGTCTTAATTACAATACTACCAAACCTTATGGGCACATGCCGGTTGACTTGATAGGTGGCAACCCTGCCTCCTGGTGTTGAAATTGTGATACCCCCATTGGTGTGGTGAAAAGGCAACTGGCACTTGGCACTAAATTTGGCACTGATAAAACTATGTGAAGCGCCAGAATCAAAAAGAATAATGGCAGGATAATTTAAAACTGTAAAGATACCAGTCAAGACGGGTGCTCCCTCTGGAATATCAGCCATGGTGGTGAAGTTCAGCCTGCCCTGCTTCACTTGCACCTTCTGCCTTTGTTGGTTCCGGGGGCAATTCTTGGCATAATGCCCGGTGTTGCCACACGTGAAACACTTGTTGTCATTTGATTGGCGGTACTGCTGCTGCTGATTGTTCCTCTGAGCTGGGAACTGAGTACGGTTGGGTGCCTGCTGCTGCTGTGGTCGGATCACCCATCTGCCTTGCTGATGCTGGGGTCCTCTGTTCTGAGTGTCTGACACAATCCTGAAGCGCTGTGGCTGAGTCGAGGGTCCTGCCACAGGGGTCTTCCTCTTCTTTTCTGCCTGTCGAGCCATAATGCAGTCCTCTTGGGAGATGGCCATGTTGACCAACTCATTGTAGCTATTGGCCCTGACGGTGTTGAGACGGTCACGGAGCTTAGTGCTGAGCCCCCTTCTGAACCTGTCTCGCTTCTTCTCATCCGTATCGGCATGATATCCAGCATACTGACACAAGTCATTAAAAGCCTGGGCATACTGCAACACTGTCCTGTTGCCCTGAGTGAGTGCCAGAAACTCGTTGAGCTTTCGGTCCATGATGCCAGCTGGGATATGGTGTCCTCTGAAAGCTGCCTTGAACTCCCTCCATTCCACCTCTCTACCCTCTGGCTGCATGGCAAGAAAATGGTCCCACCAAGTCCTCGCGGGTCCACGAAGCTGCTGGGTGGCGAACCTGACCTTGGCGACCTCTGAGCAAGCTCCATGGAGTAGCGGAAATTTGGATTCCACCACCCTCAACCACACATCTGCATCAAGCGGGTCCTCCGCCCTAGTAAACAATGGTGGCTGAGTACTGAGGAACTCCTGGTAGGTAGCAGCCACGGGGTGACGCTGATGGTCTCCACCATAATGCTGAGGTGGTGGCTGACGCTGAGCTAGTTGTCTCAGGATCTCATTTTGCTGGGCCATGAGCTCCTGCAGAGTGGGAGGCGGTGGCGGCGGTGGAGGAATGCGCTCATTCTGACCACGACGCGCTCTCCCAGCCATCTGAAAAACCAGGTATATACTTAACACCATATCTTCAAGTTCAAGATTTAATAGCGGTGAAAAGGGTCAAAAGCAAAATGATAGACTCCAACTTCAACAAAAAGGATTTAAAAGGGCATAAAATTTTCCTTCCAAATTTTTAAACTGATAACCGCATCCATCAAACATGCTCCCAAGAGAGTTTACCCCAATTACATCAATTGTCCCAAAAAGAGACTAAACTCTATCTAGCCTAGTACCCCAAGGGTGCAAAAGCTAAGCTAGCGGCGAGGAGTCTAACTATCACCAACCTCTAACACCATCCCTGACATCTAGTGAGCGAACGAGGCAACGCTGGACTCGGGGGAAGGTGGTCTCCCTGAGCCAGCGGTGTCTACACTGGAAGCAGGCTCCTCCCCTCCCTCGATGTCAACGTCCTTGTCAGCCTCCTCACCATGGATCTCTTGGTGATGCATATTTAGGTGCTCATTAGCCTCTGCTAGCTGCTGCTGAGTGTTGAGGAGCTGATCCTCGAGAACCTCGATGGTGTTCTCCCTGGTGCCCACAAGTTCCTCCAACTCTTGGACGTCAGTGGATAGCTGCTCCACCTGCAAATCTTTTTCCACCAGCTCCTGGGACAAATCCACCACGAGCTCCTCCCTGTTGTCCAGGGTGATCTTGGTTGCCTCCAACAATGCCATCAGATGAGACATTGCCTCCCCACGCATCACTTGCAGACGATACAGAGCGTTCATGCACCGTACCGACAAGTGGGCAGTGTGGCCTGGGTAGAGGGCCCAGATGTCCTTGGCATGCTCCACCCGGTCCTTCCACATTGGATCGTCCTCCTTCTCTGCGGGGAACAAGCCAATGGGGTGGGTAGCCAGCTCCAAGGGATGGAATCCGCAGAAAGTGGTCAATCCATGCAAAGCGATAGCCTCAATTGTGTCCTCAGCCCGGTATCCATAGGACTCAGAGTCCAGTGAACGCCAGCCTGGTTGTAGGGGATGAGGCTCCAAGGTCATCCTCACCCTACAACGGGGCACCCGGTGCTTCTCAAACTGCTGCACCGCGTACTGAGGGGGTGTCAAGTATCCGGCCCCCTGAAGTACCTCCCACAAAATGCGGGGAAATCCCTCTCGTGCTAACCCGTCAGTGTGGGACAGTGCATTTTCGTCGTCTGAGGATCCGTGGGAAGTCATCTGTGCACGGTGAAACGTAAGTAAAAGAAAAAGAATTATAAAAAGAACTAGAAAAAATAAAACTCAGCCTTTTTCTAGTTAAATAAAAAGACACTGCGGACCTAGTTGGTTATTATCTTGTTTTTAAGACTTTGCTCAGTTATCCATTACCTAATTAAGAATGCATGCATGCTCGTCCTGAACGACCTCACCACAAGATAAAGGATTAGGGAAGAACTCCCATCCTGTAAAAATGGCCTATGGGGCCTAATTATTTAGCCACCTAGCTACCCATCTATTTCCTAAGGCTTCACGTCCTAGGTCTATCCTTATCGTTCTACTATCTATCCAACATTGTTTCTATCAAATTTTATTTTGGGAAAATGATGGTATTTACATTTTATTGATTCCTCTGTGGTGGTACAAGCTCCGATACCAGCTGTGGCGGAACTGCCCGAATTATTCCGACAAGTGCCTAAGTCCTGCCTCGAAGGGTAGACCACACTTAAATGGGAATAACTCGTCAATTCCTCGGATCAAGTCCGACTAGGCCACTGACAGGATCAAGTACCACAGTCTCACTCGATGGTGAGTCACAGAGCAAATACAATAAAGCATAAAACCATGCATGTCGGAGTATTAAATTATTACATCATCATCATCGGAGTTTTGCAAAAGTGATCATCAGTGTTCGAAGTGCAGCGGAATAAAACTAACGGTAAATAAACAGAGAGATGGGGAAGCCTGTCCCATCACTCCTCATGCTCCTCCTCAGCCGAGGTCGGGTCCCACTCGACAGTCCAACCCGGTGGTAAGGTAGACGGCCAAGTCACTCCAGCAACCATGTCCTCCAGAGAACCTGTAAACAAAATTATGCCACAAGCAAGGCTGAGTATACTAATACTCAGCTAGACTTACCAGGTGTGAGGAGTCTATACTCCTCTACCTCTAGACATGCAGCTGTTTGGCTGTAGGGTTTGGTTGCCAAAAGCACTAGCTGAGTTTCTAACTCAAGTTTTTAACTTTGTCAAATTTAAGTGTGACTCTCTTAAGGCTAAAAGTGTACTAACTACTCATACATGGTATCAAACATATTTAGCAATCAACATCTTGTGTCAACTCATCACATTTCCACTTGTTACTCAATGCAGCAGCATGGATCAAGCAGTCTCATTAGCTGCGAGAAGCAGACGATTCGAATCGAGTTTTTATCCTTGCAAGGTAAACCTAAACACACGACGTGCAGGGGCACTCCGTCCCCACACACATCAACCGTCCCCATCGATTCCCCGTCAGCAGATCAGGGCTCACCGCCTTGGCGTACAATGCCTCACTGACCCCGACTGGCCGTCGTGCAGTGACCGCACTTGTACCCACCATAACCGGAATGGGAGACCACGTCTCAGGTCGCGTGAGGGGTAATGTCCACTGCCAGGTTCAATCAGGTACTAGGCTTACTGATTTACCATATTTCTCGGCATATGTTTAGTACGTTCAAACGCTTGACACACGGTACCACACCTTAATCCTTATTCCAATTTCCGCCTTGTAGACAACGCATCCCCATGGATCGTTGTCCACAGACCATCATCATTATGATATAAAAATGGATACAACTAATTCCTGACCTCGCGCGAGTGCTAGAAAAATCACTCGACTTCTACCGAGATCCTAATTAATAAAGCAGCTACTCTACCTAGCATACTAGTATTCACCTCAATAGGATCCCTGAGATCATGCCACTAGGGTTTCAAACAACTCCTACACTTAAGTGCACATTACAAACCTACAAACATTTAGTGCAGTAAAATAGCATATATAACGGTTATGCATAAAACCGGGGCTTGCCTTCCAAAGCAGTGACAGGCAGATCCTCTGGTGCAGGCTCGGGTGCTGGATCCGGGGCTACCTCCAGAGCAGCTCCTTGCTCCGGCACGAGGATGTACTCTCCGTCAGCAAGATTACAGTCTATCGAATGCAATGAACATGTATGTCATGATTTTGTAGGATTTAATAACATTATACTAATAGGAACTAAGTTAAGAAGTAACTTAGGGTTTCTCGGACATGCGGGGTTTTAGTGGTTCATACTTATTACCTTTATATTCAAGTTTTATTTAGGAAAACAAAGAGGATTGATATTGCACTTGTATATTTCAGGGAACAATTTGCAAGGGTCTTGGGAGGATACTAATTTTCATTGTTCATTTTCCTTTCTTTAGTGTTTAATTATGAATTCTAGTGGGGTTTGAACTACCAAGGTGAATTAACTATTTTCAACAATTCTACAAAAATTACAGTGGCTTGCTCTTGGTCAATATGGCCTGTCTTAAGAATATGGGATTCAAAATAAAAAGGCTATGCTGTATACAAAAATAACAAAAGTGGTGCAAATGAGCCACTTTGCACTACAAGTCTTTTATTAAAGTGGGTCCTGACCTAAGGGTTATTTTTGTTGGCCTCTAATAGTGATAATAAGCTCTTGTACCAAAAATGACAGAGAGCAACATGATGGTTATTTAATGGTGGATTTCTAAAGTTTGGTGCAAAAAGGGTGTTTAGAACTAACTTGTCATTTGAAAAATATCAAACAACAGATTTCAGATTTTTCTTTAGTTCTTATTATCAAAACATTAGTTATCCCAAGGGTTGGGGTGTTTTCACCATGAGGTTATTTTTGTAGGGTTTTTCTAAGTTTTCCTTATTTTCTTAAAATAAAAGGTATCCTATTTATTTTATATTAAACCAGGGTATGATAGATTTTTCCAGTGAACTATATTGATTAAGTACCCTAACAAAAATAGGGATGCCCTCTGGTTCACTATTTAAATCACATTTTCTATTTTTCTTAACTTTAAGCATAATACAAAAGAAGGAGTAAAAACTAACTCAATGTAGTGGACAGAGGGGTTTAACATTTTTAAATAGGTCAGTAGGTAGATATAAACTTCTCCAAATTTTTCTAACCCTAGTTAAATAGTACAACCATTTTTCTTGCTATTATTGAGCTTTTGGTCAAAACTATAATTAAATCAGAACCTTATAGTTTTCTATAGTACCTATGGGGTTTTATATTTTTCTTAAGTAGGTTACATTATTTAGAGTCTGGCAAAATTGGTTTGACCAAATTTGGGTAAACCAAACAGAAGTTATGAGTTTTTAAAGTTCCTATTCAATTTAAAAACTGATTTAATAAAGGTTTCCTGGAAAAACAGTTTACACCGAGGTCCCTGGGTTTAAACTGAATCAACCTTCGCAGTTTACACCAACGTGCACAGGCGGGTATCCTCGTCGGCGGCGAGTGTACCGGCCAAACTACGGCGAGCTAGTCCAATCCAAGGGCACGGTGAGCTTCACTGGGTGACGTAGTGACCGTGTGCACAAAGAATCAAAGAATGGCTGAGTGGATTACCCGGTCCACGTACTCCGGCGAGGTTTAGTGCTCCGGCGACCTTGGGCCGGCCCCTCTGGCGAAGCAAACTCCGATTCCTCGCTCGGGGAGCTTCACGGAGGGGTGCACAGTCTTCTCCGAGGGCTGGACAGGGCTGGAAATGGCTGGGCGGGCCGGTCTACGGTGGCAGGGGGATTGGGTGGCCACGGACAAGCTGCGCACTGGCCAACGGCGGTGAACCAAGCTCCGGCGAGGGTCGGGCGGGTGCGGAAGGGTACTGTCGAAGCCTGGGAGGGTTTTATAGGCACGGGCGCGGGCCAGGGCGCTGGCTCGGCCGTTTGGCGCGACGCGGGGCACGCGGGGCGCGCGCGGGCGTGCTCTGGCGAGCTCAGAGCGCGTCGAACACGTGGCTCGTTGCTTCTGCCAGGGTTCAACAGTGGATTTGAGCACCATAGCGTGCGTATCTTGGCAAAGTCACTTTGTACGGTCACTTCCCTGCTCCATATCCTACCTTTTTGCTGTGAGTTCCAAGTCAAGATATGGTCGGGGCAGGGAGATAGAGGGGTGAGAAGTTGGTTGTGTCAGCTAGGTCCAAACCGAGACAAAAATGGTGTCAAGTCGTGTCTAACGTGCTAGGGTAGGTGTCACCTCTTTCCAGGGTATTCTAGGGTTAATTTGGCGCCACTTTGTCAATTGGGTCGAAGTGTTTTGAATTGTGGATCAAGGTGAACATGTGGGATCTTTGTTCAAGGGTTAGTTTTTATACTTAGGCAAATTCTGAATTCTTTTCTTGTGCTCAACCTTGGGTGAACTTTTTGGGGTTTTTCTGAATTCTTTTTGGGGTTACTTCCTTACTATCATTTGTATGTTATGAAGTATACTTCAACTTTTATATTTGGCCCAAGCCATGATCATAAGGTTTACATGACCTTTGAACCTAGCTTCAAATAGGGTTCCTATTGCCCAAGAGGGGTTTGCTTTAGGGTTTTGGGAAATTCCCCCTTTAGATGTGCATGACAAGCTAGGGCATGATATCCAAGGTGGTTGGCACTTACTTAGGACCTTGAATTCCAAGTTTGATGTACTTTGTTCAAACTAATCCACATGTGATAATAGGTTAAATGGTGTAGCCCTGGGTGGACACTCTGAGTAACACCTGGGGTGTTACACATAGCCATACATTTCGCAATCGAGGGTTCAGATTCATCCCACCATAACAGATGGCTGGATCCAATCTGAACCGTCCATTATGCCATCGATGATGGCTCGGTCATCGTCTACCTCCAGCCGTACCGAACGGCGGAACAAAGTCCACACGACGGACGCACGCCGGACAAGCGCCCTGGCGCGACACTGCACCAATACGCCCCCAGATCGATCCTACATGATCACTAGCCCAAGGCGAACTGAGTGGGGAAATACTTACCAGAGATTTGGCAACAGAGAATAGTTGTCCACACACCGTGCAGATCCGCGGCCAAGTTTGGGTGACGACGAGAAATTACGGGTACCCTGATGGCTCCCGCACTCCCTGGCTATCACCACCATGAGCGTGATACCGCGATGAAGATCCCGACCCAATCTAGGTGCTGAACTATGGCACAGACAGGATCCCTGGTGGCGGCTTCCTTCACTCCCACCCTGCTTATTCTGCCCAGCACGATGGTGCGTTTGGATAGGTGCTTTCTGGAATTAGGAGGAGAGGAGAAGTACCGGGCGCACGCTTTTATGGTCCAGTAGGGGTGGGTTTAGCCAGCCAGCAGCATGAGCGCGGCCACGCCATGCTCGGGATTCTGTTGGGGAAGAAGATCCCTAGACGGGGTGGCCCACAGTCAGCGACATAGAGACAGACGCGCGCGGGTGAGTCACTGGTCGGGCGGGCCCATGTGTTGGTGCCACCCTTGGCTCATGACGTTATAGAGGGACTGGCTCGTGGGGCCCATAGGCAACGACCTCGCGCCCACGTGCTTGCACGGACAGAAAGGGAGGGAGACTGGAGTAGGGGGCCGAGTAGGAGAGTTAGGCCCAAAGAGGTTTGTTGGGCCCAATCCGAATTCTTTCTTCCTTTCCTTTTTCTTTTCTTATCTATTTCTATTTTGCAAATATTCAAACTCAATTTAAAATTCTTGTCTTGAACACCAGATTTTCAAATATCAGCCATAATTCTAATATAATTAATACTTCCATTGTTTGCCATAATATTATTTATTTATTAGTATTATCATTATTTTTCCATTTTTTTAACTCTTTTGCTCCCACATCTTTTAGAGCTCAAATTTGAATTTGAAGCTAAATTTTTTTAAACCTAGGTTTGAGTTTGGTGCACAAACAAGGGAATTTTAACGTGATGCATAATTTCATGTGTTTATTTGGTATTTATTTATAAGAAATATGCCTCTTTACTAAGTTACATACAAATGACTCTTTATTGTTTCTCAAGTGATTAGATCCTTAGAGGCTAGATTCTAGGGTTTACAAATCCTACACCCCTTAAAAGGAATCTCATCTGCGAGATTAGTAAGAAAAGGATGTATCCCTCCTTATCCCAAAACATATGCACAAGTAAGAATCTCAGCATGATGTATAACTTATTAGCAAAACATAGGGTCAAATAGACCTTATTATTATTCCTAAAATAATAAATACTGGCTACTAACTAAAGTAATATTTAGGACCTACAAATAGTACTCCTAATATATATATATATATATATATATATTATTCATTCTAATCTTGTTGTTCATTGCCTTCTTCACCAACTTATTCACCCTCAACTGGCACCTCTTCTTGGTTTTTGGGTTCAGCTTCTACTTCCACATGGTTGACCTGCCCTCGGTTGAAGGATAAGGGCTAACTCTTGCCTCCCGAGGTCTGACCTTGCTTCATAGGAGCCGGAGTAGTGTAAGCAGCCCTATTGGGACAATAGTTAGCATAATGTCTAGCCTGTCCACATTTGAAGCATGACCTATTTGTGTTTGTATTAGGAGCAACAAGTCCAGCTAGAGTGCTTGCTTGAGGAGGAGCAGATTAGGTCTGTTGAGTTTGTTGCTCGGAACTGAGGAGTAGTATATCGGGGACGGGTACTACTTGCAGCCTATCCCTAGTTAGTAGCCCTTCTCTTCTCTCCAAACTGAACCCTCTTGTTTTCCAAAGCAATAGCTTTGTCCAGTAGTCTCTGGAAGGATGGGAATGTGTATGATAGCAGCTGGTATTGTAGTGGCCCGATCAAACTTCAAGAAATAGCTCCTGCTTTTTCTCATCATCATCGACCTCCCTAGGAGCATCTCGGGATAACTGGATGAACTTGTCTTTGTATTCGCTTACAGACTTGCCTCCCTGTTTAAGGGATAGGAACTTGTTCTTTTTAATCTTCATAAGACCAACAAGAATATGGTAATTCCTGAATTGAGTGGAGAATTTTGCCCAGGTAATGATGTTGGTAGAAATGTGAGCAGCGCGGTATGCATCCCACCAATCCGCAGCGAGGCCGGTAAGGCGACCCGATGCATAGAGTACTTTCTCCGTGTTGGAGCACTAAGCTATGTTAAGCATCTTGTCCACGAACTTCAACCAGTCATCAGCTTGTAGTGGATCCACAGAGTTAGAGAATGTCGGTGGCTTATGGCTCATATACTCCCGGTGTTTATCCCTAGACAGAGCTGGTGGTGGTGGAGGTGGTAGTTGTTGTCGTTCATGCCGTACTTGGTGCATTTCTTGGCGTTCTTGCCTCATTTCCTACCGCTCCTGGTGCTTCTCCTGACGTTCTTTTCACATTTGCGCTTGTGTTTCTATCATGGTGTTTGCTATTTGCTGCAGCAGCTGCATCTGAGTAGCAGCAACAGGACCTGTTCCAGCCGGTGGATGGTTCGGTGGAGGATTCATCCCTGGTGGTGGTTGGTTAACAATCCTCCTGCGATGGTTGTTAGTAGGTAGATCGATACTGCCACCCTTCCTGGTATTGACCATCTAGGTTAGAAATATATGGTAAGATAATTTTGCAAGGGGAATAATTTAGTAGGCAGAATAGATAGCCTAGTAGTTGATCATAAACTGGAGGATCTTGGGCAGAGCTTTGATATGTTGTTTTATGTCTATATTGGGATGCCTAGGCTTATAAGATGAATCACCAAAGCTAAGATAGAATCTGTCAAGATAAGATAGATATGTGATACTAGCTATATTTTAATGGGGAATAATCTAGCTTGTCTAGCTATCTTATGAATATATTTTTATGCCTATATGTATATGTAGATGCAATTGTGGACATTACTCCACAACTCGTCACACTCAAGCAAAGAACCGAATCAAGCAGTTATCATAAGAACAAACACTCAAGCATATAAATATTTACAAAAAATAGTTTTGATTTGGTTCCTAAGATTAGGTTTCCTATTCCTAAAGGTCACTTTAGGTACAAGATTTCAATGTGTGAAATATACTATTGTCTTTAGAGGTGATAAGGTAAGAGTAATCAGAGTAATGCAGCAATAGATGAGAAAAGATTAAGAAAAGTTTAGAAAGAATCAGAGTAGCAAAAATAAAGAGGTAAGGGTTGTCCCGTTCTATCTAGGTTTCATCTTACAATCGACATTCCTTTGATACCACTTCTGCTACACTCGGGCGTGAAATAATCACCAAGTGTGTTGGAATCAAGTCTCACACATATGATGCCTCATGGTATAGAAACGAATGTCACATCATTAATATGTAACGGAGTTCTGTACAAAATAGATAAATAATTACATCATACGAAGACAATGATCCAGCAACCCTAGTTGACTGGAGACAACGGCCTAGACCACTCATGAACTCATCACATCATCCTTCACACGCCTCATCATGCGGTACCTGTTCTTGACCTGGGGGATGTGAGTACAACAAGGTTGAGCTCACATACGTTCATCGCTGAACAAGTTGTGGGGAATAATGTGCATGAACTCACCAAAGGTGGGAGCCCATGTGAAGTGTAAGGCTTACCAAAAAGGATGGTTAAAGCTAAGCGTTGCTTTTAAAGTTGGTCAAAATTTTATTAGCAGTTACTAGGTATAAGTAGATACCAACCCAATAAAATAAGAGATCAAAATTGATAATAACACCCGCGATGCAATGCATATTACAAATTAGGTTTAATTCCATAGATTAATAATGTGAGTGTCTGAGCCGCTCATGACTGTGAGCACGACTGATATACCAGTTTTACACTCTGTAGAGGTTGCACATCTTTACCCTTAAGTCATGTTACCCATTTACCACGGGGTTGATCGGACCCCATACACCTCTACCGAGGAAGCGAGGCACGGTAGCACTACGAGGTCTTTCCAAAGTTCCACTAGTTCGAGAAAACCCGCTACGGATTCAGGAAGAAGGAAGCATATGAATCCCTCGTCCGAAAAGCTTTACAGATAGTTCGACCCAAGGACCTCCCTATACTCTAGTAGCGACGCCTCCCAGCTTGCCCCTTCCGGGTAAGGTAATCTCTCTCCAGCTTTCCTAAATACTTGGCCAAGGGCGTCCTATTCCACCCTTGTGGTAGCATTGTTTTCCCGGGTGGTTCTCCATGTTCCAATTAATAATATGATCTTATCATGAATAATAATTAAACAACAGCATAATTGGAACATGATCATAATAAAACATTAGTTTCCCATAACCAGGTAGAGCAATAGCAAATCTACCCAATAATTCATCTTTTTGCAAGGTGGGGGAAAACAATGCTAAGGAAACCTATTAGGTCCCATCAAATTAACCTGAGCATGTCACTGTGATTAACAAGAATATTATTAGGTAAAGAAGAGTGATCAAGGGCACAACTTGCCTTAGACTTGAGATCCCAGGTACCAACTTGCTCTCCAGGTGACTCGTAACCTCGCTGCTAGTCGTAGCAATACAAACAAACATGGTATAGGCAAAATTAACATCACACCAAGCATGAGGACAAACTGTATAATAATATTCTACGCATCGTAATGAAAACCTAGGTTGGAGACCCACTAAATTCGGAGTTATGGTTAAAGAGTTATGATTTTCTGAAGTTCCTATGTGTTTGATATAGAATAAACTAAGTGAATAATTTTAATCCATGTTTCATGATAAAACAAATTTACCAAGTGATAAACAATATTAAAACAAATTTAATGCAACTAGAATGGATCAAAAGTAAGTTAAAATGAATTAAATATGAATTAAACAAAGTTCTGGAATTATTTTTATACTAAAAATAATTTTCTTATTTAATTCTAAATATTCCTAATAATTCTAGACTGCAGACATAATTACGAGGAAGTCTAGGGTTAGTTTTGGATAAAACTAGACTGATCCGTAATAATTCTTCAATGTATATGGACGACGGGTTGATTACTTAAAACACTAGGGGCTCTTTTGTGAATCTGGTTCGGCGAAGGGGTATGACATCCGATCAAACATTGTCAGCCTAGATTAGATTCAATATGTTTACCAACCGGTACGTGATTTCTACCATAGGATCATGGATCTAGGGTCATGAAACGCTGACACCCAGAGTCACCCTGATCTAAACTGATGGCCCAGATCAGAACACAGTGCATCGAAACGTAAACTTCTAATCTCCATCGTCTGCTGCAGATCTAACGGTCCTCAGTCCTCCCCTTTTAAATCAGCATGCGATCACAGCCATTCATTTCACAATCGATGGTTCAGATTCATCCCATCATAACAGATGGCTGGATCCAATCCTAACCGTCCATTACGCGATCGACGATGGCGTGGTCCTCGTCTTCCTCCAGCCGTGCCGAACGACGGAACAGAGTCCGCACGGCGGACGCACGCCGGAGACCCGCCCTGGTGAGACATCACACCAATATGCCCCAGATCGATCCTACATGATCACTAGCCCAAGGCGAACTGAGTGGGGAAAGACTTACCAGAGATTTGGCAACGGAGAATAGCTGTCCACGCACCACACAGATTCGCAACCAAGTCCGGACGATGGCGAGAAATTGTGGGCACCCTGATGGCTCCCGCACTCCCTAGCTACCACCACCGTGAGCGCGATACCGCGATGAAGGTCCCAACCCAATCTAGGCGCTGAACTATCGCACAGGCAGGATCCCCCAATGGCGATTTCCATCACTCCCACCCTGTTTCTTCCACCCAGCACGATGGTGCGTTTGGATAGGTGCTTTCTGGAATTGGGAGAGGAGGAGAAGTGTGACGGAACCTCCCAAGTCATTAGGCCCACCTACAGTTGTCCTTGTCCAGTGGACCTCGGGCAACCCTGTAGATGCTTCTAACCACTTGATAAGTTCGGTATCTGTATTCCTTGCCTTTCCCAAGAGCGGTTCACCCGTCACGTAGATATTACAACACGTCGGAGGAACGAATAAGCAGAAGCAATTATAGTAACTTAATTTACATTAAAATATAGAAAGAGTGTTTTATTACAAACCAGTAATATATAAGAGTGCAGAAGTAATATTATTACAAACCCGAGAGGCAAAAACCTTTCCCGTAAGAGTAAATTGTTTTTGAAAGGAGGACAACTTCCTCCCGAGGCTTCACTCTTGAGATTCTTCCTTTGGCACCACCTTAGAGCAAAAGCAGCAAAAGTTTGCTGCTTCCTCACCTGCAACAAAATGGGTTTGAAAACACTGAGTACGAAGTGTACTTTCGCATGTCTTACCCGTCAAAATAAAAGACTCTTAAGGATATGCTGGCTTGAGGGAGTCAAGGTAAGGCTTAATCAAAGATCAAGAATCTGTTTGCAAAAATGCTTACTAACAGTGGATCCTTAAAAATCTAGTTTTATTAGCAAGTTAAGTTATTACCTAAATCTAGAGTTCTTTCTACCCTAGTTCAAGCACTTGGCCTATACTATCCATCTTATTATCAACCCTTCTTGTTTACTGGAATGCTACGTGTAGGACAGTGACCAAGTCTTCATGTCCGAGAAGTAACAGCGATCTGAATCGATTAATACCCAGCTGGGGATCTCCAATCACACGACATATGTAGCACTTAAGCCTTGCATATGTCAACTCGCCACCGGGGTTCTTAAGACCAGATCAGGTTCACGCCAACCGAGAGCATAGATACACCACCGTCCAGCCTCTTGCCACGGAGGGTACACGCTACTCTCGCCATCTCTCCACTCCCATTGCATGTTATCTTATTCTAGTATTAGTCTGATCGAGGCAAAGCTTACCGATGATGAGGCATGTGACCAGTTAAAAGGTCCTCGATCATCAAGCCTACATCGAGATGGTCCTTAATCGACTCAGACGAAGACACTACACCGAGACTCTCTTCTCGTGCAAGTCACCCACCCGATCTCAGCTTTATCAATTTCAACCCAAAGCTTGGTATCTATCAGAGGTACATCCTTTATGATGTTTAACCCATCATGGCCATGATGGATCCACCATCAAGTTTTATTTTGAAAACATCCCATCCCACTTGAAGCATCATCTTTTGTCAAAACAAAACATTTTGTTTGTCTAGAGCAAGACTAAGCATTAGAAAAACCTTTTCATAAAACAGGTGATCAAGGAAAGGTAATCAAACTTCCAAGGAAATGCATCAATTGTTTAGCACACAACTCCTATCACCTAATGCATCAAGCAAGTGAGAAAGATTTTAAAATAGCAAGGAGGTGGCAAATGCACCGGGGCTTGCCTTGTGTTATAGGAGAGTCGGGTTCTACTCCACAAATATCGAAATAAAAGCAGTTCCCGGCAGGTGGGTCTTTAGGTGGTGGTGGTGCGACTCCTTCTTCTTCAACCACTACTTCTTCCTCGTTCTCTATATATAATCATATATATTCATGAATGCTCATGTAATGCTTATGAAAATGCAAAGATAAGAAAGGTACATCATATTAGGTCTTGAATACAATTTTCCTTCACGGTTCTCCAGGAAAGTAGGGTTTTTGGAATCAGTATTTCATTTCATAGGGCAGATACTACTTAGAAGATTAGGGTTTTGGGGTTTAGGTATCAAACATTGTCCAAATCAAGTCAAACTTCACCCAAGGTTTCTAAATATCATTTTAAGCTTATCCAAAAAGTTGAGTGATTTTTGGAGTTACTAATTAATTTCTAAAATTCTAGGAGTATAAGTTTTAGCTATTTTAATTACTTTATAATTCCTGGTTTGAACTAAAAATCCTAAAATTATTTTTATTAAATACTATGAAAATTTAGAAGTTCAACAAAATTGGTCTCATATTTTTATTATTTTTCTCGAATTCTTTATGAATTTCTAAACTTTCTCAGAAAAAGAAAAAGGAAAAGTTACCAACATAACTGGGCTGAATTCAGCCCGGGACGGCCCATGATAGGCGAAATGTCCCTGCGCGCGCGCCCGCGCAGTTGGTTTTGCAGAAAGGTCCTTATTCGTTCAAAAATCAGAACAGTAGTCCTTGGCACTATTCATGCGTCTCACTGACACTTTACATTGCGGTCCTCAAATTTCTATTTCTTCTCCAGAACAGACCCTGGCCACGATGCGCACGCCGTCGACCACCCCGTTGCTCGGACTGGCCATGACCGGCGGTGGCTGCATAGATTAACTAATGGGCAAGCATGACTGACCCGAGACGAACCTAGAACAAGCTTTAATTGGGCTATTATGGCCCTGGCTTAGCCTGACCATGGCAACGGTGAATACTTGATACAAATCCAAGCGTTCCGGTTGATTGAGTGTGGTCAAGCATAATGGATTGAGCCAATGAGTATCACGAGTATGCATGGGTGCTAAAACATGACCAAGGAGAGCAGGAGCAGACCTGGGAATGGCTGGCCACACGACATGGAGAATTCTCGCTCGCCGGTGACTGAGAAGGGGGAAAATGGTGTCGGGACGGTCTCTAGTGGAATTAGGAGGTCATGTTGGGGCTATATGATCACAAAGGGCTACTGATTCACCATGCACCACTAATTTGGGGAGAGGTGGAGAGGATTCCGTGAATTTGTGCTTCAACCGAGCTCACTGGTGAAGTGGTGAGTACCTCGCGGTGGGTGGTGGGGCTATTTATAGGCACGACGGTCCGGCTAGATGTGGCAGAACCGCCCGAATTATTCTAGCTTAAGTGCCTAAGTCACGCCTCAGGGGCCGTAACACACTTAAATCGGAATAACCCGTCAGTCCCTCAGATCTTGTCTGATAAAAGCCACTTAACCAGGATCAAATACCACAATCTCACACGAAGGTGAGTCACAGAAGAAATACAATAAAACAGGAAGACCTCAAATTAAAGTACTGTATTATTACATAGATCGGAGTTTTTCAAGTAGCTGATAAAAGTTCACAAAACAAAATGCAGCGGATGGTCGATATCATCGGTAGCGAGGAATCGGGCAAGGCCTAGCCTACTACTCCACTTGCTCCTCTCCTGCCGGAGAAGCATCCCACTCGACCGTCCAACCCGGTGGCAGGGTGGTAGGCCAAGTCACACCATCAACATATCCTGCAAAAATTATGCCACAAGCAAGGTTGAGTATACTAATACTCAGCTAGACTTACCCGATATGAGGAAACTACTCCTCTACCTCCAGATCATGCAGTTGTTTGGCTAAGAGGTTTGGTTTGCCAAAAGCACTAGCTGAGTCTAAAATCAAATTTTTAGCTTTTCAATTTCTAGTACTATTATCTTAGCTAGGTTGGCTCCTTCTAAGCATACATGGTAACAAGCATTTAGTGCAAACAATAAGTTATCTCAAGTAAACCTCATTTCACTTCTTACTCAATGTAGTACAAGGGGTCAAGTAGCCTCATTAGCTGCGAGAATTAGATGATTCGAATCGAGTTTTATCCTTGCAAGGTAAACCTAAACACATGACATGTCAGGGCACTCCATCCCCACACATGTCAACCGTCCCCATCGATTCCCTGTTCGTGGGCAGGGCTCACCGCCTTGGCATACAATGCTCCACTGACCCCGGCTGCCGCCGTGCAGTGACCGCACTTGTACCCACCATAGCTAGCATGGGAGACCCAGTCTCAGGATGAGTGAGGGGAAAAGTCTGCGCCCGGCTTCACTCAGGTACTAGGTTTACCAGTTACCATATTTTCCGACATGTGTTTAGTACGTTCAAATGCTTGACTCAGGTATCCACACATTAATCCTTAATTCCTTTTCCCGTCTCATGGACAAGGCATCCTCCCTGGATCCATGTCCATAGACCGTCATAGATCCCGTTATCAAGATGAATACACTCAATTCCTAACTTCGTGCGAGTGCTAGAAAAATCACTCGACTTCTACCGAGATCCTGATTAGCATAGCAACTACTCGACCTAGCATACTAGTATTCATCTCAAAAAGGAATCCTGAGTTCATGCAACTACAGGTTTCAAGCAACTCCTACACTTAAGTGCACATTACAAGCCTACAAACATTAAGTGTAATAAAGTAGCATATATAAATATGGTTATGCATAAACTGGGGCTTGCCTTCAAATGCTTGGGCTGCAGGGAGATCCTCAGTGGCAGTCTCGGGAGCTTGCTCCTGGTCTTCCTCGTGGACAACTCCTTGCTCGGGGATGAGCACGTACTCTTCATCAGTGAGATTGTAATCTAATGAATGAAATGAGTAAGATATATGCATGGTATGATATGAAATTTTAGCAATTAGACTTGGATGGTGAAGGATCAATTTAATAAGGTAGGGCTTAATCTTGTTACTTGAAGATCCCTCGGGGTATATTTAGTAATTTAGGGCCGAGCTTAGTTAAACAAAGTGGTAAGTCCATTTTGGTGTTCTATTGAATTCTTTTTAATGTCTTAGTGAAAATTTACCAAGACTTTTAGTTGAACTTATTGGAGCGAGTTTTATCTTTCATTTCTTTTCTTCTATTTCTCTTATGCTTTTAAGGTGGGTTTGAACTACAAGTCATCTTAATAAATTTCCAAAAATTATTCAAAAATTATAGTGGCTTCTTACTGGTGTATAATTCTCTGTCTCAAAATTTGGGGTTTAAAAAGTAAGTAGTTCTCTCTGGAAACAATTACTAAACATTAGGGCAGGAGGTGTGTTTTGAACTATGACTTCTTTTTAACAGAGGGTTATTTCCTAAGGCATATTTTTGCTGGCATCTAGATGTTATATCATGACTTTGCACAAATTTCTAGCCATTAATACTTAACAGTTATTTTATTATGATTTCCCAAAGTTTCTAGCCAAAGGGGTGCTTTCTACTACCACTATATTTGAAAAATATCAAACAACAGATTTCTAATTTTTCCTAGCTTCTTATTTGTGCAAGATCAATCATTCTAAAGTTTGGCATCTTTTTGCTTAAGGGAAAGTTGGTAGGAGTTATTTGGATTAAATGGCCTTTTTCATGAAGTATTGGCAAGGGGTATTATTTTGCAGCCTTCAATTGGGTTTTGCATTTTTCTCTGGTGGCTTATCTTATCATTGATCTAGTAAAATTTTATTTGCCCATTATTGCACTATTTTTGGGTTGCTCATGATTTATTTGAAATAGGACCCAATATCAAGTTTTATTTGTTTACTCTACTTAAAATGATGGGCTGGGGTGGTTATCATTTTTGTAGTGGGGTTCTAGTGGTTACAAATCCACTGGATTTTTTTAAAAATTTTGGAATTGTTTTTATAATTCTAATAATTGTTTTTCTAGTTTGATTAATGCTTAATAAAACATTTCACTTTGATTCTGTTTTGGACTAGAGGTCTCTTTATTTTTCCTAGGTTCTCTGTTACTTAAGTAGACTAGGAAAAATAATTGCATTCACTGTTCATTATCTTCTAATGCCTTTCTGATTTTTCCTAAGTTTTGGGAAAAAATGGCCTTTATTGGATAACCCTACTTAAACTTCCAATACTGGGGTGTCTAGTATTTTTAAACAGTGTCTAATTGGGGTTTGAACATCTACAAATTTTCTTAAGGCTAGCACAGAAGCATAACAAATTTTCTTTAATTAAATAAGGTTTGGTCAGTTTCTGTAATTAATTTCAAACTCAAAAATTTAAAATAGAAAGCATAGGGTTTAGTATTTTTAATTGATAGTCCATAATATTTTGAACCTAGTAAAATTGGTTTGACAATTTTTGGTTAAATATTCCTCAAGTTACGAATTTTCTAAGTCCTCTGCTGAATAATAAAACATCAATTAGAAATGGTTTAAAGAAAAACAGTTTTGCGCCGGGGTCCCTGGCGAAAGATCTTAAAGGTATTACAGACAGGTTTCTAGGGCACTATTCATTTGAGTCTACAGCTTTGCAGAAAACCCCCTAGGGTTTCTGGAAATCGAACCCGCGGTCCCTCCCTAATGGAACAGTGGCCGAGGAGAAAGAAAGAAGCGGAGGGGCTTACCGGTGGCAAGGTTGCTCTGATGGGGTGGTCAAGGATGTAGGGGAGGTCTCGAGGGTCACGGCGATGTGTGGGTCGCCGTCGGGGATGGTCGGAGTCGACCGGTCCACGTGCGCAGGCAGAGATGCTGGTTGGCGGCAAGGAATCCGGCCTACTCACGGCGCGATAGGTCAATTGAATGGGTCAGAGAGCTTCATGGGATGCTAGGGAAGACGTGGGTGCAAGGAATTGGAAAAAGACTTACAGGTTAGCTCGATCCATGCGTGGCGGCGGAAGACCGAAGTCCGGCAAGGGTGAAACCGCCTCTCCGTGAGGCAATGCCTCGGCTCAAGCTCGGAGAAGCTTCACGACTTCACTAGGAAGCGATCCAGGGGCTAGGGCGAGGCTGGGGTTCAACAGAAAAGGCTGGCCACAACGGCCATGCTTGGGCAGAGATGGTGGGCAACGGTGCTTGCTTTTCACGGCGAGCTCTTGTGATCTCTGGCTCGGGCGAGGCTCTGGGTGTGCAAGTGCCAACGGCTACAGCCTCTGGAGGCATTTATAGGCAAGGCAAAGCACAGACACGTGTGGCAGGGCGACCCCGCCCGGGGCGCGCGCTGCCGCGGCCAGTCCGCGCTCGGCCGGTCAGGCAAGCGATCGAACGCGTGGCTCTTTGCTTCTGCCCGAGTTCAAGCGCTCATAGGTTGAAGATCTTCGTGAATTTGGGCATGATCACTGCGCAAGATTTGCTCCCTCGACAGAGCTTTGTCATTTGTGTGTGGAAGTCGAGTGGTTTGGGGCAGTGTATAGAGAGTTGTCGTGTCACAAAGGTGGCAGTGTCACAAGGTTGAGTCCCGATGTAAAACCATGTCAAGAGCGTGTCAAACGGTGGAGAGAGATTTCCAAACTTTGCCACAGCATGTTCAAGGGAATTTGGCACCACTTTGATATTTGGACTTGTTTGATTTGAGTTTTGAAAAACAGAGAACGCGATTGATCTTTGGAAAGGGGCTGAAATTCAGATTTCCGAATTTCTGAATTTCCCCCAAGTGCATTAGTTTAGGTGCTGATTTTGGGGATTTTGAAAAGTTCAAATGGCAAAACTTCCTTACTATGCTTTGTTGGTTAATTAGTGAATTAAACTTTGTAATTTGGTTTTTACCAAAATTTGTATTTTTCTCCCAAGATTTCTCCCAAATACCCTTTTATGCTTAAATGGTTTACTTAGGGTTAATTAGGGTTTGAGAGTTTTCCTTCCTTAAGATTCATGACAAGATTAATGAAAGTTTGAGAAGACTCATTATAAATCTTTTGTTCTCATTTTTGATGTTTATCCCTTCATTGGGTTTACATGTGATAATAGTTTGGGTTAGCTTAAGGAAGAAACCCTAAGTGACACTGGGGTGTCACACTAGCGATCCGCGACCACAAATTGCATTGTCAGTGCACGGTTACCACGTAAGGAAGAGACACAGTGAGGGAGGAGCAAGGCGCGAGTGACAAGGCGGCAGAATGACCAAGCCACGTTGAACGCCGGTGAAATATCCCATGCAGGCTTTGGCTAGGTTCGTGGAATTGTGGCACGCCCGAAGTTCTCTCCCCTCGGTCGATCCTTTCCCCAAATCGCTCGAACACATCCAATTATACAGTGCCCTGGATCTTTGTCACCGTTCTTCAGATATTTTTAGTGCTCTGATCTTCAGTGTTCTACTGAACCGACCCCCTTTTGCCCTCTGTTTCTCTAGATTATTGTTAAGAACAACGTAATCTCCATTAATAAAGATTGTTCACTAAACAATAGTCTTCAAACTTACTATAGGATCCCTGGACCAAAACTGAATGGAATCAAAGATATGGTGCTTCCAATTCGGCCCCATTTCACTGTGACCATTCCTGTTCTTGAATTCAGTTTTCAGTAACACTTCAACAGCTCAAGATAGTTCTGACAGAGCAACTTTGGGCTATTGTTTCATTAATATTTTGTAAAACAACTAGGGAAGATGACTAGACCAAAGTTACTCCCCTACAAACCAACTTTAATCTTGTTACAAAGGTCTTAGTCAGTTACCCATTAAATCGAGCTCCACCTGATCCTAAAGTTGGTCCTATACATGGTTTTTCTAAACATCACAGATTCTCATCCTGACAGCCAAACTTCAAACTCATTTATCTCTAATTTATGTGCAATATTAGTGCTAGGTCACTTGATCAAATTTGTCCTCCTTTCATAACTTTACAACTTTTCTATATTGACTTTTAGCAAAAACTTCAAGAATCCTGAGATGTAGAGCTCCAAAGTCACTTAGGCATATGAGGTACATGGGGTGTCCTTTTTGCAAATAGGTCCAAACTTCATCATTTGGCTTGCAAATCCTCAAATGTGAGAAACACATAGTTGGTGATGTTGTACTACCTTGGTATTTGCACTTGAGTCCAAAAGTGTACAAATTTTACACTTAGCCCCCTAGGGTTCCAATCTTGGGTTTTTCAGGGGTCTTTTCAGAGTTTAACAATTTAGGGTTTTGGGGCTACCCAAGTCCATTAATGGTGATATCTTATGATCATTTCTAATGAGTTTTGAGATTTTAGCTTATTTAGGCTTCATTTTCACTCATAAGCCTAGTTTAGGGTTAAGTACTGTCGGTGTGGAAATTCACCGACCGGGTGGCGGAACACACCCGCCCTAATCCAAAGATGAGGAGGGGGCCTTAGCGGTTTGCCTGCCTTGTGGATGATCGATGAACACATGAGGACATGAGGGATTAGAGTGGTTCAGGCCGCCGGAGCGTAATACCCTACCTTCACTGTGTAAGTAGTATTGAGAGTGTATGTTGAACCTGTGAGCTTGAGAGTCTGAGTGAACTTTTTCTGTAACGTTGTGTGCCTTCCCTTTTATAGTTTAAGGGAGGCACATACAAGGATGCTGAGCCCCGACATGTGGGCCTAGGGACATAATGGAAAGAATACATTATGTGGATAATTAATACTAATAACACCTGAGCAATCACCGGGAGTCTTGATGTCTACAATCCATGCTGCATTGATGGGCAGTTACAGTACGAGTAATGCGGGAGTAATGGTGAGTAATTGCGTGGCCCACGTATCGTGAACTGAGCACGTCGCCTGTCAGTGTGGAATGGATAGGCGCACGTTTTATCCGTCATGAAGGCGTGTGTAGCCCAGAGGCGTCACGCCGGGTTTCGCCTGTTGGCTTCTGCCACACGCAGTATGCCACGTGGCAGCATTGGGGCTCCGCCTAAGCGGGGAGCAGGAGTGTATGCGGATAGGTCCGGAGCGCACCAGAGCAGGTCTGGACACGTGTCAGCTCCGGACCCCCGCCTGGGCCTTAAGTAAGGTCTTGGGACCCCACAATGTGCAGTCCGGACCCCATACGGGGGGGAGGGTCTGGATCCCATTCTAGGTGTCCGGTCCGTACACGTGGGGGTCCTAGACCAACCTGGAGGTCCGGACCGTGTATCCAGGGGTCCAGCACTGTCCCATGGGGGTCCGGACTCATTGTCAATGCCTTGGAGTACATCACCTTCTCTAGCCATGTGGCGGCCCCGGAGCCGCCCACGTGGTGGTGTCGGATGCTGTTGCTGGCCCAGAGTAGTCACCCGAGGCTCGGGCGAGTCACGGTGTGGCCCCACGCACAACTCCTTTACCATGCGACTACGGATAACCGCGTGGGTACTGTGTCTTCATACTGTAGTAAGGGGTACCCTAGTTTCAGGGTACCGACGGGGAGGATGCGAGCCTGCAGGTGGGGCCAAAACTTGTACTTTGCCTCAACATGGCCTAATTGGTGATTGGCGCGCCGCTTCCGTGCGTCTGCTGACGTACTCACCATCATTCCGCCTTCTGTCACGCCAACTGCCATATTTGTTCCCGCGGCTGACTGGCCCGCGGCCCCCACGCCTGGTGGTTTTGTCGGGCCACATGTGGGGTGCCTCGATACCTCTGCATTGGTTTAAAAAATTACCTTCTGTGTTCTGCGGCGGTGTCACACCTGGGTTTTGGGGCACCAAGACCCGGGCGCGAACATAATCACCAGGTGTGCTGGGACCAAGTCTCACACATATGGTGAATCATGGCACAAGATCGAATTTCACATCTTTGCTACATAACAGGAGTTCTATACAAAATAAATAAATAATTACATTATATGGAGACAACAGTCCAGCAACCCAAAGTTTACTGGGAGACGACGACCTAGACCTCTCACGAACACGCCACAACATCCTCCTTGCGCCTCATCCTGTGGTACCTGTTCTTGACCTGTGGGGGGGTGTGAGACAGCAAGAGTGAGCTCACATACGTTCATTGCTCAACAAGTTGTGGGGAATAATGTGCATGAACTCGCTAAAGATGGGAGCTCATGTGAAGTGTAAGGCTTACCAACGGAGATGGTTGAAGCTGAGCATTGCTTTTAGAGTTGGTCAAAATTTTATTAGCAATTACTAAGTATAAGTAAATACCAACCCAATTAAGCAGTAGAACAAGAGTAACAACATCACCTGCGATGCAATGCATATGACAAATTGAGTTTAAGTTCCATAATTTAATCATGTGAGTGTCCGAGCTGCTCATGACCGTGAGCACGGCTAGTATACAAGTTTTACACTCTGCAGAGGTTGCGCATCTTTACCCACAAGTCATGTTACCTATCTGCCAAGAGACGGCCAATCCCATACACCTCTACCGAGGAGGCGAGGCAGGGTAACACTACGAGGCCTTTACAAAGTTCCACTAGCTTCAGAAAACCCGCTACAGTTTACAGGATGCTCCAGTGTAGGAATCCCTCGGCTGACCGCCATCGCAGCAAAATCAACCAAGGACCTCCCTACACTGACCACTCCCCTACTGCCCTTGCCCCTTTCGGGTAAGGTAATCATCCACTAGCTTTCCTAGTTAATCAGCCAAGGGCGTCCATAAACCCTTGTGGTAGCACTATTTTCCCGGGTGGTTCTCCTTGTTCCCATTAACATAATGACCTTATCATGAACAGTAAATAATGAATAAATAATAAAAAGTGTAATCATGAGTAATGAATATCTCTGTACCCAAAACCACATAATGCAATAGCATGTACTACCCAAAAATTTAGTGGTAAACAAGGTATAAAGATAGTCAAACTAGGGTAACCTATTGGGTCCCATCAAAATTAACCTATGCAGATCATTATGATTAATCAGAACATAACTGGGTAAAAAGAAGTGATCAAGGGCACAACTTGCCTGGGACTTGAGATTCCAGGTATCAGGATGATCTTCAGATGACACGTGTCCTCAGTGCTAAACATAGCAATACAGACAAACATGGTGCAGGCAAAATTAACATCACATCAAACATAAGAACAACTTGCGTAATAATGATCTACGCGTTGCTACGAGATCGTGAAATCGAGAACCACTAAATTCGGAGCTACGGTTGTTAAGTTATGAATTTCTGAAATTATTAAGCACTTAGAATAGATTAATTCAAATGAATAATTTTAATTCAAGTTTCATGGCTAAACAGTGTTACTAGTTGTTAGACAATATTAAAACAAAATTAATGCCACTGGAATGAATTAATTTAGAGTTAAAATGAATTTAATATGAATTATACAAGTTTCTAGAATTATTTTTGTATTGAAAATCAAATTCTAAATTCTTTTATCTGATTTTCCTTAAGCTCTGGACCGCAAATCAAATTCTATAAAGTGCAAGGGCTAAACTACAAGCTTGCCCAGACTCAGTGAACAACTCGAGTGGACGGCGGGTTAATTCACCGAAACTTGAGGGGCTCTTTTTGAAAATGGCCGCGGCGAAGGGGTACGAGTCAATCTGTGTTGTCCGATCAAATGCCGAGGGCCCAGATTAAAAACAACCCTGAGTCGACCACGCACACCCGATCACGAATCCATGGTCCAGATTGGATCACGCGAAGGGATACATTCTGATCTAATCTCGGCCGTTGGCGCCGGATCGGACGGTGCACCCCTGTCGTCCTCCACACCGGCCGAATGCAGCAACGGCAATTCACCGCGGCAGAGAACGCCGGTGAGCGTTCCTGGTTCGACGTCCAGTTCCCCAAGGGTGGAACAGAGGGCCCCAACACAAACCTTAGGAGATAGCAAATGCACAAGGAGTAGTCTTACCGTAAATCGCAACGCTATTGACTATGGCCACGGCGTGCGGCAGCACGTGCACTCCGATGAGGGACTGCCCTTGTTCTACGTGGTACCGAGACAGAAGTCCCCACCGTTCTGCATCCTTATGGCACCACGAAGCTCCCTGGCACATTCCCAGGCCCCGAACGACAGCGCCGAATGGATTCGCCCGCTGCGGCACATGTTCTACCTCCCATGGCGACGGATGGCTGCGCTGAGCTACTTACCGGCGAGCAATCCACCATCCAGCTGATCCAATCTCCACCCGCCGAGGTCCCAAGCTGGTGCGTCGTGATCCGAGTGAAGCTCCAAGCCTAGCAAACACCCAATAGCTATAGCTAGATCCGCGCCACAGCATGTGCAGGCTTTAACCATGGTGGTGGAACTCCCCCCCTTAATGCTGAGCTCCCACCGAGGTCGAGTTCTCGTCAATGGGGAAGAGGAAGGGGAAGACCCGCAACGTTTTTATAGGGCCAAGTCGAATCCGCGTCGAGGGGAAGATGTGAATCTCAGAAGCGGATTTACGGAGCTAACAATGGAGATGGCGAAATGTTGGTTGGGGAAGAAGAAGATCCTGCCAAAGCGGGACCACCAGTCAGTTGCCACGAAGGAAACAGGTTTGGTTGCGCGGTTTGACCGGTGGGTCCCACGTGACACACGGACGAGCGGCACGGGCGTCAAGCACCCAGGAATCACGAGGCATGGGGAAAGAGATGAAGATGGCACTAACCGATGGGTCCCGCGTGGAAGTGACTAGGAGTTGCATGAGGTGGGCTGGCAGGTGAAGGCACGAGCTGGGCTGCAGAGGAGCCGGCCCAGACAGTCCCCATTTCCCTTTTGTGTTTTTATTTTCCTGCTTTAGATTTCCATTTTATTTTCCTGTTTTAAATTTTCAAGTTTAGTTAAGGTTCATATTTCAATTTTAGTACAAATGCACAAGCACAAAACTCCAAGCACAAGTGCAAAGTTTTTTTATTTACTTATTTTTTTTATATATTCATTACATTATTTATTTTAAACAACTACTTCCAAGTGCATATTTTATACCCACCGAATATATGTTGAAATAATTTCTATTGCACAAATTCATGAGTTATTTCAGATAATATCTCTAAATCTTTTATCCAGAGAGAATAACTTAATTTATATGGGATCCTTGAATCCTTTATTGTTAGCTATATTTATTTAAGAAGATGTGACTTAAAAGGTGAGATAATTTGTATAAAAAATATCATGGTTCAATTCTTCGTTTTATTCTATCAGAAACCCATAATAATATTTTTAGGTGTTACACGCGGCCCCGAGAAGGCGCACTACGGGCGCATGCGGCGGTTCGCTCTTTCCACACCCGGGATCCGGCACCCAAGGAGTATTACCTGTGGGCCTGGGCCCCCGTGTCATAGACTGGGCTGTTGTCTCTTGCGACAGAGATGAAGAGGCGCGCTACCGCATGCGGTGGTTCCCACACCCGAAAACTGGCACCCACGCTGCATGACTCGTGGACCTAGGCCCCCCATGTCATAGACTGGGCTGCCTGGATCCTAGGTGCCCATCATGAGTGATCTCTTGCGGCGATTGAGGGGCGTGCGGAAGGGTTTCATTGAGCGAGGACACTAGTTTCCTTGAAAAAGGGTTCACCCCCGCGTGCAGCAGTTACCCTTTCGCATTCTCTTCCAATCGACTACGCCCTTTCGCCTTTGTGCTCCTTTGTGCCCCTTTGCCTTCGTGTTCCTCTGCTTTGCGCTCACTCCACCACACAAGCAATGACTTTGCTTGGCCATCCCGAGTGTTTCTAGTCTAAGAGAGCACTCAACCTGGTGCGCAGCCTGCTCGGATGGAGCGCGCCGGTGCTCGCCGAAAGGATCCGCGCCGGCGTGGCCCCCTCGGCGACCTTGCCGTCAGGGAGTTCGTGCTATTCATCTCCTACATCTCCTGCGGGTTGGCGCTGCCAATCTCGCCTTTCTTCCTGCTGTTGTTGGAGGAGTTCGGGCTCCAGCTTCAACACCTTACGCCCCACTCCATCCTCCAAGCGGCCATCTTCGTCCAACTCCGCGAGATGTTCGTAGGGGTGGCCCCCTGTACTTCCCTCTTCCGCCATTTCTTCGTGCTGGTCAAGTCTGGGAACGCTAGGGACCATCTTGGTGCCTACTACTTTCAGACGAGGCCGGATTCGGCCGTAGCCTACATCTCCACCTTCAGCGGTGCGAGGTGGGAAAACTGGCGCGGCGACTGGGTGATCGCCAACGTCGAGGCCAACGTCCGCCTCGTCCTGCCGAGCAACGGGCCAGCCCTCGACCGCAAGCACTGGAGGACCAAGCCATCGCTATCGCCAGAGCTCCAGCCCGTGCTAGACAGGATCAAGACCTTGGCAACCGGTGGTCTGACCTCCATGCATGTAGTCGGCGACTTCCTAAAGCGCCGGGTCATGTCACTGCAGAGGAGGTCGCGCCTATGCTGTTGGTTTACTGGCTCGAATGATATCGACAGGATCCAGCATGGGCCAGGCACCAATCTGTCCTGGGAGGAGCTGGAACTCCTGGTGAAGGGGATTACTCGTGAGACCTTTGTCCCTGAATCCTTGATACTCCCCCAGGACACCACGGCACTCTGTGATGATCCAAGGCTGCGAACGGCGGTCCGGGCCACGCTACCAACCCTCGACGAGAGCGGCGTAGCGGTTCATCAGACCGGCGGTCAGGACCCCCTCCACGGGATCTAGATCCCTAGTGTACCGACTAGGGGTCCCCAGCCCGCCGGTGTGGCCCCTTGTGCTGGTCCTACCTCGGCCCCCAGCTCCTTGGAAAAGGGCAAAGGGGCTGCAAGCAGCGCCTCCGCCCCAGGTGGTTACGGGGGGGGGGGGGGGGTGGAGGAGGAGAGGCGACGCCGGCTGCATCGCTCTGTCAGGTCGCTTGTTTCGAACCCCCCCAGAAGCGTCAGAGGACTACTGGTGGGGCCGAGGAGGCCGGCTCCCAGGCCCAGGGCGCGCGGAGGCGCGTCAGTCCTCCGGTCCCGCCGCCACCAACACCACCACCACCACCATCAGTCCTGCCGCCACCACCACCACCTGGGGGTGATCTCCCTTAGGGGCACCAGCAGCAGCAATAACAACAGCAGCAACAGTAGTAGCAGCAGCAGCATCAACCGCAGCAGCATCAACAACAACAGTCACCCCGCTTCCAGGGTCGCTGGAAAGTCCAGGGCCCCAAGTAAGTGTGGCCCCTTTCTCCATGAGTCTAATTATCATATCGACAGGTCTTAACCCATCGTCTGTGCGCCAGGGCTTCCTTCTCCATTGCTCCTAAGGTTGCACCTCTTCCGCCAGATACCAGGCCCGCCGGCGGGTCTGGTTCTCAGCAGCAGGAGTCTGCTGAGAGTGGCATCGGCGGAGCGCACCTAGCCACCGCCGGGACAGCGCCACTAGCCTCCCACGCCCCAACTGGGGGTCCGGCTGCGGCAGCGCCAGTGTTAGGCGGTGCTGCGGCGGCGAAGGAGGTCCTAGCTGGGGGACCTACGCCCGCTCCCGACACCGGGGGTGACCAAGGAGGCACGTCCAGCTCCGTCCCTCCACCTGCTGCGAAGGAGATGGAGGTGATTTTTGGGCGGCGGCTCCGGTCAGGTGCTGAGCCGGACGCGGCGCCAATCCCCCTTCCCCGGGTGCTATCTCGCGCCCACCAAGTCCTCAATGAAACCGAGACAGCCATCCGAGTCTTCTTCGTCGTCGAAGTTCCCATAAGAAGAAAACACCTTCGGAAGACTGGCACAAAGCCGAAGCTATCAATCAAAGAGCTTCGGAATACATTTCCAAATGCACCGACTTAAATATGAAATGACCAATCGACCCGTGATAACTTGTATTATGATTGTAAATCTTTGTAAAGGGCATGAATGTAATTTCTCACAGGCTGCGTCCTGTGCCTATAAATAGATGAACAGTACCCCTGTACTGTTCACGCTATCTTGTATTCACTCGTGCGCAACGCTTGGATTTTTTGCCTTCTGTCAAGCCGAAGGTATAAATGTAATTAAATATTGTATTTAAATACTCAAATTTATATAATGAAGATATATGAATAATGATATATGATGGTTCATGTTATCTTTCATGTTTCATATGCTTTGTCTTTCATTATCACTTATCATGATGATGAAGGTACGTCCTTCATAACCTTCGTCCGAAGATCATTATATCCTAAGGGAAATAATGCTTCGAAGAACAAAGGATATTTACCTTTAACACTATGTTGCCTTGTTCTTGATTCATAGCATTTGAGAACAAGTCCCCAACATTGGTGCCCACCTCCAGTGAACTCACTTCCCCTTTTAAGCTGATGGCTTTGTCCAAAACCCAAGTTGAAGCTGCTTCGGCTACGAAGATGGTGCTCCTGATAACAGGCGGTTCATGTTCAGAACCGGCCAACAAGAAACAGAAGAAGGAGGCTCAGAAAAGGGTGCAGCATGTTGGGGTGCAGGGAACCTTCATCAAGTCAAAATGGTCCCATATCCCAATCACCTTCTCCCAGGAGGACCTTCAGCTCAAGGATTACCCTCACAATGATGCTATGGTTATATCTTGTGTCATCAAGGGATTTCTGGTCCACAATGTTCTGGTTGATACAGGCAGTGCAGCGGATATCATATTTGCTAAAGCCTTTAGACAGATGCAAGAGCCAGAGGACAAGATTCATGATGCTACAAACCCTCTTTATGGCTTTAGAGGAAGGCAGATCGTAGCACTAGGCAAAATCACAATGCCAGTGACCTTCAGATTTGTACACAACATAAGGACTGAACAGGTTGTGTTTGATATTGTTGACATGGAATACCCCTATAATGCAATCATTGGTCGTGGAACACTTAATGCTTTTGAAGCAATTCTTCATCCAGCATACCTATGCATGAAGATACCTTCGGAACAAGGGACTATTGCAATTCACGGAAGTCAGGAAGCTGCCAGAAAGGCTGAGGGAAATTGGATAGACTCAAAAGCTATCCACAATATTGATGGAGCTGAAGCTTGTGAGCAGTACAAGTACAGAAGAGAGAAGGCTGCTTCGGCTGATTAGTCGAAGCCGATGCTTCTATGTGAAGACATAGAAGAGCAAAAGGTATTGCTGGGGTCTCAATTATTTGAAGAGCAAGAAAAAACTTTGATAAGGTTTTTATTCAACAACAAGGACATTTTTGCATGGTTGGCCAATGATCTCTGTGGTGTCAATAGGGATGTCATTGAACATTCACTCAATGTCGATCCATCCTTCAGGCCCAGAAAGCAAAGGCTTTGGAAAATGTCTGATGATAAAGTCGAAGGTGCTCGGAATGAAGTAAAAAGACTTCTCAGTGCTGGTGTCATCAGAGAAGTAAAATATCCAGAGTGGCTAGCCAATACTGTTATGGTGAAGAAGGCCAATGGCAAATGGAGAATGTGTATTGATTTCACGGATCTCAACAAGGCCTGTCCAAAGGACGAATTTCCATTACCAAGGATAGACTCTCTTGTGGATGCAGCATCTTCTTCAGAGCTTATGAGTCTTCTGGATTGCTACTCAGGATATCATCAAATATGGATGAAGAAGGAGGATGAGCCGAAGACTAGCTTCATAACTCCTAGTGGCACTTATTCCTATCTTCGGATGCCTGAGGGGCTCAAAAATGCTGGAGGTAGTTTCAGCAGGATGACAGCCAAGGTCCTTCGTTCCTAGATAAGCAGAAATGTGCTAACATATGTTGATGATATCATAGTAAAAAGCACGAAGCAAGAAAATCATATCACTGATCTGCAAGAAACATTTGCTAATTTCAGACAAGCTGGCCTGAAATTAAATCCTGAAAAGTGTGTCTTTGGAGTGAAGAAGGGTAAGTTCCTTGGTTGTCTGGTTTCAACGAAGGGGATTGAAGCTAACCCAAGCAAGATCGAAGCCATCCTTCGAATGGAACCACCGAGCACAAAGAAGGGGGCCCAACAGTTGGCAGGAAGACTGGCTTCATTGAATAGATTTATATCTAGATCAGCAGAAAGAAATTTGCCATTCTTTGAAATCCTAAAATCAGCCGAAGTCTTTCAATGGGGCCCAGCTCAGCAGAAAGCCTTCGAAGAGCTGAAGCAATACTTGATTGATATAACAACGTTAACTCCACCCACACCAGGGGCTCCGTTGCTATTGTATGTGGCAGCTTCGCACTCTGCAGTAAGTGCGGCGCTTGTGCAGGAGAAATTGGAAGGACAAATCAAAAAAGCAAGCCCCAGTATACTTTGTCTCCGAAGTTCTAAGCTTATCAAAGAACAATTATACATAATTGGAGAAGGTGCTGTATGCTGTCTTAATGGCCTCTTGGAAGCTTCGACATTATTTCCAAGCATTCCATATAATTGTTCCTTCATCATAGCCTCTGAAGGATATCATGAGGAACAGAGAAGCTACTGGAAGGATCGGAAAGTGGGCTGCAGAACTCAACGAATTCAGCATTGATTATGTGCATAGATCCTCAATTCAGTCCTAGGCGTTAGCAGACTTCATCGCTGACTAGACGCCAGGGGCTCAGGAAGAAGAAGCAAATAAAGATGCCGAAGCCTGGACAGTGTTCTGTGACGGTTCCTGGGGAACCTTCGGGGCAGGTGCGGCCGATGTCTTGGTTGCACCTTCTAAAGTCAGAACATGTTATGCAATAAAGCTTGATTTCAGCTGCACAAATAATATTGCTGAATACGAAGCTTTGCTTTTGGGGCTTCGGAAGCTAAAGGCAATTGGGATAAGAAGGGCGGTCCTTAAAACCGATTCCCAAGTTATTTCTGGTCATGTTGATAAGAGTTGCAGGGCAAGAGACCCGAAGCTTGAGAAATACCTGGACAAAGTTTGAAGGCTTGAAGCTTCTTTCGAAGGGTTTTCTATCAAGAATATTCCACGAGGAGAAAACAAGCACGCTGATCTGCTAGCCAAGTTAGCAGCACAGGGGCTGCCCGTACCTTCGGAAGTATTCTTTGAAACAATAAGAGCACCATCGGTGGAACTTCTCGAAAGAGCAGTGCTCACTATATCTCCTGTTTATAGTGAAGATTGGAGGACTGAGATTATATCTTTCCTCCAAGGTAATTGCCTTTCAGATGACGAAGCTTATAATAAGAGAATGGAGGCAAGAACAAGACCATATGTAATAATAGAAGGGGAGTTATACAAACATGGAGTCTGCTCTCCACTTCTCAAGTGTCTATCCAGAACCGAAGATATAGAGCTGATGAAGGAAATACATGCAGGCCTGTGTGGATCTCATATTGGATCTAGACCTTTGCTGGGGAAGGTCTTCAGACAAGGATTTTATTGGCCGAAGGCAGCTTCGGATGCAGCGGATCTGGTTCAAAAGTGTGAAAATTGTCAAAAATGTGCAAGGGACCAGAAACAACCTTCGTCGCTAACTCAATTAATACAACCAACTTGGCCACTGCAAAGATGGGGCCTGGATTTATTATGTCCACTTCCACCAGCACAAGGCAATTTAAGATATGTTGTGGTGGTTGTGGAGTATTTTTCAAATGGATTAAAGCAAAGCCTTTAGCCACAATAACTTCAGTCACAGTCCAAAAATTCTTTTGGCAAAACATTGTTTGTTGTTTCGGTGTACCAAAGGCTATAACTATGGACAACGGAACACAGTTCGATGCCGAAGCTTTCAAGGAATTCTGTGATCAAATCGACATGAAGATTCATTTTGCGTCAGTCAGACATCCAGAGTCAAATGGACTTGTCGAAAGAGTAAATGGTATTATAATGACAGGAATAATGAAGTTAATTTTTAATCAATCCAGAGGAAAGTGGCCTGAAGAATTAATTAAAGTGGTGTGGAGCCACAATACAACTGTATCAAGATCAACAGGTTTTATGCCGTTCAAGTTATTGTTTGGTGACGAAGCTATAACCCCAGAAGAAGCTAAAGCTGGTTCAATAAGAACAACAGCTTCGACTGAAGACGAAGCTGATTATCATGTGGCAAAAGACACTATAGAAGGGGTCAGACTTCAGACTGTGGAAAATATTAATAAATATCAAGCCGAAACAATAAAATGGCGCGAAAGAAAAGTTCGACTGAAAAATATCAAGCCAGGGCATTTGGTGCTTTGGAGAGTGGCTAATCTGGACACAGTGGCAAATTATAGCTGAAGTGGGAAGGTCCTTTTCTGGTAGTATCTTCGTCAAGGCCCGGTTCTTATGGATTAAAGGATATGGATGACAATGACATTCCTAGATCTTGGAACGCGGATGAGCTTCGACAGTATTATGTATAGATTGATGTAATCTTTTTTCATTTTTCTAGGGCACCCTTTTCCTTTCCAAAGGGGGAGAAAGGTTTTTAATGGGGCCATAGTTTGTAATTTTTCTTTGTTATTCAGCTCCATGAGAGCAAAATCCCCCAAAAATATGTAAATGTAAAATCTGAGCATGCACCTTCGAGTGCAGAGAAAAAGAAAAAATAGGGAGAAGCTCGAAAGTCGCCCCTAAGGGGATGCAGAGCATGACGAAGCTACAAAAAGCCATTCCTAAGGGAGCTCAGCGTAAGTTTTCTGCTCAAAAGTCGTTCCTAAGGGAATGCAGAGCCAAATACCGCCGAAATATAAGGCGAAGCGCGAAAAGTCAACGCGAATACCACCGAAATAGAAGGCGAAGAAGTTCAAAAGACGTTCCTAAGGGGATGCAGAACTTACACTGAAAAATAAGCGGTGCAGCCGAAAAATAAACGGCAAAGAGATTTCAGTCATTCCTAAGGGAATGAAGGTTGTGGATGAAGCTTCGAATGTGTGTGTTTGGGCATTCATTTGCATGATACATTACATCATACATTGCATTCATAAACATTCATTTAGACGTACATAGGATCATCATCATATCATATAGATACAGACAGTTGCTTCGACTCTAAGCAAACAGCTTCAAAAGCAGATTCATGCTTCGTTGTGTACGAAAAGAAGGGAAGGTGTTTTTCGCCTTCGGCTCAAAAATGCAGGTTTCGACCATATCAAAGCATTTCATACATCGATGGAAAGGTAAAAATATATTATAGGGTATGGACAAATTTACAGAGTAGAATCTAATTCTTAAGTTACAATATTCTTTATAAAGGTTAATACAAGAATTTCTAGAGTTTTTTCCACAGCTAACTATTCGAGCTTCACCATCATCTATTGAGCTTCAGATCATCTGCTAAGCTTCGGCTTTGTGCTCTTCAGCTTTGTTATCCTATACATATTAAAGCGTTACAAGGGAAATTCAACTTTCAAGGGAAAGGTAAGCAAAAGGTATGATTTTGTTACCGGCTTAAGATGGCTTCGAGCTTCGTCACCAGCTAGGCTTCGTCCACCCTTTGTCCATACTTGCTTTATAAATCTGTTTCCTATGCTTCGAGCAGGACTAGGAATATCAATCAGATCTGCTGGTGATAAGGTAAAGTTTGGTCTATTGACAATTTTCCCATGTGTACAACCAGATTTCAGGAAGGCAATAGCTGTGCCCCGGGAAGCTACCAGGGCACAGAAATCGCCGTGTCCAGCTATAATTTCATCAAAAGCATCAATTTCACCCTCAATATGTTCAAAGGTCCCTGGCAGGTCTTCAATCTAAGGACTAAATTTCTCATAGCCGGCTCCAACCGAATTGAAGACCTGCTTTAACCGCTGCACACATCGGTTGCTAAACTCTAAACATTTATTTTGAAGCTCTTTCAATGATTTTTGCAAATTTGAACTTTTTTCGACCTCAGCCTCAAATTTTGCATCAAATTCTTGTTTCTCTTGTTCGAAGCTTTCTGACTTTAAGAGAAGCTCCTTATTCAACTTTGCAATTTTGGCTTCAGCTTCTGCCAGTAAACCATCTGTTGTCTGAAGTTCGAAATCTTTCTTTTCAAGAGCAGCTGCTTGATCTTTTATTTTGTTTTCCAAACCCTCAATTATAACTTCATGCTTTTTATCTTCAAGGTCTTATTGCATTGTCAAAGCTTTACTCAATAGCATACTCTATGCAGAAACAACTTTCGTTAGAAAACACCTTCGTTGTTAAAAATAATGAAGAGTCGAAGAAAAGTTTTTACCTTGAAGTTAGAATAGAATAAACTACCGACGATATGCTATCGTCGGTAGCGGCTGATATCGGTCTCAAGCTTTGCAAAACCAATACTCTTCGACAGAGTACCGATAACCTTCGCTCCGGTTCGATCTCGGAGATAGCCTAAGCTTTCGTCGTCAACACCGCCGAAGAGTAGCGCCCCTGGTTCATACCCACAGGAGATGGCATAGTCTCTCAAATCTTCTTTCTCAGCCTTTGTCAATTCTTGTCCAATCAAGTTTTGAAAGTTGAAATTCTCTTCTTCTAAAGTATCTTCAGCTATTTCCTTCTCTTTCCTAGGCACTGTGGCCATGGTCTCTGCGGCGGCTGTAGCAGCTTCTTCTTCGGCCATATCTAGAAGTATTTTATCTATATTAAAAAGTGTGCTTTCTAAATTTGCATCGTCGGCTGTTGCAGCTTCAGTAGGTGCAGCTTCGGTAGCTGTAGTGCTCTCGATAGCTGGCGTCTTTGACGCCGAAGCTGGCCGTGGTGTTTCTTCAATGGCTTCGGTCACAGTAATAATTCTTCGCTTTTTCGGCCCAACAAACTTCTTCGTTGACGAGGGCTCCTTCTTCTTCTGTAAAAGCTTCGTCAGATGTGGCCCTAGTGGACTTAGCTTGATAGGCAAGGATTCAGTCATTACCTTTAGGATTTCTTCCACGTTGGCAGCAGAAGGTGTTGGAGGAGTTTCTTCTTCCATATCAGTCGCCTTCTGCTTTGGAGTTGCAACTTTCCTTTTCTTCAGAGCCACTGTCTTCGGCTCAGGGCTCAATTTTCTCTTCTTCAGGTTTTCTTCATCTTCCTTCACCATTCTAGCAGCCTGTCTGCCCACAACACTAACAATTCTTTTTCTTTTCTGCCCTTCGGCACCCTTGTTCAATCGCTCGTAGTATGGTTATTCGAAATTCAGGGCATCCATTACCCGATTCAATCTTCGCTTCGGTCGAGTGCCGAAGGCTGCAGTCATCAACTGATCTTCTTTTCTTGTGTAATTGCCCAAAATCTCGTTGCACATAACTTCAATTGTATCCAACCATTCTTGGCAGGGTTCCTTGAATTGTTTCTTGAACTTGAAATGATAGGGCAACCAAACGAGTTCTTTCTTCTTTTTCTCTCCTTCAAGCTTCGGCATACCCCATTCCCTTAGCGTTGGAAATACTTTGTTGGCTAAGTATTCCTAGACTAGATCTCTAGTTCCAATATGTTCAGACACAATTCTAAACTCATACACAGCATCTGGACATGGTGTCCCTGGCGTCATGTTGCACTGAGGCCTAGTTAGCCCGAAGGTTAGCTCCAGCGGGCTCTGAACTAGTTTCTCCTTTTTCTCATCAATTTTAACATAAAACCATTCAGATTTCCAACCGGTCGGCCATTTAGTATGGTAGCTAACCACCGGCGTCTTCATATCCTTCCGATAAGAAAGATTATAGCAGCGGAAGTTCTCATGCAGTCCGTCTTCTCTAGCCTTCGTCTGATAGTGAAGTTCATGAACTCGGCAGAAGGCTTCGGCGAGCAGCTCCACAGCTTGACTTCGGAGAGCCCAGATGTACACTGATGAAGGTAAATCTCAAAATTTCCAAGACATCTGCAATCATCCCGTGCAGAGGAAATCTCAGCCTAGCTTTGAAGAAGCTCTTAAAGAATACCACTTCATCATTTTCTGGATTCGGGATAGTTTCTTCCCCACCAAAGCGAATCAACCCCTTGCCGGCTTCTCTGAAGTAGCCTAGCTTCATCATCATAGCCATATCAGCTTCAGACACATTCAACTTTCCAAAATCCAAATGGCTGGGCTTCGATGGCATAATGGTGTTAAAATCAATCTCTTCTTTACCAACATTGCCCTCTTCAATATCTGCCTGCTCAGCTTTAGTAGTGGGTGCATCTTCGTCAGAGGCGCCCTCAGTCTCAACCAATCCCGATCGCCTCATAACTTCGGAAATCGGGGCAGTTTCAGCAGCTTCGGTTTCCTCTCCGTCGTGAGTAACCCTAGCTGTTGAGCGCACCCTGGCCATCTGATGTTGAATATTCTTGTGTTTTGACAAAGTTGAGAATTTTTTATCTTTTGCCGAAGCTCCCTCTTGTCACAAAGCTAGAGCAAAATGATCCTTCGGTTGAGAATGCAGTGAACAAGCTTCGGCTCTGGTTAAATTTTTTGGCAGCACAACAGTGCAATAGCAGTAAATGCTATGGTAACTTCACAACTACCCATCTGTTTATATAGTGCTGCAGGTGGGAAGGTGAATCGTCAAGTCGCTCGCACCCGCTGAACAGTCACCACACTCGCTGAAAAGTGGACCATAGGGCCCAAGAAGCTGAATCACCAGATCGCGCGTACCCGTTGAATGGTGGGACCACCCTTCACTCGGAATATTTAAAATCATTTCTCGGCAACGAGCTCAGGTAAGGTGTTTTTCGGACCTTCAGCATTTCGAAGCCTCAGAGAGTTTTTTACGGGTCGAGCTCATTGCGAAAAACGATCTGGCACCGTGAAGGGACTACTGTTGGGGGTCTGCTTCGTCGCCGAAGGTCCCATAAAAAGAAAACACCTTCGGAAGACTGGCACAAAGCCAAAGCTATCAATCAAAGAGCTTCGGAATACATTTCCAAATGCACCAACTTAAAGATGAAATGACCAATCGGCCCATGATAACTTGTATTATGATTTTAAACCTTTATAAAGGGCATGAATGTAATTTCTCACAGGCTGCGTCCTGTGCCTATAAATAGATGAACAGTACCCCTGTACTATTCACGCTATCTTGTATCACTCATGCGCAACGCTTGGATTTTTTGCCTTCTGTCAAGTCGAAGGTATAAATGTAATTAAATATTGTATTTAAATACTTGAATTTATATAATGAAGATATATGAATAATGATATATGATGGTTCATGTTATCTTTCATGTTTCATATGCTTTGTCTTTCGTTATCACTTATCATGATGATGAAGGTACGTCCTTCATAACCTTCGTCCGAAGATCGTTATATCCTAAGGGAAATAATGCTTCAAAGGACGAAGGATATTTACCTTTAACACTGTGTTGCCTTGTTCTTGATTCATATCATTTGAGAACAAGTCCCCAACAGCGGGAATGGGAGGCGCTGGAATCTGAGCACCAGCGCCTCAGCGACTGGCGCACCCAGCTAGAGGAGCACACCAAGGCGGCGTACCGCCAATTCGCCTCTGAGCGGTCCGAACTCGCGCGGGACCGCAAAGAGTACAAAAGGGACCTCCAGAAGGTGTTTGCTAGGGAGCTGGAGGCGTCCCGACGGGAGAAGAAGCTAGCCAAGAGGGAGGAGGCCCTGATCTAGAGGGAGGCCCTCACAACAGAGCTTCGGGCCAAGCCAAATGCCCTGGACCAGACCCTAGAGGCCCAGCGGGTCCAGCAAGTGGAGGCCATAGAAAGGATGAAAAAATGGCAACAAGAGCTAGAGGACAAGGCCAGTGACATTGCCCTACCTCAAGGAGAAGGGTACATCCCTGGACAGGTGGGAGACGGACCTCGCCAGGCGGGAGAAGGATCTCGCCTTAAGGGAGGAAATGCTTGAAAGGCGGGGCATGTTGCTGGCCGAGCACGAGCTCGAGGCGGAGGAGAAGGAGCGGAAGCTGGAGGAGCGGATCCACCGGTTCGAAGCGGCGCAGGCGGCGCCGGGTCCCTAGGTTACGGAGACCACCAAGAAGGCCCTGGAAGATCTCCAGACAAAACACCACGCTGGGGTCCAGCGGATAGCTGAGTGGGCCGGCGAGGCGAGCACGACGCTTGTGCCACTAGGGATAAGTCCCATCCTAGTGTCGGAGCTACCAACGTCGATCTCTGACGCCCTCCCGGTGCTAGACTCTGCCGCTGAACGCCTCCGTCGCCTAGACCAGATCCTCGGCGCCCGCCTGGAGGCTGAGGGCAGAAGGCTCTACCTGGCGGTGGTGCATTACGTGCTGACGTGCTTCCGGAGCCACGACCCGGCCATGTCCTTGGCACCGGTGCTCGATGGTCCGGTGGTCGCCATAGAAGACGCCGCCCAGGAGAGCGTCCAAGACGCCGTGGAGATGGTGGCCGCGCGCTTCCAGCGCGAACCGGCCGATGCCGAGTAGCTCGTACCTGTAGAGATAAGGCTAGGGTTCCGCTTGAAGGCGGATGCCATAACTTTTGGTTTTGTAATATACTTTTGAGAACTATTAATCAAACAACACTTATCTGTATGCTATTTGTCCTCGATGTGTGTAGCATTACCAACTTCTGGCTAGTACTTGGCCCCCTAGGATGTAGGCTCGACGTTTCGAGGCTAGATACCACTGTCCTAAGAAAGAATTGGTGACTCGGCCCCCAGGAGGTAGTCTCGACTGGGACCTGGACCTATACACAGCTTTGGCTAGGAAGTTTTAGTAGCGCATCCATAGACCCACCAACTAGTATCTTTTATCCTTTGATTCATGCAACAAGATTTGTAGGATTTAGCCTGGGAAGCCTAGTCGTATGCCTAGACCCCTGGATCATAGCTCCAAATACTAGGACACACATCATAGAGTGGTGGAGCGTGCAAGCTTAGGGTACGGAATAAGGCTAAGCGGCTACACAGCTCTGGACCACCCCAGGAGATGAGTGTCCATTCTCTAGAACCGGACCCTAGGTTGCCGGACCCACAGGACTATAGTTACAAATACTAGGATACCCGTCATAGAGTGGTGGAGCGTGCAGGCTCAGGGTACAGAACCAAGCTAAGCGGCTACATAGCTCCAGACCACCCCAGGGAACGAGAGCCCATTCTCTAGAACTGGCCCCCAGGCTGCCGGACCCCCTGCCTTTGTAGAGGGGTCCTAAACTGCAAGTCTGGCTACTCAATTCGGATGTCATTATACTAGCAAGGGTGGAAACTATATGGGTGGGTTAGATAAAAAATAATGCTCATGAATTAAAGTATAACGAACAATCACAAAAGCTCCTCTGGGAGGTAAATTCTTTCCTTATAACTTGATATAGATGGGTGCAGACCAATAGACCGGGTTTATGAGGGCGGACCTCACCGGATTGACGTACACATATGCACAACCCAGTTACAAAAGAAGAAAACTCAACTCCCCAGCTTTGTTTCTATGGAAAGAACTTACAGAGATGCTCTATGTTCCAAGGATTGGGAAGAGGCACTCTGTCTGTTGTGGCAAGGCGTAAACACCCAGGTCATCATATTTCCGTCACCTTGTAGGGTCCTTCCCAACCAGGTGAGAGTTTATGGAGCTCTTCTCGGTTCAGTACTCGCCTTAGGACTAGGTCCCCGACCCTGAGCTCCCTACTATGCACGAACCGTTGGTGGTAGCGCCTAAGCGCTTGGTTGTACCGTGCATTTCGGATCGCCGCTTGCCATCTTTGTTCGTCGATGAGGTCCACGTCTTTACGCCATAGCTGTGCCTGCATAGAATCATTGAAAGATTGGACTCGTGGTGAGCCCATAATGATTTCCGGGGGAAGGCAGGCTTCGGCCCCGTAGACCAGGAAGAACGGGGTCTCCTCGGTAGCTCGGCTGGGTGTGGTCCGGTTCCCCCATAGTACGAACGGAAGCTCGTTAACCCAATTTGCACCATGCTTTTTCAAGCAGTCGTAGGTGCGTGTCTTGAGCCCCCTGAGGATTTCTGCGTTTGCCCTCTCAGCTTGGTCGTTGCTCCAAGGATGAGCCACAGACGGAAAGCAGAGCTGGGTGCCGATGCCCTCGCAATACTATTGGAAGAGCCGACTTGTAAACTGGGTCCTGTTGTCCGTAATGATACGGCTTGAGACCCCAAATCTACAGACAATCGACCTGAGGAAAGCAACAGCAGCACCCTGTGTGGCAGAACCGCCCGAATTATTCCAGGTTAAGTGCCTAAGTCATGCCTCAGGGGCCGTAACACACTTAAATCGGAATAACCCGTCAGTCCCTCAGATCTAGTCTTATAAAGCCACTTAACCAGGATCAAATACCACAATCTCACACGAAGGTGAGTCACAGAAGAAATATAATAAAGCAGGAAGACCCCAAATTAAAGTACTGAATTATTACATAGATCGGAGTTTTTCAAGTAGCTAATAAAAGTTCACAAAATAAAATGCAGCGGATAATTGATATCGTCAATAGCGAGGAATCGGGCAAGGCCTAGCCCACTACTCCTCTTGCCCCTCTCCTGCTGGAGCGGCATCCCACTCGACCGTCCAACCCGGTGGCAGGGTTGTAGGCCAAGTCACACCATCAACCATATCCTGATGCATACCTACAAAACTTATGCCACAAGCAAGGCTGAGTATACTAATACTCAGCTAGACTTACCCGGTGTGAGGAAACTACTCCTCTACCTCTAGACCATGCAGCTATTTGGCTGAATGGTTTGGTTTGTCAAAAGCACTAGCTAAGTCTAAAAACAATTTTAGATTTTCAATTTCTAGTACTATTAACTTAGCTAGGTTTGCTCCTTCTAAGCATACATGGTAACAAGCATTTAGTGCAAACAATAAGTTATCTCATGTAAACCTCATTTTCACTTCTTACTCAATGTAGTACAAGGGGTCAAGCAGTCTCATTAGCTGCGAGAAACAGACGATTCGAATTGAGTTTTTATCCTTGCAAGGTAAACCTAAACACACAACATGTAAGGGCACTCCGTCCCGACACACGTCAACCGTCCCCATCGATTCCCCGTTCACGGCCAGGGCTCATTGCCTTGGCATACAATGCTCCACTGACCCCGGCTGCCGCCGTGCAGTGACCGCACTTGTACCCACCATAGCTAGCATGGGAGACCCAGTCTCAGGACAAGTGAGGGGAAAGTCCACGCCCGGCTTCACTCAGGTACTAGGTTTACCGGTTACCATATTTCCCGACATGTGTTTAGTACGTTCAAATGCTTGACTCAGGTATCCACACATTAATCCTTAGTTCCTTTTCCTGTCTCATGGACAAGGCATCCTCCTTGGATCCATGTCCATAGACCATCATAGATCCCGTTATCAAGATGAATACAATCAATTCCTGACCTCGAACGAGTGCTAGAAAAATCACTCGACTTCTACCGAGATCCTAGTTAGCATAGCAGCTACTCGACCTAACATACTAGTATTCATCTCAAAAAGGAATCCTAAGTTCATGCAACTACAGGTTTCAAGCAACTCCTACACTTAAGTGCACATTACAAGCCTACAAACATTTAAGTGTAATAAAGTAGCATATATAAATATGGTTATGCATAAACCGGGGCTTACCTTCAATAGCTAGGGCTGCGGGGAGATCCTCGATGGCAGTCTCGGGAGCTTGCTCATGGTCTTCCTCGTGGACAGCTCCTTGCTCGGGGATGAGCACGTACTCTCCGTCAGCTAGATTGCAGTCTAATGAATGCAATGAGTAAGATACATGCATGATATGATATGTAATTTAGCAATTAAACTTTGATGGTGACTAATCTACTTAAATCAGGTAGTGTTTAATCTTGCTACAAAAGATTCTTGTGGTATACTTAGCAAATTAGGGTCAAGCTTAGTTAAATTAAGGGGTAAGTCTATTTTAGTGCTCCACTGATTTCCTCTTAATGTCCTAGTGAGAATTTAATAAGATTTCTAGTTGAACTCATTGAAGCAAGGTTTATTATTTTTCCTTCTTCTTCTTATTTCCTTTATGCTTTTAAGGTGGGTTTGAACTACAAGTTATCTTAATAAATTTTCAAAAATTCGGCAAAAATTACAATGGCTTCTTACTGGTGTATAATTCTCTGTCTCAAAATTTGGGGTTTAAAAAGTAAATAGTTTTTCTGGATAAAATTATTAACTATTAGGACAGGAGGGGTGTTTTGAACTACAACCTTCTTTTCACAGTGAGTTATTCTCTAAGACTTATTTTTGCTGGCATTTAGATGTTATAACATGAGTTTGTACAAACTTCTATCTATTAATACTTATTAGTTATTTTATTATGATTTTCCAAAGTTTCTAGCCAAAGGGGTGCTTTCTACTACCACTATATTTGAAAAATATCACACAACAGATTTCTGATTTTTCCTAGCTTCTTCTTTGTGCAAGAGCAATCATTCTGAACTTTGGCCTCTTTTTGCTTAAGGGAAAGGTGGTAGGAATTATTTGGATTAAATGGCCTTTTTCATGAAGTATTGGCAATGGGTATTATTTTGCAGCTTTCAATTGGGTTTTTCATTTTTCTCTGGTGGCTTATCTTATCATTGATCTAGTATAATTTTATTTGCCCATTATTGCATTATTTTTGGGTTGCTCATGATTTATTTGAAATAGGACCCGATATCAAGTTTTATTTGTTTACCCTACTTAAAATGATGGGCTGGGGTGGTTATCATTTTTGTAGTGGGGTTCTAGTGGTTACAAGTCCACTGGATTTTTATTAACAATCTTGGATTGGTTTTTATAATTCCAATAATTGTTTTCTAGTTGGAATGATGCTAAATAAAACATTTCACCTTGATTCCATACTGGACTAGGGGTCTCTTTATTTTTCCTAGGTTCTCTTTTACTTAAGTAGGCTAGGAAAAATAATTGCATTCACTATTCATTATCTTCTAATGCCTTTCTGATTTTCCTAAGTTTTAGGCAAAATGGCTTTTATTGGATAACTATACTTAAACTTCCAATACTGGGGTGCCTAGTATTTTTAAACAGTGTCTAATTGGGGTTTGAACATCTACAAATTTTTCTCAAGATCAGCACAGAAGCATATCAAATTTTCTTTAATTAAATAAGGTTTGGTCAGTTTCTCTAATTAATTTCTAACTCTAAAATTTAAAACAAAAAGCATTAGGTTAAGTATTTTTAATTGATAGTCCATAATATTTAGAATCCAGCAAAATTGGTTTGACAAATTTTGGTTAAATATTTCTCAAGTTATGAATTTCCTAAGTCCTTTGCTGAATAATAAAAGATTAAATAGAAATGGTTTAAAGAAAAGCAGTTTTGCGCTGGGGTCCCTCGCGAAAGAACTTAAAGGAATTACAAACAGGTCCCCGGGGCACTATTCATCTGAGTCTACGGCTCTGCAGAAAACCCCTTAGGGTTTCTGGAAATCGAACCTGCGGTCCCTCCCTAATGGAACAGTGACCGTGGAGAAAGAAAGAGGCGGAGGGGCTTACCGGCGGCGAGGTTGCTCTAGTGAGGTGGTCGAGGACGTAGGGGAGGTCTTGAGGATCACGACGATGTGCGGGTCGCCGTCGGGGATGGTCGGAGTCGGCCGGTCCACGTGCGTAGGCGGAGATGCTCGTCGGTGGCGAGGAATCCGCCCTACTCACGGCGTGATAGGTCAATTGAACGGGTCAGAGAGCTTCACGGGATGCTAGGGAAGACGTGGGTGCAAGGAATTGGAAAAAGACTTACTGGTTAGCTCGGTCCACGCGCGGCGGCGGAAGACCGAAGTCCGGCGAGGGTGAAACCGCCTCTCCGGTGAGGCAATGCCTCGGCTCAAGCTTGGAGAAGCTTCACTGCTTCACTGGGAAGCGATCCAGGGGCTAGGGCGAGGCTAGGTTCAACAGAAAAGGCTGGCCACGACGGCCGTGCTTGGGCAGAGATGGTGGGCGGCGGTGCTAGCTTTTCACGGCGAGCTCCGGTGATCTCTGGCTCGGGCGAGGCTCAGGGTGTGAAAGTGCCAACGGCTAAGGCCTCTGGAGGCATTTATATGCGAGGGCACGACACAGGCGTGCAGGGTGGGGCGACCATGCGCAGGGCGCGCGCTGCCACGACCAGTCCGCGCTCGGCCGGTCAGGCAAGCGATCGAACACATGGCTTTTTGCTTTTGCCTGAGTTCAAGCGCTCATAGGGTGAAGATCTTCACGAATTTGGGCATGATCACAGCGCAAGATTTGCTCCCCCGACAGAGCTTTGTCATTTATGTGTGGAAGTCGAGCGGTTTGGGGAAGTGTACAGAGAGTTGTCGTGTCACAAAGGTGGCAGTGTCACAAGGTTGAGTCCCGAGGTAAAACCATGCCAAGGGTGTGTCAAACGGTGGAGAGAGGTTTCCAAACTTAGCCACGGCGTGTTCAAGGGAATTTGGCGCCACTTTGATATTTGGATTTGTTTGATTTGAGTTTTGAAAAACAGAGGATGCGATTGATCTTTGGAAAGGGGTTGAAATTCAGATTTCTGAATTTCTGAATTTCCCCCAAATGCATTAGTTTAGGGGCTGTTTTGGGGATTTTAAAAAGTTCAAATGACAAAACTTCCTTACTATGCTTTGTTAGTTAATTAGTGAACTAAAACTTTGTAATTTGGTTGTCTCCAAAATTTGTATTTTTCTCCCAAGATTTTCTCCCAATTACCCTTTATGCTTAAATGGTTCACTTAGGATTAATTAGGGTTTGAGAGGTTTCCTTCCTTAGGATTCATGACAAGATTAAAGAGAGTTTGAGAAGACTCAACATAAATCTTTGTTCTCATTTTTGATGTTTATTCCTTCATTGAGATTGCATGTGATAATGGTTTGGGTTAGCTTAAGGAAGAAACCCTAAGTGACACTGGGGTGTCACACCCTGGGTGATATTGACCACAGGGGTGGCCTCTGGCCACTTTGTGAACTTGTCGATGGCGACGAAGAGGAAACGGTACCCGCCGACGGCCCTGGGCAATGGTCCCAGGATATCCACCCCCCATACGGAGAATGGCCAGGAGGGTGGAATCATCTACAGAGCCTGAGCTAGTGTGTCTATCTGCTTTGCATGGAACTGACACGCCTTGCAGGACTTTACCATCTCAGCTGCATCCTGGAGAGCAGTTGGCCAGTAGAAGCCATGCCGGAAGGCCTTACCAACCAGTGTGCGTGATGCTGAATGACTTCCGCACTCTCCTCCATGGATCTCCACGAGTAACTCGCGGCCCTCCTCCTGGGTGATGCACCACATGAGAATGTCGTTGGCGCCACGGTGGTAGAGATCCCCTTCTACCAGCGCGTATCGCTTAGCCAACCGCACTATGCGCTCTACGGACACATGGTTTTCAGGAAGGATACTTTCCTTCAGGTAGTCCCGGATCTCGGAGATCCATGCATCGGGACCACTCTGAGATACTGGCTGTGGCGCTAAGAGGTTGGCGGGACCCTCTATAGCACACACAATCCTTGGTGGGTTGTGTAGATAGTACGCCACCGAGACCGCTAGCTTGGAGGTGCTAATCTCACCCCCTTTGCCTAGTTCGGCAGGCTGGGTGGTAGGTCTCAGCAACCGCCTTTCGAAGACGCCCTCGGGCACGAGTGCCCAAGTTGATGCCCTCGTGGAGAGTTCATCTGCTGCTGAGTTGTCAGCCCGAGGAACATGTTGCAGTTCTAGGGCAGTAAAGTCCTTTTCCAACTTTCTTACGTGGAGGAGGTAAGCTGCAAGCCTGAGCTCATTGCAGCTACATTCCCCACAGGTGATCAGCTAGGAGGCCCCCTTCACGATGAGCTGGCAGATCCCTAAGGATAGGGCCACAATCAACCCAAAGATCAGTGCTTCATACTCCACCATGTTGTTGGTGGCCTTGAACTCAAGGTGCACCATGTAATTCACTTGATCTCTGCTTGGGTCGATGAGGACAACTCCAGCACCGCCGCCCTGCTGTTGGGTGGATCCATCAAAGAAGAGGGTCCAATGGGGCTCGTTGAAGACCAGAGCCCTAGGTTCCGCAGGTGTGGGGTCCGAATCGGGATACGGACCCCCAGGAGCGCTCGGGGAAGGAGTCCACTCCACGATGAAGTCAGCCAGGACCTGGCTCTTGACCGTATGGTGAGGCTGGAACTCTAGTTGGAACTCGGCAAGCTCCGCCGCCCACTTGGCAATGTTGCCCGTGGCGTTAGAGTTGTGGAGGATGGCCTTTAATGGGTAGGAGGTCACCACCACAACCCTGTGCGCCTGAAAATAATGGCGCAACTTCCTAGACGCAACAAGTACAGCATAAAGAAGCTTGTGTTTCTCAAGGTACCTGGCCTTTGCCTCATAGAGGACCTCGCTGACATAGTAGACTGGCTTCTGGATGGTTCGGACCCATGTAGTTGGTCCCGGAGCCTCAGACTTCTGGTCTTCCATCAACATCATGGTGGCCGAACCACCACCTTCTCCTGGGGGAACCTGTTGACTCCCCTGGGGTTGTTGTGCTGCCCTCTCGGTGACTAGCACCATGCTCACCGCGTCGGAAGCCGCTGCAATATACAAGTACAATGGCTCCCCTGGCTCCGGAGCTACCAGTATTGGCAGGGACACAAGGTGCTGCTTCATCTCTTGAAAGGCACGTTCTGCCTCTTCGATCCAAGAGAATGGACCGGATTTCCGTAACAGCTTGAAGAAGGGCAGCGCCCTCTCAGCCAGTCTTGAAATGAAGCGGCTAAGGGCGGCTAAGGACCCCGCAAGCTTCTGGACGTCCTTGATGCGGGCCGGAGGCCTCATTGTCTCTATTGCCTTGATCTTCTCTGTGTTTGCTTCAATGCCCCGGTGCGAAACCAGGAACTTCCCGATAGAGACACCAAAGACGCATTTGTCTGGGTTCAGCTTCGTGCGGGTTGCGCGCAGCTTGTCGAAGACCAGGGTTAAGTCTTCCACTAAGGTCGACCTTCTCTTAGTCTTGACTACGATGTCATCGATGCATACCTCTACTCTGTCCCTAATCAGGTCCCCAAAAGTCTTACTCATCGCCCGAACAAATGTTGGCAAGGCGTTTTTCAGACCATAAGGCATTACGACATAGCAGTAAAGCCCATCCACTGTTACAAAAGCGATATGCTTCCTATCTTCCCTAGACATCTGGATCTGATGGAAACCAGAGTAAGCATCTAAGAAGGACAAGAGGTCGCACCCGGAGGTAGAATCCACGATTTGATCTATGTGTGGAAGTGGATACGGGTCCTTGGGACAAGCCTTATTAAGGCTGGTGTAGTCGATGCACATCCGAAGCTTCCCATTCGCCTTGGGGACGATGACTGGATTGGCCTGCCATACTAGGTGATGGACCTCTTCGATGAAGCCAGCGTCTAGCAGCTTTCGAACCTCCTTACGGATGAAGTCCTACCGCTCAACGGACTGTCTCCGAGGTTTCTGACTCACTGGCTTGGCGTCAGGGTGGATCTTCAGATGGTGCTCGATCACCTCCCTGGGGATCCTAGGCATCTACGACGGTTCCCATGCGAACATGTCGGCATTTGCCTGGAGGAAGGCTACGAGCGCGAGTTCCTATTTCTCCTCCAGATCACCCGCGATGCGAGTGGTCTGGGGGGAATCCGCGCTGAGCCGGATGGTCTTGACGGGGATGCCGTCTGCCCCAGATGGTTGCACCTTAGGCACCATGGCAGGCGCCTTGGTACAGCTAGTTGAGGTGTCCCTCCCACCATCATCCGGGCGGGCAGCTTCTGCCGCCAGGGCGTGCATCTTTTCGACGGCTGCAAGCGCAGCGGATCGGTCGCCCCGCACAGTGAGGACCCTAGCAGGGGACGACATCTTGAGGACCAAATACCCATAATGGGTAATGGCCATGAACCGGTACATGGCCGGCCTGCCAATAATGGCATTAAAAGGGAGGTTAACCTCCACGACGTCGAACTGGACGTTCTCTGTGCGGAAGTTTTCCTCGGTCCCGAATGTAACCAGGAGTGTGATGCTCCTAAGGGGATACACCGGTTGTGGGCCCACTCCGGAGAATGGACGAGAGGGTCCCAGTTGGGACCCTGGGATCTGCAACTACTTGAATGCAGCGTGGCTGATGACGTTGAGTCCAGCTCCACCATCAATCAGGACATGATGTAGCCGCATGTTGGCGATGACAGGGGCAATGATGAGCGGTAGTATACTGGCCCCTGCCATGTTATCCGGGCAATTGGATGACCCGAAGGAGATAGTCGTGCTCCGCCATCGCTGATGTGGGGCTGCTTTCGGGACCCTTGGGGTCACCGATAGGACCTCGCGACGCAGGGACTTCACGTTCCTGTGAGAGGTGAGCTCCCAGCTTCCGCCGTACATCAAATACAACCTCTTGCGGCGGTCGTTGTCCTCACCAGAATCAGAATCTCTAGTGATGATGTCCTAGAGGACTTGCTCGGGGGTCTGATACCTGAGGTCCCGTTCTCCCACGGCCAGATCGCCTTCGTCGACCTTCTCCTTGCCAAGTTGGCGACGAGGCAGCGAGCCATCCTTGGAGGCCTACTCGCGTCGCTCGCTGATGCGCTTCGCGAGCTTCAGGATTTCCCAACACTCCAAGACGTTATGGCTACTGTTGGGGTGGACAGGGCATGACCCACTATCACCTCCCTGTTGTCGGGGGCGCTTGCTGCGCTCGTCCCGGCCCCTAGCCGTAGCTATGGCGGCCAGAGCACCAGCGTGCGGCCTATCATGACTGCAGTTCTTCTTCTTTTTCTTGCCACTGCCCTGGGTGGTGGCACCTAAGCCACCTATTCGGGTGACTCCGGTCTATGGTGCCGAGTGCCATGCACGGCCCTCAGCAGCTCTAGCACACTTGTCGGCTAGAGTGAAGAGCATGGTGACGGTCTCCACGTCATGCGTCGCCAGTTTCTCCAACATCTTCTTATCACGCACCCCTTGTTGGAAAGCAGTGATAATAGAAGCATTGGAGATGTGAGGTATAGTCCCCCTACCTAGCGCGCCAAATGTCGGTGGGGGAAATCCACCGGCCGGGTGGCGGAATGCACCCGCCCTAATCCAAAGATGAGGAGTGGGCCTTAGCGGTTTGCCTGTCTAGTGGATGATCGATGAACACACGAGGACACGAGGGATTAGAGTGGTTCAGGCCGTCGGAGTGTAATACCCTACCTCCACTGTGTGTAAGTAGTATTGAGAGTGTCTGTTGAACCTGTGAGCTTGAGAGTCTGAGTGAACTTGTTCTGTAACATTGTGTGCCTTCACTTTTATAGTTTAAGGGAGGCACATACAAGGATGCTGAGCCCCAACATGTGGGCCTAGGGACATAATGGAAAAAATACATTATGTGGATAATTAATACTAATAACACGCGAGCAATCACTGGGAGTCTTGATGTTCGCAATCCATGCTGCATTGATGGGCAGTTACCGTACGAGTAATGCAGGAGTAATGGTGAGTAACTGCGCGACCCACGTATCATGGACTGAGCATGCCGCCTGTCAGTGTGGAATGGACAGACGCACGTTTTATCCGTCATGAAGGCGCACGTAGCCCAGAGGCATCACACCGGGTTCCGCCCGTTGGCTTCTGCCACGCGCAGTATGCCACGTGGCAGCATCGGGGCTCCGCCTGAGCGGGGAGCAGGACTGTATGCGGATTGGTCCGGAGCGCACCAGAGCAGGTCTGGACACGTGTCAGCTCCGGACCCCCGCCTAGGCCTTAAGTATGGTCTTGGGACCCCACTGTGGGCGGTCTGGACCCCATACAGGGGGGTCCAGATCCCATTCTAGGGGTCCGGTACGTACACGTGGGGGTCCTGGACCAACCTGGAGGTCTGGATCGTATATCCAGGGGTCCAACACTCTCCCATGGGGGTCCGGACTCACTGTCGATGCCTTGGAGTACATCACCTTCTCTGGCCATGTGGCTGCCCCGGAGCCGCCCACGTGGTGGGGTCAGATGCTATTGCTGGCCCAGAGTAGTAACCCAAGGCTGGGGCGAGTCACGGCCTAGCCCCACGCATAGCTCCTTTACCACGCGACTAAAGATAACCACGTGGGTACTATGTTTTCATACTGTAGTAAGGGGTACCCTAGTTTCAGGGTACCGACAAGTACCCTACCCTAGGGTTTCACCACACATCAAGTCACATCAATCCAACATTTTTGAACTTTTTACCTAGTGACTGCACTCTAGGTGTGAAAAACACATGATATGTGTAACACCCCTGGTGTTACTGCCACTAAAACTTGAGCATAACATCATGAGCATCAGCATATCATGTGATTGTTACACTTAGAATGCATTCACTAGACAAAAATTTTAAACAAAGTTGTATTGATGGGACATGTCATAAGTGAAACCCTAGATTAGGGTACTTAACCCTAAACTAGGATATTTTGGAGTGGAAACCCCCAACCACTGTACATCAAGTCCGAAGTTTCCTTGGACTAGCTTGTTATTATCGCCAATTTATTCTAGATTTTTCCAAGCTTGTGAAACAATCACAAGTTTATTGAAAAATGATACCAAATTTAATTGGTCTTCAAGATGTAATGAAGCCTTTGAGCAACTGAAAGTATTATTGACCACTGCTCCGATATTAGCTCAACCGGACATTGAAAGGCCCTTTGATGTGTATTGTGATGCATCAGGCAGTGGTCTAGGCTGTGTTCTAATGCAAGAGGGCCGAGTGATAGCCTACGTTTCAAGGCAGTTGCGCCGGCATGAAGAACATTATCCAACGCATGACCTAGAATTGGCTAATGTGGTTCATGCTCTGAAAATATGGCGTCATTATCTGCTGGGGAATATCTGTCATATCTATATAGATCATAAAAGTTTGAAGTACATCTTTACCCCGTCAGAGCTGAATATGAGGCAGAGGAGATGGCTCGAGCTGATTAAGGATTATGAATTGGAGATTCACTATCACCCAGGCAAAGCTAATGTAGTGGCAGATGCACTAAGTCGCAGGGCTTCCTGTCATTGTCTTACAATGAAGACTTCTGACATTATGTTATGCCAAGAAATGGAGAAGTTGAACCTGGGAATGATTCAACATGGAAGCTTGAGTCGGTTCTTCTGCAAAGAATAATTGATGCACAAAGAAATGATGAGGGTATGAAACACATTCATGAGAAAATGGAGGTCGATAAAGCCAACTGCTTCAGAAGAGATGATCAAGGTGTTGTATGGTTTAACATCCGCATAGTTGTGCCCAAGAATGATGAGATCCGCCAGCAAATTCTAGATGAAGCACATCTTAGTTGCTATTCTATTCATCTCGGAAGCACTAAGATGTATCATGATCTAAAACAACATTATTGGTGGACAAAGATGAAGATTGAAATTGCACGCTATGTGGCGAGATGTGACACCTGTAGACGTGTCAAGGCCATACATATGAAAACTGCTGGTCCATTGCAATCTTTACCTATCCCAACATGGAAATGGGAGGATATAAGCATGAACTTTATTGTGGGATTGCCTAGGACAGCAAAATGATATGATTCTATTTGGGTTATAATTGATCGACTTACCAAGATAGCCCATTTTCTACCAATTAAGACAGATCATCCAGTTGATGTCTATGCCCAATTATACATTCCTCATATTCTTAGTCTGCATGGGGTTCCAAAGACCATAGTGTCGGATCATGGACCGCAATTTGTAGCCAAGTTTTGGGAAGCACTTCATACATCCCTGGGTACCAAGTTGCTTCACAGTTCGGCCTACCTTCCCCAAACCAGTGGGCAGACTGAGAGGGTAAATTAGATACTTGAAGATATGTTATGAGCATGTGTTTTGGAATTCCCACAGAAATGGGATGACTGTTTACCATTAGCGGAGTTTTCATATAATAACAACTATCAAGAGAGCATCAAAATGGCACCCTTTGAAGCCTTGTATGGGCGACGGTGTCGTACTCCGTTAAACTGGTCTAAACCAGGTGAAAGATGTTTCTTCAGGCCTGATATGGTAATGGAAACAAAAGAAAAAGTTCAACGAATAATACATAATTTGAAAGAAGCCCATGCTCGGCAGAAGAGTTATGCAAACAAGCGACGCAAACCCTTGTACTTTCAAGTTGAAGATTATGTCTACCTGAAGGTCTCACCAATGAAGGGTGTATCTCGTTTCAGGGTAAAGGGGAAACTTGCACCCCGGTACATTGGTCCTTTTCCTGTCCTTGAAAGATATGAACCAGTGGCCTATCGACTCCAATTACCCGAAACATTGTCTGCAGTGCACAATGTGTTCCACGTATCTAAATTAAAGAAGTGTCTTCGGGTTCCAGATCGAACTATTGAAGTAATGGATGTTGCATTAGAACCAGACTTGACATATTCCGAACATCCTATTCGAGTCTTGGATCAAAAGGACAGGATTGTAACACCCCTAGTGTTACTGCCACTAAAACTTGAGCATGACATCATAAGCATTGGCATATCATGTGTTTGTCACACCTAGAATGCATTCACTAGGCAAAAATTTCAAACAAAGTTGTATTGATGTGACATTTCATGGGTAAAACCCTAGGATACAATGCTAAACCCTAGACTGGGCTTAAGGAGGTAAACAAAGCCTAATAAGAGAAAACTTCAAAACTCATTAGAAATAGTCATAAAATGTCACCATGAATAGACTTAAGTGGCATCCAAACCCTAGAAGTACCAAAAACCCTAAATAGACCCCTGAAAGACCCTTGACTAAAACCCTAAGGGGTTATATGCATAATGTGCACATTTTTGGACCTAAGTGCAAAAACCATGAAATTAGGGTACCTTGGGTCATATGGTTCACATATTTGGAGATTTGCAAATGAAACTCTAAGTTTTGGGCCTATTTGCAAAAAGCCACATTTGGGCTACATGGGCTAAGTCTGAAGTGCAGTGGTATAGGGCCAACTTTGAAGCCCTATATCTTCCAAATTATGAAGATTTTGCCCTAGGTCAACACATCAAGTTTGTAAAGCTATGTAAGGAGAGCAACTTTGCTATAGGAATTAAACCATGGTCACATGAAAAATTTGGAGAAAAATGTGCCCAAAGTCGAGCTGTCAGACTGCTTTAAGTATGAATTCAGACTGACAGTGGAATTGCATGAACTTAGGGCTAAATTCTAAGCTAGATCCTATGACTTTTTGTGGGTGCACAATGTTGCAAAGTTGTAGCTGGTTTATTAGGCTATAACTTTGATATAGAGAGTTGATTCGGTCATTACATAAAATCTGGAACAAATCGATGCCTAACATGCTCTAACAGGTCGACTGAATGAGCTTGCGATGGTACAGTGACCGGATTGAATCGCCAGCTTAGAAACCCCGTCGCCGGTGATCTTGCGCTTAGATCCGCGCCGGCGTCGCGATTCACGCTCGACCGAACTCAGATAAGCGCTCCTCGGTAAGAAATATCGAGCGGGAGATAAACTCCGGCCACTATTCTACTCCGGCCACCGTACACGAGCATGCTACTGCCGCTGTGGATAAGTTCACCGGAGTTAGCTGTCTGCCGCTCGGATGACACGTGCCTAGACGTAGTACTTCGTCGTAGTGACTCGCTCTAGCACGTCTGGTCCTCGCCGGTGAGGTTGCCACGGTAAATGCCACTGATCCCGAGCGCTAGTAACCCCTTCCATCTCCGGCCACTAGCGAGTCTTCGTGAAATTGGACGCCACCGCTATTGGAGCCTATAAATTGCCGCCCCCACATGCTCCGCTATGTAATTGTGCATCCAGTAAACCAGCTCTCACCTCTGATCCTCCGCTAGAGCTCTCCAATTTGGGATTTCCCCCAAATCAACCAAGAACACTGTGCCTTGAGCCCTCACCATGGTCAGCGAATCCTAGGTCTGTTCATGCTCCCTGCTATCTTGTTTCAACATCCTTGGGTTCTCCTGATGCTCCTCGACCGTGCCAATTGGACTAGGACCCCTTAGATCACCAGGAACACGCTCGATTGCCCGTAGTGCCCGCTGTCACCGTGGACAGGGCGTGTTAGTGCACCATTCGTGAAATTAATTGAGGGGAAACTCTCATTCGGACTTGAATTCGGTCTCTACCAAAGTAGAACGCCATTCATCGAGTAAATCGGCCGGTACAAGCTAACCGGAGCTCGGTTCCCCGCCGTTCGCCGTCGTGGACTGGAGGTTGTGAAGAGAGAAAAGCGCAGGGGTGTTTCTGCAAGTGTCTGCGAGACAGAGGAATAGTGGGAGGGACTCTTTAAAGAATTTCAAAACGTCAGGACTCTCTGCGCAAATCCGCCAACGCGGTCGCGCGCGCGGGCGGGTCCCTGTTTTCCGTTCAAGTTGGGTTGACTTGGGCTAGTTCAGATCCAACACTGTTCATTTCTTTTCCTTTTCTTTTTTCTATCAGGGTTTAAGAATTTCTAGAAAATTGAAAAAAAAGCTAAAAATACCAAACCAAATTTGCTAGGCTTCTAATTTCGTATAGTATTTATTAAAAATAGTTTCATGATTTTTAATTCCAATAGGGAATTTTGGGCATTTAAAATAGCCAAAATCCATACTTCTAGAATTTTGTACAGTATTTTATAAATCCAAAATTCACCAAACTTTTTAGATGAGCTTTAAATAATATTAGAAACCTTGGGTAAAGTTTGGTATGATTTGGACCATGTTTGATACTTAGAACCCAAAACCCTAGCCCCCTGCCCTATGAACTTCACTATAGACTCCGAAAACCCTAATTTCTCGGAGATCCGTGAAGGAAAGTTATATTCAAGACATTAGATTATAAACTTTTATTATCTTAGCATTTTCATGAGCATTACATGAGCATTCATGATTATATATGGTTATATCTAGAGAACGAAGAGGAAATAGAAGTTGAAGAAGCGAGGACTTCACCACCACCACCTGAAGAACCTCAGGCAGGAAACTGCTTTTATTTTGATATCTGTGGAACAGAGCCTGATTCACCTATCACACAAGGCAAGCCCCGGTGCATTTGCCACCCCCTTGTTATTTTGAAATCTTTCTCACTTACTTGATACATTAGGTGATAGGAGTTCTGTGTTAAACCAGCTGCTGCATTTCCTTCCTTGGATTTGATTACTTCTCCTTAATCCCTGATTTACAGAAAGGTTTTTCTTATGCTTAGCTTTGCTCTAGAAAACAAAATGTTTTGTCTTCACAAATGATGATGATTCAAAAGGGGTGGGATGTTTTCAAAACCAAAATTGGATGGTGTATCCATCATGGCCATGATGGGTTCAACATCGAAAAAGATGTACCTCTGCCAGGTACCAAAGTTTGGTTTGAAATGATAAAGCTGAGACTGGGCGGGTGACTTGCACGAGAAGAGAGTCTCGGTGTAGTGTCTCCGTCTAAGTCGATTAAGGACCTTCTCGATGTAGGCTTGCTGATCAAAGACCCTTTAACTGCTCACATGCCTCATCATGGGTAAGCTTTGCCTTGGGCAGACTAATACCAGAATAAGATAACACGCAATGGGAGTGGAGAGATGGTGAGAGTAGCGTGTACCCTCTATGGCAAGAGGCTGGACGGTGGTGTATCTGTGCTCTCGGTTGGCGTGAACCTGATCTGGTCTTAAGAACCCTGGTGGCGAGTTAACATATGCAAGCACTATAAGAAACTAATAAAAGTTCGTGGGTTAATTTAAGAATGTGGGTACTGACGTTTTTAATTGAGTTATGTTCGTGGGTTAATTTAAGAATGTGGGTACCCACGTTCTTATATTAAATTCGTGATCCCATGGGAAAACCGTCGAACTTATAGTATTAAGAACGTGGGTACCCACGTTTTTAATTTAAATTCATGGGCCACGTGGACCCCGTCGAACTTAACCTAAAACCTAAATTCCTGAAAACCCGCGCGGCTGTATTCTCTTCGCTGTTGAGACAGCGCGCGTGCGCCCGAACGAAGCTACCCGCAACCTGGCCGCGCGCGCCCGCCGCCACAACCTCGCCGTCGCCGCGCGCGCCCGCCGCCACAACCTCGCCGTCGCCGCGCGCGCCCCGCCTCCACCCCGCGCGGCGCCGACAAATTTCTAGGGTCCGTGTCCAAACAGCCAGTTCACCCGTTCCTTATCTTCCATCGTTCAGCCGGCGTCCTCTCTCTCTCTCGTGGCGACGACTGGGTGACCTCCCCGCCCCCGCCGCTCTACGCCAGTTGCCCAGGTCTTCCTCGGGCCCTTTGCCGAAGAGCAGCCAATAGGTATGCGCACCCCTTCTGTTCCCTTCCTGTTGTGCGAAGCTGAGGACCCAAACCCTAGCTGACACTGTTTTGGCTATTTGCGTTTGGATCGGATCTAATTTCCATATGCAGCTCAAATAAAGGAAGCTGTTCTCAGTGGAGTTGCACTTGAGGATGAACAAAGGAAGAAATTTAACCAAATCGAACAAGTGAGTTTTGCTTTTGTCACTGCCATGCCACTTGAATGATCATCCAACTAATCACTTCCAGTTCGCTTGGTTCTTCTAATCTTTACTAGTGTATGTCACTACATGGATTAATGGACTGCTAATTTCATTTCAGGAGCTTGAAAAACTGACACAAAAGTTTAGCGGAAATGTGCTGGATGCCACAAAGAAATTCGAGAAGTTATTTACTGATAAGAAAGAAATTGAGGGTTTACCTGCTACAGCCCTTGGTTTAGCAGCGCAGACTGCTGTGTCAAAGGTACTTGCACAACTACAAAATCTCAGTAGCTGTTTCCTCTATTACTTCTATATGCTGATGACAAGCAAGGCTAGAGAAGGCTAAACTTCTTGGCTACAAGAACTATGCTGAGGTGCTTCTGCTCTAAATGTTTTCCTTGACATTAAAACAAGCGCGCAATTATTGTGCTCAGACTATTTGGTGATACTTGTGAAGGTAAGCATGGCTCAGAAAATGGCAACTGTTGAGCGAGCAGAAGAGCTTCTCGAGAAGCTGCGTGCTGCTTCCTGGGATCATGCTGTCAAAGGTACAACCAACCAAATTCCTATTGTTCTTCCTACAGGTTTCTTCTTTTGCACAGTGACAGGTTTTTTTGCTTTCTTGCATTTCTTCTGCATCGCTTGCATTATGTACTTTTTTTATCAAATTGTTCTCCTTGATTCCATTATCAGATCAAATATATCAAGTTTGTATTCAGGATTCCAGAGATATGCCTATTATTCTTTCACAACCTGAATTTTGTATTACTTATTTTGTACTTGCGATTGAGCCCATGCACCAAACTTTAGGTTTTCTTTAACCTCTGAAATACCCTAACGTGAATATTTCTTTTCAGCAATCATTGTCTCTTTTGTAGGGAAAGTAGGCTGAACTTCTTGCTTTTCTCCACACATAATAACAGCAGTGGAAGTGGACCACTCAGTTGTCTCCCATGGGTCAGTGGAAGTGGACATCAGTTATATTTTATCAGGGCTAGTCGGAGAAGGAAGTGCTCGGTCGCATCCAGAGAAGAAGAGGAAGGGAAACAAACGGCGTGGAGTTACCGTAAGGGCATAATGGGGACAAGCCTTCGCGGGCCCACTTGCCAGGTGCCCCAAATGTATCCGTGACCCTTTCTGGCGAGCGAGCAGACTTGAGCGACCCGTTTTTACGAGTTCAGATAGACGCGGTGTGTTTTGTAGAGCGGCAAGCTAGAGTGACCCATTTTGCCAAGTTCCTCTTGTGCGACAGGCGAACAGCTGTCTCTATCTCTCTCTGCAGTGTTATTTGGTTTATTATATGCAGTTGCAGGGGAGAAAACTAAGGCCTGTTCACTACTGCTAGAAGCACAGCCGCAGCAGATGCAGCAGGCTTCTTATACAGTATTTGCAGCTTAGAAGTTGCAGTGGCAGCTACAGCTAGCTGCAGCAAACACTCCTAACAATAATAGTGGAGAGAGACTTTCACGCTGTTTAAATTTAGGTGATTTTGGGAATTAACTTGCAGATTTATTAATTATTATATAGGTAAAAAGTGTAGTATCAGTTACTAGGAGCAAGAACTTGCCCTGATGACACAGTTATTTTGTTTTTTCTGTTCACTTCTCCTAATATTTAACCTTTTGAGTAAGTGTGCAGATTAGGTCTTAAAAAGGGATTGCGATTAAGATTTTATTGCCATAGCCTGAGCTGTAGAATTTTCCATTTACACACGTGGCTGTACAGGGGGTAAACTTGCAGGAATATTACTTGGTGATCCTATAAGATACACCTGTTGTGAACCCTGATTTGTTTTAGCTTCTTTTGTTCGTTTTTGTCTACTTAGCCTTGCACACTAAGGACCTTTATTGAGGTATTCCTTGATCCCCATGGTTCTAGATAACAAACCATGAGTTTATATCATTATCCCCTCTATCTCACCTTATATTGAACATGGTTTTTGATACTATTCTTTTTTGTGCTTGAAGGTTGCCGGTCTGCGAGTTGAATCATGGCGGAGCACTTGGCTTCGATCTTCGGCACTGAGAAGGACAGGGTCAACTGCCCTTTTTACTTCAAGATTGTGGCCTGTCGTCATGGGGATCATTGCTCTCGTCTGCACAACAGGCCAACTATATCACCAACTCTTGTGCTTGCTAACATGTATCAGCGCCTGATATGATAACCCCTGGAGTTGATGCTCAAGGCCAACCTATTGACCCTGAGAAGATGCAGGAGCATTTTGAGGACTTCTATGAGGACATCTATGAGGAGTTGGGGAAGTTTGGTGAGATTGAGAATCTGAATGTTTGTGATAACCTTGCTGACCACATGATTGGGAATGTCTATGTCCAGTTCAGGGAGGAAGAGCAAGCAGCCGCAGCATACAACACTCTTCAGGGGCGCTTTTACTCTGGCCGCCCTATAATTGTTGAGTATTCTCCTGTGACCGACTTCCGTGAAGCAACCTGTAGGCAGTTTGAGGAGAACAGCTGCAACCGTGGTGGCTACTGTAATTTCATGCATGTGAAGCAAATTGGCAGGGATCTCAGGAGGAAGCTGTATGGGCGTTCTGCTTCCTGGAGGTACCATGAGAGAAGCCGAAGCCGAAGCCCGCCACCACAAAGGAGGGGCCACCGTGACCGTGATGACTACCACCACCGCGACTTCAGTTTAGTGTTGTGAGAGCTGTTTTATTTTGACATGCTTTGGACTGTTAGGTGGCTGAATTCTGAATTTTCAGATTTGGAATAGCGTCTAAGTCTGAATTTTCAAAGTAGTTTCTTGGACAGTTAACATCGCGGATCCTTTGCACGATGCATCATTTTAAATAACATGTTGCTGCGTCTTGAAATGAAGTCTGTTTTCACTCTCATGTTCATGCACAAATATGGAAGCCACATTTTGTGTTTATCATGCTTTCCTATATCTTTGTGTACATGTGATTTAATGCCAGTTGTGTATTTATGAGAATTTTAGTTTATTTTGTAGGATTCCTGCTCTCATCAAGTGACTCCTCCCCCTCACGTTGACTTTGCGGACAGATGTCTCAATTCTAGTGGTGGAGCTACGAACAACAATCCGATGTCCTGATCGAGAGCGATGGAGTTAATGTTTGAACTTGTGTGTTTAAACTTGTGAACTAAAAATGTGAACTATGGATGTGAACTTGTGTGAATTTGTTAACTTATGTATTTGGACTTATGTGAATTATTTGTGAACTTATATATTTGGACTTGTGTGAATTTGTGATATGAACATATATCAATATGTTTGAAATTTGTATTGTATGTGATATATTGTATTGCATGTGATATTATGTGTGTCTAATTTTTCATTTTTGTATTTTTTATTTTTTTCTGGAAAAGGATGAAGAACGTGGGTACCCACGTTCTTAAGATTAAGAACGTGGGTACCCACGTTCTTAAGATTGAGAACGTGGGTACCGTCGAACTTATTGTGCAGTCCTCGCAGACCCACGCAGGGTTAAGAACGTGGGTACCCATGTTCTTAAGGTTAAGAACGTGGGTACCGTCGAACTTATTGTGCAGTCCGCGCAGACCTCCGCAGGACACATAGGTTCGACGGCCACATGACCCCGTCGAACTTAACCTTAAGAACGTGGGTGCCGTCGAACTTATGAGAAAAAATTCGACGGCCCCCGTCGAACTTAAAAACGCACGTTCTTAATGTTAAGTTCGACGGTACCCACGTTCTTAATTTTAAGTTCGACGGTACCCACGTTTTTAAGGTTAAGTTCGACGGCCCCGTCGAACTTACTTCTCTAAGTTCGTCCAAAAATCGCCGTCGGCTATATTCGTCGGTAAACCCACGTTCTTACGGTAAGTTCGACGGCTTATTACATTAAGTTCGACGGTTTTTCACCCACGTTCTTTAACCAGTTTCTTGTAGTGAAGGGTTAAGTGCTACATATGTCGTGTGATTGAAGATCCTCAACTGAGTATAATTGATTCGGATCGTCGTAACTTCGCGGATATGAAGACTTGGTCACTGCCCTACACGTAGCAATCCAATGAAGATGAAGGGTTGTTAAGAAATTGGCTAGTATAGGATAAGTGATTGAACTAGGGTAGAAAGAACTCTAGATGTAGGTAATTTTATTTAACCTGACAAGTAAAATTGGATTTTTAAGGATCCACTATTAGTAAGCAATTATGCAAACAGAGTCTTTGATTATTGATAAGCCATACCTTGAGTCCCAAAGGCCAACATATCCTTGAAAGTCTTTTATTTTGACGGGTAAGACTTACGAAAGTACACTTTGTACTCAGGGCTTTGTCCCATGTTGTTTTAGGTGAAGAAGCGACAAATTTTTGTTGCTTTTGTTCAAAGGTGGTGCCCAAAGAAGAAAATCAAGACTGAAGACTCGGGAGGAAGTGTCCTGCACTAAAAACTTTTTACTGTTTATCGGGAGGGGTTTTTGCCTCCCAGGTTATGTAATAATAATACTCAACACTCTTATATTTGTTTTTGTCTGTAATAAATCCTACTCTTTCCTACTTTTAAATAAATTAAGTTATTGTAACTGCTTCCGTATTTTCGTACCTCCGATGTATTGTAATGTCTGCGTGATGGGTGAAACGCTCTTGGGAGAGGTAAGAAATTTAGATACCGAACTTGTCATGTGATCAGATGCACCTGCAGGGTTGTCTGAGGTCCGTTGGACAAGGACAACTGTAGGTGGGCCTAATGACTTGGGAGGTTCTGTCACAGCTAGTATCGGAGCGATGCCCATCTCTGCAGATATTATGAGACATTTTCAAAAGGAATTTTCAAAGACTTATCTAGAAAATTTATTTCTTTCTTATCTAACTACCTTCTATACTTAAAGACCAGATATTAGAGTGCGATGTATAGAGGATCGTGAATCAACTAAGGTTGATTCTGTAATTACACATGCATCATGCTAAAAACTATGCTAATAAGGTTTTCCCCCTCATGGAGATATGTCGCCGCGCATAAGAAAAACCGCGCGCAAGTCTACCGGACCCATTAGCGTACCTCGCCATCAACTAGCTCCAAGGCATGAGGATAGTAGTAGTGGTAGCAATGATCCAATCAGAGATCTAGAAGCTCAAGTAGAACAGCTTCGATCGGAGCTCCATCACAGGAACGATGTATGGGTCGAGGATGGTCAGCGAATAAACGAGTTGAGAACTGACATCCGACACTTGCAAGACCAACTTGCTGAATGAGATTTAGCGCTCGATTGGGCTGTTAACTCATGTTCACTTGCTTGGGCCAAGGAAGCCAAAGCTCGAGCCCGTGTGGAGGAGCTTAGCACAGCCGTGGACAACTTGCAAGTGTATTGCAATACACTATATGAGGAGGTTCATGTATTGTATTCACAACTGCACCCTAACGTACCTGCAGATCCTGTCGGGATGGGAGCTGGACCATCTGGAGCAGCGGATGAAGTACTTGGTGGGGAACTGGACCTTTTCAGGCCCCCTCCTTCAATGAATCTGGTCGATGAATGGTCTCCTACACCTGACAGCGAAGCTACCAAAAGTGATAAGAAGCTAGAATAGTGTAGTATAGAAATAGTGATAATGCGTAATATGTAATGTAATCTTGTTGTAAATTCGATTCTGTATCATTACTTTTTTTAAATAATGTAAAATGGATGGTTTGCTTTGGCATATTATATTTTCCAAATGTTCTTTGCCTCAGATGTCGTCTAGGACTCGTGGACAGGATGGTGCGGGAACCTCCCGTGGGAGGGAAGCTACTCCTAACCCGCCACCAGTACCCCTAACCTTGGCTGAGGCTATCGCTGCCTTAGTTAATGCAATAGCAGATAACACCCGCTTTCTGTGGGAAATGGTGGGACAACAAATGCAACAGCAAGGCGGGCGAGCATATCCACAAGGACCCCGCATAACCTCATATTTGGACTTCTCGGAGACACGTCCCCCATTATTTGTCAAGTCTGAAGATCCTCTTGAAGCGGATGAGTGCATCCGGGTTATCGAACAGAAGTTTGGGCTTCTCCAATGCATGGAGACTCAAAAGCCCTTATTTGCGGCGTAGCAGTTGCGAGGCCCTGCCAGTACTTGTTGGGGAAATTATGTGGCTATCCAGCCTGCTGGCCATCAAATTACTTGGGACGAATTCAAACTGGCTTTCCGGGAGCACTATATTCCTGATGGGGTGCTCCATATGAAACATGAAGAATTTATGAAGCTCAAACAAGGTGGAGATACTGTCACTCAGTATCTCAATAAATTCAACCACTTGTCCCAGTATGCCATCGATCAGGTCAACACTGATCTGAAGAAGAAAAATTGTTTTATGAGAGGCCTGAATGACCGGTTCAGCGGAAAATGGCCACTTGTCTCGACCTCACTTACAGCAGTGCTGTCAGTACGACACTGGCAGTTGAAGCCAAATATGCAGGCCCGGGAAAATCAAAGTGCTATGGAGGCGACAGGCCCAATCAGGGGCCTAAGAAAAGACAAAGGTTGGTGATCCGACCTTTTAATCAGAATCGTTTTTCACCACGACCACCCTCCTACCCCTTCAAACAATCGGTCTTTATCCGTCCTGCCGCTGCCCCAGCCCAACAAATCAGCCGAGTGCCCATGGTACTCGGTTCCCCGCCCTCCCAAGCTCTTCAATAGGCTGCTTTAATTGTGGAAAGTCCGGACATTTTATCAAGGACTGTTCGTATCCGAAGCAGAACAGATCGAATAATCAGCAGAGTTCTGGTAGTTCCTCTCAAGGCCAGGGAAATGCGGCAAACAATACCGCAGGCAAAAATATGAAGAAAACCGGGCGGATTTATTATACGCAAGTGGCCACGACACCGGAAGGAGAACCGGTTATGATGGGTACGTTTCTCGTGGCCAATCACCCTGCAATTATTCTTTTTGATTCTGGTGCTTCACATACATTCATAAGCAACAAGTTTGTGGAGCAACATTGCATTCCATACAATGAATCAAGGGAAGGGTTTATAATTCATTCGCTTGGGGGACAAATATTCACTAAAGAAGTGGCTTTCCATGTGCCTATAACATTGGCTGAACGGGACTTTCCTACAAACATGATTGTTCTAAAAGGCCAAGATATAGATGTAATTTTGGGCATGAATTGGTTAGCCCAGCATAAAGCAATCCTCAACACTGATCCGAGAACCATCAGGTTGAGTTATGGCCAAGAACAGGTTCTCTTGTCCATCCCTGTAGCTATTCCAGCTAAACCATGTGCCAGAGTATATGAAGCCATCATACCGGAGATCCAAGATATTCCGGTAGTATGTGAATTCCCGGACGTCTTTTCGGAAGATCTGCCTGGATTGCCTCCAGAAAGAGATGTAGAATTTGTGATTGAGTTGAAGCCTGGTATGGCTCCTATTTCTAGAAGGTCGTACCGAATGCCTCCGAATGAATTGGCAGAACTCAAGACCCAATTACAAGATCTACTAGAGAAAGGATTCATCCGACCAAGCTCATCACCTTGGGGTTGTCCAGCCATCTTTATCAAGAAGAAGGACCAAACACTTCGGATGTGCGTGGATTATAGACCCCTTAATGAGGTCACCATGAAGAATAAGTACCCTCTTCCCCGGATTGACATCCTATTTGATCAACTTAGTGGAGCCCGGGTATTTTCCAAGATTGACGTCAGGTCGGGTTACCATCAGATCCGTATCCGACCCGAAGATATACCCAAGACCGCATTCACTACGCGGTATGGATTATTTGAATATCTAGTTATGTCTTTCGGGCTACCAAATGCTCCTGCCCACTTCACATATCTTATGAACTCGGTATTCATGCCCGAGTTGGATAAATTCGTGGTGGTATTCATTGATGATATCTTGATATATTCCAAGAATGAAGAGGATCATGCTTGGCATTTGCAGATTGTATTAACGCGCTTAAGGGAGCATCAACTATATGCTAAATTCAGTAAATGCGCGTTCTAGCTAGAGGAGATCCAATTTCTGGGACATGTATTATCTGCCAAGGGGATTGCGGTGGATCCCAGCAAAGTCAAGGATATTTTGGAGTGAAAACCCCCAACCACTGTACATCAATTCCGAAGTTTCCTTGGACTGGCTGGTTATTACCGCCGATTCATTCCAGATTTTTCCAAGCTTGTGAAACCAATCACAAGTTTATTGAAGAATGATACTAAATTTAATTGGTCTTCAAGATATAATGAAGCCTTTGAGCAGCTGAAAGTATTATTGACCACTGCTCCGGTACTAGCTCCACCGGACATTGAAAAGCCCTTTGATGTGTATTGTGACGCATCAGGCAGTCGTCTCGGCTGTGTTCTAATGCAAGAGGGCCGAGTGATAGCTTATGCTTCAAGGCAGTTGAGCCGGCATGAGGAACATTATCCAACTCATGACCTGGAGTTAGCTGCTGTGGTTCATGCCCTAAAAATATGGCGTCATTATCTGCTAGGGAATGTCTGTCACATTTATACAGATCATAAAAGTTTGAAGTACATCTTTACCTAGTCAGAACTAAATATGAGACAAAGGAGATGGCTTGAGCTTATTAAGGATTATGAATTGGATATTCACTATAACCCAGGCAAGGCTAATGTAGTGGCAGACGTGTTAAGTCGCAAGGCTTCCTGCCATTGTCTGACAATGAAGACTTCTGACATTACGTTATGCCAAGAAATGGAGAAGTTGAACCTAAGAATGATACAACATGGAACTTCAAATCACTTGAAGCTTGAGTCAGTCCTCCTACAAAGAATAATTGATGCCCAAAGAAATGATGAAGGAATGAAACACATTCATGAGAAAATAGAGGCCGGTAAAGCCAACTGCTTCAGAAGAGATGATCAAGGTGTTGTATGGTTTAACAACCGCATAGTTGTGCCTAAGAATGATGAGATCCGCCAGCACATTCTAGATGAAGCACATCTTAGTCGCTATTCTATTCATCCTGGAAGCACTAAAATGTATCATGATCTAAAACAGCATTATTGGTGGACAAAGATGAAGATTGAAATCACACGCTATGTGGCAAGATGTGACACTTGTAGACGTGTCATGGCCATACACATGAAAGCTGCTGGTCCATTACAATCTTTACCTATCCCTACAGGGAAATGGGAGGATATAAGCATGGACTTTATTGTGGGATTGCCTAGGACTGCAAAAGGGTATGATTCCATTTGTGTTATTGTTGATCAACTTACAAAGATCGCCCACTTCCTTCCAGTTAGGGTAAAGTATAAAGTGGCCACATATGCAGAGTTATACATTGCCTGTATTCTTAGTTTGCATGGTGTTCCAAAGACCATAGTGTCGGATCGTGGACCGCAATTTGTGTCCAAATTTTGGGAAGAACTTCACAATGCTTTGGATACTAAGTTGCTCCATAGTTCGGCCTATCATCCTCAAACCAGTGGGCAGACTAAGAGGGTGAATCAAATACTTGAGGACATGTTGCGAGCTTGTGCTCTAGAATTTCCATAGAAATGGGATGAATGCTTGCCATTGGTGGAGTTCTCGTACAATAATAGCTATCAAGAAAGCATTAAAATGGCACCCTTTGAAGCTTTGTATGGGCGACGATGTCGTACTCCGTTAAACTGGTCTGAACCAGGTGAAAGAAATTTCTTCAGACCTGATATGGTAAAGGAGACAGAAGAGAAAGATCAACGAATAATTCATAATTTGTAAGAAGCTCAAGCTCAATAGAAGAGTTATGCAGACAAGCGACGACAACCCTTGCACTTTCAAGTTGAAGATTATGTCTACCTGAAAGTTTCACCAATGAAGGATGTATCACGTTTCGGGGTAAAGGGGAAGCTTGCACCTTCGTACATTGGTCCTTTTCCTATCCTTGAAAGATATGGACCAGTGGCATACCGACTCCAGTTACCCAAAACATTGTCTGCTGTACATAATGTGTTCCACGTGTCTCAATTGAAGAAGTGTCTTTGGATTCCTGATCGAACCATTGAAGTAATGGATGTTGTCTTAGAACCAGACTTGACATATTCTGAACATCCTATTCGAGTCTTGGATCAAAAGGACAGAATTACCCGAAGGAAAACTCTAAGTTTTACAAGATATAGTGGAACCAACACACAGAAGATGAAGCTACTTGGGAAACTCAAGACTTTTTAGAAAAGAATTTCCCAGGCTTTTTAGCTTCGTGTAAATTGTAAAGATGTGTACACTTGTTGTAATTGAGGAATGAACCCCATACCACCCCTACCTTGTACCAAAAATAAGGAAATAAAAGTATGACACATTTCCTTTTCCATTACTTGCCCTAGGACTTTTTAATCTCGGGACAAGATTCTTTTATGGGGGGAAGGATGTAACACCCCTAGTGTTACTGTCACTAAAACTTGAGCATGGCATCATAAGCATTGGCATATCATGTGTTTGTCACACCTCGAATGCATTCACTAGGGAAAAATTTCAAACAAAGTTGTATTGATGTGACATTTCATGGGTAAAACCCTAGGAAACAATGCTTAACCCTAGACTAGGCTTAAGGAAGTAAACAAAGCCTAATAAGAGAAAACGTCAAAACTCATTAGAAATAGTCATAAAATGTCACCATGAATAGACTTAAGTTGCATCCAAACCCTAGAAGTACCAAAAACCCTAAATAGACCCTGAAAAACCCTAGACTGAAACCCTAAGGGGTTATATGCATAATGTGCACATTTTTGGACCTAAGTGCAAAAACCATGAAATTAGGGTACCTTGGGTCATATGGTTCACTTATTTGGAGATTTGCAAATGAAACCCTATGTTTTGGGCCTATTTGCAAAAAGCCACATTTGGGCACCATGGGCTAAGTCTAAATTGCAGTGGTATAAGGCCAACTTTGAAGCCCTATATCTTCCAAATTATGAAGATTATGCTGTAGGTCAACACATCAAGTTTGTAAAGCTATGTAAGGAGAGCAACTTTGCTATAGGAATTAAACCATGGTCACATGAAAAATTTGGAGAAAAATGTGCCCAAAGTCGAGCTGTCAGACTGCCTTAAGTCTGAATTCAGACTGACAGTGGAATTGCATGAACTTAGGGCTAAATTCTAAGCTAGATCCTGTGACTTTTTGTGGGTGCACAATGTTGGAAAGCTGTAGCTGGTTTATTAGGCTATAACTTTGATACAGAGAGTTGATTCAGTCATTACATAAAATCTAGAGCAAGTCGATGCCAAACATGCTCTTACAGGTCGACTGAATGAGCTTGCGATGGTACAGTGACCGGATTGAATCGCCAGCTCATAAACCTCGTCGCCGGTGATCTTGCGCTCAGATCCGTGCCGGTGTCGTGATTCACGCTCGACCGAACTCAGATAAGCGCTCGTCGGTAAGAAATATCACGCAGGAGATAAACTCCGGCCACTATTCTACTCCGACCACCGTACACGAGCATGTTACGGCTGCTATTGATAAGTTCACCGGAGATAGCCGTATTCGTCGTAGTGACTCGCTCTAGCACGTCTGGTCCTCGCTGGTGAGGTTGCCACGGTAAATTCCACTAATCCCGAGCGCCAGTAACCCCTTCCATCTCCGGCCGCCAGCACGTCTTCGTGAAATTGGACGCCACCTCTGTTGGAGCCTATAAATTGCCGCCCCCGCCTGCTCCGCTCTGTAATTGTGCATCCAGTAAACCAGCTCTCACCTCTCATTGTCCGCCAGAGCTCTCCAATTTGGGATTTTCCCCAAATCAACCAAGAACATCGTGCCTTGAGCCCTCACCGTGGTCAGCGAATCCTAGGTCTGTTCATCTTCCCTATTGTCTTGTTTCAACATCCTTGGGTTCTCCTTGTGCTCCCCGACCTTGCCAATTGGACTAGGACCCCTTAGATCACCAGGAACGCAGTCGATTGCCCGTAGTGCCCGCTGTCACCGTGGACAGGGCGTGTTAGTGCGCCATTAGTGAAATTAGTTGAGGGGAAACTCTCATTAGGACTTGAATTTGGTCTCTGCCAAAGTAGAACGCCAGTCATCGAGTAAATCGGCCGGTAGAAGCTCACCGGAGCTCGGTTCCCTGCTTTTCGCCATCGTGGACTGGAGGTTGTGAAGAGAGAAAAGCGCACGGGTGTTTCCGCAAGTGTCAACGAGACATAGGAATAGTGGGAGGGACTCTTTAAAGAATTTCAAAACGTCAAGGCTCTCTGCGCAAATCCACCAACGGGGGCGCGCGGGGGCGAGTCCCCGTTTTCTGTTCAGGTTGGGCCGACTTGGGCCAGTTCAGATCCAACACTGTTCATTTCTTTTCTTTTTCTGTTAGGGTTTAAGAATTTCTAGAAAATTGAAGAAAAATGCTAAAAATACCAAACCAATTTTGCTAGGCTTCTAATTTCTTATAGTATTTAATAAAAATAGTTTCATGTTTTTTAATCCCAATAGGGAATTTTGGGGCATTTAAAATAGCTAAAATCCATACTTCTAGAATTTTATAGAATATTTTATAATTCCAAAATTCATCAAACTTTTTAGATGAGCTTTAAATAATATTTAGAAACCTTGGGTAAAGTTTGGTATGATTTGGACCATGTTTGATACTTAGAACCCAAAACCCTAGCCCCCTGCCCTATGAACTTCACTATAGACTCCGAAAACCCTAATTTCTTGGAGATCCGTGAAGGAAAGTTATATTCAAGACATTAGATTATAAACTTTTATTATCTTAGCATTTCCATGAGCATTACATGAGCATTCATGATTATATATGGTTATATCTAGAGAACGAAGAGGAAATAGAAGTTGAAGAAGCGAGGACTTCACCACCACCACCTGAAGAACCTCAGGCAGGAAACTGCTTTGATTTTGATATCTGCGGAACAGAGCCTCATTCACCTATCACACAAGGAAAGCGCTGGTGCATTTGCCACCCCTTTGTTATTTTGAAATCTTTCTCACTTACTTGATGCATTAGGTGATAGGAGTTGCGTGTTAAACCAGTTGCTGCATTTCCTTCCTTGGATTTGATTACTTCTCCTTAATCCTTGACTTACAAAAAGGTTTTTCTTATGCTTAGCTTTTCTCTAGAAAACAAAATGTTTTGTTTTCACAAATGATGATGATTCAAAAGGGGTGGGATGTTTTCAAAATCAAAATTGGATGGTGGATCCATCATGGCCATGATGGGTTCAACATCGGGAAAGATGTACCTCTGCCAGGTACCAAACTTTGGGTTTGAAATGATAAAGCTGAGACCGGGCGGGTGACTTGCACGAGAAGAGAGTCTCGGTGTAGTGTCTCTGTCTGAGTCGATTAAGGACCTTCTCGATGTAGGCTTGCTAATCGAGGACCCTTTAACTGGTCACATGCGTCATCATGGGTAAGCTTTGTCTCAGGCAGACTAATACCAGAATAAGATAACAAGTAATGGGAGTGGAGAGATGGCGAGAGTAGCATGTACCCTCCATGGCAAGAGGCTGGACGGTGGTGTATCTGTGCTCTCGGTTGGCGTGAACCTGATCTGGTCTTAAGAACCCCGGTGGAGAGTTGACATATGCAAGGGTTAAGTGCTACATATGTCGTGTGATTGGAGATCCTCAGCTAAGTATAATCGACTCGGATCGTCGTAACTTCGCAGATATGAAGACTTGGTCACTGCCCTACACGTAGCAATCCAGTGAAGATGAAGGGTTGTTAAGAAATTGGCTAGTATAGGATAAGTGATTGAACTAGGGTAGAAAGAACTCTAGATGCAGGTAATTTTACTTAACCTGACAAGTAAAATTGGATTTTTAAGGATCCACTATTAGTAAGCAATTATGCAAACAGAGTCTTTGATTATTGATAAGCCATACCTTGACTCCCAAAGGCCAACATATCCTTGAGAGTCTTTTATTTTGACGGGTAAGACTTGCGAAAGTACACTTCGTACACAGGGCTTTGTTCCATGTTGTTTTAGGTGATTTAGCGGCAAATTTTTGTTGCTTTTGTTCAAAGGTGGTGCCCAAAGAAGAAAATCAAGACTGAAGACTCAGGAGGAAGTGTCCTCCACTAAAAACTTTTTACTGTTTATCGGGAGGGGTTTTTTCCTCTCAGGTTATGTAATAATAATACCCAACACTCTTATATTTGTTTTTGTCTGTAATAAATCCTACTCTTTCCTACTTTTAAATAAAGTAAGTTATTGTAACTGCTTCCGCATTTTCGTACCTCCGATGTATTGTAATGTCTGCGTGACGGGTGAAACGCTCTTGGGAGAGGTAAGGGATTCAGATACCGAACTTGTCAAGTGATCAGATGCACCTGCAGGGTTGTCTGAGGTCCGTTGGACAAGGACAACTGTAGGTGGGCCTAATGACTTGTGAGGTTCTGTCACAAGGATTACCCGAAGGAAAACTATCAAGTTTTACAAGATACAATGGAACCAACATACGGAAGATGAAGCTACTTGGGAAACTCAAGATTTTCTAGAAAAGAATTTCCCAGACTTTTTAGCTTCATGTAAATTTTGAGATATATACAATTGCTATAAAGGAGGAATAAACCCTGACACCCCTGCCTTGTACAAGAAGGCAGGAAATAAAAATATGACATGTTTCCTTTTCCATTACTTACCCTAGGACTTTTAATCTTGGGACGAGATTCTTTTATGGGGGGAAGGATGTAACACCCCTGGTGTTACTGCCACTAAAACTTGAGGATAACATCATGAGCATCAGCTTATCATGTGATTGTTACACTTAGAATGCATTCACTAGACAAAAATTTCAAACAAAGTTGTATTGATGGGACATGTCATAAGTGAAACCCTAGAGTAGGGTACTTAAACCTAAACTAGGCTTAAAAGAATAAACAAAGCCTAAACAAGAGAAAACTTCAAAACTTATTAGTAATGACCATAAAATGTCACCATTAATGGACTGATGTGGCATCCAAACCCTAGAAGTACCAAAAACCCTAAATAGACCCCTAGAAAACCCTGAACTGAAACCCTAGGCGGTTATCTGTAAAAATGTGCAAATTTTGGACCTAAGTGCAAAAATCATGGAAATAGGGTACCTCATGTCAAATGGTTCACATGTTTGAGGATTTACAAGCCAAAAGGTGTGAATTGGGCTTATTTGCAAAAAGCCATTCCATTCCTTTTATAAGACTAAGTCTGAATTTCAGTGAATGGGATCAAATTTGAAGCCCTGTACCTTCAAAACTATAAGGAATTTGCCTAGGGTCAACACATCGAGTTTGTAGAGCTACTAAAGGAGAACAACTTTGCTATAGGGATTATGCCTTGGTCACATGCAAAATTTGGAGTAAAATGAGCCCAAAGTCGGGCTGTCAGACTGCCCTAGGTCTGAATTCAGACTAACAGTGAGATTGGGCAATCTTTGAGCTTGGAATCGACCATGATCCAGTCATTGTTTGGCTATGATTATTATATCAAGGTTGTAGCTGGATTAAAGGGCTAGAACTTTGTTGCAGAGAGATTAGCAAGTTCTTATACAGAAATTGGAGTTATGGGTCCTGCAAGTTGATTGGACACAGGCTCTGAATTGGGTTCCCATGGTACAGTGTTTGGATTAGAATGCCAGCGCAGAGAAGCTCGTCGCCGGTGACCTCCGCGCTGTGATTCACGCCGGCCGCTATGATTCGTGCACAGTTCAAGTGGATAACTGAGGAGAGTAAAGATCTTAGCGCCCGGATCGACTCGGGCTCGATCACGGCTGAGTTCACCGTACCCACTTGCTCGTCGATCAGTCGGGATAAGCCTCGCCGCCGTTGGCCACCTACCGCTTGTGCGCCACGTGCTTAAGCGTAGTACCACATCGTTGCGAATCACGTCATGCATGCCCGGTGATCGCCAGAGAGCCGCCGTGGTGAAAGCCACTAATCTCGTGCGCCAGTGACACCTTTCTTCTCCGACTGCCAACGCGCCATTCCAAATTCACGCGCCATCGCCCCCGGAGCCTATAAATTGAGCGTGCCTTCGGGTCTGTAAGGTAGTCAAGCACCAAGCCACCAAGTCGTGCCTCCAATTTCTCACCAGAGCTTGCCAATTTCAAATTTCCCCCAAACCTGTTCTCCGCCACCGTGAAATAGGCCTCGGCGTGGCTAGCTCATCTCAGGTCCGTTCATACCCTCTATTCGCTTGTTTCAGTCTCTGATATGCTCCTGGTACTCTCTGACCCAGCCAATTAAGCTAGGACCCATAGGATCACCGAGAACGTATTTGATTGTCCGTTGATCGCACGGTCATTGTGGACAGAGCGAGTTAGAGCTCTGCTAGTGAAATTAAGTGAGGGGAAACTCTTGTTAGGGCTTGAATTAGGTCTCAGCCGAAGTTGAGCACCGGTCATTGAGTGATCCGGCCGGTATGAGCTCGCCAGGGCTCGGTTCTCCAGCGTGCGGCATCGTGGACCGCGGGTTGTAAAGAGATGAAAGCATGAGGGTGTTTTTGCATGTGTCAGTGAGACAGGAGAATAGCTCCATGACCCTTTTCAGTTATTTGAACCGTTAGGGGCATTTCTGCAAAACCACCATCATGGGCGCGGGCCCACGTGGCTTTGCTTGGTCATGGGCCAGCTTGGGCCGGTTCGAGCCCAGCACTATAGAGTCTTTTTCTTTTCCTTTTCTACCAGAGTTAGAGAATTCCTTTTCTATAGTATTTAATAAAAATAGTTTCATGATTTTTAGTTCTAATAGAGATTTATGGGATATTTAATATAGCCAAAACCCATACTTCTGGAATTTTAGAGTGTAATTAATAATCCCAAAATTCACCAAACTTTTTAGATAAGCTTTAAATATTATTTAGAAGCCTTGGGTAAAATTTAGTATGATTTGGACCGTGTTTGGTACTTAGAAACCAAAACCCTAGTCCCGTGCCTTATGAACTTCACCATAGACTCCAAAAACCCTAGTTTCCCGGAGACTCGTGAAGGAAAGTTATATTCAAGACATTAGATAATATACTTTTATTATCTTTGCATTTTCATGAGCATTACATGAGCATTCATGACTATATATGACTATATATAGAAAACGAGGAAGAGATACAAGTTGAAGAAGCGAGGACTACACCACCATGTGAAGAACCTCTAGCAGGAAACTGCTTTTACTTTGATATCTGTGGAGTAGAGCCTGATTCACCTACCACACAAGGCAAGCCCCGGTGCATTTGCCACCTCCTTGCTATTTTAAAATCTTTCTCACTTGCTTGATGCAATAGGTGATAGGAGTTGTGTGCTAAACCAATTGCTGCATTTCCTTCCTTGGATTTGATTACTTCTCCTTAATCCCCTATTTTACAAAAAGGTTTTTAGCTTTGCTCTATAAAAACAAAATGTTTTGTTTTGACAAAAGACGATGCTTCGAAGTGGGTGGGATGTTTTCAAAAATAAAACTTGATGGTGTATCCATCATGGTCGTGATGGGTTCAACATCGGAAAAGATGTACCTCTATCAGGTACCAAACTTTGGGTTTGAAATGATAAAGCTAAGACCGGGTGGGTGACTTGCACGAGAAGAGAGTCTTGGTGTAGTGTCTCCGTCTGAGTCGATTAAGGACCTTCTCGATGTAGGCCTACTGACCGAGGACCCTTTAACTGGTCATATGCCTCATCATGGGTAAGCTTTGCCTCGGGCAGACTAATACCATAATAAGATAACACACAATGGGAGTGGAGAGATGGCGAGTGTAGCGTGTACCCTCCGTGGCAAGAGGCTGGACGGTGGTGTATCTGTGCTCTCGGTTGGCGTGAACCTGATCTAGTCTTAAGAACCCCGGTGGCGAGTTGACATATGCAAGGGTTAAGTGCTACATATGTCGTGTGATTGGAGATCCTCAACTAAGTATTAATCGATTCGGATCGCCGTTACTTCTAGGACATGAAGACTTGGTCACTGACTTACACGTAGCATTCTAATGAATAAAAAGGGTTGATAAGAAATTGGCTAGTATAGGCCAAGTGCTTGAACTAGGGTAGAAAGAACTCTAGAACTCAGGTGCTGACTTAACTTGCTAATAAAACTGGACTTTTAAAGATCCACTATTAGTAAGCATTTCTGCAAACAGAGTCTTTGATTATTGATAAGCCATACCTTGACTCCTAAAGGCCAGCATATCCTTGAGAGTCTTTTATTTTGATGGGTAAGACTTGCGAAAGTACACTTCATACTCAGGGCTTTGTCCCATGTTGTTTTAGGTGAAGAAGGAGCATATTTTTGTTGCTTCTGTTCCAAGGTGGTGCCTAAAGAAGAAAATCAAGATGAAGCTGCGGGAGGAAGTGTCCTCCTTTAAGAAAAACTTTTTATTGTTTATCAGGAGGGGGTTTTGCCTCCCAGGTTATGTAATAATATTACTCAGCACTCCTATATTTGCTCTGGTTTGTAATAATACTACTATTTCTTACTTTAAAATAAAGTAAGTTATTGTAACTGCTTTCGCCTTTTCGTACCTCCGATGTATTGTAATGTCTGCGTGACGGGTGAAACGCTCTTGGGCAAGGTAAGGAATATAGATACCAAACTTGTCATGTGATCAGGGGCACCTGCAGGGTTGTCTGAGGTCCGTTGGACAAAGACAACTGTAGGTGGGCCTAATGACTTGGGAGGTTCTGTCACAATATGCTAATGCTCATGATGTTATGCTCAAGTTTTAGTGATAGTAACAACAGGGGTGTTACATCCTTCCCCCCATAAAAGAATCTCATCCCGAGATTTAAAGTCCTAGGGTAAGTAGTGGAAAAGGAAACATGTCATATTTTTATTTCCTTATTTCTTGTAAAAGGCAGGGGTAGTATGGGGGTCTATTCCTCGATTACAACAATCATACACATCTCACAAATTACATGAAGCTAAAAAGCCTGGGAAATTCCTTTCTAAAAAGTCTTGGGTTTCCCTTGTAGCTTCATCTTCAGTGTGTTGGTTCCATTGTATCTCATAAAATTTGAGAGTTCTTCTTCGGGTGACCCTGTCCTTTTGATCCAGGACTCGAATAGGATGTTTTGAATATGTTAAGTCTAGTTCCAAGGTAACATTCGTTACTTCAATGGTTCGATCTGGAACCCAAAGACATTTCTTCAATTGGGACACATGGAACACATTGTGCACTGCAGACAATGTTTTGGGTAGTTGGAGTCGATACGCCACTGGTCCACATCTTTCAAGGATAGGAAATGGACCAATGTACCGGGGTGCAAGCTTTCCTTTTACCCTAAAATGAGATACACCCTTCATTGGTGATACTTTCAAATACACATAGTCTTCAACTTGAAAGTACAATGGTTGGCGTCATTTGTCTGCATAACTCTTTTGTCGAGCTTGTGCTTCCTTCAAATTATGTATAATTCGTTGAACTTTTTCTTCCATTTCTTTTACCATATCAGGCCTAAAAAGCCACCTTTCGCCTGGTTCAAACCAATTTAAGGGGGCACGGCACCGTCGTCCATACAAAGCTTCAAAGGGTGCCATCTTGATACTTTCTTGATAACTATTGTTATATGAAAACTCTGCTCATGGTAAACAGTCATCCCATTTCTGTGGAAACTCTAAAACACATGCTCGCAACATGTCTTCAAGTATCTGGTTCACTCTCTCATTCTGCCCACTTGTTTGGGGATGATAGGCCGAACTGTGATGCAACTTAGTACCCAAAGATTTGTGGAGTTCTTTCCAAAATTTGGATACAAATTGTGGTCCACGGTCTGACAAAATTGTTTTTGGGATCCTGTGTAGGCTGAGAATACGAGCAATATAAAGTTCCGCGTATGTGATTACTAGATACTTTACCTTGACTGGGAGAAAGTGGGCGATCTTTGTAAGTCGATCAATGATAACCCAGATGGAATCAAACCCTTTTGTGCTATCCTGGGTAATCCCACAATGAAGTCCATGCTAATGTCCTCCCATTTCCAAGTTGGGATAGGTAAAGATTGCAGTGGACTAGCAGTTTTCATATGTATAGCTTTGACACGTCTACAGGTGTCACATTTCGCACATAGCGTGCAATTTCAATCTTCATCTTTGTCCACCAATAATATTTCTTTAAATCTTGATACATCTTAGTGCTTCCGGTATGAATGGAATAGCGACTAAGATGAGCTTCAATCAAAATTTGCTTGCAGACTTCATCATTCTTGGGCACAACTATGCGGTTATTAAACCATACAATGCCTTGATCATCCTTTCTGAAACAGTTTGCTTTACCGACTTATTTTCTCATGAATATAGCTCATACCCTTATCACTTCTTTGTGCATCAATAATCTTTTGCAGAAGAACTGAATCCAACTTCAATTGATTTAAGGTTCCATGTTGAATCATTCCCAGGTTTAATTTCTCCATTTCTTGGCATAATGTGATGTCAGAGGATTTCAACATAAGACAATGGTAGGAAGCCTTACAACTTAGTGCATCTGCCACCACGTTGGCCTTGCCTGGGTGATAGTGAATCTCCAATTCATAATCCTTAATCAGCTCAAGCCATCTCCTCTGCCTCATATTTAGTTCTGACTGGGTAAAAATATACTTCAAACTTTTATGATCTGTATATACGACAGATATTTCCCAGCAGATAATGACGCCATATTTTAAGGGCATGAACCATGACAGCTAACTCTAAGTCATGAGTTGGATAATGTTCCTCATGCCGGCGCAACTATCTTGAAGCATAAGCTATAACTCGTCCCTCTTGCATTAAAACACAGCCTAGACCACTGCCTGATGCGTCACAATACACATCAAAAGGCTTTTCAATGTTCGGTTGAGCCAGTACCAGAGCAGTGGTCAATAACACCTTCAGCTGCGCGAAGGCTTCATTGCATCTTGAGGACCAGTTAAATTTCATACCATTCTTCAATAGACTTGTGATTGGCTTCACAAGTTTAGAGAAATCCGGGATAAATCGGCGGTAATAACCAGCCAGTCCAAGGAAACTTCGAACCTGATGCACAGTGGTTGGTGGTTTCCACTCTAGAATATCCTTGACCTTGCTGGAATCAACCGCAATCCCATTTGCAGATAGTACATGTCCTAGAAATTGGATTTCCTCCAGCCAAAACGCGTATTTGCTGAATTTAGCATATAGTTGATGCTCCCTTAAGCATGTTAATACGATCCATAGATGCTGAGCATGCTCCTCTTCATTCTTGAAATAAATCAAGATGTCATCAATGAAGACCACCACAAATTTGTCCAACTCAGGCGTCAATACCGAGTTCATCAGATATTTGAAGTGGCTAGGAGCATTCGTTAATCCGAAAGACATAACCAAATATTCGAATAGTCCATACCGCGTAATAAATGCGGTCTTGGGTATGTCTTCGGGTCGGATACGGATCTGATGATAGCCCGACCTGAGGTCAATTTTGGAAAATACCTGAGCTCCTATAAGCTGATCGAATAAGATATCAATCTAGGGAAGAGGGTACTTATTCTTGATTGTGACCTCATTAAGGGGTCTGTAATCCACGCACATCCAAAGCGTTTGACCCTTCTTCTTGACAAAGATTGCTGGACATCCCCAAGGGGACAAACTAGGCCGGATGAATCCCTTCTCCAGTAGATCTTGTAATTGAGTCTTGAGCTCTGCCAACTCATTCAGAGGCATTCGGTATGACCTTCTAGAAATAGGAGCTGTACCGGGCTTTAGTTCAATCACAAACTGTACATCTCTTTCAGGAGGTAACCCAGGCAGATCTTCCGGAAAGACGTCCGGAAACTCACACAATCTTGGATCTCTAGTATGGTAGCTTCATAAACTCTGCCAAATGGTTTAGCTGGAATAGCTACATGGATGGATAAAATAACCTCTTCATGGCCATAGCTCAACCTAATGGTTCTTAAATCAGTGTTGAGGATAGCTTTGTGCTGGGCTAACTAATTCATGCCCAGAATTACATCTATATCTTGGTCATTCAGAACAATCATATTGGTGGGAAAGTCTCGTTCAGCCAATGTTACGGGCACATGGAAAGCCACTTCTTTAGTGAATATTTGTCCCCCAGGCGAATGAATAATAAACACTTCCCTTGATTGGATGCAAGGAATGCAATATTTCTCCACAAATTTCTTGCTTACGAATGTATGCAAAGCACCAGAATCAAAGAGAATGACTGCTGGGTGATTGGCCACAAGAAACGTACCCATCATAACCAGCTCTCCCTCCGATGTAGTGGCCACTTGTGTGTAGTATATTCGCCCAGTCTTGTTTATATTCTTGCCTGCTGAATTATTCGTTGTGCTTCCCTTGCCTTGGTTTGAACTCCCTGAGTTATGCTGATTGTTGGATTTGTTCTGCCTCGGATATGGGCAGTCTTTGATAAAATGTCCAGACTTCCCACAATTGAAGCAGCCAGTTGAGGAACTAGGGAGGGAGGGGAAACGAGCACTAGGGGCACTCGGCTGACTTGTTGAAGTGGGGGTAGTGGCAGGGCGAATGAAGACAAGTTGTTTAAATGGGTAGGAGGGTGGACGAGGTGAAGAACGGTTTTGATTGAAAGGTCGGATTACCAGCCTTGGTCGCTTTTCAGGCCCCTGGTTGGACCTGTCACCTCTGAATCCCTTCGATTTTCGTGGGCCTGTGTTCTTAGCTTCTACTGCCAGTGCAGTGCTGACAACCCTGTTGTATGTGAGATCAAGGCAGGTGGCCATTTTTCTTTGAAGCCGGTCGTTGAGGCCTCTCATAAAGCAATTCTTCTTTTTCAGGTCAGTATTTACCTGATCAATTGCATATTGGGACAAATGATTGAATTTGCTGAGATACTGCATGACAGTATCTCCTCCTTGCTTGAGTCGCATGAATTCCTCCTGTTTCATGTGCAGCACTCCTTCTGGAATATAGTGCTCACGAAACACTAATTTAAATTCGTCCCATGTGACTTGATGTCCAGCAGGCTAAATTGCCACATAATTTCCCCACCATGTACTGGCTGGACCTCTTAGCTATTGAGCCGCGAACAACGGCTTCTGGGTTTCAGTGCAGCGGATAAGTCCAAATTTCTGCTCAATTACCCATACCCATTCGTCAGCTTCCAGAGGGTCTTCGGCTTTAACGAAAAGTAGGGGACGGGTTTTCGAGAAATCCAGGTACGAAGTTTCACGGGGTCCCTGTAGATAAGCCCTCCCGCCTTGTTGCTGAAATTGATTTCCCGCCATTTCACGTAGAAAGCGGGTGTTTTCGGCGGTCGCATTGACCAAGGCAGTGATAGCCTCGACCAACGTGGGTGGTACCGGCGGTGGATTGGGCGTGTCTTCCCAACCACGGAAAGTACCGGCACTGTCATGTGCACGAGTCCTGGATGGCATCTGAGGCAAAGAAACATTTGGAAAATATAACATGCCGATATACAGCATCACTTTGCATTACCAAGATGTAATGATACAGACTCAAATGTACAACATGACTTCATTACCTATTTTACATTAGTATTAAATCTAAATTATACTACTCTAGTATTTATCATCTTTGGTTGCTTCACTATCTGTTGTAAGGGACCGTTTGTCTGCCAGGTTCATAGAAGGAGGGGGCTTGAAAAGGTCCAATTCCCCACCAAGTGCTTCACTTGCTGTTCCAGAAGGTCCAGCTCACATTCCAACAGGGTCGGCAGGTACGTCTGGGTGCAGTCGCGAATACAGTACAAGGACTTCCTCATGTAATGTATTGCAATACACCTACAAGTTGTCAACGGCCGTGCTAAGCTCATCCACACGGGCTCAAGCTTTGGCTTCCCAGTCCCAAGCAATGGAACGTGAATTGACAGCCCAATCGATTGCCAAATCCCGTTCAGCAAGCTCGTCTTGCAGATGTCTGACGTCAGCTCTTAGCTCATTTATACGCTGACCATCTTCTACCCACACCCTGTTTCGGTGACGTAGCTCCGTCCGAAGCTGCTCCACTTGGGCTTCTAGGTCTCCGATGGGGTCGTTACTGCCGCTGCTGCTCTCCTCATGTCTTGGAGCCAGCTGATGCCAAGGTACGCCAATAGGTCCAGTGGACTTACGCGCAGTTTTCCTTGTACGCGATGGCATATCTCCATAAGGGGTAAACTTTATTACTATAGTTTTTAAACATGATGCATGCATAATTACAGAATCAACTTTTGTTGATTCACAACCTCCTATACATTGCACTTTGCTACCTGGTCTTATAAGATGAATACTTCAGAAAGTAGTAAGATAAGAATGAAAGAAGTTTTCTTAGATAAGCCTTTGAAAATTCTTTTTGAAATGTCTCATAATATTTGAAGAGATGGGCTTCACTCCGATACCAGCTGTGACGGAACCTCCCAAGTCATTAGGCCCACCTACAGTTGTCCTTATCCAGCGGACCTCGGGCAACCCTGTAGATGCTTCTAATCACTTGATAAGTTCGGTATCTGTATTCCTTGCCTTTCCCAAGAGCGGTTCACCCGTCACGCAGATATTACAACACATCGGCGAACGAATAAGCGGAAGCAATTATAGTAACTTAATTTACATTAAAATATAGAAAGAGTGTTGTTATTACAGACAAGTAATATATAAGAGTGCAGAAGTAATATTATTACAAACCCGGGAGGCAAAAACCCCTCCCGTAATAGTAAAGTGTTTTTAAAAGGACAACAACTTCCTTCCGAGGCTTCACTCTTGAGATTCTTCCTTTGGCACCACCTTAGAGCAAAAGAAACAAAAGTTTGCTGCTTCCTCACCTACAACAACATGGGTTTGAAAACCCTGAGTACGAAGTGTACTTTCGCAAGTCTTACCCGTCAAAATAAAAGACTCTCAATGATGTGCTGGCTTGAGGGAGTCAAGGTAAGGCTTAATCAAAGATCAAGACTCTGTTTGCAAAAATGCTTACTAACAGTGGATCCTTAAAAATCCAGTTTTATTAGCAAGTTAAGTTATTACCTGAATCTAGAGTTCTTTCTACCCTAGTCCAAGCACTTGGCCTATACTAGCCATCTTGTTATCAACCCTTCTTGTTTACTGGAATGCTACGTGTAGGGCAGTGACCAAGTCTTCATGTCCGAGAATTAACGACGATCCAAATCGATTAATACCTAGCTGGGGATCTCCAATCACACGACATATGTAGCAATTAACCCTTGCATATGTCAAACACCACCGGGGTTCTTAAGACCAGATCAGGTTAATGCCAACCGAGAGCACAGATACACCACCGTACAGCCTCTTGCCATGGAGGGTACATGCTACTCTCGCCATATCTCCACTTTCATTGCGTGTTATCTTATTCTGGTATTAGTCTACCCGAGGCAAAGCTTACCCATGATGAGGCATGTGACCAGTTAAAAGGTCCTTGATCATCAAGCCTACATTGAGACAGTCCTTAATCGACTCAGACAGAGACACTACACCGAGACTCTCTTCTCGTGCAAATCACCCGCCCGGTCTCAACTTTATCAATTTCAAACCAAAGTTTAGTACCTGTCAGAGGTACATCCTTTCCGATGTTGAACCCATCACAACCATGATGGATCCACCATCAAGTTTTATTTTTTGAAAACATCCCATCCCACTTGAAGCATCATCTTTTGTCAAAACAAAACATTTTGTTTGTCTAGAGCAAGACTAAGCATTAGAAAAACCTTTTCATAAAACAGGTGATCAAGGAAAGGTAATCAAACTTCCAAGGAAGGATATGCATCAATTGTTTAGCACACAACTCCTATCACCTAATGCATCAAGCAAGCGAGAAAGATTTTAAAATAGCAAGGAGGTGGCAAATGCACCGGGGCTTGCCTTGTGTTACAGGAGAGTCGGGTTCTGCTCCACAAATATCGAAATAAAAGCAGTTCCTGGCAGGTGGGTCTTCAGGTGGTGGTGGTGCAACTCCTTCTTCAACCACTACTTCTTCCTCGTTCTCTATATATAATCATATATATTCATGAATGCTCATGTAATGCTTATGAAAATGCAAAGATAATAAAGGTACATCATATTAGGTCTTGAATACAATTTTCCTTCACGGTTCTCCAGGAAACTAGGGTTTTTGGAGTCAGTATTTCATTTCATAGGGTAGATACTACTTAGAAGATTAGGGTTTTGTGGTTTAGGTATCAAACATTGTCCAAATCAAGTCAAACTTCACCCAAGGTTTCTAAATATCATTTTAAGCTTATCCAAAAAGTTGAGTGATTTTTGGAGTTACTAATTAATTTCTAAAATTCCAGGGGTATAGGTTTTAGCTATTTTAATTACTTCATAATTCCTGGTTTGAACTAAAAACCTATAATTATTTTTATTAAATACTATGAAAATTTAGAGGTTCAACAAAATTGGTCTCATATTTTTATTATTTTTCTCGAATTCTTTATGAATTTCTAAACTTTCTGAAAAAAGAAAAAGGAAAAGTTACCAATAGAACTGGGCTGAATTCAGCCCGGGACGGCCCATGATAGGCGAAATGTCCCTGCGCGCGTGCCCGCGCAGTTGGTTTTGCAGAAAGGTCCCTACCGGTTCAAAAATCAGAACAACAGTCCTTGGCACTATTCACGCGTCTCACTGACACTTTAAATTAAGGTCCTTAATTTTCTCTTACTTCTCCAGAACAACCCTGGCCACGATGCGCACGTCGTCGACCACCCCATTGCTCGGACCGCCATGACCGGCGGTGGTTGCCTAGATTAACTAATGTGCAAGCATCTCTGACCCGAGACGAACCTAGAACAAGCTTTAATTGGGCTATTATGGCCCTAGCTTAGCCCGACCACGACGATAGTGAATACCGGATACAAATCCAAGCGTTCCGGTTGATTGAGTGTGGTCAAGCATAACGGGTTGAACCGATGAGTATCACGAGTATGCACGGGTTCTGTTTGTACAGAAGAAGGATGGTTCACAAAGGTTGTGTATGGACTATAGATCACTTAATAATGTCACCATTAAAAATAAGTACCCGCTACCTCGTATTGACGACTTATTTGATCAGATGAGAGGTGCTAGGGTGTTCTCTAAGATTGACCTCAGGTCGGGCTACCACCAAATAAAGATTAGGCCATCTGATATTCCCAAGACGACTTTCTCTTCCTGATATGGTCTATATGAGTTCACAGTCATGTCATTTGGCTTAACCAATGCACCAGCCTACTTCATGAATATGATGAATAAGGTGTTCATGGAGTATCTCTATAGATTCGTCGTGGTATTCATCGACGACATTCTCATATATTCCAAAAATGATAGGGATCATAAGGAACATCTGTGGATGGTACTACAAAAGTTACGGGATAATCAGGTCTATGCCAAATTTATGAAGTGTGAGTTCTGGCTTGATGAAGTACATTTCCTCGGACATATCATCTCCAAAGGAGGAATTTCAGTGGATTCAGCTAAAGTAACAGCGATAGTTGGTTGGAAGACACCAAGTACAGTCTCGGAGGTCTAGAGTTTTCTAGGACTCGAGGGCTATTACCGGCGATTCATTGAAGGGTTCTCCAAGATTGCTAAGCCTATGACCTCACTGTTAGAGAAGGGCAAGGAGTTTAAATGGACATGGGAATGCCAAGAGAGTTTCAATCAATTGAGGTTTAAATTGATGGCTGCTCTAGTGTTGGTTATGCTAGATCTACAGAAGAGTTTTGATATATATTGTGATGCAAGTCGCCAGGGTTTGGGATGTGTGCTTATGCAAGAAGGACACGTCATCTCCTACGCGTCTCGCCAGTTGCGAAAACATGAGTTGAACTACCCCACTCATGACTTAGAACTGGCAATCATAGTGCATGCACTCAAGATATGGAGACACTATATTATGGGGACCAAGTGCCAAATCTACACCGATCATAAGAGCTTAAAATACATCTTCACTCAGAAGGATCTCAACCTTAGGCAACGCCATTGATTGGAGCTCATCAAAGACTATGACTTGGAAATTCACTATCATCCGGGCAAGGCGAATCTAGTTGTGGATGCCTTGAGTTGGAAGGAGCATGTCCATGCAGCTATTGTCACTGTTGGTGACTTGTTCTCAAATGCTATGAGTTAAGAACAAGGCAACACAAAATGTTAGTGGTTAAAATCCTTCGTCCTTCGAAACATTATCTCCCTTAGGATATAATGATCTTCAGACGAAGGTTGTGAAGGACGTACCTTCATCATCACATTGTATATTAATGGAAGTAGAAGCATATAAAACATGAGAAATAACATGAATAATCATATGACATTATTAATATATCTTTATTATATCATCATGAATGAACATGAACAATATTGAATTACATTTGTACCTTTGGCTTGACAGAAGGCAAAAGTTCAAGTATGACACGTGAGTGAATACAGGTCAGCGTGAATAGTACGATGTCACTGTTCATCTATTTATAGGCATATGATGCAGCCTGTGTTGAATTACATTCATGCCCTTGACATTTACTATTGACTTAAGGATAATCTATCGAGGACTAGATAGCCTTTTCCCCTTTAAGTCGGTTTCACTTTTCATTGCTGAGCCGAAGATTTTTCACGTGTAGCTTCAGCACTGGTTCATCCTTCTCCCAAACCGCACTCTTCATATTATGTGCATTTTCATCCCATGTCCTAAGGTTCCTGTACATATATTATACTTGGAAAACATGTTAGTCGTGTTTTTGAGGACCTTCGGAAGACGAAGGCCCCCAACAGTAGCCCCTCACAGTATTAATTTGTTATAACAATAAATTCAGACTGCAATGTGAACGAAGGCCTTAAGCCGAAGGTCCGAAAAAACACCTTCCCTTTGCTAGAATAGCGACAGTCAATGACAGATGGGGCCCGCCAAGTTGCAAAGCACTAGGCGTATAAATATGAACCCTCAGCGGCAGCATTTGATACGCTATTTCTGCTTTTCGTGTTATTTTCTCAAATTTCTAGCTCTTGCTCAATAGTTCTCGTTGATTCTCGAGCTTTTAGAGCTTCGTCTTAAAGACGTGCTTGGTTCAAATTTGATAAGAAAGAAGATGAGTGGGGAGAAGAAGATGACTAAAGAGAAGAAAATAACCAAGGAGAAGAAGCTCTATGAAGAGAAGAAGGTTACGGATCCTTTCATCGTTGGGTTTTATGAGTCGATGGCCAAAACGAATGCTATGAAAATTACTAAGGAGATCATGGAGGGTTTGTCTGAAGATTCTGATGACAGTGATGGTTATGACATAGAGAGTAGGGATGAAGATTCAGAGGATCGGTCGTGGCGGCCAAGCAATACTATCTTCAAAAAATTGACTATCAAGCAAAGTCATATTGACGCCATGAGGGCGAGATATTTTCGCGATATGTCCATTGTGAGGGTTGGAGGAGACAACACTGCCCCTGCTCCTGAGGAAAACAAAGTTGTTATTTACCGAAGCTTCCTGAAAGCAGGTCTGTGGTTCCCACTGAGCAAGTTTGTGGTTGAAGTATTAAAGATTTTTCAAATTTTTCTCCATCAGATTACCCCTGAAGCTATAATTAGGATGGGGATGTTTGTCTGGGCTGTAAGAAGCCAGGGGCTGGAGCCAAGCACGAAGTGCTTCTGTAGTATGCATGAGCTTTTATACGAGACGAAGGCTACTTGCAAAGAACAATACCACAACAACTTTGGCTGCTATGGGTTCATTGCCCGCTCTAATGCAAGCTACCCGGTGCCAACATACCGGAAAAGATGGCCCGAAGCCTGGATGGAGGAGTGGTTTTATGTTAAAAATGATTTGATTAAAAGGGAAGACATCAAGGAAATTATCCAGCGCCCCATCTGGTCTCGCTTTGGCCTCCGAAGGCCGAAGGTGGACATTGATAGTGATGTTGAAGCATGTTAGAAGGCCTTTAGTACTGTTTGTGCCTTCATTGGCATGAGGGATTTAATTCAAGAACACATAGCCTTCAGGGTGTGGCCACTTGTGGAGAGCTGGGATATGCCGAAGGAGACTACTGCCGAATCCAGTGAAGGTGGTCTAGTCTGATTGAAGTATACCTTCAGATTTACGGAGAAGTTTGATGAGCCAGATGGTGACTGGTTGAAATGTATTGAAGCTACCAGTGACGAGCTGCTTGGAACATATTCCAAGGCCGAAGATGATGCCTTGTCCGCAGCTTTCGGGGGCAGGGTAAAAAAAGATTGAACAGGGTATTCGATGCAATCGACTTCGTATACCCTGATTATCACTACCCGCTGCAAAGGCAAGGAAAAAAGAGAAAAGTTGTCGCTTTGGCCACCACTGATGTGCCGAAGGGCAAAAAAGTGAAGGTTCTGACCCACCGGCCGCGGTATATTGAACCGGTTGTAGTGCCTGAATTTGGCGAAGGGGCCTCTTCAACTGCCGAAGCAAGACAAGCTGCTCCGATTGCGCAGAGCATTGAAGAACCGACTGTAGTGCCAAAGGTACCTACAGTCGGGCCAGCCGAAGCTAAGAATGATAAGGCCGAAGAGCCATAGGTGGAAAAATAAAGAAAATGCCAGAAATTCTGAGCCCACCAGCTGAGGCAAAATTGTCGAAGGTGCAAAAGGCTCCTGCCGCAACTCCCAAGAGGAGGAGAATGGCCAGCGTGCTGGACGCTGTCTTGGAGACTACGAAGGCCTTGAGCCCTGGACTTACTTAGAAAAATGCTGAAGCTACCAAAGTCCAAGACGAGGTCGAAGCTGGGCCTTCAGCGCCCGTTGGGACAAAGGTTGTCGTTCCTAAAGATAAAGCTGATCAACAAACTGCAGATATCGGCATGGCAGCAAGGCAAGACATGGCAGAAAAAGCAAAACCTTCTATCACCGAAGCCCTAGTTGAAGATATTGATTACATTTTTTGACATGCTTTTGGGAAAATAATATCCGAAGAAGAAATCGTGGAAGTAAGACATTATGCTCAAAAACTGAAATATCCGAAAGGAGCCTTAGTGTTTAACGGCAGTAATGAAGATGATTTCCTGTACTGTCTCCCGGACAACAAAGAAATATCCGTTTGCCAGGAGATAGCTAAAAGTATGGGATTTCCGAAACTTGAAGAAGGCCTTTCGGTTATGTCGAAGGATGATCTTGCTGATAGCCTGGCGTACAATAGTATAAAGGTATGGAAGTTAACCTTGAAGTTGGGAATGAAGTATTTTATTTGTCATGCACAATTCTTTCTTCTTCTTTGCAGGGTTTAATTCTTAGTAATGCCTTAAAAGCAAAGAAAAGTGTCGAAGATGAAGGCTGTACAATAGCCCTTAACAACCTTCGCTCAGAAGTGATTGAGCTAAGAAATGAAGGTCTAGATATAGACAAGATTTTTATTTCATTGGTAAATAAAATAAAAGAAGACGAAGCTCAATACAAAGCTCAAGCCGAAGCCCAAAAAGTTGAGGTTGAAGACCTTCGGAGACAACTGGCCGAAGCTAATGAGAGGTGCGAGCTCGCACAGGTTAACAAAGAGATCAGTGAATACAGGAAAAATAAGCTAGAGAAAAATGTTGAAGAACTTCGCGAATCCAAGGAAAGGTGCTTTGAGAAATCCTTGGATTGCGTGAAGAAATTAAAAACTAGCTTCGCCAAAGTGGGCACCTACTTTTCTAAAGAAAATTTCATACGAGGCGACCCCGAGGGCGTTGTTGAATGGATAAGTGGAGAAGCTAAAGCCTTCGAGGAAATCTTGAATGATCACAGGAATATTTGTGTGTTTTCCGGCGTGCGGGGAATCTTAGCTATTCTGGAGAAGGCCGGATGTGATCACGTTAAGGCTATAGCCCAGGCCGAAGCAGCCTTCTCCATAGAAGATACGAAGGATCCTTTAGCCGAAGCAACTTTAATGGGAGGGAAGTTTTATAACGATGTCTGGGTGAACGGTGGCCGAGAGCTAGCCCACGAGATTATAAAAAAAGAATGAAAAAGACACCCACGACGCCCGGGTAGAAGCAAAGCGAGCTGAAGAGGCTGCTGAACGTGAAAGGGAAATGTGCCCTTGGGCCAATTCTAAGTATTTTGGTGATTGAGTGCCAACACAAGTGCTTAAGTGAAAATATATGCCAAATGTTGGACAAAGTGCAAATCAAGAGTAAAGGTATGTTTCTAAGACTTAGTACATTATTTTGAAGACTAATGCTCTGTGTCTAAGTGCTGGAAACAGGAAAAATCGAATTGGAAAAGAGATGGCTTTGTACAGCCAAAGTCTGCTCGGTCTGGGTCCACCAGACTGTCCGGTGGTGCACCGGACAGTGTTCGATGGTGCACCGGACAGTGTCCGGTGCGCTAGGCTAGCTCTGGTGAACTTGTTGTTCTCGGGACTTCGACGGCAGTGTACGGCTATAAATCACCGGACTGTCCGGTGGTGCACCGGACTGTCCGGTGAGCCGTTCACAGGTGAACTCGTCGCTCTCGGGAGATGATTAACGGCGTACGGCTATAATTCACCGGACTGTCCAGTGGTGCACCGGACTGTCCGGTGAGCCAACAGTCAGCCGCGCCAACGGTCGGCTGAGGATTCCGCGCGTGACGCGTGGCCGAGCCAACGGCTAGAATGGGGCACCGGACTGTCCGGTGTGCACCGGACAGTGTCCGGTGCGCCAACGGCTCTCAATCTACAATGGTCGGCTTCGCCAAATAAGGAAGGAAATCCGCACCGGACAGTGTCCGGTGGTGCACCGGACTGTCCGGTGCACCAGTCGACAGAAGGCAAGAATTGCCTTCCTGGAATGCTCTCAACGGCTCCTAGCTGCCTTGGGGCTATAAAAGGGACCCCTAGGCGCATGGAGGAGTACACCAAGCATTCCTAAGCACCAAGACTTCGATTCCGTGCATTTGATTCTTTGTGATAGCATCTAGAGCTCTATTGGAGTTGTGAACTCGTCAGGTTGTGTTGTGAGCTCTTGTTGCAAACTTGTGTGCGTGTTGTCGCTTGATTTTGTGTCTTGTGTGCGTTGCTCATCCCTCCCTTACTCTGTGCTTCTTTGTGAACATCAAAGTGTAAGGGCGAGAGGCTCCAAGTTGTGGAGATTCCTCGCGATCGGGATATAGTAGAGCAAAGCAAAACACCGTGGTATTCAAGTGGGTCTTTGGACCGCTTGAGAGGGGTTGATTGCAACCCTCGTCCGTTGGGACGCCACAACGTGGAGTAGGCAAGTTTTGTACTTGGCCGAACCACGGGATAAACCACTGTGTCCATCTATGTTGATCTTCTTGTGGTTATCGTGTCTTGCTTAGACTCCTCTCTAGCCACTTGGTGATTATTGTGCTAACGCTTAATCAAGTTTTTGTGGCTTTAAGTTTAAGTTTTATAGGATCACCTATTCACCCCCCCCCTCTAGGTGCTCTCAATTGGTATCAGAGTCGTTCTCTTCACAAAGGGACTAATCGCCCTAAGAGATGGATCCTAAGGGCAAGGGGATTGTGATCAATGATAAGGAGAAGGAGTCCTTCATCAACGAGTCGAAGGATGACAAGCCTACCGACTCGGGCTCCGGCCACAAACAAAAAGATGGGAAGAAGAAGAAGAAGACAAGACGCATCAAGGAGATCATCTACTACGACGACAGCGACGAGTCCACTTCTTCCCAAAAGGACAACGATGACAACGACTACGACAAAAGAAAGACGGTTAATTCAAACTTCTCTTTCGATTATTCTCGTATTCCGCATAGCTCAAATACACAATTGCTTTCCATTCCTCTTGGCAAACCTCCACACTTTGATGGGGAGGACTACGGATTTTGGAGTCACAAAATGTGTAGTCACTTGTTCTCTCTCCATCCAAGCATATGGGAGATTGTAGAGAGTGGAATGAAATTTGATAGCTAGGATAGTCCTATGTTTATAAATGAACAAATCCATAAAAATGCACAAGCTACTACTGTCCTTTTAGCATCTTTGTGCAGGGAAGAGTACAATAAGGTGAGCGGCTTGGACAATGCCAAGCAGATCTGGGACACCCTCAGGATCTCACATGAGGGGAACGACGTCACCATGCTCACCAAAATGGAGTTGGTGGAGGGCGAGCTTGGAAGATTCGCAATGATAAGGGGAGAGGAGCCAACCCAAACATACAACCGGCTCAAGGCCCTCATCGACAAGATAAGGAGCTACGGAAGCACGCGATGGACAGACCACGACGTTGTTCGCCTAATGCTAAGGTCCTTTACTGTACTTGATCCACATCTGGTGAACAATATTCGTGAAAATCCTAGGTACACCAAGATGTCGCCCGAAGAAGTCCTTGGGAAGTTCGTAAGCGGGCGAATGATGATCAAGGAGGCGAGATACGTGGATGATGCGCTAAATGGTCCAATCCATGAGTCTCAAACCATTGCCCTCAAAGCAACGAGAAGCAAGGAGACGCTACCTAACAAGGTGGCGCAAGTTGAGGTGGCAGGACTAAATGATGAAGAGATGGCCCTCATCTTCAAGCGCTTCAAGACGGCGCTAAAGGGCCACAAGGAGCATCCCAAGAAGAACAAGACGAAGGGAAAGCGCTCCTGCTTCAAGTGCGGTAAGATTGGTCATTTTATCGCTAATTGTCCCGATAATGATAGTGACCAGGAACAAGAGAAGAAAGGGGAAAAGAAGAAGAAGTACAAGAAGGCTAAGGGCGAGGCACATCTTGGCAAGGATTGGGACTCGGATTGCTCTTCATCCGACGATGAAGGACTCGTCGCCACCGCCTTCAACAAATCGGCCCTCTTCCCCAACGAGCGTCACACATGCCTCATGGTGAAGGAGAAGAAGGTATGTACTCGAAATACTACTTATGCTTCTTCATGTGAGGACGAGTCTAGTGATGATGATGAAATAGATTATTCATGTTTATTCAAGGGCCTAGATAGAACCAAGTTTGATAAAATTAATGAATTAATTGATGCCTTGAATGATAAGAATAGGTTATTAGAAAAGCAAGAGGATTTGTTGTATGAAGAACATGATAAATTTATAGAGGCACAAAAATCCCTTGCTTTAGAAATTAAAAGGAATGAAATGCTTTCTAGTGAATTGTCTACATGCCAAGAATCTATTTCTAGCTTAAAGAGCATAAATGATGATTTGAGTGCTAAGTTAGAAATAGCAAATAAATCAACATCTTGTGTAGAACATGTTACAATTTTTAATAAGTGTAAAGATTTTGATGTTGATGCTTGTAGTGATCACCTAGTTTCAATTTCTAAATTGAATGATGAATTGTCTAGTCTTAATGCCCAACTTAAGACTAGCAAGAGTGAAATTGATAAAATAAAATTTGCAAGGGATGCCTACACGATTGGTAGACACCCCTCAATTAAGGATGGTCTTGGCTTCAAGAGGGAAGTCAAGAACTTAACAAGCCATAAGGTTTCCATCTCCACCAAGGAGAAAGGGAAGGCCCCTATGGCTAGTAGTGTTCAAAAGAACCATGCTTTCATTTATGGTGATAGAAAATTTTCTAGAAATGCGTATAGGACCTATGCTTATGATTCATATGCTATTACTGCTTCTAGTTCCCATGTTGTGCATGATAGAGATTTGCCTAGGAAAAATATTCATCATGTGTCTAGAAAGAATATTGTTCATGTTCCTAGGAAAGTAATTAATGAACCTTCTACAATTTTTCATACTTGCAATGCTTCCTTTGCTATTTGTAGAAAGGATAAGAAGGTAATTGCTAGGAAATTAGGGGCAAGGTGCAAGGGAGATAAAACTTGCATTTGGGTCCCTAAAACCATTGTGACTAACCTTGTAGGACCCAACAAGAGTTGGGTACCTAATACCCAAGCCTAAATTTGCCTTGCAGGTTTATGCATCCGGGGGTTCAAGCTGGATTATCGACTGCGGATGCACAAACCACATGACGGGGGAAAAGAGGATGTTCTCTTCCTACGTCAAGAACAAGGATCCCCAAGATTCAATAATTTTCGGTGATGGGAACCAAGGCAAGGTGAAAGGGTTAGGAAAAATTACTATTTCATCCGAGCACTCTATTTCTAATGTGTTTTTAGTTGAGTCTCTTGGATATAATTTGTTATCTGTAAGTCAACTTTGTAATATGGGATATAATTGTTTATTCACAAATGTAGACGTGTTTGTCTTTAGAAGGTGTGACGGTTCACTAGCTTTTAAGGGTGTACTAGACGGCAAACTTTATTTAGTTGATTTTGCAAAAGAGGAGGCCGGTCTAGATGCATGCTTAATTGCTAAGACTTGCATGGGCTGGCTGTGGCATCGCCGTTTAGCACATGTGGGGATGAAGAACCTTCACAAGCTTCTAAAGGGAGAACACGTGATAGATCTAACTAATGTGCATTTTGAAAAAGATAGACCTTGTGCAGCTTGTCAAGCAGGTAAACAAGTGGGAAGTGCTCATCACATCAAGAACGTGATGACTACGTCAAGACCCCTGGAGCTGCTGCATATGGACCTCTTCGGACCCGTCGCCTATCTAAGCATAGGAGGAAGTAAGTATGGTCTTGTTATAGTTGATGATTTTACCCGCTTCACTTGGGTATTCTTTTTGCAGGATAAATCTGAAACCCAAGGGACCCTCAAGCGCTTCCTAAGGAGAGCTCAAAATGAGTTTGAGCTCAAGGTGAAGAAGATAAGGAGCGACAACGGATCCGAGTTCAAGAACCTTCAAGTGGAGGAGTATCTTGAGGAGGAAGGGATCAAGCACGAGTTCTCCGCTCCCTACACACCACAGCAAAATGGTGTGGTAGAGAGGAAGAATAGGACGCTCATCGATATGGCGAGGACGATGCTTGGAGAGTTCAAGACCCCCGAGCGCTTTTGGTCAGAAGCCGTGAACACGGCTTGCCACGCCATCAACCGGGTCTACCTTCATCGCCTTCTCAAGAAGACTTCGTATGAGCTTCTAACCGGTAACAAACCCAATGTGTCTTACTTTCGTGTTTTTGGGAGTAAATGCTACATTCTAGTGAAGAAGGGTAGGAATTCCAAATTTGCTCCCAAAGCCGTAGAAGGGTTTTTGTTGGGTTATGACTCAAATACAAAGGCGTATAGAGTCTTCAACAAATCATCGGGTTTGGTTGAAGTCTCTAGCGATGTTGTATTTGATGAGACTAATGGCTCTCCAAGAGAGCAAGTTGTTGATCTTGATGATGTAGATGAAGAAGATGTTCCAACAGCCGCAATACGCACCATGGCGATTGGCGATGTGCGACCACAGGAACAATTGGAGCAAGATCAATCTTCTTCCTCAACAATGGTGCATCCCCCAAACCAAGATGACGAACAGGTACCTCAAGTGGAGGTGTGTGATCAAGGGGGAGCACAGGATGTCCAAGTTGAGGAGGAAGAAGCACAACCGGCACCTCCAACCCATGTTCGAGCAACGATTCAAAGGAATCATCCCGTCGACCAAATTTTGGGTGACATTAGCAAGGGAGTAACTACTCGTTCTAGATTAGTTAATTTTTGTGAGCATTACTCCTTTGGCTCTTCTATTGAGCCTTTCAGGGTAGAAGAGGCCTTGCTAGATCCGGACTGGGTGTTAGCCATGCAGGAGGAGCTCAATAATTTCAAGAGGAATGAAGTTTGGACACTGGTGCCTCGTCCCAAGCAAAATGTTGTGGGAACCAAGTGGGTGTTCCGCAATAAACAGGACGAGCATGGGGTGGTGACGAGGAACAAGGCTCGACTTGTGGCAAAAGGTTATGCCCAAGTAGCAGGTTTGGACTTTGAGGAGACTTTTGCTCCTGTGGCTAGGCTAGAGTCTATTCGTATATTGCTGGCATATGCCGCTCACCATTCTTTCAGGTTGTTCCAAATGGATGTGAAGAGCGCTTTCCTCGACGGGTCAATCATGGAGGAGGTGTACGTGGAGCAACCCCCTGGCTTCGAGGATGAACGGTACCCCGACCACGTGTGTAAGCTCTCTAAGGCACTCTATGGACTTAAGCAAGCCCCAAGAGCATGGTATGAATGCCTTAGAGACTTTTTAATTGCTAATGCTTTCAAGGTTGGGAAAGCCGATCCAACTTTATTCACTAAGACTTGTGATGGTGATTTGTTTGTGTGCCAAATTTATGTCGATGACATAATATTTGGTTCTACTAACCAAAAGTCTTGTGAAGAGTTTAGCAGGGTGATGACTTAGAAGTTTGAGATGTCGATGATGGGCGAGTTGAACTACTTCCTTGGGTTCCAAGTGAAGCAACTCAAGGACGGCACCTTCATCTCCCAAATGAAGTACACGCAAGACTTGCTAAAGCAGTTTGGGATGAAGGACGCCAAGCCCGCAAAGACTCCGATGGGAACTGACAGACACACCGACCTCAATAAAGGAGGTAAGTCCGTTGATCAAAAGGCATACCGGTTGTAACACCCTAGGTGTTTATATTCCGCTCGACGATGAGTACGGATTTAAGCACGTAATCAGTGGATAAATAAGATGTAAATTTTAAACATCTTCGCCTTTTGTGATTTTAATATCGCATCTATTTCGTCTGTCACGAGTGCGACATCATTTTTATTTTTTATCTATCCGGGCTTTTCCTAAATTTTCGTGATGTTCGGAACATAGTTGTTCCGAAAATCGGTGCGTTCGGTGATTAATTGAAAATTCATCGCCCACGCGAATACGAATTCGGAAGCCCGAACCAGTTGGATGATTTTTATTCCGAGCAAATTAGCTGAACTCGACGACTAAAATGTCGGGGGAAAATAATCTGTATCGCGATGTCCAAGAGGAATCATGCGCGAGGTTGATAATCAAGGAATTTATAATTAATATTCGATTCTCCACGTAAATTATCTGTTGTCGTGGAATCGGGTGTCGACTGCGGATGAAATTATTTGATTTCAAATCAAATAGAACACAGTCTGAAATACTGTTGTTAACGCCGTTCTGATTTGTTCCGACGACGTCTCGCCCCAATCCATAACTTTGGATATAAATAACGGATGCAAATTCATCTAATTCTGAAGTATTCAATAAATAAAATCATGTCCCATTTATTTCTATCGATCTCATTGATTCATCTCATTTGTATCACTAAAATTCTAGGTTCCAAAAATATCTGTGAATTTCAAAAAAAAACAACAAACAAATTTCTCTTTTATCCCATCGCTCAGCCATCCATGCCATGTATGTCTCCTCTCCCTAAAAAAAATCCCGTACATGCTCATCCTTATTCCTGTGATGTACAACTCCCTGGAAAAGAGAAATCCTCAACCATCCTTATGTACAGCTATGGTTGGAAATATCCTATGCGTTTTTTTTTTCCATGGCCACGTCTCTCAATTATCCTTGCCGCTCCTTATCTGCTGGCGTGGATATTTTTCATGAATCCTCATCTTCTGCCGCCGCTCATGCAACTGGTTCTTATCCTGCTTGCAACAGCTCTGTCCCTGGTATTATCCCTCGCACGGAGCCGCTAAGCATCAGTACTCGGCATCCACCCCAGCCGATGACACTCTCTGCTCCTCCCTCCGTCCCTACTCATCTCCCGCGCGCTTGCTTGCTTCCCTGCCCAGCTCGGCCTTCAGCTCGTCGAGTCCCTTCCCGCTGCGCCCTTGCCGGTTCTCTGCTCGGCCATGGAAATCGCAACCCCCAGCTTCCTCTGTCGAGTCCGGCCAGAGCTCCCTCCTGCTTTGCTCGTCGGCCGCGCGAGCTAGCCGGCGTGCTCCTGCTCCAGCCTTAACGCGCGCGCCTGCTCTCTCTGTCCGGCCACCCTCGCCCCACCTCTCTCCTTTGTCGGCGCTCTGCCCAGTCTCCTCCATGGCCGCGCCTGGTCCCTACTTGAGCTCGGCTCTGCCCTCTACTCCAGCTCGTCCCTCTCTGTTGTTCTCGCTGTTGGGCCGGTCTACAGCTCGCCGTTGCCCATGGCCGCCATCGAGCTTCCTGCTCACGCCTATCTCCCTCCCATGCGCGCGTGAGGTCGACAGTGATCCCGGTCCTAGCTCGGATCTTGCTCCTGTTCACCGGCCTCGCGCACTACTGTCGGTGGACGCTATCATCGCCAGCGACTCGATTCTCCTCCGCTGCGTTGGTCGTGCTTGTCGTGGCCAGGCCACAAACCTTTCTCAAGCATGAGCATGACATCGCCTTATAGTCAAACCCCTAGCTGCTACTCCATCATCGTTGTCGTTCGCCTCTATAACGTGCTCAGCAGCGTCGTGTCATGGAGCGTGATAGGGAACACCTTGGTCGCGTGCTCCACCGTGTCGAGCTCCTTGGCGTCACTCGCCCTGTTGTTCCCTATCGGGCTCACCCCAGCCGTTCTTCTGCTCCTCGCATCGTGATTGCCGAGTTCATCGGCAACCACAGTCACGTCGTGCCGCGCCGCGAGTTCGCTCCCCGCTATCGCCGTTTCCTCGTGTCCGCTGGCCGTGCGCCCCTGCAGCTCCCTGTTCGGCAAAATGAGTGGACCGGTGCTCATCGCGTGTTGGAAAGATCGGCACCGATGTTCTTGCTGAATATTGATTGTTTGATTTTGGGGAGATCGACGCACACATGGTGCTCAATGAATGGTTCAAACCAGATAGCCTCGTCAAAATCACGGCTCCGAGTCGATTCGGAAACGGTAAGCTGATAATTTATTCAGAATAGTTCGATCGTTAAATAAATTAATGTGTTAGTGCGAGGCTCATTAGTGTGCTCGATAAATTGTGTAAGTCACGAAACTCTCGTCGACTTCGCAATTCTTGCGATTATCGAGCCAAATTCAGTATGGCGAGTTATTTCGCTATTCCGGTTAATTAGCTGAATCAATGTACCGAGTAGAATATTAGTAGGCCTGTGTGATAAAGAAATGTTTGATTAATTGTGGACATGTAATTTATGTGAGGGGTAAAATAAAATTAAAATAGTTCTTTGTGAATGATGTAACATCATTTATAAAATGAGGGATAAGTTTAGAATTTAATTAATTAGCTGGTGAGTTGTGTAGGCTAATTGTATTTCATGTATATAATTTGTTGTTTGTGATGCTTGCGATAGGTTTGAGAAGCGTAATTATTGCGCGTAGTCGTATATTAATAACTAGTGTTTCCGTACAAAATTGTACAATGCCTCGCCGCTAGGTGTTTAAATTCGCCATCACGTAGCACTATTTAGGTGTGTGATATTCTTGTCGATATGCATTCATGTGCATAATGCATTTCATTTAGGTACGTTAATTAATCGCGCGATGCGGAAGACAAGCCAAGTCGACCCCAAGCGCGGACTATTCCGCAGGATGATGCAGATGGATAACCCGATCAAGTACCAAGACAAAGGTTGCTCGTCAAGCGAACATCGTCTAACAACACTAACCTAGTGTTACTCAGGCAAGCCCCGGTGCATTTGCCACCTCCTTGTGTTTTAAAAACCCTTTTCACTTGCTTGATGCATTAGGTGATAGGAGTTGATTGCTAAAACAATTCCTGCATTACCTTCCTTGAACTTGATTACCTTCCTTGATCACCCGTTTTACAAAAGATTTTTAATGCTTAGCCTTGCTTTAGAAAAACAAAATGTTTTGTTTTTACAAAAGATGATTTGGCAAAAGTGGGTGGGATGTTTTCAAAAATAAAAACTTGATGGTGAATCTATCAAAGGCCTTGATGGGTTCAACATCCGGAAAAGATGTACCTCTGCCAGGTACCAAACTTTGGGTTGAAATGATTAAGCTGAGACCGGGCGGGTGACTTGCACGAGAACAGAGTCTCGGTGTAGTGTCTCCGTCTGAGTCGATTAAGGACCTGGTCGATGTAGGCCTGCTGACCGAGGACCCTTTAACTGGTCACATGCCTCATCATGGGTAAGCTTTGCCTCGGGCGGACTAAGGCCAGAATAAGATAACACGAAATGGGCGTGGAGCGGTGGCGAGAGTAGCGTGTACCCTCCGTGGCAAGAGGCTGGACGGTGGTGTATCTGTGCTCTCGGTTTGCGTGAACCTGATCTGGTCTTAAGAAACCCGGTGGCGGGTTGACATATGCAAGGGTTAAGTGCTACATATGTCGTGTGATCGGAGATCCTCAGCTGAGTATAATCGATTCGGATCGCCGTACCTCCGCGGTTATGGAGACTTGGCCACTGACTTACACGTAGCAATCCACTAAAGATGAAGGGATTGATGAGAAACTGGCTAGTGCAGGACAAGTGTTTGAACTAGGGTAGAAAGAACTCTAGATGCAGGTAACTTTACCTAACCTGACAATAAAATTTGATTTTAAGGATCCACTCATAGTAAGCTTTTCTACAAAACAGAGTCTTTGATTCTTGATAAGCCACTCCTTGACTCCCTTATGACCAGCATACCCTTGAGAGTCTTTTCTTTAGTCGGGTAACTCTTGCTAAGTAATTCCATACTCAGGGTTTTATTCCCTGTTGTTTTTCAGGTTCTAACCTTGTGCTGTTGTGATGGTGTTAAGTGCCGGTGGGCTCGGCCTTCTTATAAGTCTAAGTAACCCTTCTATACTTCTTATTGAGGATGGTCATTTGAGCTAGCATATATTTCAAACTAAACTTTTATAATCACTCCGATAAAATAATATAAAATTTTTGTAACTTGTAAAATTTGGTAATAGTATTTCCGCTGCAAAAAAAATGTTGTGTGTGTGATTTGTGTTACTTAATCCCGCGGTTCTGGTTGAAAGTGGTTTATCCGATGTCCTTGGGGCAATCGGACAGATCCTGTTGAGTTATCTGGTGCACATGCATGGCTGTCTGAGGTCTTTGGAACAAGGACAGGTGCATGTGGGCCTAATAACTTGGAGGTTCTGCCACACCGGTCAATGATAGGGTCTTTACTTTATTTATGTGCTAGTAGACCGGATAATATGCTTAGCGTATGCATGTGTGCTAGATTTCAATCCGATCCAAGGGAGTGTCACTTAGTGGCCGTGAAGCGAATTCTTAGATATTTAGTCGCTACGCCTTGCTTCAGGATCTGGTATCCAAAGGGGTCTAACTTTGACTTGATTGGATATTCAGACTCCGACTATGCTGGATGTAAGGTCGATAGGAAGAGTACATCGGGGACGTGCCAATTCTTAGGAAGGTCCCTGGTGTCATCGAACTCTGAGAAACAAACTTCCGTTGCCCTATCCACCACTGAGGCCGAGTATGTTGCCGTAGGATAGTGTTGCGCGCAACTACTTTGGATGAGGCAAACCCTCCGGGACTTTAGCTACAATCTGAGCAAAGTCCCACTCCTATGTGATAATGAGAGTGCTATCCGAATAGCGGAAAATCCTGTTGAGCACAGCCGCACAAAGCACATTGACATCCGGCGTCACTTTTTGAGAGACCACCAGCAAAAGGGAGATATCGATGTGTTTTATGTTAGCACCAAGAACCAGCTAGCCGATATCTTCACTAAGCCTTTAGATGGGAAGACCTTTTGCAGGCTGCATAGTGATCTAAATGTCCTAGATTCGCGGAACTTGGATTGATTTATAGTATACATGTGTTTATGCCTTGATCATGTTCCCTATGCATTTTGTTGTTTATTTATGGTGCTCAAGTTGTACAAACACTCCCCGGACCTCACAAGTCCTTTTGCAAGTGATGCACATATTTAGGGGGAGTTGTGCTACAACTTGACCCTTTGAAACTAACCGTGTGCTTGAGTTTGCTTAATTTAGTCTCAAAGGAGGTTTGAAAGGGAAAAGGTGTACTTGGACCATGAAAGACTTCCACTGCACTCCGATGAGAGGGTAACTTATTCCATGTTCATCTCATGTACTCTTATTGCCTTTGTACTCTTATTTGAAGATTTTGGTGAGGCAATGGGGTTCAGAGGCCAAGATTGATCCCGTTTTGGTGCTTGATGCCAAAGGGGGAGAAAAATAAGGCCAAAGCAATAAATGGATCAGCTACCACTTGAGAAGAATTTTGAAAATAGTAGAATAGAGCTTTTGGTTTGTCAAAACTCTCTTGTTGTCTCTATTGTCAAAAGTTGGCTTCTTGTGGGGAGAGTAGTTGATTATGGGAAAAGGGGGAGTTTTTGAAATCTTTGATCAATTTCCTTTGAAATACCTCTCTTTATGTCTCTACAAGTGAACTTGACTTAGAGATAGGAAATGGAGTTTGATTTGCAAAAACAAACCAAGTGGTGGCAAAGAGTGATCCATATATGCCAAATTTGAATCAAAACAATTTTGAGTTCTCATTTGTATTGATGTTGCACTTCTATTAGTTGCTTTTTGTTGTGTTGGCATAAATCACCAAAAAGGGGGAGATTGAAAGGGAAATGTGCCCTTGGGCCATTTCTAAGTATTTTGGTGATTGAGTGCCAACACAAGTGCTTAAGTGAAAATATATGCCAAATGTTGGACAAAGTGCAAATCAAGAGTAAAGGTATGTTTCTAAGACTTAGTACATTGTTTTGAAGACTAATGCTCTGTGTCTAAGTGCTGGAAACAGAAAAAATCGAATTGGAAAAGAGATGGCTTTGTACAGCCAAAGTCTACTCGGTCTGGGTGCACCGGACAGTGTCCGGTGCGCCAGGCTAGCTCTGGTGAACTTGCTGTTCTCGGGACTTCGACGGTGGTGTACGGCTATAAATCACCAGACTATCCGGTGGTGCACCAGACTGTCCGGTGAGCCGTTCACAGGCGAACTCGTCGCTCTCGAGAGATGATTAACGGCGTACGGCTATAATTCACGGACTATCCGGTGGTGCACCGGATTGTCCGGTGAGCCAACAGTCAGCCGGCCCAACGGTCGGCCGAGGATTCTGCGCGTGACGCGTGGCCGAGCCAACGGCTAGAATGGGACACCGGACTGTCCGCTGTGCACCGGACAGTGTCCGGTGCGCCAACGTCTCTCAATCTGCAATGGTCGGCTTCGCCAAATAAGGAAGGAAATCCGCACCGGACAGTGTCCGGTGGTGCACCGGACTGTCCGGTGCACCAGTCGATAGAAGGGAAGAATTGCCTTCCTGGAATGCTCTCAACGGCTCCTAGCTGCCTTGGGGCTATAAAAGGGACCCCTAGGCGCATGGAGGAGTACACCAAGCATTCCCCAAGCATTCCTAAGCACCAAGACTTCGATTTCGCGCATTTGATTCTTTGTGATAGCATCTAGAGCTCTATTGGAGTTGTGAACTCGTCGGGTTGTGTTGTGAGCTCTTGTTGCAAACTTGTGTGCATGTTGTCGCTTGATTTTGTGTCTTGTGTGCGTTGCTCATCCCTCCCTTACTCCGTGCTTCTTTGTGAACATCAAAGTGTAAGGGCGAGAGGCTCCAAGTTGTGGAGATTCCTCGCGATCGGGATATAGTAAAGCAAAGCAAAACACCATGGTATTCAAGTGGGTCTTTGGACCGCTTGAGAGGGGTTGATTGCAACCCTCGTCCGTTGGGACGCCACAACGTGGAGTAGGCAAGTTTTGTACTTGGCCGAACCATGGGATAAACCACTGTGTCTATCTGTGTTGATCTTCTTGTGGTTATCGTGTCTTGCTTAGACTCCTCTCTAGCCACTTGGCGATTATTGTGCTAACGCTTAATCAAGTTTTTGTGGCTTTAAGTTTAAGTTTTATAGGATCACCTATTCACCCCCCCCCCTAGGTGCTCTCAGAACGCGAAAGGTGTATAGATACTGTTTTTTGATTATTTAGCTTCGGTACTTGCTTTGTGGCTTCGAACTAATCTGTTTACCTACTTCAGCTGAACTATCCCTGCCTCCAGAGTCGTACGATCCCCTAGCTGATCCAAAAATGAAGGAAGCACTGGATATTATAAGCATGGCGGACTCCATTATCGATGAAGTCGTCGATAAGCTTTTGAACGAAGTTGCAGAAGAAGTCCTTAGAGAAGAATAGATTTTATTGTAATAATATTTTGAAATGCTTGATGTATGGAATAATGGAAGGAAGATTAAGCTTCTACTGTAAAAAAAACTATGTAACATTTGATGTATGTAACGTTGAATCGAATATGTAAATTGTTGTAATTTATTTCTTTGCGATGCATGAAACGTACACACATACCGCTTTTTGAGCCTTCGGCGAAAAAAACACCTTCCCTTCTTTTCATGCTTCGTAAAGAAGGAAACCCCTTCTAGGGTAGATCTGACAGAATTGTCACCCGAAGCTTGCTTCGTGCCTTAGCACATTTTCATTCGATCGAAGTATTTCCTAGGGTTTGCTTTGTATCCAGTCCTTCTGTTGATGCGGTATGATGTATGATGTGATGCTATGCTAGATGATGCGATGATATGATGCAATATGATGATGCTTTAACACCCACACATACGCCCACACTGGTACATGGAAGACTGCATCCCCTTAGGAACATCTGTTGAGTCTAAGCTCTTCATCCCCTAAGGAACGACTTTTGAGCTTCTTCACCTTCTATTTCGGTGGTATAAGTTCTGCATCCCCTTATGAATGACTTTTGAACTTCTTCGCCTTATATTTCGGCGGTATAAGTTTTGCATCCCATTAGGAACGACTTTTGAACTTCTTCGCCTTATATTTTGGCGGTATTTGGCTCTTCATTCCCTTTGGAATGACTTTTGAGCAGAAAACTTACGCTGCGCTCCCTTAGGAACGACTTTTTGTAGCTTCGTCAATTTTGGCTCTACATTCCCTTAGGAGCGACTTTTGAGCTTCGGAATCTACTTCGTTTCTTTAAGAGTTGTCTTTCGAGCTTCATAAATCTATGAAGAAGATATATTTCATTCTAGTGTTTGCAGAATTATTACAAGAAGTTGAAACTTAATTTTTCATTACTTGTTTCTCATACAAAAAAGTAAAATGGCCTAAAAGACAAAAGTACTTCAAAAAGTAGGATATTCCTCAATATATGTGCTTCGATTCTGGTACAGTCCTATTGATTGTACGAGCTTCGGACTCCTCCCTGTAACACCCCTAGTGTTACTGTCACTAAAACTTGAGCATAACATCATGAGCATTAGCATATCATGTGTTTGTTACACTTAGAGTGCATTCACTAGGTAAAAATTTCAAACAAGTTGTATTGATGTGACTTGTTATGTGTGAAACCCTAGGGTAGGGTACTTAACCCTAAACCAGGCTTAGGAGTGATAATAAAGCCCAAGCATGAGAAAACTTCAAAACCCATGAGAAATAATCATAAGATATCACCATTAATGAACTTAAGTGGCACCCAAACCCTAGAAGTGCCAAAAACCCTAAAAAGACCCTTGGAAAACCCTGAGTTGAAACCCTAGGGGGTTGTATGTAAAATTTGTGCCATTTTGGACCTAAGTGCAAAATCCATGAGATTTGGGCTTATTTGCAAAAAGCCACTCTATACCTTCCCTATGCCTAAGTCCCAAAACCAGTGAACAGGGCTGACTTTGGAGCTCTGTAGTTCTAAAATTTCAAAGAATTTGCCTAGGTTCAACACATCAAAGTTGTAGAACTATAATAGGAGAACAACTTTGCTTAAATACTTAAGCCTTGGTATTGTACAAGGTTAGGATTTAAATGGGTCTGAAGTCTGGCTGTCAGATAATACAGAGACTGAATATTGACTATTAGTGAGTTTTGAGGAACTTTGGGCTTAATTCATGCTCAAAGGAGTAAGCAAATGGGCAAGATCCCTATAACAGAATTGTAGCTGGTGTGTAGGGCTACAAGTTTGCTACAGATGGATTGGCAAGTTCTTGCACGAAAATCTGAGATCTGGGCACCACAAATTTGTCTGTCAGGCGCTCTGAACAAGTTCCCAATGGTACAGTGCACTGAAAATATCCCCAATCCACTGAATCTCACCGTCAGCGACCACACGCTCGAATTCGCGCCTGATGCTACGATTCGTGCTCAACGAAGTACCGATTGTTGCTCGGGGTAGTAAATATCATCGTGTGGATGAACTTGACCGACTATTCACTCTGGCCGCCGTGTCCGCATAGCTCAGGGCTGCTTCGGAATCATCCTGGTCGGTGATAGCCACCTCGCGACCTTGCGCCACGTGCCTTGGTGTCTTACCACGTCGCAGTAGCTCGCGTTATGCATATCCGGTGATCTCCGGTGAGATCGCCACGGTGAAAGCCACCAATTGCTTGCGCCAGTGCACCCCCTTCTCTCCGGCCGCCGCACGTCTTTCCCCGAAGTAGTCGCCACCGCTCATGGATCCTATAAATTGAGCACACTCTCGGCTCCGCTAGGTATTCAAGCACCCAGCACATCCACTCGTGTCTCTAATCGTTCACCAGAGAACCTCAATTTGGGATTTCCCCCAAATCGGTCCAAAACACCGCGCGAAGTGACCTCGCCATGGCTAGCTCGTTTCAGGTCCGTTCATGCTCTCTGCTCTTCCGTTTCAGTACCCTTATGTTCTCCTGATGCTCCTCGACCCGTTCAATTAAGCTAGACCATGATAGATCATCGAGAACACCTCTGTTCATCCGTAGTTCGCGCTGTCACCGTGGAAAGTGTGATTAAGAGCTTAGATCGTGCAATTGATCGAGGAGAAACGATTATTAGGTGTTAAATTAAGAGTAAACCAAGTTAGAGCACTGGTTGTTGCGTATTCCGACCAGAACGAGCTTGCCTGAGCTACTGCTCCGCCGCTCCACGTCGTGGACTTCACCTTGTGAAGAATTAGAAAATAGAAGACCTCGGTGAAAATGTCAGTGACTGAAACAAATAGTGCGCAGGGTTCTTCGCTAGTTATTCAAACTGCCGAGGGCCTCGGTGCAAAACCGTCACGCGGGCGCGTTCTGCCTATGCTGGGCTGGCTCGGGCCAGATTCAGCCCAATACTATTGGCGCTTTTTCTTTTTCTTTTTCTACCAGGATTAGAGAATTTCTAGAAAATTGTAGAAAAATGCTAAAAATACAAGACCAATTTTGCTAGGCTCCTAAATTTCTGTACTATTTAATAAAAATATTTTTATAATTTTTAGTCTAAATAAGGAATTATGGAGTATTTAAATTAGCCAAAGCCTATACTCCTGGAATTTTAGAAATTAGTTAGTAACTCAAAAAATCACCAAAATTTTTGGATAAGCTTAAAATGATATTTAGAAGCTTTGGGTAAAGTTTGGTATGGTTTGGACAATGTTTGATACCTAAACCCCAAAACCCTAAAATTTTAAGTAGGTCTGCCCTATGAACTACAATACTGACTTCAAAAACCCTAGCTTCCTGGAGTCCCGTGAATGAAAATTATATTCAAGACCTAAGATAATGTACCTTTATTATCTTTGCATTCTCATAAGCATTACATGAGCATTCATGATTATATATGGTTCTATATAGAAAACGAAGAAGAAGTAGAAATTGAAGAAAGAGCTACACCACCACCTGAAGACCCACCTTGTCACACCCGGGTTTCGGGGCACCAAGACCTGGGCACGAAAAATCACCAGGTGTGATGGGACCAAGTCTCACACATATGATGAATCATGGCATAGGATCAAATGTAACATCTTTACTACTTAACAGGAAATCTATACAAAATAAATAATTACATTATAAGGAGACAACGGTCCAGTAACCCAAAGTTGACTAGGAGACAACGACTTATACCTCTCACGAACACAGCACAACATCCTCCATGAGCCTCATCCTGCGGTACCTGTTCTTGACCTGTGGGGGGGTGTGAGACAGTAAGAGTGAGCTCACATACGTTCATAGCTCAACAAGTTGTGGGGAATAATGTGTATGAACTCGCCAAAGGTGGGAGCTCACGTGAAGTGTAAGGCTTACCAAAGAGGATGGTTAGAGCTGAGCATTGCTTTTAAAGTTGGTCAAAATTTTATTAGCAATTACTAAGTATAAGTAAATACCAACCCAATTAAGTAGTAGAACAAAAGTAACAACATCACCTGCGATGCAATGCATATGACAAATTGAATTTAGTTCCATAAATTAATCATGTGAGGGTCCGAACTGCTCATGACCATGAGCACAGCTAGTATACCAGTTTTACACTCTGCAGAGGTTACACATCTTTACCCACAAGTCATGTTACCCATCTGCCAAGGGATCGCGACTTCCCATACACCTCTACCGAGGAGGCAAGGCAGGGTAACACTACGAGGCCTTTACAAAGTTCCACTAGCTTCAGAAAACTCGCTACAGTTTATAGGAAGCTCCAATGCAGGGACCCCTCGCATGACCGCCATCACAGCAAAATCATCCCAAGGACCTCCCTACACTGACCACTCCCCTACTGCCCTTGCCCCTTTCGGGTAAGGTAGTCTTCCACTAGCTTTCCTAATTAATCAGCCAAGGGCGTCCCATTAAACCCTTGTGGTAGCACTGTTTTCCCGGGTGGTCACTCCATGTTCCAATTAACATAATGATCTTATCATGAACAGTAATAATAAACAGATAATAAAAGTGCGATAATGAATAATGTATCTTCATACCCAAAACCACATAAAGCACTAGCAAGTACTACCCAAAAAGTTCAGTGATAAACAAGGTATAAAGATAGACAAACTAGGGTAACCTATTGGGTCCCATCAAAATTAACCTATGCAGATCATTATGATTAATCAGAACACGGCTGGGTAAAAAGAAGTGATCAAGGGCACAACTTGCCTCGCACTTGAGATTTCAGGTAACAGGATGATCTTCAGGTGACTCGTAACCTCACGCTAGTCGTAGCAGTACAAACAAATATGGTATAGGCAAAATTAACATCACATCAAACATAAGCACAAACTAAATAATAATGATCCACGCATTGTAACGAGATCGTGGGTTCGAGAATCACTAAATTCAGAGTTACGGTTAAAAGATATGGTTTCTCAAGCTTTAGGTGATTAAACAATAAAACCATATTCTATGTTGTTTACTATAAATCATGTAAGAAAGATATTAGAGAAATAACTAATTCAACTTTAGTTAAGTTATAACTTGAGTAAAAGTCTATTTTAGTCAAATTATAATTATAAGCAGATTAGCTTTGATTAGGAAGGTTAATCTACTAAATAGAGATCAAATAATAACTAATTATAAGAATATGTGTTATGATAAAACTAATGTTGTTATTGCGTAGATAATGATATAATGAAGCTAACGCAACAGAAACGGACTAAATCGGAGTTAAAACGAGAATAATAGAAAACTCACAAGTTTTAGGTTGCTTCTAATATCAATTCTATACTAAAAACACTTACCAGGGGGTTATTTGCGAAGTCAAGGGCTCATGCGTTAGATTCACAAGACAGTCGAGACTGCGGGTTTATTAATGAAGACTTCAGGGACTCTTTTGTAAATAATCCTGGGTGAAGGGGTATCGATTACTCTCAGTCGTTTGATCCTCCATCAATGGACCGGATTAGATCTAGGCTTTTATGAATCGGTACCCGACGACAACCGTCGGATCTCAAATTCGCGGTCCTGATTTAATATGATCCCTGGCACGCCTACATCCATTCTGGCCCTTGATCCGAGATGCAGGGCTAGGAGCGCTTCTCCCACCTCCCATTCAATCCGTCAATACCCAGGCCAGCCACGGCTCGGTCAATAATGACGACGGCTGGGCGAGGACTAAGGAGCGAGAGGGAGCGGCTGGCCCTCCATTGCCGCTGCGGTGCTGCTTGGTTCGCCCATGATGTCACGAGCCCAGCACCCCGCATACAAAGATGCCACGAACATCATCGGTGTGGCCGTGTAGCTGAAGCCCGAGGTGGTACTCGGCCATGTCGCCACAGTACGGGGCGCGGCAAAGTGGGCGAGGGTGACGGAAGCGATGTTGCCCACACGGCACAGCGGGTCAACGGCGGGGCACCAACCCCGACAAGAAATCCGGGCGAGCCAAGGTAGTTTCTGCATCTGAGATGTCTACGAGCAAATCACTGGGGTTCGGCGAAGTTCTCTGCCCAAGAGCCCGAGCGATGGTACGCCACGGTTCTGCCCACGGCGGCGCAGTTCCCACCCGTGGCGGCGACACGCCGGAGCAGAGCAGTGCTAGAGCCACGACACACAGGTCCTAATGTGTAGTTGTGCTAGTCGATGAAGAGATAAAGGAGAAACTAGTGGGAAGGTTCTTACTGGTGAACACGACGTAGACATTGCAGACCACGCCGCAAAGAAGTCCTACGGCCAACATTAGAGTTGACATCCTGCGGCTGCAGGTTTGCTCCGCGGAGGCATCTTGAGTTCGTATCGACCGGGCCTCGATTGATTTGGTACTTTGAGGGGAAGGTCACGGATAGGTTATATAGGAAGAGGCAGGAGGAGGCATGCACGACCGGCACAACAGAGTCGTAACAATCTGCGCACAAATCGTAACAAACCTACGATAGGGGCGGATTTGGTGGTCCTAGAGATTTTGTGCGATTTGAATCCGGGTTACGGCTGATGAGGCGGATCCATAGTTTATTAGTGTAGGGTCGCGGCGTATTCAAGTCTAGCGCTAGATCTCGTCGATCTCGTGTTCTACTCCATGGGCGAACTGGAGGTAGATGAGATACCTAACAATAGAGTTCACTAGTCACTGAAACTCCCTGTGCGCGAGGTGGGAGCAGAGTGAGCCTGTCCATAGGGTCCCGCCGGTTGGCGACCATGCAGCGCGTGGGTGGATCCATGGCTACAGGTTTCGTCCAAGCACGACGCGCATGCAACGGCTGATAAGCTACCTTCGTCAAGCAGTATCAGCAAAGGGGATGGAGCTGACTCTATGGTCCCACGTATCACTGAGACAGGCAACGTTTGGCTAGCAGAATAAAGAATGAGAAAAGAAGAAAAAAACAAGGAGACGTGGGCTACATGAAGGGTTAAAGGTGATTGGGCCAATGGGAAGATGGATCTGAGCGCATGTGGTTTCTATTTTTTTAATTCTTTTCTAATTCAATCCAAATTACAAATTTAAATCTGTTTTGAAATTTACACAAAAGTTAACTGAAGCCACGAATGAACCTTAGCATGATGCAAATTTAATTTAGTCTTAATTATTTATTTAATAGAAAGAAAATAATTTCTACTATGTAGTTTTTTTATACGAAATGATTTGACTTACATCCTTTATAGGGTACTTATATAGTTCAACAAAATAAATAACTTAATTTATAAGAGGATCTCTTTATTCCGCCTTTTATTAAAAACATTTAATAAAAATAAATTTTAATTCAAAATCTTTGGAGAATTTTACTAAACTCTCAAAATAATAGTTTGGGTGTTACACACCTGCCAGGAACTGCTTTTATTTTGATATTTGTGGAGCAGAGGCCGACTCTCCTATAACACAAGGCAAGCTCCGGTGCATTTGCCACCTCCTTGCTGTTTTAAAACCTTTCTCACTTGCTTGATGCATTAGGTGATAGGAGTTGTGTGCTTAAACCGTTGATGCATTTTCCTTCCTTGAAAGTTTGATTACCTTTTCTTGGTCACCTGTTTTATAAAAAGGTTTTTATTATGCTTAGTCGTGCTCTAGAAAAACAAAATGTTTTGTTTTGACAAAAGATGATGCTTCAAGTGGGATGGGATGTTTTTCAAAAATAAAAACTAGATGGTGGATCCATCATGGCCGTGATGGGTTCAACATCGGAAAAGATGTACCTCTGTCAGGTACCAAACTTTGGGTTAAAATGACAAAGCTGAGACCGGGCGGGTGACTTGCACGAGAAGAGAGTCTCGGTGTAGTGTCTCCGTCTGAGTCGATTAAGGACCTTGTCGATGTAGGCTTGATGATCGAGGACCCTTTAACTGGTCACATGCCTCATCATGGGTAAGCTTTGCCTCGTGCAGACTAATACCAGAATAAGATAACACACAATGGGAGTGGAGAGATGGCGAGAGTAGCGTGTACCCTCCGTGGCAAGAGGCTGGACGGTGGTGTATCTATGCTCTCGGTTGGCGTGAACCTGATTTGGTCTTAAGAACCCCGGTGGCGAGTTGACATATGCAAGGGTTAAGTGCTACATATGTCGTGTGATTAGAGATCCTCAGCTGAGTATTAATCTTTGGATTGCCGTTACTTCTCGGACATGAAGACTTGATCACTGCACTACACGTAGCATTCCAGTGAACAAGAAGGGTTGATAAGTAAATGGCTAGTATAGGCAAAGTGCTTGAACTAGGGTAGAAAGAACTCTAGATTCAGGTAATGACTTAACTTGCTAATAAAACTGGATTTTTAAGGATCTACTATTAGTAAGCATTTTTGCAAACAGAGTCTTGATTATTGATTAAGCCTTACCTTGACTCCCTCAAGCCAGCATATCCTTGAGAGTCTTTTATTTTGACGGGTAAGACTTGTGAAAGTACACTTCGTACTCAGGGTTTTTGAACCCATGTTGTTGTAGGTGAGGAAGCAGCAAATTTTTGTTGCTTTTGTTCCAAGGTGGTGCCAAAAGAAGAACATCAGGATTGAAGCCTCGGGAGGAAGGGTCCTCCTTTTAAAAACACTTTACTATTAAACGGGAGGGGTTTTTGCCTCTCGGGTTTGTAATAATAGTACTCCTGCACTCTTATATATTACTAGTCTATAATAATAATACTCTTTCTATACTTTAATATAAAATAAGTTGCTGTAACTGCTTCTGCATATTCGTTCCTCCGATGTGTTGTAATATCTGCGAGACGGGTGAAACGCTCTTGGAAAAGGTAAGGAATCTAGATACCAAACTTGTCAAGTGATCAGGTGCATCTATAGGGTTGTCCGAGGTCTGTTGGACAAGGACAGCTGTAGGTGGGCCTAATGACTTGGAAGGTTCTGTCACACTCCTTGAAGTCGTGTTGCTGTTGGGGGTGCTGGCGCCCTTCTGGCTGCTGGCTTTGGGTATGAGCATGTGGCAATGGTGGTGGCAGTGGAAGCTGGGGCCAGGAAGCTTGTGAATGGCTTGCCAAAGCAACAGAAGCCGCAGGTTGATTGCCCAAATATTCTAGTATGTAGGGAGAGTAGCACGAAGCAGTATGTAAAACTTGCTTCGGCTGGTTCTGCCGAGCTTCTGCTTTGGCAATCTCTTTTTGCTTCTGAATGGTAATCTGCCATGTTCTTGTAGTGTGGCCCTTGTCTTCACCACAGAATAAGCAATAGATTTTCCTAGGCTGATCCCCATATCTTCCTCTGAAGCCCCTGCCGCCCTTGCCCCTTGGAGCTGGTGGCCTGAAGGAGCTTTGTTGTTGTCCTGAAGACTGTGAGCTATGTTGTGGCCTCTGAAATTGGCTTCCTTTGTCATCACTCTGACTGGAGTTGTGGATTGATCTGACATGCCTAGGGTGGAGTCTTCCTCCGAAGCCCCGAGTCATCTCAAAAAATCTATAAGCTTCTTCCCTTCTTTGGCGGAAATCATTATCAGTTCGGATGTACTCATCCATTTTCTAAAGTAGCTTCTCCAGAGTCTGGGGGGTTTTCTGGCGAAGTATTGAGCCGTGGGCCCTAGCCGAAGACCCTTGATCATGGCCTCAATGACGATTTCATTGGGCACTGTAGGCGCTTGTGCTCTCAGACGCAAGAACCTTCGAACATACACCTGAAGGTACTCCTCATGGTCTTGTGTGCACTGGAACAAGGCCTGAGCAGTGACTGGCTTCTTCTGAAACCCATGAAAATTGGTGACCAACATGTCCTTAAGCTTCTGCCATGATGGATTGTCCCTGGCCGGAGAGAAGAGTACCAAGTCTGGGCCACACTTCGGACTGCCATGACAAAGGACTTTGCCATGACAGCATCATTGCATCCGTATGAGGATATTGTTGCCTCATAGCTCATCAAGAATTGCTTTGGGTCTGATTGCCCATCGTACATGGGAAACTGGGGTGGCTGGTAGGATTGGGGCCATGGAATAGCCTGCAATTCTGCTTCCAGGGGAGAAGCATCATCAAAAGTAAAGTTACCAAGATGAAAGTCATCGTACCACTCATCTTCGTTGAATGAACCATCTTGACGAAGCTCCCTGTGTTGAGGCCTTGGGTCCTAGTCATCTCGAGACGAAGCATCTTCTCCCTTTTCCTCTGGACATGCTGATGAATAGCTTCGAGGTCCCTGATCTCTTGGTCCAACTCTTCCTCCTATGGTGTCGGACTAGTAGGCTTCCTTTTCTGAGTTCTGGCTTCGTGCAGAGTATCCTGGTTGACGTCTACTGGCTGCAGTGCAGCCCCTAGTCTTGATGAAGCTTTCTTCGGTGGCATGACGAAGATCACAGCCTTCCGAAGGTGGTCGAATGAGTTCACCAGAGGTGGGTGTTGGGGGTCTGCTTCGTCGCCGAAGGTCCTGTAAGAAGAAACACCTTCGGAAGATCAACACAGAAGCAAAGCCGAAGCTACCATCCAGGGAGCTTCGGCATAGCGACATGCCTTGAGACGAAGGGTGGCACCGACTTAAAGATAAAAAGACCAATTGGCCCACGATAATTTGTGTTATGATTGTAACCAGTTGTAAAGGGCACAAATGTAAATCCACACAGGCTGCGCCCTGTGCCTATAAATAGATGAACAGTACCCCCGTACTGTTCACGCTGATTGGTACTAGCTCGTGCGTTACGTTTGTACAAATTCCCTCTGTCAAGTCAAAGGTACGAATGTAATTCCATATTGTATTTATTCATCCATAATATAACAAAGTTGAATTAATAATGTTACATAATTATTCACGTCGTTTTCTGTCTTACATGCTTCTTCTTTCATTAATGTATACTGCAATCATGAAGGTATGTCCTTCATGACCTTCGTTTGAAGATCATTATGTCCTAAGGGAAATAATGCTTCAAAGGACGAAGGGCCTTAACCTTTAACATTTTGTGTTGCCTTGTTCTTAATTCGTAGCAATTGAGAGCAAGTCCCCAACATTGGCGCCCACCTCCGGTGAACTCACTTCCACTCTTGAGTTGATGGCTTCGTTCAACAACCAAGTCATAGCACCTTCGACTATAAAGCTGGTGTTCCCGATAACAGACGGCTCAAGTTCAGAGCTGGCTAACAAGAAGCAGAAGAAGGAAGCACAGAGAAGGGTGCAGCACGTTGGGGTGCAGGGACCCTTCATCAAGTCAAAATGGTCCCACATCCCAATCACCTTCTCCCAGGAGGACCTTCAGCTCAAAGATTACCCCCACAATGATGCTATGGTCATATCTTGTGTCATCAAGGGATTTTTGGTCCATAATGTTCTGGTTGATATAGGCAGTGTAGCGGATATCATATTTGCTAAGGCCTTCAGACAGATGCAAGAGCCAGAAGACAAGATTCATGATGCTACACACCCTCCTTATGGTTCGGAGGAAGGCAGATTGTAGCACTCTGTCGGTGTTTTGGGTCCGACCGCACACCCGGGGTTGCCCCTCGTGGTGTTTTTAGGAGTAGGACGGTGTCGCCGACTGTAGCAAAATGGTTCGTGCCGGATGCACGAGGAACAGTGGACAATGTTTACAGGTTCGGGCCGCTCGGAAAGGAGTAACACCCTACGTCCTGGTGAGTATGCTTGGAGGATGAGGTTACAAGGTGGCTTTCTGAATTGAGGACGCAGAAAGCTTAGGTGAGTGGCTAAGTAATAGGTCGGTCTGTTCTGAAGGGGTGCCCCCTAGGCCTTATATATTCAGCCGTGGGGCGATACATGTGGGAATGATAACAACGTGCACCTTAAAGGTAGCGAACTGTTTGAGTTTATCTTCCTATGATTCTGCCAACCTAACTTCGCTCGGTTCCGTTGCGTGAGGCTCCGGCGCAGGTAAGTCGGATCTTCTGTTGCAGTCTCTTGATCAACGCTGTGTGGTTGTTCAGGCTTGCGCCAATCCAGCCTTGCGTCGATCTGTTTTGCTGACTGTCCCTCCCTAGGCCCACGAAGGAATGACCTTATGATTTATTGGGCCCTTGGGCCTTTCGTGGGGTCTTTTACCCTTCTAGTGGACCCAGGGGATATCTGTCCCCCACAAGCCCCCGATCTTTGGGTTGATTTCGAGATAATCGGCCCAAAGATCCTAGGTCCAACTTGCAGGCTTTGTTTGCGACAAGGAATGCTTTCTCAGGCAGTTTGGTGGAAATGGTTTCTTACTGTCTTCCTCTGCTCTGCTTCACTCGGAATCTGTAATTTTGCCTTACACTTGTGCCTTAGAAGTTGGCATTTCGTTTTGTGGGATCTTGAATTTCATTGGGTGCACCAGAGGTGCACCCAATGGGTGTAGCCCCCGAGCTTTGAGCGGATTTTTGAAAACAATCCTCTCAAAGGTCTTTACTTCGTGTCCTTTTGCTGAGAGTCACCTTTTCTCCCTTTTTTGAATACCTTAGATGTCGGCATTGTGTCATCCATATCGTGCTCTAGAGGTCAGCATTATGTCATCAATGTTATGCATCTGAGGTCAGCATGCATTTTGTCTTTTGCAGCTGAGATCGTGATCTGCCCATATCTTGCTAAGTGGTGCAATTTATTTGCTCTGCGACTGATTGGACATTTGATGGACGTTCCCTGGCTAGTCTTCACGTCGCTTCCATCGGTCAGATTTTGCACTTCACTGGCTATATTTGGCTTTCCTTTGATCCTTACTGATATCTCATTTTTGTCTTGAGGTATTCATTGCATGCCCTGCACGGATGTGACGGTTTTACAAAGTATACTAAAAATTCCTGGGCGTCCCCCCCAATGGGTGTGGGTAAGGGACGGCTTGGTACGCTGAGTGTTTTAGCCGGCTACTTCTGAGTAGTAATGTGACGTGACGCTGGGCGTAATCATATCTTCTGCGTAGTGGACTGGAGTCCCAATGGGTGTTGCAATGCGTGAAACGGCGTCAGCTGCATGCCTTCAGATGGGTTGGGGTGTGTATTGAATGCCTCGCGACTGTTCGGAGACCGCGGTTGGAGTTGAACGGTTGCCCTCTTTCTCTATAAATAGTGCCTTTGCTTCTCTGGTTTTTTCACATCTCTTGTTGTTCTCTACTGCCTGCTTCCTTCTTCTCCCTGCATTTCCACCATGGGCAAGAAACGCAAGCGCGAGCCAACTCCCCCATCTGAGGACTTCGGTGACTCGGAATACTCAGAGGAGGAGTTCTCCTCTGAGTCCGAGGGGTCGCCGGCTCCCATCCCCCTGCGTGAGTCGTCTAATGATTCAGACGACTCCCAGGGGCTCTCGGCGGAGGTCTGGACTTACATCCGGGCCGTCGAGCGCTCCGGGCTCGCGGGCTCGGATGAGTCAGAGGGCTCCTCGGACGAGGAGGACTCGTCCAAGGAGGACGGTGGCGGCGGCAGCGAGGGCGATGACGACGACGACGACGACGACGGAGGCGACGACGGCGGTGACGGCGGCGACGGCGGCAGCAGGGGCGGCAACGGCAGCAGCAGGGGCGGCAGCGGTGGCGGCAGCGGCGGCAGCAGGGGCGGCAGCAGCAGCAAGGGCAGCAACAGGGCCAGTGGCTAGATGCCACTGGTTCTTAAATATTAGTATAGATTAGAAGTAATCTAGTAGAATAATGTAGTGGTATTAGTAATGTAGAGTAGTATAGTGTAGCGTAGTAGTAGTAGTCGTAGAAATTGCAGTAGTAGTAGGGAAGTATCAACTCATAATGAGTTGATTTGTAAGTAAGACATCTTCCCCTTAATGAAGAAGTGATGCTGGTTTCCCTTGATATGATCTCCTGTTGGTGTTTATAACTCTGAGTCCTTGAATCATCACTCTTCCCGCGCTTCTTGTGAGGTCGATTCCCTAGGAATAGTGAGTGGATAACTCGGACATTACATCGATTCTTTTTAGAAGTAAATGCCGAGTGACTTTGAGGACGACATCTGCGCTTTAGAGATAGCGCCGAGCGACTTGGAGACGTTGTCAGCGTCTTAGAGGTAACGCCGAGTGACCTAAGGGCAAATGTCAACGTTTTATAGGTAACGCCGAGTGACTTGAAGGCGTCATCAGCGTCTTAGAGGTAACGCCGAGTGACTTGAGGGCGTCTCCAGCGTTTTAGAGGTAAAGCCGAGTTACTTGAGTGCAACGTCAGCGTTTTAGAGGTAACGCCGAGTGACTTGAAGGCGTCATCAACGTCTTAGAGGTAACGCCGAGTGACTTGAGAGCGTCGCCTGCGTTTTAGAAGTAACGCCGAGCGACTTGAGTGCGACGTCAGCGTTTTAGAGGTAACGCCGAGTGACTTGAGTGCTACGTCAGCGTTTCAGAGGTAACGCCGAGCGACTTGAGTGCGATGTCAGCGTTTTAGAGGTAACGCCGAGTGACAATGCGGCGCACTGGTGTTATGAAGACAACTGTCGGGCGACGACCGGGCGCTTTTTTGAAGCGGTATCTAGCTTGGGAATATTCCATAAGTATTGCGCCTTTAGCCGCCTTTGTTTTCCGTGCCCTAGTTCTTGCATTCCCGTTCCCGAATCCTTTCTGCAATTCGCTTCAAATCCTGCTTGCCAGCAGAATCGAGATGGCGCCCAAGAGGAAAACCTCGAGCTCGTCTGCCGCCGTGATTCCCCCGATCGACCCCAACAGTCAGTTGCCTTTCGCAGGTAACCACATGTCTATCATCTCCGAGCCTGAACTCCTCCGCCTCGTGTCCATCGGGGTTCTTCCCCTGAAGGAACTCTGTTCTTGGCGCATCTGTCGTGGGGTCACTGTCCCGACCGAAGACACCCACGAGGCCGTGGTTTACGCCCCTTTCCTTCTCCGCGGCCTCGGTCTCCCCATTTCTCCTTTTTTTCCGCGGCCTCCTTGATTTTTACCATCTCAACTTGACCCATATGAATCCCAATTCAATCCTGCAAATTTCAATTTTCGTCCATTTATGTGAAGCCTTTCTCGGCGTGCTACCACACTTCGGGTTGTGGAAACACTTATACCACTGTCGCCCTAGGATGGCCGGGGGACAGCATCAGTTGGTCGGGGGTGCTAGCTTGGAAATGCGCTGGGGAAGGAAGACTGAATATCTCGAAATCCCTCTCAAGGATAGTATCAAGGGATGGCGTCTAGAATGGTTTATTGTTGAGAATTCCGGAAACTCCCTCCCCCCTCGGTCAGGAAGACAACCTGATGTTCGCACCCCGAGCTGGACCGAGTCTCCCACAGATCAGGAGGTTGCTGAAGCTAGTGTTTTGTTGGCTGAAGTTGGGTTGCTGAAAGAAAAGGGGCTGACTGCTGAAGCCATAGTTGCTGATTTTGTCTTTAAGAATATTCAGCCGTTGAAGGACAGGGCGTACCTAGCTTATCTGTATCAAGGCCTTGCCGACCCAACTCGGATTACCAACAGGAGAATTCCTTCTGCAGACTTAGTGAGTCGACTTGAGATGATACTTAGGGGCAAAGTGTCGAATGTTGGTGCCCCAGTGGCATATTCAGCTTGGAGTTTGCCTCTTCCTAAAGCTTTCACTCTCTTTGTGTCGAATCCACCTGTCACTGATGGCAGTTTGGGCCTTAGAGTGCGGCCCTCTGCTGAAGAAGTCAGCGCCTTGGTCACCTCACTTGGGGAGATTCCTGATGATGAACGGTAGGTTTACTTTGAGGTGCCTCTGAACCCCAGTGACGCGGAGATAAGCGCCATGCTTGATTTGCTAGCTGAGGACTCTTCTGATGCTGCTCCTGCTGGGGCATCGATGGGGGCACTCCTTCCCGGGGCTGGTACGACCTCGGATACTCAGAGACCTGGCAATACTCGCCCGAGGCGCCCTCGCCGAGCCAATCAACCTGATCCTTCCACCGATGAGCCGAAAAAGAAAAGGAGACGCTTCCGGCGGGTACCCAGTTTGGATCAGGACGCTGGTGTTTCGGTTTCTACTGCTGAAGAAGTGCCCATAGCTGAATTTACTACTGCTGAACCCAATGGGTGTGCCCAATCTGCTGTCAATCCTAATGTGGATGTTGTTTGTATTGCTAATGTGGATGATGAGGAGGAAGAGGATGAAGTTCCCTTAACTCGGAAAAACAATCGGTGGCTCACTGCTAGCGGTGAAAGTAGTGGAGTCCCTTCTCCTGCTTTGTCTGCTCTCATTGGTCTGCAGGAGCTGTCTCTGGCCAACTTTGATCAAACTCTTGAAGATATGGTTCCAGAGGAGCTGTTATCGGAGCCAGCGGACGATGGAATGATAGAAGCGTGCACTGATGGGCTTGATGCCGGGCTGAGGTCGTCCCGCGCCTCGTCGACCTTAGAGCGCGATCTCGAGGGTCGGGAGACTGGCCTGGATCATTCTGGTCCCATGGAAGCAAATGAGGACCCACCAGCCTTTGAAGTGGCTATTGCAGGGGACTTGGACCCCAAAGATGGTGTTGACACGTGCCCAGCCCCCGAGGGTGTCGTCGAGGATGACTCGGCTCGGGTGGGGGGTGCAAGCCACTGCCCAGCCCCTTAGGGTGTTGCCGGGGATGATCCGGCTCAAGTGGGCAGTGCCAACCACGACCCAGCCCTCGAGGGTGTCCAAGCGGGGTCTCCCTTCTGTTCTTCCATGGACGTTCATGCAGGATCGCCTCCGCTTTCTGGCTGCATGGTGGTAGTCCAAGCTTCGGACCAGGGGGTCGCTTTAGAGGGTAGCATCCCTGCTGATCGAGTTGCGGGTTGTGTTGATGGTACTGAGCTGGTTCCGACTGGTTCTTTGCAAGCTGCTTCGGGTGGCGCCTGCGCGTCCGGTCATCAACTGGTTGCTCATGATTTGGGAATCCCTTCGTTCTTCTCTAACTTCCAGGTACTGTGGTATACTTCAGCTTGATTTTTACATGTCACGAACTGCTGTCATTTCACTCATCTGTTATTCTTATCAGGCTTTGGTGGACGAGATGGCTAGCCAGCTGAAGTTACAGGGTGCTCCTGTCCCGAGAGTGGCTTCGTCTCTCGCAAATTGGAACCCAGTGTTGCTTCAACGCCGTGTTTCTGATTTGGAGGCAACTAATGCTGGTTAGTGCTTTTTGCTTTTCTTTGTCTTTACCATTAAATTGCTTCACATTTTGATCCCTTTTTGTCTGGTTGTTTCCTGCTAGTTATGACTCGGCAAGTTTCCACTCTTGAAGAGAAACATTCTCAAGATCAGGCTGAGTTAGTCTAGCGGTGCTCTGACTTTGAAAGAAAGTATTCCCGAAGTCAGATTGAACTTTCTCAGGTTTCTGCTGCCTTGGATGATGCGAATGCATTGAGCTCCTCCCTTCATGTTCAGCTTAATTCTGAAAAGGTGACCTATGAAACTGTGATTTGCCTTGCTATGCTTCTATTACTCACTTGATGTTTAAGGGAGTTGACTTTTGCTTGTAGGAAGAAAAACGTATCCTAGCTGCTTCCCATGACAATCTCGACAGACTGTACCGCGATTCCAGCAACTCGTTGACCATTCTAGAGAGGAGCCATCGTTTTACCATGGAAGAGTTAGATAACCAACGCTGCAGGTTGCAAGAATCTATGGATGAAGTGACCCGGCTCAAACAATTGATATCAGCGAAAGATGCTACTATCAAGGAGCTCCGAGCTTCCAAGAAGTCCATCGCCCAAGAGCTAGAAACCGCTCAATTGGCTGCCAAGGTTGCTGAAGAAACTTCCATGACTCTGAAAGCCCAGCGCGACAAAGCCATGGATAAGGCTATTCGAGCGGGGCGAATCTTAATGAGGAGACCCGGCGTGGTTGTTCCCGAAGATATAAGGGCTGATGTGAATGTTGCCCCTGATTCTTCGAGTCACCCCTCTTCATCAATCGCTCCTGAGAAAGATACCACAAAATAGAGAAATCTTTTGCGTGCTTTAGGCGTGCTGTTAGCATGGTCAGACACTTGTTAGAGAATACCAGTTTAGCATATGAATGATATTGTTATTCTTATTGTTTCATAATTCAACAGTACATAAGTCTGTAGTAGTAAGAAGATGCGTGATGGTTTTTGAAAAAATGTTTACGAAATATAGAAGTCATTCCTGTATGAGTAATCGTAAGAGCGTCAGATCATCTTAAGTCGCTGCTGATTTAAGCCGATTGCTCCGTTGGCAGGGCATAGTGGTCACCCCGAGTTTAGCAAGCGCGAGCATGTCGTACCGGTTTAAGTCGCTACCGACTTAAGTCGATTGCTCCGTTAGCAGGGCATAGTGGTCACCCCAAGTTTAGTAAGCGCGAGCATGTCGCACCAGTTTAAGTCGTTGCCGACTTAAACCGATTGCTCCGTCAGCAGGGCATAGTGGTCACCCCGAGTTTAGTAAGCGCGAGCATGTCGCACCGGTTTAAGTCGCTGCCGACTTAAGCTGATTGCTCCGTTAGCAGGGCATAGTGGTCACCCCAAGTTTAGTAAGCGCGAGCATGTCGCACCGGTTTAAGTCGCTACCGACTTAAGCCGATTGCTCCGTTAGCAGGGCATAGTGGTCACCCCAAGTTTAGTAAGCGTGAGCATGTCGCACCGGTTTAAGTCGTTGCCGACTTAAACCGATTGCTCCGTCAGCAGGGCATAGTGGTCACCTCGAGTTTAGTAAGCGCGAGCATGTCGCACCGGTTTAAGTCGCTGCCGACTTAAGCCGATTGCTCCGTTAGCAGGGCATAGTGGTCACCCCAAGTTTAGTAAGCGCGAGCATGTCGCACCGGTTTAAGTCGTTGCTGACTTAAACCGATTGCTCCGTCAGCAGGGCATAGTGGTCACCCCGAGTTTAGTAAGCGCGAGCATGTCGCACCGGTTTAAGTCGCTGCCGACTTAAGCCGATTGCTCCGTTAGCAGGGCATAGTGGTCACCCCAAGTTTAGTAAGTGCGAGCATGTCGCACTGGTTTAAGTCGCTACCGACTTAAGCCGATTGCTCCGTTAGCAGGGCATAGTGGTCACCCCAAGTTTAGTAAGCGCGAGCATGTCGCACCGGTTTAAGTCGCTGCTGACTTAAGCCGATTGCTCCGTTGGTAGGGCATAGTGGTCACCCCGAGTTTAGTTAGAATGCGTGTCAGTTATGAACAAACTGAATACTTCCGAAGCTCTTTTTATTGATGACACATTTCCTTTTTTATAGAGTACATCGTTATCCCAATAGCCTTTGAAATACAGCTAGGAATAAAATTTCCTGAGGTGTTCTATATTCCATGAGTTCCCAACTTCCGTGCCATCCATCTGAGTGAGTCTATATGATCCTGGCCAAGTGATTTCTGCTACCACAAAGGGTCCTTCCCATAAGGGTGATAACTTGTGTCGTCCCTCTCCCGTTAGAATTCGACGAAGGACGAGATCCCCTACTGAGAAAGATCGTTGTCGTACAGCCTTGTCGTGATAGCGCCTTAGAGTTTGCTGGTACCGTGCTGACTGGATTACTGCATTCAACCATTCCTCCTCGAGCACATCGATGTCCTTTATCCTAGTAGCTTCGGCTTCTGCTATGCTTTCGAAGATCAACCTTGGCGCCCCGAACTTGAGATCGGCAGGTAACACTGCCTCTGACCCATAAACCATGAAGAAAGGAGTGTTTCCCTGCAGAGCTCGGCTAGGTTGGGTTCTTAGGCTCCAAACGACATAGGGCAGTTCTCTTATCCATTTTCCGGCAAACTTTTCGTTTTTATCGAAGACTTTTTTCCTGAGTGCCTCCAATATCATCCCGTTGGCTCGCTCAACCTGCCCGTTGGCTCTTGGATGCGCTACAGAGGCGTACTTGATCTGAATGCCCTTCTGTTCACAGAAATCAAAGAATTCTGAACTTGTGAAGTTGGACCCCAAGTCAGTTATGATGCTATTCGGTATGCCGAATCTGAATATTATATCTTGTATGAATTCCACGGCCTTAGCTGAAGTTAAGGAAGCGATGGGCTTGAACTCTATCCATTTGGTGAATTTGTCGATCGCTACCAATACATGAGTATATCCTCCTTGGGCCTTCTTGAAAGATCCGATCATGTCTAGTCCCCAGCATGCGAAGGGCCAGGTTACTGGTATGGTCTGCAGTTGTTGTGCTGGCAGATGTTGTTGTTTTGATAGGTATTGGCAAGCCTCGCACTTCCGCACTAACTCAGCTGCATCGCTCTTTGCTGTCGGCCAATAGAATCCCGACCTGAAGACTTTCCCGACTAGTGTTCTGGATGCTGCATGTATCCCACATTGCCCAGCATGGACCTCTTCCAGAAGTTGTTTTCCAGTAGATGAGAGAATGCACTTCATGAGAACGCCTGACGCGCCCCTTCTGTACAACGCCTCCCCAATGAGTGTGTAGTGAGCCGACTGCCTGGCAATGCGCTCAGCTGCATTTTTGTCTTCTGGTTCCTCTTCATCTTTTATATATCTTATGATCGGCCTTCTCCAGTCATCAGAGTCTGATTCTAGTTGACTTATAATATTACACTCTTCTGCTTGATCCATTGAGATGCTCGGCTGTGGTATTTCTTGTATGAAGACTCCAGGTGGGACCTGAGTTCGATTGGACCCTAGCTTGGACAATACATCAGCTGCCGTGTTCCGATCTCTTTCAATATGATGAAATTCCAGACCTTCAAACTTGTCTTCTAGCTTTCGGAGGGCAGTGCAGTACTTTCCCATTGAATCGCTTGAACAGTCCCATTCTTTGTTTATCTGGCTAATGACTACCAAAGAGTCTCCATACACCATTAGTCTCTTGATGCCTAATGATATGGCGATGTTCAATCCATGGATCAAAGCTTCGTACTCGGCTGCATTGTTGGAGGCCGGAAACAGCAGTTGGAGGGCATATTTGAGGTGCTCGCCTCCAGGTGAGATGAAAAGAATCTCTGCTCCTGCTCCCTGCAACTTCAGCGAACCACCGAAATACATCCGCCATACTTCTGCAGTTTCTGGATTATACGGTACTTGTTGTTTAGTCCACTCTGACACGAAGTCAACCAACGCCTGAGTCTTAATGGCAGTGCGAGGTCGGAATTCGATGTCATGAGACCCCAACTCGCAAGCCCACTTGGCTATTCAGCCAATGGCTTCCTTGTTGTGAAGAATGTCCCCTATTGGGAAACTCGTAACCACTATGACTCTGTGGTCGTCAAAGTAGTGACGCAGCTTGCGGGCAGTTAGAAGTACTGCATACAATAGCTTCTGAACTTGAGGATACTTTTTCTTCGAGGGACCTAAAACCTCACTGATGAAGTAAACAGGGTGTTGCACTGGGTAAGCATGTCCTTCTTCTACTCGCTCGACTACCAACGCGGTGCTTACCACGTGAGTCGTGCAAGAGATATATAGTAGCAGATCTTCAGCTGGTTGAGTCAATGTGGCTCGCCGTGGCGGCTTCAGTACCGGTGGTGTTGTCAGGAATTTCTTCAGTGCGTCAAGAGCTTCCTGTGCCTCCGAGGTCCACTGAAACTTATCCACTTTCTTGAGCAGTTTGTAAAATGGCAAACCCTTTTCTCCCAGCCTGGATATAAATCTGCTTAGGGCAGCCATACATCCAGTCAGTCGCTGAACCTTCTTTTGTGATCGAGGTGCTTCCATTTTCATGATGGCTTCAATCTTGTCCGGATTAGCTTCAATTCCCCGGTGGCTGACAATAAACCCCAGCAATTTTCCTGCTGGTACCCCGAAAACACACTTTTCAGGATTAAGCTTCCATCTATACCGCCTCAAACTGTTGAAAACCAGCTGTAAGTCTTCGATGAAATTTTCTGAATTCTCTGTTTTGATTACTACATCATCTACGTAGGCTTCCACACGCTTGCCCCAGTGATCGGCTAGGCATGTTTGAATGGCTCTCTGATAAGTTGCTCCAGCGTTTTTGAGGCCAAACGGCATGGAGGTGTAACAGAAAGCACCAAACGGGGTGATGAACGCTGTTTTCTCCTCGTCTTCTTTCGCCAGACTAATCTGGTGGTATCCAGAATAGCAATCTAGGAAAGACAGCAAGGAACATCCAGCGGTAGAGTCCACCACCTGGTCTATTCTCGGGAGCCCGAAGGGATCCTTCGGACAGTGTTTGTTGAGATCAGTATAGTCGACGCACATGCGCCAATCCACTTTATTCTTTTTGAGTACAAGAACAGGGTTGGCTAACTACTCGGGGTGTAACACCTCCCTAATAAACTCAACCGCGACCAAGCGAGCTAGCTCGGCGCGGATGGCTTCTCTCTTGTCGGGTGTGAAACGATGTAGTTTTTGCCGAATCGTCCTTGCCTGGGGATAGACTTTCAGTTTGTGCTCGGCCAGTTCTCTTGGGACTCCCGGCATATCCGCGGGTTGCCATGCGAATACGTCTCGGTTATCTTGCAGAAACTAGACGAGCACGCTTTCCTATTTGTCATCCAGGTTGGAACTGATAATGGCAGTCTTGCGTTCATCAGCGAACCCCAGGTTCATCCTTTTAGTTTCTTCAGTCGGTCGCATAGAGGTCGTGGCCTGAGCTTCGTTTGCCAGTACTGCGAGGTCCTCCTCAGGCTTAGAGTTCGCTTGTGTTGAAGAAATCGTCGACGGCTTGGTGGTGAGGGCTGCTTGGATAGCCACTCGGAAACACTCGGCGGCGCCTTGGAAGTCGGCGCGCACAGTTATGATTCCTTGTGGTCCTGGCATCTTCAATATCATGTATGTATAGTGTGGGATGGCCATGAATTTGGCTAATCCCGGTCTTCCGATGATGGCGTTGTACCCGCAGTCGAAGCTCGCCACTTCGAACCTCAGGAACTCGGTTCTGTAGTTATCCGGAGTTCCGAAGGTGACTGGCATGTAGATGTGGCCCAGTGGGTATTCTCCTTCGGTCGGCACGATGCCGAAGAAGGGTGTGTCCGACGCATGGAGCTCTTTGAGGCGAACTCCCAAGCCTTGGAGTGTCCGGGGGAAGGTGACGTTGATGCTGCTTCCTCCGTCCACTAGCGCCCTCTTCATTCGGCTCTCTCGGATCACTGGATCGACGAGGAGTAGGTATTTGCTTGGATGATCGAAGTTGAGCCATTGATCCGCCCGAGTGAAAGTGATCGGATGCTCCGACCACCGGTATGGGGCGGGAGGACCGGTAGTCGCCACCAGTATCTGGTGATCGTTGAGCTTTTGTTGTCTTTTGTTCTCCTGCGACCCGTGTCCGCCGAAGATGACGTTGACCTCCCTGTCGACGCGCGGGAAAGCTCCTCCTCCTCCCTCCTCCTGCTGATGGGGTTGTCGCGGTTTTTCTGGTCCTCCCCTCGGCGGAGGAGGAGGTAGAGGTTGGAAGGGTCGGCCATGCCCGACGGGATGCTTGAAGTCTCAGCAGTTCCGAAGAGTGTGACGCATGTCCTTGTGATATGGGCATGGGGCGTCGAGGATGTCATCCAGCGTGCGCTCGCCTCCTTGAGGTCCTCCCCGGGCGCGAGAGGCTGGTGGTCCGGCGGCGTGTACTTCTTCGCGAGGTCTCTTCTCCCAGCGTTTGTCGGGTTGCTGGTTCGCGTCGCGTCGTGGTGCTGCCGATGCGGGTTTTGCTCCCCCGATGAGGTCCTGGGCTCGCTCGTCGGCGGTAATGTAGAGGTCGGCCTCCCGGAACAGCTCTTCAGAGGTAGTCGGCGCCTTCTGCAATATGGCTCGGACGAAGGCCGAGTCATTGGATCCTCTGTAGAAGTCCTCGATCACGGCCGCCTCCGTGACCTCCGGGATACGATTTCTCATGGTCTGGAATCTTTTGAAGTATGACCGGAGAGTTTCGTCTCCCCGGCGCTTCATGGATTTGAGGTCCCACGGTTGCACCAGTTTGTCAGAGAGGGACTGAAAATTGGCGGTGAAGCGCCGGCTGAAGTCTCCCCAGTCGTCAATGCAGTGTCGGGGTAGATGTCGCAGCCATTGTAGCGCGTCTTGTCCGAGGACAATGGGTAGGTATGCGGTCATCACGTCTTCGGACGCCCCGGCAGCTCGAGCAGCGGTGGTGTAGACGGCCAGCCAGCCCCCTGGATCCTGCTTAGGTTCATACTTATCGACATTGGATACTTTGAAGTTAGGAGGCCATTGGATGGCCCTAAGTCGTGGGGTAAGAGCAGACACTCCACACGTGTCTTCCAATCGTCGGGGACGACGTCCGTCCTGGGGAGGGGAGTAGCTGTGATCGTTCTTCGACCGTCCCCGGGTTGTGCCACCAGTTGAGGCCGTTGTCGACTCGGTCCTGGTGGCCTGGCTCCGGGCTAGGATGTCGTGATCCCTATCGTACTCCTCCCTGCGGCGGATCTCGTTCTCATGCCATCGTTCACGCGAAGCATTTAATGGAGCTCCGTGCGTCTCGGCGACTGTTGATGGCGTGTCGTAAATCATTTGGCGGGTGAGCGAGCGGTAGAAGATGGTTGGCTGCCTAGGTGAGCAGTCGCCGGTAGCCCTCGGCATCGGGAGTCCGAGGGAGTCCATCAGCGATCCGAGCCAGTACTCCTCCAACTTCGCTCGGAGTGTTCATGGCCCGAGCAAAGTCGGGATTCAGGTTGCGCCCGAAGAATGGATTCTCCCGGCGTTGCCTTGCGTCTTGCTCGGCTTGCTCCTGAGCTCGGCGGCGATCGTGTCGTCAGGAGTTCCTTCGCTCTCTGAAGACACGCTCCTCCGGGGTCTCTCCTATCTCCTAGGCCTCGTCCCGCGAGACAGGTTGTTCCGGATCTCGTTCTCCGGCCGCGTGATGTCGTCGAACATTTCGTCGCCGGTTTCTCCATCGGCGGGATTCTCATTGAGGTGGTTCTTCTCCGGGCGCAGTTGGCTCGTCGTTAGAGACGGGAGGCGACTCCGCTCTTCCGATGAAGAGGACGTCGGGGTAGAATGGTGCAGCTGTCGTGGTGTCCCTCCTTCTGTTTTTTTTTCTTTCTTACGATCTGCGTCCATTCTTTCGTCGGGGAAGTGGACAGTGGGGTTTTCCGGGTCAACGGGCCCTCGGCCCCTGACTTTCTGGAGACAATCTTTTTCCGAAAATCCAGAGGTCGTGCTTTTCCGATATTTGCGGGGGTTGCTAGAGGAGACTTCTTTGCTGGCGATTCTGCAATGCGGTGTAGAATTCCCTCTTCGTCTGCCACGGATGAGATTGTCCCGAAGCGAAATACGGATCCGGGACGAAGGGTGATCTTGTTGTGGAAGGTGACGGCCATTGAGCTAACTTGGGTCGTCGACACACCCCCTACCTGGCGCGCCAGCTGTCGGTGTTTTGGGTCCGACCGCACACCCGGGGTTGCCCCTCGTGGTGTTTTTAGGAGTAGGACGGTGTCGCCGACTGTAGCAAAATGGTTCGTGCCGGATGCACGAGGAACAGTGGACAATGTTTACAGGTTCGGTCCGCTCGGAAAGGCGTAACACCCTACGTCCTGGTGAGTATGCTTGGAGGATGAGGTTACAAGGTGGCTTTCTGAATTGAGGACGCAGAAAGCTTAGGTGAGTGGCTAAGTAATAGGTCGGTCTGTTCTGAAGGGGTGCCCCCTAGGCCTTATATATTCAGCCGTGAGGCGATACATGTGGGAATGATAACAACGTGCACCTTAAAGGTAGTGAACTGTTTGAGTTTATCTTCCTATGATTCTACCGACCTAACTTCGCTCGGTTCCGTTGCATGAGGCTCCGGCGCGGGTAAGTCGGATCTTCTATTGCAGTCTCTTGATCAACGCTGTGTGGTTGTTCAGGCTTGCGCCAATCTAGCCTTGCGTCGATCTGTTTTGCTGACTGTCCCTCCCTAGGCCCACGAAGGAACGACCTTACGATTTATTGGGCCCTTGGGCCTTTCGTGAGGTCTTTTACCCTTCTAGTGGACCCAGGGGATATCTGTCCCCCACACACTCGGCAAAATCACGATGCCAGTGACCTTCGGCTTCATCCACAATACAAGGACTGAACAAGTTGTCTTTGACATTGTTGACATGGAGTACCCTTATAATGCAATCATTGGTCGAGGGACACTGAATGCCTTTGAAGCAATACTTCATCCAGCATACCTATGCATGAAGATACCTTCGGAACAAGGGCCCATTGCTGTTCATGGGAGTCAGGAAGCTGCCAGAAAAGCTGAAGGAAATTGGACAGACTCAAAAGTAATTCACAATATAGATGGAGCCGAAGTCTGTGAACAGTATAAATACAAAATGGAGAAGGCTGCTTCGGCGGATTAGCCGAAGCCCACGCTTCTATGTGAAGACATTATAGAGCAAAAAGTACTGCTGGGGTCTCAGTTATCTGAAGAGCAAGAGAAAACTTTGATAAGATTTTTATTTCATAACAAAGATGTCTTTGCTTGGTCAGCCAATGATCTCTGCGGTGTCAACCGAGATGTCATTGAACATTCACTCAATGTGGACCCATCCTTCAGGCCAAGAAAGCAGAGGCTTCGGAAAATGTCTGATGATAAAGACGAAGGTGCTCAGAATGAAGTGAAAAGACTTCTCAGTGCCGGTGTTATCAGAGAGGTAAAATACCCAGAGTGGTTAGCCAATACTTTCATGGTGAAGAAAGCCAATGGCAAATGGAGAATGTGCATTGACTTCACAGATCTTAAAAAGGCATGCCCAAAAGACGAATTCCCGCTACCAAGAATAGACTTCTTGTAGATGCAGCAGCTTCTTCAGAGCTCATGAGTCTATTGGATTGTTATTCAGGCTATCATCAAATCTGGATGAAGAAGGAAGATGAGCCAAAGACTAGCTTCATAACTCCCAGTGGCACTCATTGCTATCTTTGGATGCCTGAGGGGCTCAAGAATGCTGGAGGAAGCTTCAGCAGAATGACAGCCAAGGTCCTTCACTCTCAGATAGGCAGAAATGTGCTGACTTATGTTGATGATATTATAGTGAAAAGCACGAAGCAAGAAAATCACATTGCTGATTTGCAAGAAACATTTGCTAATTTCAGGCAAGCTGGCCTAAAATTAAATCTAGAAAAATGTGTTTTTGGAGTGAAGAAAGGCAAGTTCCTTGGTTGTCTGGTATCAACAAAAGGAATTTAAGCTAACCCAAGCAAGATCAAAGCTATCCTTCAGATGGAGCCACCAAGCACGAAGAAAGGGGCTCAACGGCTGGCAGGAAGATTAGCATCATTAAACATATTCATATCCAGATCAGCGGAAAGAAATCTCCATTTTTTGAAATACTGAAGTCAGCCGAAGTCTTTCAATGGGGCCCGACACAACAAAAAGCTTTAGACGAGTTGAAACAATATCTAATTGATTTAACAACATTAACTCCACCCGCGCCAGGGGCTCCAGTGCTCTTATATGTGGCAGCTTCGCATTCTACAGTGAGTGCGGCACTGGTACAGGAGAAGCTAGATGGTTAGGCTAAAAAGCAAGCACCAGTATACTTCGTCTCTGAAGTTTTAAGTCCATCAAAGAAAAATTACACAGTATTGGAGAAGGTATTATATGCTGTGTTAATGGCTTCCAGAAAGCTTCGGCATTATTTTCAAGCATACCACATAATTGTTCCTTCGTCACAACCTCTAAAGAACATCATGAGGAACAGAGAGGCTACTGGAAGAATTGGAAAATGGGCTGCAGAGCTTAATGAATTCACCATTGATTATGTGCATAGATCTTCAATTCAGTCCCAGTCGTTAGCAGACTTCATCGCTGATTGGACGCTAGGGGCTCAGGAAGAAGAGATAAATAAAGATGCCGAAGCTTGGACAGTGTTCTGCGATGGCTCTTTGGGAACCTTCGGCGCAAGAGCAGCTGCTATTCTAGTAGCACCTTCGAAAGTCAGAACATGTTATGCAGCCAAGCTAGATTTTAGTTGTACAAATAATATTGCCGAATACGAAGCACTCTTGTTGGGGCTTCGGAAGTTAAGGGCAATGGCAATAAGAAGGGCTATTCTGAAAACTGATTCTCAAGTCATTTCTGGCCATATAGATAAAAGTAGCAAGGCAAGAGATCCGAAACATGAAAAATATCTGGATACAGTTCGAAGGTTGGAGGCTTCTTTCTAAGGTTTCTCTGTCAAGAACATTCCAAGAGGCGAAAATGAGCATGCAGATCTATTAGCCAAATCAGCGGCTCAGGGGCTCCCTATACCTTCCGAAGTATTTTTTGAAACAATAAAGGCACCTTTGGTTGAACTCATGGAGTGAGCAGTGCTCGCCATCTCTCCAGTACATGGTGAAGATTGGAGGACTGAAATCATATCTTTCGTCCAGGGTAACTGCCTCTCGGACGATGAAGTTTATAATAAAAGAATGGAAGCAAGAACAAGACCATATATCATAATAGAAGGGGAATTATACAAGCATGGAGTTTGCTCCCCCCTTCTCAAGTGTTTATCCAGAACTGAAGGTATAGAACTAATGAAGGAGATACATGCAGGTTTGTGTGGATCCCATATTGGGTCTAGACATTTGCTGAGAAAGGTTTTCAGACAGGGATTTTACTGACCGAAGGCAGCTTCGGATGCAACAGATCTGGTCCAAAAGTGTGAAAATTGTCAAAAATGTGCAAAGGACCAAAAACAACCTTCGTCATTGACTCAGTTAATACAACCAACCTGGCCATTGCAAAGATGGGGCCTGGACTTGTTAGGCCCACTTCCACCGGCAAAAAGTAATTTGAAATATGTCGTGGTGGCGGTAGAATATTTTTCTAAGTGGATTGAAGCAAAGCCTTTGGCTATAATAACTTCGGTTACAGTCCAGAAATTCTTCTATCAAAATATCGTTTGTCGCTTCGGCGTGCCGAAGGCTATAACTGTGGACAATGGAACACAATTTGATGCCGAAACTTTCAAAGATTTCTGCGACCAGATTGGCACGAAGATTCATTTTGCATCAGTCAGGCACCCGAAGTCAAACGGGCTGGTCGAAAGAGCAAATGTAATTATAATGACGGGAATAATTAAGTTAATCTTCAATCAACCCAGAGGAAAGTGGCCAGAAGAGTTGATTAAAGTGGTGTGGAGCCACAATACAACTATATCAAGGTCAACAGGTTTTACACCATTCAAGTTATTGTTTGGTGATGAAGCTATAACCCCAGAAGAAGCTAAGGCAGGGTCAATTAGAAAAGTAGCTTCGGTAGAGAACAAAACTGATTATTCTGTGGCAAAAGATGTTATAGAAGGGACCAGACTTCGGGCTGTGGAGAATATCAATAAATATCAAGCCGAAACAATAAAATGGCATGACAGAAAAGCTCGGCTGAAAAACATTAAGCCAGGGCATCTGGTACTTCGGAGAGTGGCCAATCCAGACACAGTAGGCAAGCTACAGCTGAAGTGGGAAGGACCCTTTCTGGCGATATCTTCGTCAAGACCCGGTTCTTACAGATTGAAGGATGTGGACGGCAACGACATTCCTAGATCTTGGAATGCGGATGAGCTTCGACGATATTATGTGTAACTTGATGTAATCTTTTTCATTTTTCCTGTGGCACCCTTTTCCTTTCCAAAGGGGGAGAAAGGTTTTTAATGGGGCCATAGTTTGTAATTTTTCCTTTTTTATCCAGCTCTACGAGAGCAAAATCCCCCAAAAATATGTAAAATGTAAAATCTGAGCATGCACCATTGAGTGCGGGGAAAAAACAGGGAGAAGCTCGAAAGTTGTCCCTAAGGGGATGCAGAGCATGACGAAGCTACAAAAAGTCGTTCCTAAGGGAGCGCAGCGTAAGTTTTCTGCTCAAAAGTCATTCCTAAGGGAATGCAGAGTCAAATACCGTCGAAATATAAGGCGAAGAAGTTCAAAAGACGTTCCTAAGGGAATGCAGAACTTACACCGAAAAGTTAATGGTGATACCGCCGAAATAGAAGGCGAAGAAGTTCAAAAGACGTTCCTAAGGGTTTGCAGAACTTACACCAAAAAATAAGCGGTGCAGCCAAAAAATAAATGGCAATGAGATTCCAGTCATTCCGAAGGGAATGAGGAGTTTTGATGTGGCTTCGTAAGCGTGTGTCTGGACATTCATTTGCACAATACATTACATCATTCATTGCATTCATATACATTCATTTAGACATACATAGGATCATAATCATATCATACAAATACAGACAGTTGCTTCGGCTCTAATGATAAGGCTTCGACAAAAGGAAAAGAGGCAGATTTATGCTTCATTCTGTACGAAAAGAAGGGAAGGTGTTTTTTCGCCTTCGGCTCAAAAAATACAAGTTTCGTCCACATCAAAGCAGTTCATACATCGACGGAAAGGTAAAAATATATTACAAGGTATGGACAAATTTATAGAGTAGTATCTTATTCTTAAATTACAATATTCTTTACAAGGATAATTCAAAAGTTTCTCTAAAGTTTTTTCACAGTAATGTCTTCGGCTTCATCACCATCTGCTAAGCTTCGGATCATCTGCCAAGCATCGACTCATTGCTCCTCGGCTTCGTCATCTTGTACATAACAACACGTTATAAGGTAAATTCAAGTTTAAGGAAAAGGTAAGCAAAAGGTATGAGTTCATTACTGGCTTAAGGAGACTTCGAGCTTCGTCACCAGCCAAGCTTCGTCCACCCTTTGCCCAAATTTGAGTTACGAATCTGTTCCCAATGCTTCAGGCCAGGCTGGGGATGTCATTCAAGTCTGCTAGTGATAAGCTAAAGATTGGCCTATTTACAATATTCCCGTGCGTGCAACCAGCCTTCATAAAAGCAACAGCTATGCCACGAGAAGCTAGCACAGCGTAGAAGTCACCATGCCCAGCTATGACTTCATCAAGAGCATCAACTTCGCCTTCAATATGATCAAAGATGTCTGGCAGGTTTTCAGCTAAAGGTTTAAACTTTTCAGAACTGGCTCCAACAGAGTTAAGACCTGCTTTAGTCATTGCACGCAACTGTTGCTGAAGCTCAGACATTTATCTTGGAGTTCCTTCAATGACTTTTGCAAGTTCGAACACTTTGCAACTTCAGCTTCAAGCTTTGCATCAAAATCCTTCTTTCTTGTTCGAAGTTTTTTGATTTCGTCGAGAGTTCGCTGTTTAATCTAGCAATCTCGGCTTGGGCTTCTGCCAGCGAACCCTCCATTGTTTGGATCACGAAATCCTTCTTCTCCAGAGCAGCTTCGTGATCTTTAATTTTGCCCTCTAAGCCCTCAATTATAATCTCATTTTTCTTGTCCTCGAGGTCTTGTTGCATCCTCAAGGTTTTACTTAGTAGTAGACTCTGAAAAAATAACCTTCATCAGAAGTAACCTTCATCTCAAAAACAATAATAAAGTTCAGTAAGAATTTTACCTTGAAATTAGAATAAAACAAGCTGTCGGCGATATGTTGCCGCCGGTATCTGCTGAGGTCGGCCTCAAGCTTCGGAAAGCCAACACTCTTCGATAGAGTGCTCACAACCTTCGCCCCAATCTGGTCCCGGAGGCATCCTAATCTCTCTTCGGCAACGCCACCGAAGAGCATTGCCCCTGGTTTATAGCCGCATGATATTGCATAATCCCTCAGGTCTTCCTTCTCAGCCTTAGACAGCTTTTGACCAAGTATGTCTTGAAAATTAAAATCCTTTTCCTCCGAAGTATCTTCGGCAATCTCCTTCTCTTTCCCGAGCACCGGGGCCAGAGTCTCTTCGGTAGCTGTAGCAGCATCTTCCGCGGCCATGTTCAAAATCATCTTATCAAAATCAAAAAAAGTACCCTCTAGATTTGTATCTTCGGCCGTCTCAGCTTCGACAGTTGCAACTTCGGCGGGGGCAGCCTCGGTAGCTGCAGTGTCTTTGGCAGCCGGTGTTTTTGACGCCGAGGCCAGCGGTGGCGTTTCTTCAATAGCATCAATAACAGTAATAATCCTTCGCTTTTTTCAGCAGGCTTCTTGATTGCCGCAGGCTCCTCCTTCTTTTGTAAAAGCTTCATCAGTTGTGGCCCTAGTGGACTTAGCTTGAGAGGTAAAGATTCGGTCATTACCTTTAAAATTTCCTCCATGTCAGCAGCAGAACGCGTTGAAGGAATTTCTTCCTCTATATCAGTTGCTTTTGGCTTGGCAGCCGAAGCTTTTCTTTTCTTCGGTTCAGCCACCTTCGGCTCGAGGCTGGATTTCTTCTTTTTCAAAGCTTTCTCATCTTCTTTTATCATTCTAGCAGCTTGCCTCTTCATAACCCTGACAACTCTTTTTCGCTTTGGCCCTTCGGCACCCTTGCTTAACCGTTCATAGTCACGATACTCAAAATTCAGGGCATCCATTACTCGGTTTAGCCTTTGTTTTGGTCGGGTGCCGAAGGCTGTGGTCATCAATTGATCTTCTTTCTTAGTATAGTTGCCCAAAATTTCAATACACATAGCTTCAATCGTTTCCAACCATTCTTGGCAAGGCTCTTTGAAATGTTTCTTGAATTTGAAGTGATAGGGCAGTCGAACAAGTTCATTCTTTTTCTTTTCTCCTTTAAGCTTCGGCATATTCCATTCCTTTAACGTCGGAAATACTCTATTGGCTAAGTATTCCTGTACCAAATCTCTAGTACCAATATGCTCAGACACAACTCAGAATTCGCCCACAGCTGTTCGGCATGGTGACCCTTGCAGCATGTCGCACAGGGGCCTAATTAACCCGAAGGTTAGGACCAGTGGGCTCTGAACTATATTCTCCTTCTTCTCATCAACCTTAACATAAAACCACTTATTCTCCTAGTCGGTTGGCCATTTGATGCGATAGCTAACCACCAGAGTCTTCATGTCTTTGCGGTAAGCAAAGTTGTAACAACCAAAATTTTCATGTAACCCATCTTCTCTAGCCTTTGTCTGATAATGAAGCTCATGCACCCGGAAGAAAGCTTCGGCAAGCGGCTCCACTCCTTGCCTTCAAAGAGCCTAGATAAAGACGTTGAGCCTAACGATGGCATTAGGAGTCAGCTGATGAAGATAAATTTCGAAATCTTTCAAAACATCCCCAATCATTTCATGCAGAGGAAACCTCAATCCTGCTTTGAAGAAACTTCTGTAAACTACCACCTCATCATTTTCTGGCTTCGGAGTAGTTTCTTCCCCGCCAAAACAAATCAGCTTCTTCTCGGCTTCCCCGAAGTAGCCTAGCTTTATCATCATGGGCACATCAGCTTCGGAGACAGTCTACTTCCCAAAGTCCAAGTGGCTGGGTTTGGATGGCATAATGGTGTTATAATCTATCTCTTCTTCACCAGCATCACCCTCTTCAATATCAGCCTGTTCAGCTTCGGCAGCAAGTGCACCTTCGTCAGAGGCACCCTCCATCACAACAAGTCCCGACTGCCTCATTACTTCAGAGATTGGGGCAGTCTCAGCAGCTTCGACCTCCTCTTCGTCGCGCGTAACTCTAGCTGTCGAACGCACTCTGGCCATTTGATACTTAACTTCTCACGGTTTTGACGAAGTTGATGATTTTTTGCAACTTTGCCGAAGCTCCCTCTTACGACGAAGCTAAAACAAGATGATGCTTTGATTGAGAATATGATGAATAAGCTTCGGCTGTGGTCAAATTTTTCGGCAGCACAACAATGCAATAGTAATAAATGTTGTGGTAACTTCACATCTACCCGTCTGTTTATATAGTGCTTCAAGTGGGAAGGTAAATCGTCAAGCCGCTCGCACCCGCTGAACAGTCGCCCGCACCCACTGATCGGTGGACCATAGTGCGCGAGAAGGTGAATCACCAGATCGCGTATACCCGTTGTATGGTGGGATCACCTTGCACTCAGAATATTTAAATCGTTTCTCGACAATGAGCTCAGGGAAGGTGTTTTTCGGACCTTCGCATTCCGAAGCTTAAGAGAATTTTTCACGGGTCGAGCTCGTTACGAAAAACGATCTGGCACTGTGAAGGGGCTACTGTTGGGGGTCTACTTCGTCGCTGATGGTCCTGTAAGAAGAAACACCTTCGGAAGATCAACACAGAAGCAAAGCCGAAGCTACCATCCGGGGAGCTTCGGCATAGCGACACGCCTTGAGACGAAGGGTGGCACCGACTTAAAGATGAAAAGACCAATTGGCCCATGATAATTTGTGTTATGATTGTAACCAGTTGTAAAGGACACAAATGTAAATCCACATAGGCTGCGTCCTGTGCCTATAAATAGATGAACAGTACCCCCGTACTGTTCACGCTGATTGGTACTAGCTCGTGCGTTAGGTTTGTACAAATTCCCTCTGTCAAGTCGAAGGTACGAATGTAATTCCATATTGTATTTATTCATCCATAATATAACAAAGTTGAATTAATAACATTACATAATTATTCACGTTGTTTTCTATGTCTTACATGCTTATTCTTTGATTAATGTATACTACAATTATGAAGGTATGTCCTTCATGACCTTCGTCTGAAGATCATTATGTCCTGAGGGAAATAATGCTTCGAAGGACGAAGGACCTTAACCTTTAACATTTTGTGTTGCCTTGTTCTTAATTCGTAGCAATTGAGAGCAAGTCCCCAACAGTGGGCGCCATTGTTGGGGACTTGTTCTCAAATGCTATGAGTTAAGAACAAGGCAACATAAAATGTTAGTGGTTAAAATCCTTCGTCCTTCGAAGCATTATCTCCCTTAGTATATAATGATCTTCAGACGAAGGTTGTGAAGGACGTACCTTCATCATCACAGTGTATATTAATGGAAGTAGAAGCATATAAAACATGAGAAATAACATGAATAATCATATGACATTATTAATATATATTTATTATATCATCTTGAACGAACATGAACAATATTGAATTACATTTGTACCTTCGGCTTGATAGAAGGCAAAAGTCCAAGTATGACAAGTGAGTGAATACAGGTCAGCGTGAACAGTACGGTGTCACTGTTCATCTATTTATAGGCACAGGACGCAACCTGTGTTGAATTACATTCATGCCCTTGACATTTACTATTTACTTAAGGATAATCTATTGAGGACTAGACAGCCTTTTCCCCTTTAAGTCGGTTTCACTTACCATCGCTGAGCCGTAGCTTTTTCATGGGTAGCTTCGGCACTGGTTCATCCTTCTCCCAAACCGCACTCTTCATATTATGTGTGTTTTCATCCCATGTCCGAAGGTTCCTGTACATATATTATACTTGGAAAACATGTTAGTCGTGTTTTTGAGGACCTTCGAAAGACGAAGGACCCCAACAGTCACCCAAAGAGTTAGTAGAAGATTTTGAGAAGCTCTATCTAGGGATAGTTGCTCATACTGAAGGAATTACCATAGAAGTGGAACCTACCTTGGAGCAGGAAATATGCAAGGGTCAGATCGGTGATGCTAAAATTCAGGAGATCAAAGATCTGATAACTGAAGGTAGAGGCCCAGACTTCACGAACGATGAGCAGGGCATGATATGGTTCAAGAACCGAATTTGTGTTCCTGAGATCAACAGTATTCATGAAACCATATTGAAGGAAGCACATGATTCAGCTTATTCCATCCATCCGGGTAGTACCAAGATGTGCTAGGATTTGAAGCAGAAGTATTGGTGGTATGGCCTAAAAAGGGATGTTGCTGCACATGTGACGGAATGTGATGTTTTCCAGAGGGTAGAAGCCGAGCATCAGAGACCTGCTGGATTACTTCACCCGCTAAAGATACCTGAGTGGAAGTGGGAAGAAATTGGCATGGATTTCATTGTTGGACTACTTTGCACTTCTGCAGGGTATGACTCTATTTGGGTGATTGTGGATAGACTGACAAAAGTGGCTCACTTCATTCCGGTGAGGACTAATTACACGGGAGCCAAGCTAGCGGAATTGCATATGGCTCGGATAGTTTGTCTACATGGAGTGCCTAAGAAGATCGTGTTAGACCGAGGATCACAGTTTACTTCTCGGTTTTGGCAGATGTTGCACGAGTGCTTGGACACACCGTTGAATTTCAGCTCGGCCTACCATCCTCAAACTGATGGGCAGACCGAGAGAACCAACCAAGTGCTGGAGGATATGTTAAGAGCTTGTGCTCTTAAACATGGTGGTAGTTGGGATAAGAGTTTACCGTATGCGGAGTTCTCCTACAATAATAGCTACCAGGCCAGTTTGAAGATATCACCGTTTGAGGCTCTATATGGTAGAAAATGTAGGACTCCACTGTATTGGGATCAAACTGGTGAAAGGCAGTTCTTTGGGCCTGAAATTATACAAGAGGCAGAAGAACAAGTGCGAATGATAAGGGATAATCTGAGAACTGCGCAGTCAAGGCACAAAAGCTATGTGGATACCCGGAGAAGGCTACTAGAGTTTAAGGAGGGTGATCACGTGTATCTGAAGGTGTCACCGATCCGGGGTATGCGAAGATTTAAAGTTAAAGGGAAGTTGTCCCCTCACTTTATTGGACCCTTCTTGATCTTAAAGCGAGTGGGAGAAGTTGCCTATCAACTAGAACTACCTCACCATCTTGCGGATGTACATGATGTCTTCCACGTGTTTCAACTAAAGAAGTGCCTCAGGGTACCCGAGGAGCAGCTACCTATGGAGGACCTTAGTGTTCAAGAAGATCTGACTTATACTGAGTATCCTACCAAGATTCTTGATACCTTGACTCATGTCACAAGGAGTAAAGTGATTAAAATGTGCAAAGTGCAATGGAGTCACCATGGAGAAGATGAAGCTACTTGGGAAAGAAAGAAGAGCTACGCGTAGATTTTCCCCACCTCTTTCCTAGTTCTACCTAATCACGAGGACGAGATTCTTTGTAAAGGGGGTAGGATTTATAATACCCAACTTTGAAATATAAGAGAGAGAAATAAATCTTCATGTGCAGTACCTTTTTATTCATGAGAATTATTAGGAGACATAGATAAAGTGGATAATTCCACAACAAAATGTGCATCATGTTGGAGTTTATGTGTTGTTGCATTTATAAATAATAAATATAATATTAATGAAAATATGCTAGTGCCCAAACATTGGAATTTAGACCAAACTTACTACTCAGGAAAATAAAAAGAAAAAACCAATGGCATGAAGAAATAAGGGAGTGCTAAATAAATATAAATAAAATATATATATATATATAAATAAAAAATATTATTACATACTGATGAAGTGTTTGTTTTGTATAATTAACTTTTATGCTGGATCTACAACTCAAGTTTGAAGTTCAAATATTAGAATTTGAAGACATAGAAGGGAATTTGAAATAGGATAAAAAAACAGAACTGTGCACTTGGGCCAGTCAATACCAATTCGGCCCAGTTGGCGTCTCGGTCGCACACCCTCTACGTTGCGCCGACACGCGGGCCCCACTGGCCAGCCTACTCTCTCGTGCTCGCTCTCAACCTTTCACTGGTTCACGGGCCCACTCTACAGCTGCTCACTTCGCGCCGCACGCTGATCAGCCCTGGGTGTCTCCTGGTGGACCCGCCTCATCGGTCGCTCCCCTGCACCTGAACCACTGCCTCGTGGGACCCACTTGCTAGGTCACGACCTCAGCTCAGGACGTCGCGCCCAAATACCATCGCCGTATTGCCGCCAGCGATCTCGGTGGCAGTACCGGCTGAAGGGGGGGGGCTCAACTCCGCGTATCATATAAGGGACTACCCATAGTGACCCCCATTCTCTGGACGCCCACAACCATCCCGCGACCACCACCGTATGCTCAGAGAGAGACTGGTCGCCGTCGTCGATCGGTGACCACACCGTTGTCGGGATTGGACGAGAGAGCAGAGAGGTTCGCCGTCCGCCACAGAAGCCGCCCGTTGACTCACCTGGGGAATAAAAGCCCTAGACGACTGGCAATTTCTCCCCGGAGCTTCATCTAGTCCGCCTGCCTGCACAACGCCATGGCCGAGCCCCTGTATTTCATTTCCTCGGTAAGAAACCCATCGCTAGTGATTGTCTTGTCTTCCACATAGCATAGCTCGGCCCAATTTAGTGCTTAGCACCCGGGGAGGTCGATTGACTACCTCACCAGCGCTCCGTCGGGTGAGAAGGAGGGGTGGCGGCGCCGCGATAGTGCTAGGAGTGTGGTGGCGCTCGTGGGCCGTAGATTTTGTAAATCACGGCTCTGATCACACGGCCAGGGAACGGTTCGGTCGGGTTTTTCGCGGTCGTTGGATCGCGATCATAAGGGCCGGGGCGTTGATAAGGTTTTTAAAATCTGAACTGTAGATCGCGGATCGGGCGGACCGCGCTGCGTACCCCTTCGCGGGTGAGCCCCTGAACTTTTTAAGAATTAACCCGCGGTCCGTCCTGGTGGGAGTCTGTGTCTAAGGAATTCTTATAGATTAGCCCCTGAACTCCCTGGAAATTGGCGCGCAGTCCAGAGAGTAGTAAAAATAAAGAATTAATTATAGAAATTGATTTTTAATACAAAAACTAATTCCAAAAACTTGTATAATTCATATTTAATTCATTTTAGCTCCAAATTGATCCATTCTAGTTGCAACAATTTTGTTTTAATATAGTCTATCACCTAATAACTCTATTTAGCCATGAAAATTTGATTAAAATTATACACTTGAATTATTCTATTTCAACTACTAAATAACTTCATAAATTTATAACTTAATAATTGTAGCTCTAAATTTAGTGATTCTTGTTCCTACGATCTCGTTACGCAGCGTAGAATATTATCATGTAATCTGTTCTGATGTTTGGTGTCATGTTAATTTTTGCTATACCATGTTTGTTTGTATTGTTGCGAGTAGACGAGCCAGCCACAGAGGATCCAGGGGTTCAGTAGGTGGAGATTGCAGAGCAGGAGCTCGTTGAAGGCAAGTTGTGCACTTGATAACTTCTTTTACCCAGCCATGTTCTTATTAATCATAATTATCTGCATAGGTTAATTTTGATGGGACCCAATAGGTTACCTTAGTTTAGCTATCTTTATACCTTGTTTTACCACTGATTTTTTGGGTAGTACCTGCTATTGCTTTATGTGGTTTTGGGTATGGAGATATACACTATTCATGATCACTTTTATTATCTGTTGTTATTTACTGTTCATGATAAGATCATTATGTTAATTGGAACATGGAGAACCATCCGGGAAAACAGTGCTACCACAAGGGTGGTATGTGACACCCTTGGCTGACTAACTAGGAAAGCTAGTGGAGGACTACCTTACCTGATAGGGGCAAGGGCAGTAGGGGAGTGGTCAGTGTAGGGAGGCCTTTGGTTTGATTTTGCTGCGATGGCGGTCATGCGAGGGTCCCTGCATTGGAGCTTCCTAAAAACTGTAGAGGGTTTTTTAAAGCTAGTGGAACTTTGTAAAGGCCTCGTAGTGGTACACTACCTCGCTTCCTTGGTAGAGGTTTATGGGGTCCGATCAACCCCTATGGCAAATGGGTAACACGACTTGTGGGTAAAGATGTGCAACCTCTATAGAGTGTAAAACTGGTATACTAGCCGTCACGGTCATGAGCGGCTCGGACACTCACATTATTAATTTATGGAATTAAATTCAATTTTTCATTTGCATCGCATGGGGATTTATTATTATTTTGACTTACTATTAATATGGTTTGGTATTTACTTACATTTAGTAACTGCTAATAAAATTTTGACCAACTTATAAAAGCAATGCTCAGCTTTAACCTTTATTTATTGATCAGCCTTACACCTCACATGAAGTCCCACCTTTGGTGAGTTCATGCACATTATTCCCCACAACTTGTTGAGCTATGATCTTTTGTGAGCTCACTCTTGCGATATATAAACCCCCCCCCCCGCCCCACAGGTGAAGAGTAGGTGATCAAAGATTATCCGCCTTACAATGAAGCATACGAGTTGATCTAGGTGGCGTCTCCCAGTCAGGTTTGTGGCGCTAGGGAAATAATATTTAGTTCGCTTTATTATTATCATTTTTTATATGTCTTCCGCTATGTAATAATTACATTTATGATATTTATGACATTTATCTCTATACACTTTATCATTATATATGATGTTCTTCCTTGGCGCACATATGTGATGCATCTGGTTTTATCCTTTAAATCTGGGTGTGACATATCCTCTGTGTCTTAGTCCAATCCTCTTCGCATCCTGTGAACTACAAATATAAACACTAGAAAACACATTATTCCACATGTCATGTTGATTATCAAACACTAAAACCTATTGAGCCAAATGGCTTGGGGTTCATTTTCCTTGCACACATAAAATCAAAATATTACAACCACATAAAGTTCATAGCTTAATAAATTAAAGATATTAAATAATCCTAGCATCATTTGACCACATAAACTCTAAATATCACAATAATATAAAGTAGATACTTACTAAATTAAAAAAAATAAAGAACTTGGCTTTCATTGGGCATTGCTGACGTATCTGTGCAGGCTGTCCGGGGGCCTGACTGGCCGGAATTTGAGGCCCGGCCCAGACCCGCTTTCGGATTGTGCTAGCCCGGCCCATATTATTTCGTGTCGGGTCGTGCTTTGGGCTCCTGTTTTCGGGTCGTGATCGTGCTGTCCCAAAAAACCCGACCCATATTCCCACCACTAGTTGTATATACAGTAAGGGAAAAGAATTTGGAAAAATTGGAGATGGAGCCGTCGGCTTCTCTTATTCGGCTTGTACAATATTTTTCTTTCACAACAAATCTCGTCATAAAAACCTGCACGTAGTATTTTTCTCTTCAAATAAATTTATCGTACAATTTGTCGAACATATTTGCCAAAGTTGTGGACATGCATGGGAGAAATTGGAGATGGACTCCTTTTGGTGGATCGATTAGGAGAGGCAACAGTAACGTGTATGGTATTAGCATATGCAGCAGCAGGTGCTGTACCAAAAAGAAAGAATAATTAAGCTGCCAACGAGTCTTGTTCGGGTGGTTGGTGCTGATTAAATTTGTTGTAAGAGAAAAAATCCTGGAGTCAAATCATACCATACAAAAAAATTATTAATGCAGTTGAACTGCAATTGAACAAATAAAGTTTGGACACCACGCCATCAACAAACGTTGTAAATAGATCATAACATACAAATTTAGATGTGAACATTACGTTGATTATAGATTATTTGCAATTAAAAATGATGGAACAACAAAGTTGTAGATCGCATCGAGCTCTACAAGTTTTGCATAAGGCTTATTTCCATCTAAATTTATATGGAAATATGTTATAACTTTTTTTTGAAAATATGTTGAAGCGAGATTTCTCTTGTTCATTAGATATTAACAATTATGTCGATTATTTGAGCACAAAGATGATTCAAAATGTTAAAAAAATGTTTGAATTATAAAGTTGTAAATCTTGACAAGATATATAATATTTTATAAAGCTTACTCTATCCAATTCATATGAAATAGACATGATTTTATATATTTGTCATGGCAACTTGCTATAGTAGAGCGTCGCTGCAAATATGCTACCGACAGATGTACAGCACCGAGCACTGATGCTATAGCACCTCTACCACCAGATGAAGTTGTTGCAGTGCATTAACCACCATTTTAAATCCAAAAACAAAAACAAAGAATTAATTATCAATAATTGTTGAGATGATCGAGTTGGTCTAAGACACTAGATTAAGGTGCTGGTCTGAAAGGGCATGGTTCAAATTCCACTCTCAACATAAAAAATACATTTTTTCCTTTTTTTTCTTTCTCAGGTACAAAATCCGCAGGCGCTGTCATCAGCTAGCGCCGCCGCGCAGCTCCCGGCCCTCCATCATGCTGCCTAAGTACACTCCGTCCTCTTTGTAGCGGAACCGTCTAAATTATTCTAGCTTAAGCGCTCAAGTCACACCCGCAAGGGCAGCAACACACTTAAACCGGAATAACCCGTCAGTCCCTCGGATCTAGTCCGATAAAGCCACTTATCCAAGATCGAATACCAATAGCTCACTCGAAGGTAAGGTACAGAGAAATACAATAAAACATAATACCATTAATTTAGAAGGTATCAATAGTGATTATATTATCGGAGTTTTAGAAATAATAACAATAAGTTTTAATGCAGCGGAAATACTAACGGAGAAAACCGAGTAACATGGCGAAGCCTGGCCACGCTACTCCTCCTGGTCCTCTCCTGCGGAAGCAGTAACCCTCTCGACCATCTATCCCGGTGGTAGGGATGGAGGCCAAGTCACACCATCAACCAAAACAAGGAGGTACCTGCAAAAATTATGCCACAAGCAAGGCTGAGTATACTAATACTCAGCTAGACTTATCCGGTGTGAGGAGTCTACTCATCTACCTCTAGACCATGCAGCTGTTTGGCTGAGGGGTTTGGTTTGCCAAAAGCACTAGCTGAGTCTAAAAACAAGTTTTAGCTTTTCAAGTTCCAGAATAATAATTTAGACTAGATGAGAACCTATCTATTCATACATGGTATCAAACATTATATCAATCAACATCTTTTCCAGTCATCTCATTTCCACTTATTACTCAATGTAGTACAATGGATCAAGCAGTCTCATTAGCTGCGAGAAGTAGACGATTCGAATCGAGTTTTTAAACCTTGCAAGGTAAACCTAAACACACGACATGTCAGGGCACTCCGTCCCCACACACGTCAACCGTCCCCATCGATCCCCCGTCCACGGCCAGGGCTCACCCCCTTGGCATACAATGCTCCACTGACCCTGCCCGCCACCGTGCAGTGGCCGCACTTGTACCCACCATATCTAGAATGGGAGACCCAGTCTCAGATCGCATGAGGGATAAAGTCCGTGCCCGGCTTCACTCAGGTACTAGATTTACCGGTTACCATATTTACCGACATGTGTTTAGTACGTTCAAACGCTTGACACAGGTATCTACACGTTAATCCTTATTCCAATTTTCGTCTCGTAGACAACGCATCTCCATGGATCCGTGTCCACAGACCATCATCATTCTATTATAAAAAATAGATACAACCAATTCCTGACCTCGCGCGAGTGCTAGAAAAATCACTCGACTTCTACCGAGATCCTGATTTAGTATAGCAGCTACTCGACCTAGCATACTAGTATCCATCTCAAAAGGAATCCTGAGTTCATGCAACTAGGGTTTCAACCAACTCCTACACTTAAGTGCACGGTACAAGCCTACAAACATTAAGTGTAGTAAAATAGCATATATAAACGGTTATGCATAAAACCGGGGCTTGCCTTTAATTTAACACTTAGGTAGTGTTTGCTGGGGAGGTGCTCGCTTGGCGAGCATCCACTGCTTAAGTCCATCCTTCCTTGGGTCGTCCACCGACTGCACCTTGTGGTTGGCACCACATCACTTGCACGATCATCCTCTCTCGGTCCTAAATGAGATGCAAGATGCATATGTATGAATATAATAAAAAATACCACAAGATATACAAAAACACAGTAGCGAACTAACATTAATTTAGAAGACACCGTAAACCACCACACGTTAGCATTAGTTATCTACACGTCATCGGGCATACGTAGTCACTACCACTGGAAAGATGACGACGCTTACTTTACTTAACCAATACAAACATGACCACACAAGCATGAGCACAAGTGTTTACCATGTTCACTTTAATCATCCATTAGTTACCTAACATTAAATTAGTTAAGTACACAAGTTCGCTACGACTTATATATAGATAGACTTAGTTGAAAAGAAACTAGACACTTAATTGGGCTTTAAAACTATTCACTAGGCAAACACTTATTAGACTCTCACTAATTTGGTTCACTAACTTAGCGAGACGTATACTTGTTACTTATATAATTAGGCCCAATTGTATTAGTTATATTATCATTACTGCGGGTTCAACCAATCATCAAACGAGGGAACAGTCGACTCGAGTCAAACACAACAGAGTAGAGCATCCACCAAAAATAACAAAATCAGGACAACAGCATAGCAGGTGCTTATTTCAGTCATAACTCTTCAAATATTAATCCAAACATAGCAAACTAGGACTTTCTGGAAAGCTTAAAATGTGCTCTACAACTTTGGTATTTGCACCTCAACAAGATTCAACACTTAGCATGGTTAAAAGTGCTAACACAACAGATCTGTCCAGATTTGGGCAGATTCAGACTTGCAACTTCAAAAATTCACATCTAAAGATTCAGACATCTAAACAAAGTGATATTAGATTTTCTGGAAAGATAATTAAATGTTATACAAATTATTTATAAACATCCCTGGCTAGTTTAATATGTATCAAGGGTAAAATACACTATGAAGGTTGTGCTGTCCAGAACTGGACAGATTCCGTCTTCACACTTTAAACATCCATAACTTAATCTTCAGACCACCAAAAAGAGTGATCCAAGACTTTTTGGAAAGCTTGGCAAAATCACTACATAACTTTTACAATCACCAATAAGTGATTCCAGGTTTAATCAAATCAAACATTATAGTTTTCAAAATCTGTTCTGACAGTGGACAGAACACAACAACCAGTTTGTAAAATTCATAATTCTTAATCTATCAGGCCTATGGTTATGAAATTTTAACACAAGAAAGATAAGAAAAGAATCTACAACTTTCTTATAACGGCCATGAACAGATTGTAACATTAAATTAGGCAAACAATGCAGTTTCTGAAATCTGTATAGAATTTGGACAGATTCAGTTACTGAATTTGTAAAAAGCATAGCTCCTAAACGATCAGACTTATGCCTGTAAAATTTTAACACCAGTAAGATAATAAAGTTATCTACCACTTTTCTATAGCACATATCTACAGAAAACACAATTTGGTTCATCAAACATACAGCACGGGGAAATCACTAATAATTTCAGCTCCTATTTACTTCAAGAATTGTCGCGTTCTAGAGACTCGAACCATTCTAAGTTTCTAACACTTTACCATTTGTTAGCGTTAAACTAATCAAATGAGGACTAATAAGTAGACTTACTAATTCTTATCCGTGTCATTTTGAATACTAGAAGTACCATACTCAATTAACAACGCATTCTCTACGATAATCAATATCGAAGCGCTTTTCACCCAATAATTTGTATTTCAACTTAGACATCACATGAGCACTACTACTTTTTACCCGTGATCATAACCATACACATTTAGACCAACAGGCAAATCGTCATGACTACGAGCCTAACTAAAGCCATCTAACAATTCGGCTAACTAGAGCAACGACCTAGCCCGCTATGCAACCTACTCGTCGGCTAGCCTATTGTTATCACAATCCGAGACACAACATATACTACAACGTTTTTATAAACATATATGTTCACAAGTATTTTCGCACACCGACCAAAGCATACGAATCGTAAACCACTAATCTCCAAATCGAAATCACCATGCATTTACTTCCCAAATTATGAACGCATACATGTTTATCATACGAATCAAGTATTTCAATATTTATTCTAAGACAACTAACTCCATTACACACTTGTATCTACTTGACTTACTTGAAGCGTCTACTCGAATCCGTGAGCACAATCACACACTATATGCGAAGCATAATTTAACGAACGCATAATACGCATCGACTCGACTCGACTTATAAATATAGAGAAAGTGATGACTACTTTGGCATGTCACCACATCTCTATATAAGCCAAAACAATTTCTATCTACAACGACCAAACATTCATGTCGAGCACACTTTATTTTACCATGTCTCGCATACAACCATATTGTGGCATGCACTCGAGACATTTCGATCATCGTAGCTGTTGGGGGCCTTTGCCTTCCGAAGGTCTTCAAAAACATGATTTAACAATGTTTTCGGAGTGTAATACATGAACAGGTACCTTCAAACCCGGATCAGAACCACAGTATGAGAAGCACGAATAATATGAAGGTTGATGCAGCGCCGAAGCTACGCGCAAAGGGAGCTTCGGCATGATAGCAGGAAAGGGAACCGACTTAAAGGGGAAAAGGCTATTTAGACCTCGATGGATTACCTTATAGTCATTAGCAAATGTAAAGGGCATGGATGTAATTTCATATGGGCTGCGCCCCGTGCCTATAAATAGATGAACAGTACTCCCGTACTATTCACGCTGACTCAGCATTTGCTTTTGTGTCACGCTCGTACCTTTGTTTTCTGTCAAGCCGAAGGTACCAAATGTAATTCAATATTGTTCTTACATTAATTTACGATTATATACTGAAAAAGATATATGATAATGTCATTGTTCACATTGTTTCTTATGCTTTACATGCTTTATTTGTTGTTAATAATCATACATATTTGTATGTTGAGATGATGAAGGTATGTCCTTCATAACCTTCGTCCGAAGATCATTATATCTTTGGGGAAATAATGCTTCGAAGGACGAAGGGCATTAACAAGTAACCTGTTTTGGTGTTGCCTTGTTCTCAATTTATAGCATTTGAGAGCAAGTCTCCAACATTGGCGCCCACCTCCGGTGAACCCTTTTCGACCATCTTCGGCAAGCACTGACCTTCGTCATGCCACCGAAGAAAGATTCGGCGACAGGGGCTGCCGCGCTGTAGCCACTGGACCCAAATTAGGAGACCCTTTCTCTTCGAGAGGCCCAAAGCCAAAAGAGGAAGGCCACTAGTCCAACACTCCAGGAGGAGGAGTTGGACCAAGAAATCAGAAACATGGAGATAATCCATCAACAAGTACAAAGGAAGAAGGAGAAGATGGCCCGACTGGCTGATCTTCAAAGGCAAATTGATGAAGCCACTGAAGAAGTACGCCATCTTGCTCAAGACGAGCAAGATCGAAGACCCCAGCACAGGGAGCTTCATCAAGAGGGCTTGTTCAACGTCGATGGATGGTATGATGATTTTAATCATAATACCTTTACTTTTGATGATGCTTCTCCCTTGGCAGCAGAACTGCAGGCTATCCCATGGCCCCCATCATACAAGCCACCTCAGCTTCACATGTATGATGGGCATTAAGACCCGAAGCAGTTTTTGATGAGTTATGAAGCAATTATATCTTCATACGGAGGCAATGCAGCTGTCATGGCCAAGTCCTTCGTCATGGCAGTTCGAAATGTGGCCCAAACGTGGTATTCTTCTCTTCGGCCAGGACTATTACTTCATGGCAGAAGCTCAAGGATATGCTAGTAACAAGTTTCCAAGGTTTTCAGATAAAGCCAGTCACAGCTCAAGCTTTGTTTCAATGCACGCAAGAGCATGAGGAGTATCTCCAGGCATAAGTCCGAAGGTTCTTGCGTCTGAGAGCACAAGCGCCCACAGTGCCCAATGAAATTGTCATTGAGGCCATGATCAAGGGGCTTCGTCTAGGACCTATTGCCCAGTATTTTGCAAGAAAGCCTCCACAGACTTTGGAGAAGCTGCTCCAGAAGATGGATGAGTACATCCGAGCTGACAATGACTTCCGCCAAAGAAGTGAGGAAGCATACAGGTTCTCTGAAATGACTAGGGGATTCGGAGGACGAATCCACCTGAGGCACGTCAGGTCAATTCACAACTCTACTCAGAGTGATGACAGAGGAAGTCAACAACAAAGGCCAAGTATTCCTCGCAAGCTTCGGGGCAGCATCAAAGCTCTTTCCGGCCGCCAGCTCCAAGAGGCAGAGGCGCTAGGGGCTTCAGAAGAAGGTTCGGGGATCAACCTAGAAAAATTTATTGCTTATTCTGTGGTGAGGACAAGGGCCATACTACAAGGATGTGCCATGTCACCATTCAGAAACAAAAGGAAATAGCAGAAGCCACAGCTCAGCAGAACCAGCCGAAGCAGGTCATGCACACTGCTTCGTATCACTCACCCTACATACCAGAGTATGTGGGTAATCATCCTGCAGCTTCTGTTGCTTCGGCTAGCCAGTCACAGGCATCTTGGCCACAGCCTCCACCTCCGCCACCACTACAACCTGCATATTCACGAGGCCAGCAGCCAAAAGGGAGCCAACAGACGCACCACCAGCGAGATTTCAGGGAGGAGTCCGAAGCTCGCACAGTCAACAGTACTGTGCCAGAATCGAAACATATCTATTGAGAGATATCCTACCCCTAAAACAGTTTTTACATTCATTGTCATTTTCTTTTTTAATAAGGAATAATTATTGTAAACCTAGTTTTCTTGCCATTTTCAATTTCTTGTAATAGCTTCGTTCTTGCCACAGTAAAATATATCTTCTCCACAGACTCACGAAGTCCAAAAATTGCTGAAGCTCAAAAGTCGTTCCTTAGGGAATGCGGGGCTAAAAATCACATTGCAAGTATCACCGAAGCTATGAAAAGTCGTTTCTAAGGAATGCAGCGTAAGTTTGCCGAAGCTACAAAAAGTCGTTCCTAAGGGAGCGCAGTGTAAGTTTTCTACTCAAAAGTCGTTCTGAAGGGAATGCAGAGCCAAATACCGCCGAAATATAAGGTAAAGCGTGAAAAGTCAACGCAAATACAGCCGAAATAGAAGGCGAAGAAGTTCAAAAGACGTTTCTTAGGGAATGCAGAACTTACAGCAAAAAGTCAGCGCTGATACACCGAAAAATAAGCGGTGAAGCCGAAAAATAAGCGGCAAAGAGATTGTGTATTCCACTATGGGGGTGTGAGTGTGTGTCTTCGGCATAAACATCATTTTGCATAACATAACATCATCACATCATCTCGCATAACATAACATCATACATCATATTGCATCAATGGCACAAGAAGGGGATACAATGTTGATCTTCGGAGAACGCTTCGAAAAAGTGAAATTGTGCTAAGTTTTGAAGAAGTACAGCTTCATCAGCTCTAATGTGGAGGAAGAAATCTATTGTTTACGAAGCATTAATGTTTTTACGACGCTTGGATGTTCTTTACGAAGTATGAGTATTCCCACGGGACATAAAAGTTTTTCTTCACGATGCATGAAAAGAAGGGAATGTGTTTTTTCGCCAAAGGCTCAAAAACGGTATGTACGTAAAGTTTCATGCATCGTAAAGAACTGAATTACAAACAATTTACATATTACATTCAAAGATAGAAACATCGAATATTACAAGCATAGTTCAGCAAATGTTACAATAATATTCTAGAAATGTTTTTACAATAGCTACTCTTCTTCCTTCAAAACTTTATCTGCAGCTTTAGTCAGCAATTTGCTAACGACTTCGTCTATAATAGCTTCGGCCATATTAATAATTTCTATTGTTTTCTTTGTCTCTGGGTTGGCCAGTGGGTCGAATGGCTCTGGGGGAGGAGATAGTTCAGCTGCGGTAGAAGACATGAATTAGTTCAAAGTCACAAAAATAAACAACAATGAAGTTAAAAGACATTAAGTAATACCTATCCGTCTTTCAAGTTCCGCAGCTTTTTCAGCTGCTTTTGCTGCTTCTCGGGTGTCATGAATATCTTTTTCGCTCTTTTTCATTATTTCATGGGCCATCCCTCGGCCGCCATTTTCCCAGATATCAGTGAAAATTTTTTCGCCTATTGAGCTTGCTTCGGCCGAGGGGTCCTTCGTGTCATCAATAGAGAAGGCAGCTTCGGCTTGGGCCAAAGTTTTAACATGTTCGCACCCTGCCTTCTCCAAAATAGCTGCAACTCCCCTCGCACCAGAGAAGGCACAGACGTCCCCGCGGTCACTCAAAATCTCTTCAAAGGCTTCGGCCTCACCGCTGATCCACTCAATTACACCCTCAGGATCGCCCAGTATGAAGTTGTCTTCACTTGAGTATGCGCTCACGTTGGCGAAGCTAGTCTTTATCTTTTTTACACATTCCACAGATTTTTCAAAACATGTTTCTTTTGATGAGCGAAGTTCCGCAACTGTTTTTTCACAATAATTTTTCCAGTAATCACTGGCATCTCGTTCAGCTTCGGCAATAGCACATTTTAATTTGGCTTCAGCCAGTTGTTTTTTAAGGTTTTCAATCTCATTCCTTTGGATTTCAGATTGAGCCTTGAAGTTAGCTTCATCCCCCTTTACTTTGTCCACCAATGAAAGTAGAATTTTGTCTTTTTCCAAGTCTTCGTTTCTCAGCTTGATAACCTTTGTTCGAAGGTTGTTGAGAGCGATAGTGTAGCTCTCATCTTCAGCATTCTTTTGTGCCCTTAAGGCGTTGCTAAGTATTAAGCCCTATACAAAAGAATGAATGGATTAAAATAAGAACAAAAGACTAATTCAAAATTCATAAACTTTCAAATTCACAATTTTTGTACCTTCAGACTGTTGTATGCAAGGCTATCTGGAAGATCGTCCTTCGTCATGGCACAGAGGCCAACTTCGAGCTTCGAAAAGCCCATACTTCTGGCCATTTCCCGGCAGACGGATAATTCTTTGTTGTCTGGGAGGCAATACAAGAAATCATCTTCATCTGTACCATTAAACACTAAGGCCCCTTTCGGGTACTTCAGTTCTCGGACATAGTGTTTAGCTTCAAAAATTTCTTCTTCAGATAATCTTTTTCCCGAAGCATGTCGAATAATATAATCAAGGTCTTCAGAAGGTTCTTCGGGAGTAGGAGCGGCAACTTTTTCAGGCAAAATCTATTCTATAGCTTCTTCCTCCGCTGCCTTTTCTCCAATTTCCAAGGGTTTCTCCTTGGCAGGCTCTGAAGGCCCAGCTTCGACGCTAGCCTGGCTCATTGTAGCTTTGGCTTCGGTCAGTTTTGTTTCGGTTTCAATTTGCACTTCCGAAGCCTTGGCAATTTTCCCTGGAGTAGAGCTTGAAGCCTTTATCGTCTCTAGCACATCTAGTACACTGGCCATCTTTTTTCTCTTGGGGTCGCCGCTAAACCTTTTTGTGCCTTCGGCACCGCCACTTCTGCCGAAGGGCTTAGAACTTCTAATGTTTTCGTTCCTTCGATTTTTGTCTCCTCAATTTTGTCAGTCTTTAGCTCAGATAACTTGGCCGAAGGTGCCTTCGGCATTGCAGCCGGCTCTTCAATCTTCTGCGTAGGAGCAGGTCTTTTTGCTTCAATAGCTAAAGAAGTTTCCCCGCCAAATTCAGGCACTATGGCCGGTTCAATGTAGCGCAGTCGGTGGGTAAGGACCTTCAACTTTTTCCTCTTCGGCGCAGGCTCGCTTGGAGCAGCCGAAGCAGCAACCTTTCTAGAAGTTGCACCCTTTCTTTTCTGTCCCCGCGGCGGGTAGCGATAGTCAGGGTACACAAATCCAATAGCATCAAAAACCCTATTTAGTCTTTTCATTTTTTTGGCTCCCGAAGGCCGCAGATAGTGCATTATCTTCAGACTTGGAGTATGCTCCAAGTAGCTCGTCACTAGTATTTTCAACACACTTCAGCTAGTCATCATCTGGTTTGACAAACTGGTCTCCAAACCTAAAGGTATATTTCAATCGAACCAGACCACCTTCGCTAGGGTTAGTGATGGTTTCTTTTGGCATTTCCTAGTTGTCTATCAGTGGCCAAATCCTGTAGGCTACATGTTCTTGAACTAAGTCTCTTGTCCCAATAAAAGAGCAAACTGTGTTGAAGGCCCTTCGGCATGCTTCGGCTGCCTCATCAATTTCTACCTTCGGCTTTCGGAGGCCAAAGCGGGACCAGATGGGTCGCATGATGATTTCTTTAATATCCTCTCTTGCTTTCAAAACATTTTTCACGTAAAACCATTCTTCCATCCAGGCCCCGGGCCACCTTTTCCAAAACGTTGGCACCGGGTAGCTTGCGCCAGAGCGAGCAACGAAGCTGTAGCACCCAAAATTGTTATGATATTGTTCCTTACCCCAGGGCTTCGTCTCATACGAAAGCTCGTGCATACTGCAAAAACATCTTGCGCTTGGCTCTAGACCATGACTCCTCACAGCCCAGACGAAGATCCCCATTCTGATAATTGCTTCGGGAGTGATCTGGTGAAGGAAAATCTGATATATCTTTAAAACTTCAACTACAAATCTGCTCAATGGGAACCGAAGTCCAGCCTTGAAGAAGCTTCGGAAGATCACAACTTCGTTTTCTTCGGGAGCAGGAATGACTCTATCTGCGTTAGCCCTCACAATAGACATATCTCGAAAATACCTTCCTCTCATATTATCAAGATGACTCTGTTTGATAGTTGATTTCCCGAAGACTGCATGAATTAGTCGCTAGGGCCGATCTTTAGAGTCTTCGCCCCCACTCTCCACATCATAGCTGTCACTATCATCAGTATCTTCAGACAAGCCTTCTAGAATTTCTTTAGTAATCTTCTCTATATTCGTTTTCGCTATTGACTCAACAAATCTAGCAGTCTTCTCCTCAAGAAGCTTCTCCTCTTCGCTCAGCTTCGTCTCAGCAACAACTTTTTTGTCTTGAGACATCTTTTCTTTGGGTATGACGAAAATATGTCCTTAAAACCGAAGCTTAGGGAGTATGAGAAACTAAGCAGGCGGTGGCAAGCAAGAGCTAAAAACTGATTAAACAAAACAAGCGGCAAGTAGCGTACCAAATGTGCTCAGGGTGAGTTCCTATTTATACGATCGACGCGCTCCAAGTTGGAGGGTCCCGTTTGTCATTGACTGTTGCTATTCTAGCAAAAGGAAGGTGTTTTTTTCGGACCTTCGGCCTAGGGCCTTCGTTCATATCGCAATCTGAATTCGTTATTCTAACAAATTAATATTGCGAGGGGCTACTGTTGGGGGCCTTCGTCTTCCGAAGGTCCTCAAAAATATGATTTAACAATGTTTTTGGAGTGTAATACATGAACAGGTACCTTCAGACTCGGATCAGAACCACAGTATGAGAAGCACGAATAATACGAAGGTTGATGCAGCGCCGAAGCTACGCGCAAGGGAGCTTCGGTATGACAGCAAGAAAAGGAACTAACTTAAAGGGGAAAAGGCTATTTAGACCTCGATGGATTACCTTATAGTCATTAGCAAATGTAAAGGGCATGGATGTAATTTCACATGGGCTGCGCCCCGTGCCTATAAATAGATGAACAGTACTCCCGTACTATTCACGCTGACTCGGCATTTGCTTTTGCGTCATGCTCGTACCTTTGTTTTCTGTCAAGCCGAAGGTACCAAATGTAATTCAATATTGTTCTTACATTAATTTATGATTATATACTGAAAAATATATATGATAATGTCATTGTTCACATTGTTTCTTATGCTTTACATGCTTCATTTGTTGTTAATAATCATACATATATGTATGTTGAGATGGTGAAGGTATGTCCTTCATAACCTTCGTCCGAAGATCATTATATCTTTGGGGAAATAATGCTTCGAAGGACGAAGGACATTAACGAGTAACCTGTTTTGGTGTTGCCTTGTTCTCAATTTATAGCATTTGAAAGCAAGTCTCCAACAGTAGCGTAACCACTAATATATGAACTCCGGCACTCATGTCTTAATAATTCATCCTCTACGCAAACTAGCATTTTCTAAACTACTCGTCACATTAATAAATATACTCCCGATATAATCACAAATCCCATCACATTGCATAAAACAATTATATTTTTCACATAAACACATATCGATGCATTTCCCAAAACATAATCCGCATTTTGTAACTTAGTTTTTCGCATCAAACAACGCATCGCATAATTTTCCTATCAAAATATAAAAACATCCGAGTTCTTTTCTACTTCTTTTTCTTCTTTACACGCGTCCATTCATACAAATATATTTTCACACACATATAAACACGCAGGCACATCATCGACCGAATACGTAAATAAAACAAATCGCGAATCATTCAAGGCGAACAACATGGCCGACTCGTGTCACGCATGCATGCCATTAGTTTGGGCTCTTTGCCGACGAGCGATGCGCGAGGCGTGACGACGACAAGGGGCTGCAAGAATCTGACAGTGCATGGTTTTGGTCATTTCATGGAGCGCTAAAAAAACACAAGTTGCAACGAGGACGATGGGGTTTTACCGGAGTTTGACGACACCGCGTCGGGACTACGTAGATCTGTGTAGGCACATTCAACGCGAAGGGGCAGCGGCTACTGCTGCTCGTGCATGGAGGAGGTCGACGGAGGCAGAACGACAACCGAATAGGGGCTGCGCAGATCGGCGGTGGTGCTCGCTGCGCGACAATGCCGAGATTGTTGCTGCAGCCCGAAACCAGATGGAGGGGGCTCGATGACTTCCACCATGGCTGGGCGCTGAAGCGCCGAGCATGTCCCTGCGCTCTCTACTACTGAGAGGAGATGCCATAGGGAGAAACACAACAAGGGCGCGCGCCGGCCATGGGGACCTCCTGCTCGGCAAATCCCGCTCGGCAGAGAGAGTCACGGTGCACTGCTGAGGGAGAGGCACCGGCGCTGGGGGATAGCAGGGGCGCCGCGCCACTGAGCTCGTCCATGGCAGCTGCTGGGGGATGGGGGCCGCTGGCTGCTGTTGGCCGGAGAGCAGGAGGAGGACAGGACTGCTGCTTGCCAGGAGGAATTTTGGCTAGTTGGGGAAGCTCGGCCATGGGAAATGGTGCCCGCGCCATGGCTGGAGAGCATCTGCTCAAGGTCGGATCAGAGGAGGTTGAGTAGATGGCGAGGAGCGGATGCAGGGGCCTGCCTGCCGCCGAGTGCCGAGGACCCAAGAAGGGGCGCATCCATGGAAGAGGGCACGCCTGCTCGAGCTCGGACGCAGGAATGGATTAGCGTGTGCCATGGGGGGGAAAGCTCCTGCTCGGAGCGCCTGCTCTAGGGGAACTCGGCCAAGGAGGCTTCTACCGCGGGTGCCCAGGGAGAAGGAGTGGCTGGAGCTTGGGGCGCCGGCCATGGAGACTTCCTGCTGCCGAGCGCCATGGCATGGAGGAGAGATGGCGTGGGAACCAGGGGAAGCGCTGTAGCCGTGTGGGAGAAGAGTGGCTGCGTGAAAATGGCTGGTGGCGGCCAGGGGTAGGAGATGTAAATTTTTCCCATTTGCAAGGGAGAGGGCCCCTATTTATAGAGGAGAAATTAGGGTAGGGTTTGGGGTTGCTTAGGATGGAAGCAAAAGATTGCTTCAAGGCTAAGAAATGTTGCTTACAGGAATAAAATGCTCATGTGGAATTTGTCTCTACGGAGAACGGAGCGAATTGGAGTTCCGACGAACGGACGATTGAGCGATTAACTCAGCCGAGAGTCTGATCTAATTTTGCTCGAAAATAATTCCCTACGCATGATTCGAAATAAAATCATCTGGAGATACGATTGGCTTTCGGATTTTTAGTCGGAGAAGGCGAATCATGACATTTTACAATCGCGGCCGGAGTGGGTTTTCAATTCAGTTCAGACATAAGATATTTGGCTGAGTCGGATAAAAATTGATTAGAGGACGACATATTGAGTATTCTGTTTGAGAGTACGGACTCAGATTAAAATAGTCGGACATCGATCGAAGTTCGAGGAATTGGATTCAGGCACAGATTGAATAACAGTCATTGAGAGTCCGAGTAAATGAGCTTTAGACGAGAATTATAAATCGAGATTGATTATCGAATTTGCATTCGTGCCGAGAATAAAAGTTTTTAACAGACTCCAAATTCGGCCTTCTGTGAGACTGAATAACTCCGAATTCGATGAAATGAGAATGAATAGTCTGGATAATCATAAACATACGTGAGCGAGCATAGAGATTTTTACTAAGCATCCGAGATTAAGATAAATCACCCGACATAACGCGAAATAGACATCTGGGGTGTCACACTCTTCCTCTATGCAAGCTTTCCCCTCACGTCCCCCATGTCCGGTCGATCAGTGGATTGGATCAGGAAAAGGCTTATTAGACCTTTCGGATATCTGCTTCTTGTGCTAGTTCAATTCTTGTAGAATATCCTCCGTTGCCTTTAATTTTGGGAGAAGCCGAGCTACCAACAAGTTGTAACTACTGCTTGCTAGTCGATCAAAGGCACCGAGCCTAGCTAATTTCTGCAATTTTTAGTTTTGTAATCAATCTATGTTTAATATTTGTAATAAGGTTTGTATTTGTGTTCCATAAGTTTTTCCTAAAAGTTCATGGGAACTAAACATCCCTCCGTCGTAAAAAATCGCCGAATCCATTTTAATATACGCGGGACAAACTTTCGGCAAACTCAATTTAAATGCAATCGTACAATAAATAATTCCAAATTAAACGCACACTATTGGATAAATGCTCATCAGTGCAGTGTTCTTGGCTGTTGTGCAGGTGTACATGTGGGTCCATTTGTCAAAAGAAATTGAAGCACCTAGAGTCTCTACTGAGTGTTGGTCTAGGACTTTTCAAAGTTCTGGGTGTATACGTGGCCTATGCTGCAATGTCTAGACTGATTGTCATCTTTTAGATATATACTAAATTTGCACTTCAGGCTTGTTTAGCTCTCCAAATTTGTGTAAATGAATAGTGCATTGAGGTGTAGTTAAAGTCGTAACTTGTGAAAAAGTGCGTATTGAAACACGTGCTGTGAGAGATGATGTGACGACTCGATACGATGGATGGATAATTTGATGTGATGGATTTGCAGTACAAATTTACAAATCTAAACATAACCTGAACAAAATGCACTTATGTATTGAGGGAGTAGAAGTAGTACTACAAATCATTCTACTAGAAACTAGTGTATGCAGGAAGTTGATCTATAGACCATAGTTGTTTACTGGTACATTAAAGTGCTCTTCTAATCCAATTAAACAATTCAAATAGTATCCTGATTCGGTTAATTCGTTTTTTTCATGTAGTAGCTAGCGCAGTAGTGGCAAAGATGCCACTGTCATTCCTCATGCTGCTCGTTACTCTCGTATCCGCAGCTGCCACACTTCCACCCGAGGCGCTCAACATGCGAGGCCAGCTGCTCAAGTTCTAGACTGTCGGAGGGAAAACTCCGGCCGGATGGCAGAAAACACTCGTCCTACCCTTTGCTGACATGGGTGGAATCTAGGGGACTACCAGTTGGCAAGAGCACAAGAACACCGAGGCTTAGAGTGGTCCGGACCGACGGAGCGTAAGACCCTACATCCACTATGAGTGTATTGTATTGCTTGAACCTGCATGTGAATGGGGTGTCTGTGTGTGTGTGCCTTGCTTGGCCTTGCCTGAGCCGACTTGAGTGGGCGTAAGTGAGCCTACGATGTGTGAGTGAATTCCCTCCCTTTATAGTCTAAGGTGGGAGTAGTACAGTGTACATTTCTAGAACAGAGCCAAAACAAGATTTCTAGAACAGTTGAAAGCTGTGAGCCCCTACAACAGCCAGAACAAGACAGGACAGCCCAGCTATCCAGCACCAAATACAAGTGTACATTTCCCACAGAGCTACATCCACTACCTGTCACGCAGGAATCAACGAAATTCATAGGAAAATTATTTGGGTTCAAAACTTTTTCGAAAAGATGAAACTCTGGACCGACGACGCCTCCAGCAGCCACACAGCATAGGACACCCAACATGTCAAGTGCTAATTAAAACTAAGGCACCTCAATCCCTTGCAAATGATACAACAATACCAAACAGATCAAGCCAATGATCCTGATAATTAACGTGTGCAGTCGAGCAGCAGAGCTAATGACCAGTCCAACAGCAGAGCCAGTAGCCTATCCAGCAGCAGAGCCAAAAGCCTCGTACTGGATGTTGGAGCGGTAGTAGCTGTTGGGCGCCCAGTTTGTCGAGATGACCTGGTAAGCTACCAGTGTCTCGCCGGACTCGTTAGTGATGCGCAACGAGAAGGGCCTCTGCAGCCGACGCTTGGAGTCCATCCTCCAGTGCAAGAGCCATACGAGACAAGGAAGAAGATCAGTGCACCAAGCGCAACCACCTTGGACTAGACAGACATGAAGCTATGTGTGCATGACTGAAGGATTTGAAGCTAGGGTGTTTCAATAAGTGGATTTTTTTTAATATCTCAAATGTAAATTGTCAACTTACAGTACAAGCACAAAAGCTTGTGTTACAAACATCTTCAAATCCACAAATAGGTATAAAGAAAACTTCATTACAAACTACTAGTTACTTGCGAATTTAAAAATTTACATTCCTACCGCCGGCTACTGATGTGCACTTCTAGTTTCTCACAACAAATGTTTATAATGTGGAAGTGTCACCTGAAAGTGCCGTGGTGTTTAGAGTCACCGAAAGGCTAAGCCAGCTGGTGTCCTTTCAATGTCAATCATATGGTTGGAAATAAAACTAATGGTGAAGCACCAGAAGGCCACAGTAATATTGAGACAGCGTCAGTTATCAAAGTGGCATCTATAAACAGGAAAGTCCCTTTTAAGTACTTGTTTGAAGTTTTGCTCGGTAAAACTGGGACAAATGAGATTATCTTATAAATAATAGTTCAAAAATAAGTTTGGATTTGATGTGTTAGGGGGTCATCTCTCTTCCTCAAAGATTCTCATAAAGAGCATCACTGCTACCCTTTACGTACAACTTCTGTGATGTTATGTATCTACTCAACAACCTAGGATTTGAAGAGTCAAACTTTTCTAAGAAATTATTTGCAACAAAAAGAAACGAAGCCAGTGTATTGTGAAAAATAGAAAGGTTGGTACCGGTGCTGCTAGGAGGCTGAATCACGTGACAATATCAATCACAAAGCTAGAAAATAGTTATCATGTTCATATCCGTAGGCCACAGGTAATATTCATATGGACTAAGGAAGACCCACTAGTACACAGAAGCTCTATAGTGGCGGTTCTAAACCTATTTACACAGGCGTTTTTCAGTACCGCCAGTGCTAGGGGTCAGTGGAAATCAGCATTTCCACTGGCGGTTATTTTGGAACCGCCAGTGAAAAGTGCATTTTCACTGGCGGTTTTCTTAAGGAACCGCCAGTGAAAAGTGCATTTCCACTGGCGGCCACTGGCGGTTTTATAAAGCAAACCGCCAGTGGAAATGCACTTTTCACTGGCGGTTTTCTTTATTTAACCGCCAGTGGAAGTTTTCCCGCCTTTTTTCAAAATTTCAAACAATACTGAATTATATATATATTTATTTACACACACACAAACATATATATATATATATAGATCTATATTGATATTGAAAGCAACATGAAATTAAATTCTATCATACATTTATATACATCAAAGTATTCTGTTTACAACCATATATGCTTCATGCATTCTATACATCATAAGTTTTCACCTAAGCTCTAATAACTATCTCGGCTAAGAGATAATCTACTAATTTCTGTTAGTATTCTGAACTCTGGCAAAGCTAATGTCCCGGAAGCATCGTGATATTTTCCTTCTGCGGGAATGACCTCTTTCAATATGAATGTGCAGAGGTCCTCGACTATGCCATACAATGCAGCTTCGGTCAAGTTCTCCGGGTTTCCTCGTTGAAATTGCTGTAAAGGAATTTTATAAACATCATCTATTTATACTCAATAATAACACATTTGCATCTTTAATGACATAAATACATACTTGACTATTACTAATAATACCTTGTCAGGGTTCGTGATGTATCGTCCGTTCACTCTCATGAACTCGCACGCATAGAATCCACATAGGACCGATCCTTGTGGTTGCTTGTGGCACTACATAACGGGAGATTGGTTATTTAGTTGCAACATTGTGTATGATATGTATTCATAAAATCACATACTTACCGGCCAGTGATGATGGATGTCTAGTGGCACGCCTTTTTTCGACAGGTCGTACTTTCCACCTCTCATCTTATAGAATCTATAAGCCCTGTGATCTCAAATAGAATCACCATGTTATTCTCAAATTTTAATCGATAAAAGTATGCATGCATAGAAAAGGCTTACAGCTCTAAGGTGCTGAGGAATTCTGCATATGTCGAAGGGTCGAAGTTCAAGGAGTCGAGCACCAGCACCTTTCCAACCTTAGGATAAATGAGGAAGCATATCCAGTGGTCCCTGTACGAATCAAATTTGTGATGCATGTGTATTGAAATTATTGATTTTATTTATGCAAAATCACACTTACTTAAAGTTGTACGGGGCTATTATGGCTTCCCTGTCTTGAAATTGAAGCATTGCATGTCCTATATAGGTGGCGTATCGAGCTTCAAAATCCTTCTTCATATCCTTTATACGCTTCTCAACTTCTTCGTCCGTCCTTCCCCGTAATTCATCGTTGTCTTTCCCGATTCTAAAAGTGTGGCTTTCCTCGGATATAAGTATTGGGTTGAGATACCCAACCCTTTTACTGGCACTAGCATTAGGCTTGGTACCGTAAAGAATCTCCTGCTGATCATGTTGCATTCTGCAAGTCACACGTGCATGTCAGATATTGAAATTTTATACAACTCACTAATAATAACACACATATGTGGAAGTATGAGCGACACTTACAATGCAAACATCGTTACAAGTTGCACGTCGAGTCTCTGAAGGTTCATCATTAACCACATGTCCTCGAATGTAACAACGGCCTTTTGGTCCGAACCAATAAAAGCATGGTCTGGTATATGCACACTGATGGTGTCGATGCCAACCGATGATGCCCGCATGTACCAGTCATGCAACCTTTTAACACCAGCCGGGACCTTTCTTAGTTTCTCAAGAGGTAGCAGAGGTCTGCCCGGCACATATTTTTTAGGCACGTTTTTGTAATCTGCCTTAGTTGGCTTCTTTATTTTTGCGGCCATTGCCTCAGCCTTTTTTGCAGACTCCTCGTGCTTGGCCAAATCAACAGTTTGTGACGTTAGGCTCCGTCCAATCCCTTTCAAAAACCGAGCTGTGCCAGCAGTAGTAGCTTTACTCTTCTTTTTCTGATACGGGGACACCAATTTTGGAATAGGAAGTTTAGATTTCTTTGATGGCCTTGGATCCTTTGATGGTTGTGGAGAAGGTGGATCCCTTGATGGTGGCGTAGACAGTGGGTCACCAAGAGGATGGGGAGGAGAAGGTGGTGGAGCCCTGAATGGTGATGCTTGTGGCGGAGACGGTGGGTCAGAAAAAGGATGAGGAGCAGCATGTGAAGTTTGAGGAGGTGAGGATGATGGATGTACAATAGGAGCAAAAATTTGAGAAGGCGGAGACGGTTGGGCCTGCGACGCCTGCGACGAATTCGACCAATCAAGCAAATCGACATCCCTTCGAGGCCAAAGGATAAAATTATTGATAGCTTGTCCAAGTTTCTCGATACCTTCGGGCCCAGGGATGTCTAGCATGTCGTCCTCGGATCCTTGGACGACCGACGTCACTTCTACTTTGCAATAATCATCTGGAATATCGTTTCCATGGAACTTACGTCCTGGGATCGCAAGGCCTGTGGCTACTTTCTTTGTACGTTTATTGTTAATACCATATCTTATAACCAGTGTGCACGCCACAGGCCTTGTGATGTCATCAACTGGATAACGGTCCTTATTTCCCGTTGAAGCAACAGAGCTTGGTAATGTCGTACAATCTGTGGAAGCCGGCGGTTGAGCTGCTGGAATTATTTGTATTTGTGGAGTGGTCATCTGTTGAACAGACATCGCACTCGCCAACTGTTGCATCAATTCTGGAGGAGGATTCGATAGCATTTGAGACATCATGGCTTTGAACTCTTTCTTGGCCTCCTCCTTAAAATAATCCGCCATCTCTTCCTTGTATCGATCACGTTTCCTGTACAGACTTTCCCACTGTTGTCCGAATCCTTCCTTCCATGCTTTCTTAGACGAGATTCCTCGTACACGGCCAGGATGCTCAGGGTTACCGAGACCAGCAGTTAGGATGTCTCTTTCCCTTTGTGGCTTAAAAGTTCCTTCGCTCTGCTTAGCTGCCATTGTATATATGTTTTTTGCCGCTTCTTCGACAATGGGATCATCAAAAGATACACCGGTCTCGGTTTCCCTTGGTTTTCTAGCACGGAGCCAATTTGCCGCCCTTTCACCAAGTTGCTCGGACAGCGTCGGCAACCCTGCGGCCTTCTTCTCGGCGTCTTCTTGTCTCCATTTAGGAACCTGACGCTTGTAACCACCTGTGCCTAGGTGGTGGCGGTACTTGTTCTTCTTTGATAGTTCTGAATTTGCCTCACTTAGAGATATGAAATCAGGGCTGCTCCTCTGCTCTAGAAATACTGCCCACGGACCTGCTGAGATTTTATATTTTTTGGTCGGGTCCAGACCTTTCTTTGCAAACTTTGTGTTCATCTCAGACCTCCAGTTTCGGAAATTGATTGCAAGCTGCTTCATCGTGTATTCCTTCACGAGTTCTTCTGAACCCCGAGGCAGAACGAACCTCATTAATAGCTTATTCCATATTTGATTCTTGACATCATCTGGCACATCTCTCCACTGTCGTATTGTTATGTCAAGATTATCTCTAACTAAAAACCCAAGTGCATTCCGGAACTTAGGTAGTGCCTCTTCCGGAGCTAGGGGCTGACCTTTCGGGCTCACGTCTGAGATTTTGTATGTTTTGTCGGGAAACTTGTTCAGCCCCCTGTCACCTCTTTTTCGATCGCTCTGCTTCCTTTTCCTTGACGTCTCGGTTGTTGTCTTGGTCTGTTCCGGTGCGTCTTGGGTCGGCTCCGGTACGTCTTCGTTTCGTGCCACGGCTTCTTCGAGTATCGCACGAAATTCAGACACGACCTCCTATTCATGTAATAAAATGCACAAGAGATCATGCATGTGAAATCAGTAGGGTACACATACGAAGCTAAAGATGCGTACTTTTACCTCAGCTTCTTGTGGATCATAAGTAGGGTCACGTTGCAACTCACGGAGAGCGGCCCTATCTATGCTAGTGGTAGGAAAAGGGTCGCTAGGCGTTTCATATCCTTCACTGCTGGATTGTTCTTGAGCAACACTCTTGTCCATGTGCTCGGGCACTAAATCTTGGTCCTTGATCGGAGAACTCATTGAGCTATATATATACAAATACATAAGCAATAATTAAATACATATTAACACATATTAACGTAAGCAATAATTAAATTCATATTAACAAATAGTATAATTAAATACATCCTCAGGCACTAAACCGTTAACCCTAACCCTAAACCCTAACCCAAAACCCGAACCCTTAACCCAAAACCCGAACCCTTAACCCAAAACCCGAACCCTTAACCCTAACCCTAACCCTAACCCTAAACCCTAACCCTTAACCCTAACCCTAACCCTAACCCTAACCCTAAACCCTAACCCTTAACCCTAACCCTAACCCTAACCCTAAACCCTAACCCTTAACCCTAACCCTAACCCTAAACCCTAACCCTTAACCCTAACCCTAACCCTAACTATAACCCTTAACCCTAACCCTAAACCCTTAACCCTAACCCTAACCCAAAACCCGAACCCTTAACCCAAAACCCGAACCCTTAACCCTAAACCCTAACCCTAACTATAACCCTTAACCCTAACCCTAACCCTAACCCAAAACCCGAACCCTTAACCCAAAACCCGAACCCTTAACCCTAACCCTAACCCTAACCCTAAACCCTAACCCTTAACCCTAACCCTAACCCTAACCCTAACCCTAAACCCTAACCCTAACCCTAACCCTAACCCTTAACCATAACCCTAACCCTAAACCGTAACCATATAGTATCGTATAGTCGTATAGTATCGTGTAGGACGGGGAGAGAGTCGCATAGGACGTATAAAGAGGGAGAGAGGGAGAATCGTATGGATATTATCGAGTTACGTATAGAGAGGGAGAGAGGGAGAGTCGTATAGGACGAGGAGAGGGAGAGAGGGAGAGTCGCATAGGACGTATAGAGAGGGAGAGAGGGAGAGTCGTACGGAAATTATCGAGTTCAGATCGAATTCGGATCGGATCGGATACGTATATTATCGAGTTGTGACGGATAAAATTACAATGTATATATTCAACATACATTTGAACACATATGAACACACATATATATATTGAACACATATGAACACACATATATATTGAACACATACATTTGAACACATATGAACACATATATATATTGAACACATACATTTGAACACATATGAACACACATATGAATAAAAATAAGTATTGTATGAATACTCTCATCTCCTCTCCTCTCTCTATCTCTCTCCTCTCCCTCCTCTCTCTCTCTCACCCTCCTCTCCCTCCCTCTATCTATCTCCTCTCCCTCTATCTCTCTCCCTCTCTCTATCTCTCTCCTCTCCCTCCTCTCTCTCTCTCACCCTCCTCTCCCTCCCTCTATCTATCTCCTCTCCCTCTATGAGATAGAGGGAGGGAGAGGAGGGTGAGAGAGAGAGAGAGGAGGGAGAGGAGAGAGGAGATAGATAGAGGGAGGGAGAGGAAGGTGAGAGAGAGAGAGGAGGGAGAGGAGAGAGATAGAGAGAGGGAGAGAGCTCTCTCCCTCTCTCTATCTCTCTCCTCTCCCTCCTCTCTCTCTCTCACCCTCCTCTCCCTCCCTCTATCTCTCTCCCTCTCCCTCCTCTCTCTTCCCTCTCCCTCTCCTTCCTCTCTCTTCCTCCCTCTCGGCGGCGGCGCGGCGCGTGCGCCCTCCTCTCTCTCTCTCTCTGCAGAGACGCGCGCAGGGGTCTCCCTCTCTTCCCTCTTCCTCCTCTCTCTTCCCTCTCACTCTCTCACTCTTCCTAGCCTTAGGGTTAAGCCGCGCGCGGCGGCGGCGGCGGCGTGCGCCCGCGTGCGCGGCGGCGGCGCGCATGGCGGCGAGCGATCATAGACGAAGAAGGGAGAGAGAGAGGGGAACGTACCTACGGCGCGGGGACGACGGTGGGGACGACGGCGCACGGCAGAGAAGATCGCCGGGGCGAAATTTCGGCAGCCTGACGGCGTGAGTGTAAAATCTCTGGGCGCCAAAGACTTAGAGAAATTTTCGGCCCCGCACGCGCTCTTTTATATAGGAGATATTTCTACTGGCGGTTGACAATGAAAACCGCCAGTAGAAATCATTTCTACTGGCGGTTGTCATAGAGAACCGCCAGTAGAAATGCCATCCACAGACTGTGGAGGCCATTTCTACTGGCGGTTTTCACCGACAACCGCCAGTAAAAATGTTTTCTACTGGCGGTTTTCATTGTCAACCGCCAGTAGAAATGTTTTTAGTATATTATTTTTTATTGTATATTCATACATTAAGTATATAAATTTTTGTACATATTAAATATATAAATATATATATTTAGTATACATAATATATATATTTATATATTACTTCTCTCTCTCTCCCCTCTCTCTCTCCTCTCTCCTCTCCCTAGCTCCTCTCTCTCTCTATCCTCTCTCTCCTCTCTCTCCTCTCCCTAGCTCCTCTCTCTCCCCTCTCCCTCTCTCTCTCCTCTCTCTCTCTATCCTCTCTCTCTCCTCTCTCTCTCTCCTCTCTCTCTCCTCTCTCTCCTCTCTCTCTCTCCTCTCTCTCTCCTCTTTCCCTCCTCTCTCTTCCCTCTCTCTCCCTCCTCTGTCACTAGAATGCCCGTTCTTGTAGTGTTTAAATACTACGTCGTCTCCTGGCTTCGCGTCTCTCATCACCATTGGTGTGAAGTTCTTTCACAAGTATCAGATCTGGTAAACATCTTTCCAAGTTCTTTTACAACATGTTCTTTGAAGATGCTTGTTTCTTACTGCCTGATATGTATATATTAGTCGAATAGTCCTCCCTGCTTTCAAAGTGCAAAATGCTTGTTTCTAGAAAGTCGTGTAAAATTACATGCTTCGGTTTGTCGCTAACAATAATCAATTACATGACATGTCCTAACAATAATCAATTACATGACAACTATATAATCCAGGGAGCTATTGTTCTGCCTTGTCCATCGTGGCGTACCCAGGGCATCGAATTGCGTGGGATGCTTCGCTCAACGTTCCTTATCTTGGTTGGATGGTCTATGAAAAGAGACATGTCATTGAACTGGTTAAAATCCTCTAAATCAGATACACCATCAACTCCTATAGCTTGTTGTTTTCCAGGAAAAACTACATGCTTCGGTTTGTCGGTGCTTTTCTTCTCATTGTTAGAAATGATCTGTTCAGCATAGAAGACCTGTGCAGCACGATTAGCAAGGATCCATGGGTCATCTTTGTAACCTACCTTACTTAGATCAAGAACTCTGACCCCATAGTTGTCTACCGTGACATGTTTGTCTTCAACCCATTGACATCGGAAAACCGAGATCTGAAATGTACCATAGTCTAGTTCCCATATGTCCTCAATAAAGCCAAAATATGTAATAATCTCACCAGTTTCATCATCTATGGCTTCGCATCGAACACCACTGTTTTGTGACATGCTCTTTTTGTCCTTGGACTTGGTACAAAATGTGAATCCACTAATGTCATAGGTTTGCCATATTGTGACCTGGCGTGATGGTCCAGATGCCAAGCCCTTGATGGTTTGTTCTTCTATTGTTTCTCCACGTGGAATGTCCTTCACCATTAGCCATGTGTTGAACCGCTGCTTATGTTGCTTCATTACCCAATCATCCGTATGCCCAGGATTTTGCTCGCGAAGCTCATTGATGTGTTGTTGGATAAATGGCTCCATTATCGTTAGCTGATGTAGGATGCTCTGATGTGCCTCAAGTACTATATCGTAATCCGGTGGGATGAAAGATTTCCGTCCCATCCTCCCGCTTCCATACAGTCTACCCTCGTGTCGTGACGGAGGCAGACCTATTGCAACCTGGTCTTTTAGGATACTATTGCAGAATGGACCTCCGGACTCAATGGCCTCTTCGGTACAGTACCCCTCTATCATGGATGCCTCGGGACGAGCACGGGTTGATACATAGCCATTCAGTATTGACATGAAACGCTCATACGTCCACATTTCATGCAAGTACATAGGACCCAATGCTTCTATTTGTGGCACCAAGTGCACCACAAGGTGCACCATAATATCAAAGAACGATGGAGGGAAACACATCTCAAACTGTGATATTGTCTCCACTGCGAATTCCTGAAGAGATGCCAACTCATCACGGCCAATTACCTTTTGTGAAATCCTGTTGAAAAAGTAGCACAACCGTGTGATTGCCATCTTTAAAAACAAAGGATTTATAGCCCTGATGGCAATAGGTAGGAATGTAATCAGCATGACATGGCAATCATGTGAGTTGTAGTTGGTGATTGTCAGGTCTTTCATTGACACAATACTCCGTATGCTAGAGCAGAATCCGGATGGGACTTTCAAATTCTTGAGCCAAACACACATCGCATGTTTCTCATCTACATTGAGATTGTAGCTTGCTGCTGGGAGATGGTACTTCCCATTTTCTTGAAGAACGGGATGTAGTTCCTTTTTTATGCCTAAATCTACCAAGTCCATGCGTGAATTGAGCCCTTCTTTTGTTTTGCCCTTTATGTCTAGCAAGGTGCCCATTATGCTTTCAAACACGTTCTTCTGAACGTGCATACCATCGATCGCATGCCGCACATCTAACTCTTTCCAGTAAGGCAAGTACTCGAAGAAAATAGACTTCTTCTTGAATATAGCCCCCGAAGCTGGTTTGACATCCTTCCTTGTTTTTCCGTCTTTCGTCTTCTTCCCGAAAACAAACTTGATATTCCTGACTATTTCAAAAACTCTATGACCTCTATTGTTACCCGATGGAGCAGTAGAATGTAGTTCACCATTATTGTCGAAGTACTTATCCATCTTTCGCATGCGGTACCTGTGTCCTTCCAATAAAAAGCGTCTGTGCCTCATGTAAACTATCTTCCTAGATGCAGCAAGGGATACGTAAGCAGTTTCATCAATGCATACTGTGCAACCAACCTTTCCCTTAAACTGGCCTGATAATGTGAAGAGAGCAGGGTAATCGTTGATCGTAACAAAAAGAATTGCTCTCAGCGTGAATGAACCTTTACGATACTCATCCAACATTTGAACACCCGTTTCCCACAATATTTTCATATCCTCCATTAAGGGCTCCAAAAATACATCCATGTCAACTCCAGGTTGTGTAGGTCCAGAAATAAGGATGGTTAGCAAAATGTACTTCCGTTTCTGCATCAACCATGGAGGAAGGTTGTATATGGTGAGGATCACCGGCCATGTGCTATGCTTGCTGCTCCTCTCAGCAAATGGGTTCATTCCATCAGTACTCAGTGCGAACCTAACATTTCTCGGTTCATCGGCAAAGTCTCGGTGGTTGTCATTGAAATCTTGCCACTGCTTCCCATCGGCTGGATGTCGAAGCTTCCCATCGTTTTTGTGCTCATCAGAAGCATGCCAGCTCATAAGTCTGGCATCCTCAGGATTAGCGAACAAACACCTCAATCGATCGACGACGGGGAGGTACCACATCACCAAAGCAGGAATCTTTTTGAGCGCATAATAGTCTACTTCTTCTTTTTCTTTGCTCGTGGATTTTGAAGTCTTTTTTTGGGCTTTCTTTCGCTTCTTCCCTTTAGACACGGATGCAACACACTCTTCGTCCTCTCGATAGTCTTTATTCGTCTTGTACCTACTTGCACCGCACTTTGGGCAGCTCTCCAAGTCTTTATAATCATCACCTCGATAAAGGATACAGTGATTTCTACACGCGTGGATCTTCTCCACACCCATAGTGAGCGGACTGATTAGTTTCTTTGCATAGTACGTGTTAGCAGGCACATTGTTCTCCTTTGGAAGCATGTCTGCGATAATACTCAAGAACGCATCGAAGCCAGCATCAGACACACCATATTTAGCTTTTAACATCAACAGCTTTAGCACAGACCGGAGCGTCGTGAACTCTTTGGTACAACCCTTAGACTCGTCGTACAAAGGCTCTTCTGCTGCCTTCTTCAGGGACTCCATACCTTTCATTAAGAACATCAATTGATCTGTATGACGACGCAACATTGCCTCTAGCAACTCTGCATCTTCCTCATCCATAACACTTGGCAGAACATGAGGTCTATCATGTTCATTTCCTCCAGCGTAACCATGATCAGTAACATTTTGCACTACATGTTCGCTCTGTGGAAGAGGTTGGTGTGTCTCGTGAACGAACTGAAATCTGTCGTCGATGTTCTCAGGGTTTCCAGTCGTATAAGGCGAAGAGCTACCCTCTCCATGCTTTGTCCAAATTGTGTAATCCTTCATAAATCCTCGGCATACCAGATGAGATATGATTTGTTCTGTGTCATTAAATACAGCAGCATTTTTGCAGTCCATGCATGGACAATATATGTGTTTTGTCTTTGTTCTCCAAGCATGGTTCGTAGCGACATCAATAAACCTATGGACCTCGGATATGTATGATGGATCTAGCCTTGATAAGTTATACATCCAGGATGTCCTCTCCATCACCACCTGTAAAAAAGTAACATAAAACACATGGTGAAACCCTATATCCAAAAATGTGGCTAAAATGTGAAACCCTCTCTCTCTCTCCTCTCTCTCTCTATCCTCTCTCTCCTCTCTCTCACCTCTATCTCTCTCTCCTCTATCTCTCTCTCTATGGAGGATGAGGCGGGGTTGGAGGATGAGGCGACTGTGACACTATCCATGGAGAAGGACGCGTTGGAGTGCGACATCTGCTGCCTACCCTTCCAGTCCGAAGTTTTCATGGAGAAGGACGCGTTGGATAAAGCAACTAAATATGTGTTATGGATAAACTTATTTGATAACTAAACATGAAAAAGGAGAGGGAATAGACAAAAACTAACCATCTTAAGCAACCTCATTTGAGGAAATAGAGAAAATTACCTAGCTATACTCTTCTCTCTCACATGTAAAACCCTAGATCCAAAATGTGGCTAAAATTGAGCAAGAATGAACAAAAATTGACAAAGAAACATAAACCAACCTTTCTTATCCACCTTCTTCGAAGAAATGAAGAGCAAAACCTCCCTCCTTATATTTTTTTGAAATCTGGACCTCCAAAATCGCCTCCAATGGAAGCTGGCTGCGAGCATACAGTTCACTGTCGGGGGAAGAAGAGAGCTATTTATAACAGACAGTTCACTGGCGGTTGGCTTGAAAAATCGCCAGTGGAAACCAATTTCCACTGGCGGTTATCTTAACACAACCGCCAGTGGAAATAGGGTATTTCCACTGGCGGTTCGGTTACACCAACCGCCAGTGGAAATTGGTTTTCCACTGGCGGTTATGTTACACCAACCGCCAGTGGAAACATCCTATTTCCACTGGCGGTTGTGTTAAGATAACCGCCAGTGGAAATGTGTTTCCACTGGCGGTTCCAAAGCCGGGCCCGCCTCGTTTTTTTTACTGGCGCGCGGTAACTGAAACCGCCAGTGATAATTTATGGTTGCCGCAGGCTATGAGCTCTTTTCTACTAGTGACCATTCCCATAGTGAAAACACAGGGCTGAAGGTGAAGGAGCTTTAGTTTCAGACCACCAAATGAAAAATTGAACTTTTCGATCCTGCCAGCTTAGTAATCAGAGCAGAGATAAAGACTTAGTGGTCAATCACACCTAAAACTGTAATGTTAGCTATTGTGACATAAAACCAAAAAATTACACTCAATCCGGCCATTGACAGTGCCCCAACTTGAGCATTACCACCACGCTAATCATGACTAATCCAAACGCACAACCATCACCACAGACAGGCAGGCAGAGGCAAATGGAGGAGAAAAACGCACCTAGCATCTGCCTGTAGGAGGCCTGCCACCAGTCTTTGAGGCACGCACAGTTTTATTCCTAATCACTCACAGCTTATTTTTATGCCTAACCTTAGACGCTGAAATTGAGCGCCTCACTTTGAGGCACGCACAGTTTTATTATGCACTATTGCAAATATATTAGAAAAACCCAAAGTGATACTCCCTCTATTTTTATTTATTTGGCGTTCCCACCACGAAATGTTATCTTGCTCTAGTGCAACTGTCTTGTATGAAACATGATTTAAAACCATTAGTCATTGATACATATAAAAATGCACTCTTGAATTATAGGCTAATAATAATAGGCATTACCAAGGGTACTGCGACCATGAAATTTCCACTTCCAATTCAGCGCCATTTTCTCCAACAAGTCGTTCCGTGTGCTGGCCGTTGGTCGCAGGATTGAACTCAAGGACCCCTCCAACAATTTCATCGCCGGAACAGCGATGCAGGTCAAGCTCAATCGTCAGCGGCATGTGCAGCGGCACGGCGAGCGCTTCCCTTGCCAACTGAATCAGCCCCCTCGGTCGCACGTTCACTCCATTGTCACCCTCTTTGTAGAAGAGCACGCAGCCAACGTCGAACAGCTTGCTGCGAGCAACGATCCTCCCGAGAATGGCGGTGGCGTCTTCTTCTCCAGCTTTGGAAACCGGCAGGCGAGCAAGTTTGACGGCGACCCGGCCTTGGACGCCGTTGCTCAGGACGGCATAGATCACTTCAGCGGGGCCATAGCACGTTTGGACAGTCTCGACTATGGCCCTGTTGTAGTTGGAGAAGTCGCCGCCGATGCAGTCGCAGATTATCCTCCCGATGTCCTCGTCGTCCTCAGTGGCTTCTCCGGCTTGCGGGCTGCCATCATGGAGGTAGAGGACGAAGGCAATTGGACTGATGGCTGAGGTGGCCAATGATGGCCCAGTTAGCACGAGGTTACCCTGTTTCGGTACAAGAATGCATGAAGAAAGTGGATCACTTGCTGTCCTGCCTGCTCATAGACGACGGATGTTGTGATACAATTGACACAACGTCTCGTACGATTTAATTAAACAGACCTAACAATGAAGAAAGCGAGAACCTTCTTTTCAGACTCAAGGTGATGGATGAAAGGGGGCAAGGCCATGTAATGATGTAAATCAGTTCTAGCTATTGTAAACAAAACATTTCCAACCATAGCATACATCTTTCTTAAAGAAGTTATAAGGATGATTAATGGAACCCAAGATTGAAGCTAGAAAAAAAAGGAACTAGAGTACAAAGAATGATTTATTAGAGACAAAAATCTAAATTTCTTCTAATAGATCTTTATGCAACTGATTTTTGTGGCTTGTACCGCCGTTTCAGGTATCATCGGCAATCACCGTGGTGACGATAACTACAATAGCTCGATTATTGACAGGAACCGCTTGATTTTCCGATAAATTATAGCCAAAAAATAAAAATAAAAGCAACAAACAGAAATCGAATACCTACCCCGTTACCCATACCATAGTCCCTACTCCCTAAGCACTATGCTACCTCGTTGTTTCCTCTGCTATTCCACCTACTCAAGAAACAGAGTACTCTGTTCTTTTAAAAACAGAAGTTTCATGGTTTTTATTTCTATTCATTGATTGACCGTTTGCTGAAATCATTAAAAAATCGAAACCTATGCTATTGTTGGTGCTTGCGACATAGTAGTGCTTACAGTAGAGCTATTAAGATGGTACTAAGAAGAAAGGAGAGATTAAAGGGAACTGCACCTGGCTGTCGCAGGTTTGCTTCGAGGTGCCTTCTTCCTCTTCCAGTGGATTCCAGCTGTAAATGAAATCGCTGCAGCAGTGGCCGCCGTAGAAAACGATGCTGCCACGGGGCGGCGGGTTTCCTCCGGCGGTGGCGGGGATGCGCACGGCGAACACCTCCGCCATGTCGCGGCCATGTATGGGCAGCTCAGCGTACGCCAGCAGTTGCTCGTCGGTTGGGGCGTCGCTGTAGCCGGTGGCGGCCGCCATGTCGCCCAGGAAGAGAACGCGATTGGGGACTGGGAAGTGGGAAGAGAAGACAGGGATGGATTGGATGCGTGGTGGTCTTATCTGCACAAAACTCCAAATACCACCCGTGCTTCCCTCAACTTTCCTGTGCCTTGGAGGACTGGCTGACGAAGGCTTTGGCGATGGCGTTTAGGGTTTAGGATCTACGGAGGGGAAGCCGCGCCGGCGAGCCAGCCAACCGCCGGATTGCCCTTTTGCCAGACGCTGGGCCGCTCCTCCCTCCCTGGCTTCCCCTCAGTAGAGGCGTCGCTCGGGCCGCCGTCGCCGGATGCCCAGATCCCGCAGTGGGCTGGCCACCGCGCGCCGCAAATTTGCCCCCTACCCAATCGGCGAACCGCCCCCTCTGTACGTCTAAAGGTTGCTGATTCCTCGTCCGAGAGTCCGTTGGCTGCAAGGCTGCAAGGCTGCAAGGCCTTGTTGTGGCCCACCCCAATTTAGAATACAAACAAAAGAGAGAGCTCAGCAGGAAGCCACCTGTTCGGGAGCAAGTGACACCTTCCTGTATACAAACTAGTGTATTACACGTGCTTGCGCGTGCATTTCAACATAGGGTTTCACGAAGGAATGATTGATATTAGTGGATGGTGAGCCGGTAGAGGACGAGATTCAATATGTAATTTGATAACATGAAAAGAGGATAAATAGGTATACCTAGCACAAAGCACATATAAGATTATAGAAATGAAATAAGTAAATATGGAGATAATTAATTTGCTGAGGAATTTGTTAAAATGTATCACTCTTCATTGCCGCTATACAAAATGGGTCACGTCTCGTCACAATTGTCAAAATAGACCGTTCTGGTCGTGTATGTTTGTCAAAATATTCATTTCTGGTTAGTGGTAGCAAACTGAATTTCCTAATTGTCATGCGGTTGTAATCTTGAACATGGCTCAATTCTGAATGGTGGTAGCAAACTGTTTCATGACAGCAAACTAAATTTCTAAAATTTTGGATGGTGCTAGCAAATAGAATGTTATGGCATCATGTTTGTTGTCAACTTTTGTTGAATTAATGTGGGTCTGGCTCATATTAATATTCAATAATAGTCAATGCTAGATGTCTATTTTAATGCTACGATGTACTAGTACTTTAATACCATACCAGAAGTTTAAGGGACAATTCACTCATCTATTGAGAAGCTGAGAAAAGGATGAAGGACTGTCACGCGCGCGCGCCACTGGTCGGGCCGCACCGAGGCCATGGCTGTGGTAGATCGGAACTTGGTCTGAATATTCCTTCCTAACGGTTGTGCATTTTGCCTAGAGTAACGGACGTCACTGATGGCGACCGTTACTGTCATTGATGACAGCTATTAATGGACGTCATTAATGGCGACTGTTACTGTCATTGATGACAGCTATTAACGGATGTCACTGATGGCGACCGTTACTGTCCGTTGGCCTCCCTCTACGCGTGTATATATACGAGAAGGGGAGGCTGCTTCTGGTCACGACATTCTCAGACGCATTGCGTACAACCCATCTTCGTCCCACCTTCTGCGAGCACAAACAGTGTGGGAGAGCAGGTATCCGAAATCGCCGTTCGCAAAGAGACACTTGCACGAGTGTGCGGGCGATCAGGTTTTTGGGGAGCATACTCACGACTGCTCGCTTCGTCCGCTCGTCCGGCGCTGATCAAGTTCCTCATCGCCGGTGCCGTTCGAGGGACTGCACTGCATACATCTGCCTACGTCGATTGTGTACGACTACATCGAACATACACACAAGATGTCTCGTGTGAATAGAGCCATTGATGCATTAAGCATCAGTCCCTCCGCAGGATACAATATGTTCTTTGTATTTGTGCATATTTTATTATTGTTGACTGCTTATGTGAGTAGTGGTACACATATGCACATACATATCGTCACATACATCACTGTGATTTTCAGGATTAAATTAAAACTGAAAATGCATATTTCTCTAACAATCCAAAAACCTGATATTAGGCATTTTTCTGTTAGTGGTTTTGCTGCTGCGTTAAAATTAAGTGAACCTTTTGATGGGACATTTTACAAGAGGTGGCGTAGTAAGATGATACTGTGGTTGACTGCAATGAACTACTATCACGCCGCATAGGGAAAACCCGAACAGTTCACTCCTAAGGAGGAGAGAATGTTCGGCGTTGTCGATAACCTGTTTCGAGGCGCCGTGATTGGCACTCTTGCCAAGAAGTATGTTGATTCTTATCTAACGTGCACATCTGCAAAAGAGTTATGGGATGCATTAGATGAGAAGTTTGATGTTTCTGATGCCGGTAGCGAGTTGTACATCATGGAGCAGCTATTTGACTACAAGATGGTTGAGAACCGTCATGTAGTTGAACAGGCTCATGAAATACAGGCACTGGCTAAGGAACTCGAACAGTTCCTATGTGTCTTACCTGACAAGTTCGTGGCTTGCGGTATTATCGCTAAGTTGCCACCTTCTTGGATGGATTTTCCTACCACTCTAAAACATAAGAGACAAGAGTTTAGTGTGGCTGAGCTTATTGGGTCTCTTGATGTTGAGGAGAGGGCGAGAGCAAAAGACACTCGTGGAAAAGGAGTTGAGACTTCTAGTGCCAACATGGTACAAAAGAAGAACTCCAATGTGTCACATAATAATAAAAGGAAGAACAAACAATAGAATGCCATGAAGCCCAAGCAGGCAGCCTCGTTTAAAAAGATGAATAAAGGAGCCGGTTGCTTTGTTTGCGGGAGTACTGATCACTGGGCAAGCGCTTGTCCAGACCACAAATTTAAGCAAGAGAAAAAACTAGCTCAAGAGAAGAAAACATCAAATATGGTTGTTAGCGAGACCACAGAAGGAACGTTGGGGTATGGTAATCTTTTACCTACTGTTCTTTTAGTGTGTCAATCCCCTGAGTGGTGGGCTGACACTGGTGCTAACATTCATGTGTGTGCTGATATTTCTTTGTTTTCTTCTTATCAGTGCAAAGGGGATGGAGCCTTGCTGATGGGGAATGGATCACATGCGCGTGTTCTTGGTGTTGGTACAGTCATTCTGAAGGTTACTTCAGGAAAGACGGTGCTATTGAAGAACGTGCAACATGTCCCCTCCATAAAAAAGAATCTTGTTAGTGGCTCGTTGCTATGTCAAGATGGCTATAAACTTGTGTTCGATTCCAATAAATGTATACTGTCAAAGTATGGGACATTTGTTGGAAAAGGCTATGACGGTGGAGGCTTGTTCTGCTTATCTTTGCATGATGTTTGTAATAAGTCTGTGAACAATGTGATTTCGATCAAGTCGTATATTTGGCATTCACGACTTTGTCGCATCAATTTTGGTTGTGTGTCGCGGTTAGCAAATTTAAATTTAATCCATATATTTGATTTAGTCAGAGGTTCTAAGTGCCAGGTGTGCATGCAATCTAAGCAACCTCACAAGCCTCATAAGGCTGCGGAGGCGAGGAACTTGGCACCACTAGACTTAATACATTCTGATTTATGTGAGATTCTACTAGATTTTGTTATGTGTATCGCTTAAAGTCAAAAGACGAGGCTTTGCATTATTTTAAGACCTACAAAGCTGAAGTGGAAAATCAACTCGAGAGGGAAATTAAACGGTTAAGGTCTGATCGTGGTGGAGAATATTTTTCAAGTGATTTTTCTGATTTTTATGTGGAACATGGTATTATTCATGAGAGGACACTGCCATACTCACGACAATCCAATTGGGTAGCTGAGAGAAAGAACCGTACTCTAACTTATTTGGTTAACGCCATGTTAGAGACTTCAGGACTATCTAAGGAATGGTGGGGTGAGGCGATCTTGACAGTGTGTCATGTCCTGAATAAAGTTCCCACAAAGAACAAAGAAATCACACCATTCGAGGATGGGAAAAGAGGAAATTAAATATCTCCTATTTGCGCACCTAGGGTTGTTTGGCTAAAGTGAATGTGCCAATTAACAAGAAGCACAAATTAGGACCGAAAACTGTTGATTGTGTTTTCCTTGGTATGCTTTTCACATCATTGGATATAGGTTCTTAATTATAAACTCTAGAGTACCAGACATGTTGGTTGGTACTATTATGATGTCCAGAGATGCTACGTTCTTTGAAGACAAATTTCCCATGAAAGCTACACATAATACGTCTAGTGATGAACCAACGATACCCCATGAGCATTTTATTCCGGTAGAACACACTGAGGAATCCCATATACATAATCATATGGAATATGACAATCTATCAACTCGAAAGAGTAAGAGACCAAGGATTGCAAAGTCCTTTGGTGATGATTACATTGTATATCTTGTGGATGACACCCCAAGTACCATTGAAGAGCCATATTCCTCTCTTGATGCTGACTTTTGGAAGGGAGCAATAAGGAGTGAGATGGATTATATTATGTCTAATAAAACTTGGGAAGTCGTTGAGCGTCCTTATGGGTGTAAGCCCATTGGGAGTAAATGGGTGTTCAAGAAAAAGCTTAGGCCTGATGGTACTATTGAAAGGTACAAGGCGAGACTTGTAATTAAAGGTTATTCACAGAAAGAAGGTGAGGATTTCTTTGATACTTATTCACCCGTGGCCCGATTGACCATAATTTGTGTGCTACTTTCTCTGGCTACCTCTCATGGTCTTATCGTCTATCAAATGGATGTTAAGACAACATTCCTAAATGGAGAACTAGATGAGGAAATCTACATGGAGCAGCCAGTTGGGTTTGTAGCAAACGGTAAAGAAGGCATGGTGTGTAAGTTATTGAAATCTTTATATGGTCTAAAACAAGCACCTAAGCAATGGCATGAAAAGTTCGATAGAACTTTGACATCTATCGGCTTTGTTGTGAACGAAGCAGACAAATGTGTATATTATCGGTATGGTGGGGGCGAGGGAGTAATTTTATGCCTGTATGTTGATGACATTCTAATCTTGGGGATGAGTCTTGATGTGATTAAAGAGACAAAAGACTTCCTGTCTAATAATTTTGAAATGAAAGATTTGGGAGAAGCTGATGTTATTCTTAACATTAAGCTACTGAGAGAAGGCAATGGTGGGGTCACATTTGTGCAATCCCACTATGTGGAAAAGGTTTTGAGTCGCTTTGGTTATAGCGAATGTGAACCTGCTCCAACACCTTATGATCCTAGTAAGCTTTTGAAGAAAAATCGAAGGATATCTAGGGATCAATTGAGATATTATCAAATAATTGGTTCACTCATGTACTTAGCTAGCGCTATGAGGCCTGACATCTCGTTTGCTGTGAGCAAACTTAGCTGATTTGTTTCAAATTCAGGAGATGATCACTTGCATGCTATTGAGAGAGTTCTACGCTATCTAAAAGGTACTACGAGTTTAGGCATCCATTATATCGGGTACCCAACAGTACTAGAGGGTTATTGTGATGCAAATTGGATATCTGATGCTGATGAGATATATGCCACAAGTGGATATGTGTTTTCACTTGGAGGTGGCGCTGTTTCATGGAAGTCTTGCAAGCAGACCATCTTAACGAGGTCGACTATGGAAGCAGAACTCACATAATTAGATACCGCTTCAGTTGAGGCTGAGTGGCTTCGTGAACTCCTTATGGATTTACCGGTGGTTGAAAAACCTGTACTGGCTATTTCTATGAACTGTGATAATCAAGATAAACAGTTCTAAGGATAATGTGAAGTCGATAAGGCACATAAAGAGGCATTTAAAATCTGTCAGGAAATTGAGAAACTTCGGAGTAATAGCGTTGGACTATGTCCATACATCTAAAAATCTGGCAGATCAACTTACTAAGGGGCTATCACATAGTGTGATAGATAGTGCATCGAGTGAGATGGGCCTGAGACCCACATAAAGTTTATCATAGTGGTAAGCTATTCTATGTGATCAGAGATCCTGTGAATTAGAATGGTGAAACAAGCTAGTGGTAGACTGAGAGGAAAGACCCTTAATAAGGTTCATTTTAGATGCACATCTTTCCTTACTGTAAGGTAGGTTGGTGTTTACACATTAATATGTTCCAAGTGGCTTTGTGAAGCAAGGATGTTGTCCTACAGAACATCTTTAGAGGAACATACCAATATGGGTTAACTGCTAGTCACATTTATGAGATCTGGGTGGTCTCTATATACCCATGAAAGGCTATGGAGTTTGACTCATATGCTCCAACCAGAGGGGATGCACTCGGCAACCTAGTACTAGTAAACAGTTTAGATCAAACTTATTCCACGCAAAACTGTCAATTCAAGACCTAGTCCATTGTGTAGTTGTGATCAAGTGTAGTCTTGATTCTAGGTGGATGTTCAACTTAACAATCTCCATCGAAACACCAGAATATCAAACATTTGAGATGATGAGAGCATTTAAGTGTGACTTAGCATTTGGTGTGGACTGTTGAATTAATGTGGGACTGGCCCATATTAATATTCAATAATAGTCAATGCTAAAGTCCCACTTTAATGCTACGGTGTACTAGTACTTTAGTACCATACCAGAAGTTCAATGGACAATTCACACAACATAAATAGGTGGACTATTGGTGCATCTATTGAGAAGCTGAAAAAAGGATGAAGGACTGCCACACGCGGGCGCGCCACCAACGGGCCAGACCGAGGTCGTGGCTGTGGTAGATTGGACCTTGGTACGAATATTCTTTCCTAACGGTTGCACATTTTGCCTAGAGTAACGGACGTCACCGATGGCGACCGTTACTTTCATTGATGGCAGCTATTAACGGAAGTCACTGATGGTGACCATTACTGTCATTGATGGCAGCTATTAATGGACGACACTGATGGAGACCGTTACTGTCTGTTGGCCACCCTCTATATGTGTATATATACGAGGAGGGGAGGCTGCTTCTGGTCACGACAACAGTACGAGAGAACACATGACATTCTTAAACGCGTTGCGTACAACCCATCCCCGTCCCACCTTCTACGAGCATAGACAATGTGGGAGAGCAGGCCTCCGAAACCGCCGTCCATAGAGAGACACTTGCACGGGTGTGCGGGCGATCAGGTTTTTGGGGAGCGTACTCACGACTGCTTGCTTTGTCCGCTCGTCCAGCGCTGATCAAGTTCCTCGTCGCTGGCGCCGTTCGAGGGACTACACTGCGTACATCTGCCTGCGTCGATTGCGTACGACTACATCGAACATACACACAAGACATCTCGTGTGAATGGAGCCACTGATGCCTTGACCATCGGTCCCTCCGCAGGGTACAATCTGTTCTTGTATTTGTGCATATTTTATTATTGTTTACTGCTTATGTGAGTAGTAATACACATATGCACATACATATCGTCACATACATCACTGTGATTTTCTGGATTAACTTAAAACTGAAAATGCCTATTGATGTCGGGAAAACGGGCAGCGAAAGCGCCGTCTCCACGTCAACAGAGACAAGTTTTAATTTAGATATAATAGAGTAAATAATACAGGTATTACAGGCTCATACTTCCACAATTCTTATATTTGCATAAAAATTATGTTAATTACATCTACGTAGAGAAAACCCCTGATTAAGAGTTCCAACATGAATACATAAAAGAAAAATAAAATTACGTCATATGGTTGACTATTACAAACTACAAAAGAAAACAAAAGTCTTCGCCTCATGTAGTCGTGGATGGTTGCATGCGTATGTGAGATACGTCATGATTTCATTGTTGACGAGCTAACAAATATCTCTTTATTGCTGGCTTGGTCAGTTCTGTGCCGAACCAGACATATATTTCAATTCACACGCACTTTTGCGAGTTAAAGCCATGTCGTGTCGCTAAGTTTTAATAACTTAACATATGATTGTTGCTTATTTCTTTGGGTAGTAGGCACCCGAGTCATATAATACGACTCATACATGAATAACCAAGAAGATTAACTTGGTCAACATTTATTTCTTTGATGGATGACATGTTATGTTGTATATTTATATGGTTTATCTCGAGGATTAAATTTGATTATCTTATCGGATTATATAAGATCATGAATGGAGATGTTTTGAGATGTATGTTTATGAATGCACTTGACATATGGTGTGAGATTTATTTGAGCCAAGCCAAATCATTTGTTAATTTTATCTAGGCTTAGCGAGATATGATGCAGCGTCCATGGTGTATGTAGTTAATTTATTCTATTGTAATAGCAATATTTACCCACGGCATGGTACTTGGCATGTACTGTGCTATTTAATTTAATTGGATTTAGCCCTTTTTTGAGCAACTTGAGTTGCTAAAGCATTTTACGGATTACTAATCCCACATTGCCATGCAGATAGCATCTAGGGAATTTTGACGTATCCTATCAATATAGTTTTTATCATTACCAGCATCATTAGATTGTTGCATAAATAGCTCGGCAAGAGCAAGAGTATTTATCTCTGAAATGAATAGAAACATATTTATGGGCCAAATGCATTATGACAGAACATATTTATGTACCTTAACTGAACAATACAAGGGTTACATTGTGTGAAATTTGACTAAGCTCATTGGTCATATGGATGACTCAACTGAATTAAGTTGAGTCAATATATATATTTTAAACTCCCTCTTGATTACGAAATGTTAGATTTTGATCATGGTGCATATTATTTTATTTTATATTTTAACACTTTACTCTGATTGTTTTATATATATATATATATATATATATATATATATATATATATATATATATATATATATATATATATACTACCTATTAAGATTCTAAGGGGTAGGCTGCCTCATTCTTAGTTCTGTCATTCCCATTCCTGTTTCTACCGTTCTCATTCCCATTCCCGGTTCTTTCTCCACCCCGATGCCCCTCCCCCTCCCCCGTGTGATCCCCTCTCCAGATCGATGTCTGCCCCGGCCGTAACCCCCACGGCTCACCGCACGAAACCGCCGCGAGATCTTGGAGCTCGGCCTCTAACGATGGCTACGACTACCTCGCTAACCTCCGCGAGCTCTGTCCCCCTCCCTCTCCTCCACCGACGGCGGGGGATCCTCGGCCATGTTCCTCCCGAGGCGCCGACCCACGCGCTTCGGCCTCCGCGTGGTCATCAAGGTCCTGCCACCGCCTCGCCTCCTCCTTGCCACCGTGCGGTTGAGCGCCGACGACGTTCGGGCTCCGGCGGTTCCTGCAGGAGCAGCCGGCATTCCGCCCCGCCGTGCCGCCCGACCGCTTCTTGCCCCTGGCCGACCAGATCCGGGACCTTGGGGTCGGCGTCGCGTTCCCACGGATCAACCTCGACGGCCTCGTGCCGCCCGCGCTGGCGCTGGCGCCGGCCAAGCGGGAGCAGGATGCGGCGCTGTCCGCGGCGAGCCTCACGGTGGAGGAGGCGCGCAAGGTGCTGCGAGCCACATAGATGGAGGCGGCACACGCGCGGATTCGGGAGTCCGGCGCCGGCGCCGTGCCGTACGCGCGACTTCCTGCGCCTCTGCTGCGACGCCGCCGGCCCGGACGCGGGCCCCTCCGTCGTGCGCGCGCTCGACGAGTCCGGATCCTCTCCCTCCTCCACCTTGGCTTCGCGCGCGTCGCCACCCCCCATCCCCTCACGAGCTGCCCCACCATCTCGGTCCTCGTCGGCAATATCCTCTCCCTCCTCCACCTCGGCTTCGCGCCGCCGCCGGCTCTTGCTCTCGCCTCCCTCCATTCCCCTAAAACGCACAACGGAGTCCAGATTGCAGTTCCTTCGGCCCATTCGGCCGTCACATCAGCCCCGCGCCACGCCACCAGCCGCCGCACGACAGGACTCAGATGCCAAAGAAGATGGGCGTGAACTCCAAGGCAGAGGCGGCCTGCGAGCGCTGCTCCACCGTGGAGGTCGACTGGCGCGACCGCCGAGAGCGCGTCGTGGAGGAGCAGTACTGGGCTGCCTCCCCACCTTCCTTGCTGTTGTATGCACAGATTTCTCCTCTTCCACTACCGACCCGAGCCATCCCATCCGCCCCGCATCCTTGCATCGGACCTCATAAGTTTGAACCAACAATCAGCTGCGGGGCCACCACCTCCTGAGGTCATACTCCTACGCTGTAGCCTGGGTAGCGGTCTCAACATCCACGGGATTGTCACAGTTGATTCAGCTATGGTAAGTTGCCAGGCTAGGCAATCATTCAGCCTTCTATGGGATAGCTGTAGTGTGTTCCCAACACTGTTTTTTTTGTTGCTATTTTTGCATGCAGATGCTCGAGGAGGATGTGGCAGTTCCAGTCTCATCTGCTAATGAAGCTCCAAAGGATACTACAAAGATGGACACAGATGATGCACCAAGTGATCCTGTCTCTGGAACTGATGTGAATGTGCATGAGCCTGATACTACTGAGGCTGCTCCTGCAGCTGAAAATGGAGCAGAAAATCCTGAGGAAAAATCTGTTCCAATGGAAACTGATGCAAAGGTGTGATATATTCTTCACAAATTTTGGAAAAATCCTATTTTGTTTGCAGCATGCTGATGGATTTGATGATTTTTAGATTGCTGCGACCTTCCATAATGGGGTTTTCTGTTTATTCTGACTGCTTGTCGTATCTTGAGATGGCATAGCAGGCGGTCAATTTTGGAGGCTATCATTCTTGTTGTGATCATGTGTTAGAAATTTACAGATTAGTTTCATGCAAGTTATATACTTGCTCTCTTGTTAGGTTCATGAATGCTTTGGATGAGAAGTTAGTAATTTGTTGATTTGCTTCTTATATATATTTTATTTAGGTTGAGCCATCAGAAAGGAAAGTTAAGAGAACTTCTGTTCTGGTCCATGCGTTGTTCTATGGTGCCTTGGCTGTAGCTGACCTGCAGAAGGCTGTAGAGAAAGAGTATGAGATGGCTCTTCAGGACAGAGTAATGGAAGAAACCAAAGAGAAGAAAAATGCTGTGGAAGCTTATGTCTATGACATGCGTAACAAGGTATGTGGAGATGCATGCCTTGATGGTTTTCCTTGTGAATATAAACAGTATCTAATGTTCTTTTTTTATTGTATTTAGCTCTACGATAGATACAACGATTTTGTGACACCTGAGGAGAAGGATGGGTTGATTGGAAAGCTTCGGGAGGTTGAAGTTTGGCTGTCTGAAGTTGGTGAGGATGAGACAAAGGGAGTCTATATTTCTAAACTGGAAGACCTTAAGAAGGTATTTCTATATGCACTGAATTACAGCATTGCTTGGTCAACGCCCGCGGAGACTTCTTGCATGCTTGTGAATTTAGATGACACAAGTTTTCTTCAATTGCAGATTGGTGACCCAATTGAGGCACGGTACAAGGAGTCAATAGAAAGGGGTTCCTCTGTAGATCAACTGGTCTACTGCATCAACAGTTTCAGAGAGTCTGCTTTGTCCAGTGACCAAAAGTTTGGCCATATCGACATATCTGAGAAACAGAAGGTAGGGCAGAGTGCCATTTAGTAATCTTCAGTTTCAGTAGCGCTAGACTGTTCCTTGTTATGGTCGTCATGCCCTATGATTTATTGCCAAGCATGTGTTGTAGAAGAGGTAAATCTCTACTACTTATTAAGTTAGTAAGGGGTAGGCTGCCCATTCCCTGTTCTGCCATTCCCTACCATTCACGTATGTAGAGATGCTATGATTAGGCTCAGAGTGAAAATAAGGTTTTAGAATTAGTTATTTTCAATCTCAAAGGTTAAGATAACTCAAAACATACCTGATGATTATAGAAATGAAGAACCCGTACAACAAACCAACTAGCATCTATATTATAAAAAAAATTCCTGTTTTAGTTGTCGTTGATATTTATTATGCCTCATAAATATTAAATTTATTTTTATAGATATTTGATAAGTTTGATGTCATCATAATATCGTATTCTCTGAAGTGTGTGCCATTCAAATTGAGTATTGTTGTTTGAGACCTTTGGTACGTATTTATTTTATAAAAATGAGAGCAAAATTGTGTACCTGATGTTATATGCAGCTATGTTTAATATAGTCCTAATATCTTCAACTCGGCAACATGGCTATGATCAAGGTCTGGCACATGGTCAGCTCCTTCAAGGTCCTATACAATATAGTCCTGACAACATTGAAATATTAAATGTCAAGCAACCTATTTAATGCAGGTTTTATAGGCTAAGTGAGATAAGGAAGAATGATGAAGGTAAGTTCTCTTTGTAACGAGTTCAATCCGTGCATTCACAATTGAGCCAAGTTTGTCCAGTTAGCCTTCTTATCTGCTTGTTGTGCACTACAATCTGTTCTGTTCTGTGAACTCGATGTTATCTGGTCATCTGATGCTACCTATCCTGATTATTTTGGAAGTGCATAGGAGTTTTTCTCTCGAGTTTGGTATGGAGCCATGGATAGAGAATTCTCAAATAATTTTGAGCCATGGATAGAGAATTCTCCGAGACGCTAGACACGCCACCGCATCGTCTGCGCCGCGAGATCGAGAATGTCCATCTCTATGCGTTTCGCGATCCCTGCTCCTGCCGTCACCGCCACCGCGCCGACACGGCTGAGAGTGCGAGCGGCAGCGGCGGGGAACGGCGGCTCTCTCCTCGTCGCGCGCGCCGCCGTGTAGGCGGAGACGGGCGCGCTCAGGTGAGGCTGAGGCTGAGGCCGAGGCCGCGGCGGCTGTGCGTTCTCGGCGAAACTAAACCTGCAACTTTCGTGGGACCATTGATCCGACGCGCATTTGTGCAGGGGATGCGCCTCGCTGCCATCGAAGCCGCTGGGAGCGGCCCAGCCGTGCCGGAGCAGGGGGGCCGCCGCCGTGTGTCACTCGTCGGCGCACCTCAGCGCGCGCACCATCCAGTGGATCTCCGCCGGAACCATCGCGTGAGTGCCTCACCTGCCTCCTATCCTGACACCCAAAACATCCAAACCAAAAGTCCCTTTCTGTCCACTCCGCTCTCTCTCTTTTTTAGGCATCGTGTGACTGTGATGGGCACGAGCTATCTTACACATTTAGAAAATATGATTTATTGTTATTTTGCCTTCTTATTAAGGATCCTGAGCTATTTGCCTTCTTATTAGTCGAGTTTGGCATGTTGGTAGCTGTATACGCCTGTCAGATGTGTAATGTTGTGACATGTGGTCTCATTATTCATGTTGCAAGGGCAGTACATCAGGCGCTATATTTTTTCCTGAGGAATCTCAGGTGCTACATTGGCATATGCCGTCACCACTCTGGCAGTAGCTAGCACTTCCAACTCGTAGTGCTCAAACCAGTGAAAAACAAATATCAACCTAATTAGGCCTTGTTCGATTATTCCTACGCCACGCCACATGGATTGGATGATATTGGAAAAAATAGTAGAGATTTTGACTTGCTATAGATTTAAATCCACCAAATCCTCTTCTATCCACATGGATTGAGATGAAACCGCACGCCCTTATGGTATTCATTTCCCACATGGAAAGATACAAGTCCAATGTCTTCAAACATAATTTCATTTGGTCTTCCAAGTATTGTTTGTCCTCTTGGGGTGACCACTTAGCATGTGCGTATTTACCTCATGCTTGTGATCTTCCAAATATTAGACCTGCTCATACTGTGAAGAGGATGAACTAACATGTAAAAAGTGGAATTAATCATGATTCAGATCTTTGATGAGCTGTCATATAGATATAGCTGGTCATGCGATTCATGCTGCCTTTCCCTAGCATGACACTGGACAGTCTTTTGAAAAGAAGGGAATCGCCACATACACTTCGAAATGTAACTTCTTCCTAACCATTTTAGGACTTCCAGGGAACACCTGGGATTATGGAACATATTCACTGCAAATAACAGCATAACTCTGCAGATTCTTATTTGAACAATGTTAACTATTCTTTATCTTTTGCAGAGTGCTATTAGTTGCTAAAGGCACTGCCATACACAAATCTTTCCTTGTGCCATTTTTTGCTCTTCAGGCACCTTGCTGCATAATCTCATGGATCAAGTAAGATACTGCTACTTATGGAAAGAATTATTCGATACCTGTGTTTCTTATCTTCCTTTATCTAGAATACAATATATATGCTTCTTATTTTTGGTGAAAGTACTATACTGTTCCTAATTATAATATGTTACCAACAACCATATCTAGGGGTGACTATGGTCAGTGGACTGCTTTTCTTGCTCTGTTGGTGCGTCTATTCTTCTTCATTCCAGGTAGAGTAGCAAACATGGTTCATATAAGAGTACTTTTTAGATTCATTCTGTCTGCTAATAACCAAATGTGTACTTGTTTTTTGAGATAACTGAATACTATGTTTTTCGAAGGAACAGAGTAGACTATGTGCCCAACCTGAACAAATTTTATTACTTCTTTGAAATCATTCATTTGTATGATTCAAGAAAAAAAGAAAATGGAGATTATAAAGTATCTATCGTAATCGTATGATAGCAAACTTGAAGGCAGTTCACCTCTTTGTAGCATCGGTTCTGAACCGATCTATGTTTAGGTCTACCCAGTTGTTTATTATTGTTGGTGAACTGGAGCTTCCACTGTCAACAATGCTGCTTGTGAGTGTTGCTCCTTACCAATTCATGGATCTGAGGTATGGAAGATTTTAACATTGGCCCTGATGCATATCATGATGAAGTTTTGTTTACACAACTTTTTATTAACTAACGTAAAGTCGGTTGTTTAGACTACTGCTGCTATAGAGACAAACATTGTAGAAGCAGTACAAGACGGTATGGATTAAAGCCAAACGAACAGACTAAATACAAGAACATTTTGGTTAACGAAGTAGTAACCATTTTTTTCATTGTAGTACTGAATTGTGTTATTGTGAATAGCAGGAAGCACTTATGTCTATATATCTGATCAATAATTGATATAGAACCAATCCACTTTTTTTTAAGTTGACACCTTGATCAGAAGCCATACAACATACCTTGAACCCACATTTTCTTCGATAAGGACTTTTAACCTACATGCCACTAAGACAATTTTTGGGGGGTGGGGTGGGGACACCCCGAGACTTGTAGTGGTAGCATACTTTGAAGTATTATCATGTTGACTTTCATATTCTCAAGTTCCCTTATGAAAACTGGTTGATTTTTCCCGGAAAAAATGCTTATTTTCATGAACTGAAAAATCATTGTTTTTTTGCTCATGTATACTGAATCCTCTGATTTCCAAATTGTGGTTACAGGGGAACTCAAGGTGGTGTCGTACTGTCACTGGTCATAGCTGCGTATCTCGCCTTCCAGCACTTCACTAGGGTGGGCGGCCCAGGCAAAGCCTTCGAGCATGGATCCATTGTTGCGACCTTGGCCATCATTTGCATCATGTTTATGCCCTTGATGCTGCTATTCTGATTTGCAATGAGTTGGAATGAATTTGCTTCTCATTATGTGCGTATAGAAGGACAAATAAATTTAACCTTGTAATGCAGCATTCGAGTTCTCTTTCCCAAAACATATGCACTGATATATCCTTCCCTGTTAGTGCTCTTCGGTGGTTATTGAGTTCTCTCAGCATGTTAATTCTCTTGTTGGTTTCTTGCATGGACTAATTTGGAAGCCACAAAACCACCGTAGGGAATTGGTAGGGAATTGGAGGGGCTAAAATCTCATTCTTATTTAATTTTGAATAAGAAGAAAATTTTAGCCTCTACAATCCACTCCGGTTTTCTCATTCCATTAATGACTTCCGGTTTCATTCCCCCGTGTCCGTTTCAAGATTCATGTGGACTTGACAATCAATTCTATGTTTTTGGCTCGAGGGCACTTTGCAATCGATGACCCTCAGTTGCATAAACAACTCCAGATGATGTAATCTTGCTATCGGAGGGTCTTTTATTTGTATACCGTTTCGTTGCCTCAAAACCTTTGTGTCCACCATAGCAAGCCAAAATGCCCACATCTGAAGTTCTGGACTCCATGCCATATTGCGAAAATGAGGTTTCTCCTGTTTCTATGTTTCAAAAAGCAAACAAGTTTCAGCTCCGTGTTTATGCGCGCCCGTATCACAGAAAAGGGCAACACCCCGGACATATTCAAAGCATTACACTCAGTCAAAGCGCTGGAGTCCGAATACTAAGCAGGCAAGTCTTTGTAAAGTAAGATAAATGGATCTACACGGTTTGAGCTTTATGGTTTGAGTTTAGTAAAGCGGTGTATTCCTTGTGTCGTGATGATTTGGTGGATTATACATTCACATTGATTTAGATGATTTTAACATAAACGAGACAATAAACGAAACATTTAGCGGCCAGAAGCCAATTCTGGCGGTAAGAAGCCGAAATAAACATGTGCCAAATAGCTCCAATTATGAAGATGGAATTACCCAAGCTATGCCAAGGTATCTATAGAGGAGATGATGCTTTTAGGGGGTGTTTGGTTCCAGTAACTAAGTCCGTTGGAGACTCACAATTTGTGTTCCGTGGCATCGCACGGGCACCCACCTAGTATATATATTGGCCAACTATATTGCATTGTCGAGCTTCATATTAATTTTAGTAAAAATAATATTCGATGGGAACAACTCCATCATGTAGATGATTTATTTATTGTGATTGGTCAGATATAGACATTTTTATGGGTATGAGGAATCGTTTATTTTGTAGCCAAATTTTGCACACATCGCGGAAGACACATGTAGCCATGTATGTACTTTTTTTCTTTTCTTTTATTTAATTAATAGCCCTTGCAGCAGACCTTTATAGCAGGCTACAATGGCGTGTATGACTGATCAACATGATCTTCCTCAAGGGTATGCCCTTGAGGTTTCTTGAGCCAGCTTCTCTCTAAGATATACCTTAGAGAGAGGTGCTTGACGGGGACAAGGGTATGCCCTTAAGGTTTCTTGAGCCAGCTTCTCTAAGGTATGCCTTATAGAGATGTGCTTGACGGGGAATTTCTTGCTGATGGAGCACGCAAATATTTTTTTGAACAGTATTTAACATAGAATTTCGATTTCCATGTACAACTTATCGCATATATTCACGATAATTTATACATGTGCGGAGTATAATTATTTTTGGCATGATGTCGACTTTAGCACTTGTTGCTAATTTCGTATCAACAACACGAGTCGAAGAACATAATTCTTCCGCTACGGTAAAGAAGACAAGAAACAGTGCAGCGACATAGGAGACTTTTTTTTACCTTGCAGTAGATCTTTTCGATGGGCCACAACGACGTATATGCCCTTGCAGTATGATCTCTCTCAAGGGTATGCCCTTGAGATTGTGTATATATAACCCGGTGACGCGATCTTCCTTAAGGGTATGCCTTTAAGGTTGTAGAACTAATTTCTCTCTAAGGTATGCCTTAAAGAGGGGTGCTTGATGAAGAATTTGTTGTCGATAAAACGCTATAGCAGGTTGATGGAGCTCTTCTCACCATGCAACCTGGCGGCATTTGGTGCAGCGGAGAGGCAGCCTGACGGTGCTTTTTTCTTTCTTCGTTGCGTCGGCGCAGTAGCCTAGCGGAAGCGATGCGAGCAGCAGTACTGGCAGCCTAACGATGCAGTCTCAATTTTTTTCTCCTACCCTGTTAGAGCATCTCCAACAATGCCTCAAATTAGTGCCTCAAATTGAAATATAGGGCTTTACACAGGAAAAACTACTCCAACAGTGCCCTATTTCAAAAAATTTTGTCAAAAAATTATAGGGCACCCTCTCAAGTGACTCAAATATACTACACCGTAGTAGACTGCCCTATAATCTAGATTTGGGGCTTTACTGTTGGAGCGGAGTGTTTTATTGGTGCCCTAAATTCTATAAAATATACTTATTTTCAAATTATAGGGTATTTTTATAGGTCACGCTGTTGGAGATGCTCTTAGGCTCATGTGGTCTTCACTAGTAGAAAAGAGCTCATAGCCTGCGGCACCCATAAATTATCACTGGCGGTTTTAGTTATCGCGCGCCAGTAAAAAAAACGAGGCGGGCCCGGCTTTGGAACCGCCAGTGGAAACACATTTCCACTGGCGGTTATCTTAACACAACCGCCAGTGGAAATAGGATGTTTCCACTGGCGGTTGGTGTAACATAACCGCCAGTGGAAAACCAATTTCCACTAGCGGTTGGTGTAACCGAACCGCCAGTGGAAATACCCTATTTCCACTGGCGGTTGTGTTAAGATAACCGCCAGTGGAAATTTGTTTCCACTGGCGGTTTTTCAAGCCAACCGCCAGTGAACTGTCTGTTATAAATAGCTCTCTTCTTCCCCCGATAGTGAACTGTATGCTCGCAGCCAGCTTCCATTGGAGGCGATTTTGGAGGTCCAGATTTCAAAAAAATATAAGGGGGGAGGTTTTGCTCTTCATTTCTTCGAAGAAGGTGGATAAGAAAGGTTGGTTTATGTTTCTTTGTCAATTTTTGTTCATTCTTGCTCAATTTTAGCCACATTTTGGATCTAGGGTTTTACATGTGAGAGAGAAGAGTATAGCTAGGTAATTTTCTCTATTTCCTCAAATGAGGTTGCTTAAGATGGTTAGTTTTTGTCTATTCCCTCTCCTTTTTCATGTTTAGTTATCAAATAAGTTTATCCATAACACATATTTAGTTGCTTTATGAATGGTGAATGTGTTGTATGGAAGGTTGGTTTAATTATGTTTCAATTGTCAGTTATTGTTTATTTTTGCTCAATTTTAACTACATTTTGAAACTAGGCTTTCACCATGTGTTAAAGATAGGTTTGGGTATTAATTTTTTTGTTTATTAGTTGCTAGGAAAGTTTGGCTTATGTTTCTTTTGCCAAATTTTGTTCATTTTTCCTCCATTTTAGCCACATTTTGGATATAGGGTTTCACCATGTGTTAGAGAGTAGTCTAACTACTTTTATTGGAAGAGATAAAGTAGTCTAACTACATTTTGTTAGCGACAAACCGAAGCATGTAATTTTACACGACTTTCTAGAGAGGAGAGGGAGAGGGAGAGAGAGCTATTGTTGCCAATGCGCTCGGAGCAGGTGCAGCACTTACCGTCCGTGCGAATGCAACACTTTGCACATCCAGAATGCCCGTTCTTGCACTGATTTTACACAGAGCAGAGCATCATGCTGGAGTCCACCGATCAATATGTACTGTATATATACATGCATGGTAATCTGACTTGCCATGAAAACTTCGGACTGGAAGGGTAGGCAGCAGATGTCGCACTCCAACGCGTCCTTCTCCATGGATAGTGTCACAGTCGCCTCTTCCTCATCCTCGAACCCCGACTCTTCCTCATCCTCCATGTGCAGCATGTAATTTTACACGACTTTCTAGAGAGGAGAGGGAGAGGGAGAGAGAGCTATTGTTGCCAATGCGCTCGGAGCAGGTGCAGCACTTACCGTCCGTGCGGATGCAGCACTTTGCACATCCAGGATGCCCGTTCTTGCACTGATTTTACACAGAGCAGAGCATCATGCTGGAGTCTACCGATCAATATGTACTATATATATACATGCATGGTAATCTGACTTGCCATGAAAACTTCGGACTGGAAGGGTAGGCAGCAGATGTCGCACTCCAACGCGTCCTTCTCCATGGATAGTGTCACAGTCGCCTCTTCCTCATCCTCCAACCCCGCCTCTTCCTCATCCTCCATGTGCAGCATGTAATTTTACACGACTTTCTAGAGATGAGAGGGAGAGGGAGAGAGAGCTATTGTTGCCAATGCGCTCGGAGCAGGTGCAGCACTTACCGTCCGTGCGGATGCAGCACTTTGCACATCCAGAATGCCCGTTCTTGCACTGATTTTACACAGAGCAGAGCATCATGCTGGAGTCTACCGATCAATATGTACTGTATATATACATGCATGGTAATCTGACTTGCCATGAAAACTTCGGACTGGAAGGGTAGGCAGCAGATGTCGCACTCTAACGCGTCCTTCTCCATGGATAGTGTCACAGTCGCCTCTTCCTCATCCTCCAACCCCGACTCTTCCTCATCCTCCATGTGCAGCATGTAATTTTACACGACTTTCTAGAGAGGAGAGGGAGAGGGAGAGAGAGCTATTGTTGCCAATGCGCTCGGAGCAGGTGCAGCACTTACCGTCCGTGCGGATGCAGCACTTTGCACATCCAGAATGCCCGTTCTTGCACTGATTTTACACAGAGCAGAGCATCATGCTGGAGTCTACCGATCAATATGTACTCCATAGAGAGAGAGATAGAGGAGAGAGAGAGGAGAGAGAGAGAGGATAGAGAGAGAGGAGAGAGAGATAGAGGAGAGAGAGAGGAGAGGAGAGAGAGAGATAGAGGAGAGAGAGAGATAGAGGAGAGAGAGAGGAGAGAGAGAGGATAGAGAGAGAGAGAGGAGAGAGAGAGGGTTTCACATTTTAGCCACATTTTTGGATATAGGGTTTCACCATGTGTTTTATGTTACTTTTTTACAGGTGGTGATGGAGAGGACATCCTGGATGTATAACTTATCAAGGCTAGATCCATCATACATATCCGAGGTCCATAGGTTTATTGATGTCGCTACGAACCATGCTTGGAGAACAAAGACAAAACACATATATTGTCCATGCATGGACTGCAAAAATGCTGCTGTATTTAATGACACAGAACAAATCATATCTCATCTGGTATGCCGAGGATTTATGAAGGATTACACAATTTGGACAAAGCATGGAGAGGGTAGCTCTTCGCCTTATACGACTGGAAACCCTGAGAACATCGACGACAGATTTCAGTTCGTTCACGAGACACACCAACCTCTTCCACAGAGCGAACATGTAGTGCAAAATGTTACTGATCATGGTTACGCTGGAGGAAATGAACATGATAGACCTCATGTTCTGCCAAGTGTTATGGATGAGGAAGATGCAGAGTTGCTAGAGGCAATGTTGCGTCGTCATACAGATCAATCGATGTTCTTAATGAAAGGTATGGAGTCCCTGAAGAAGGCAGCAGAAGAGCCTTTGTACGACGAGTCTAAGGGTTGTACCAAAGAGTTCACGACGCTCCGGTCTGTGCTAAAGCTGTTGATGTTAAAAGCTAAATATGGTGTGTCTGATGCTGGCTTCGATGCGTTCTTGAGTATTATCGCAGACATGCTTCCAAAGGAGAACAATGTGCCTGCTAACACGTACTATGCAAAGAAACTAATCAGTCCGCTCACTATGGGTGTGGAGAAGATCCACGCGTGTAGAAATCACTGTATCCTTTATCGAGGTGATGATTATAAAGACTTGGAGAGCTGCCCAAAGTGCGGTGCAAGTAGGTACAAGACGAATAAAGACTATCGAGAGGACGAAGAGTGTGTTGCATCCGTGTCTAAAGGGAAGAAGCGAAAGAAAGCCCAAAAAAAGACTTCAAAATCCACGAGCAAAGAAAAAGAAGTAGACTATTATGCGCTCAAAAAGATTCCTGCTTTGGTGATGTGGTACCTCCCCGTCGTCGATCGATTGAGGTGTTTGTTCGCTAATCCTGAGGATGCCAGACTTATGAGCTGGCATGCTTCTGATGAGCACAAAAACGATGGGAAGCTTCGACATCCAGCCGATGGGAAGCAGTGGCAAGATTTCAATGACAACCACCGAGACTTTGCCGATGAACCGAGAAATGTTAGGTTCGCACTGAGTACTGATGGAATGAACCCATTTGCTGAGAGGAGCAGCAAGCATAGCACATGGCCGGTGATCCTCACCATATACAACCTTCCTCCATGGTTGATGCAGAAACGGAAGTACATTTTGCTAACCATCCTTATTTCTGGACCTACACAACCTGGAGTTGACATGGATGTATTTTTGGAGCCCTTAATGGAGGATATTAAAATATTGTGGGAAACGGGTGTTCAAATGTTGGATGAGTATCGTAAAGGTTCATTCACGCTGAGAGCAATTCTTTTTGTTACGATCAACGATTACCCTGCTCTCTTCACATTATCAGGCCAGTTTAAGGGAAAGGTTGGTTGCACAGTATGCATTGATGGAACTGCTTACGTATCCCTTGCTGCATCTAGGAAGATAGTTTACATGAGGCACAGACGCTTTTTATTGGAAGGACACAGGTACCGCATGCGAAAGATGGATAAGTACTTCGACAATAATGGTGAACTACATTCTACTGCTCCATCGGGTAACAATAGAGGTCATAGAGTTTTTGAAATAGTCAGGAATATCAAGTTTGTTTTCGGGAAGAAGACAAAAGACGAAAAAACAAGGAAGGATGCTAAACCATCTTCGGGGGCTATATTCAAGAAGAAGTCTATTTTCTTCGAGTACTTGCCTTACTGGAAAGAGTTAGATGTGCGGCATGCGATCGATGGTATGCACGTTCAAAAGAACGTGTTTGAAAGCATAATGGGCACCTTGCTAGACATAAAGGGCAAAACAAAAGAAGGGCTCAATTCACGCATGGACTTGGTAGATTTAGGCATAAAAAAGGAACTACATCCCGTTCTTCAAGAAAATGGGAAGTACCATCTCCCAGCAGCAAGCTACAATCTCAATGTAGATGAGAAACATGCGATGTGTGTTTGGCTCAAGAATTTGAAAGTCCCATCCGGATTCTGCTCTAGCATACGGAGTATTGTGTCAATGAAAGACCTGACAATCACCAACTACAACTCACATGATTGCCATGTCATGCTGACTACATTCCTACCTATTGCCATCAGGGCTATAAATCCTTTGTTTTTAAAGATGGCAATCACACGGTTGTGCTACTTTTTCAACAGGATTTCACAAAAGGTAATTGGCCGTGATGAGTTGGCATCTCTTCAAGAATTCGCAGTGGAGACAATATCACAGTTTGAGATGTGTTTCCCTCCATCGTTCTTTGATATTATGGTGCACCTTGTGGTGCACTTGGTGCCACAAATAGAAGCATTGGGTCCTATGTACTTGCATGAAATGTGGACGTATGAGCGTTTCATGTCAATACTGAATGGCTATGTATCAACCCGTGCTCGTCCCGAGGCATCCATGATAGAGGGGTACTGTACCGAAGAGGCCATTGAGTCCGGAGGTCCATTCTACAATAGTATCCTAAAAGACCAGGTTGCAATAGGTCTGCCTCCGTCACGACATGAGGGTAGACTGTATGGAAGCGGGAGGATGGGACGGAAATCTTTCATCCCACCGGATTACGATATAGTACTTGAGGCACATCAGAGCATCCTACATCAGCTAATGATAATGGAGCCATTTATCCAACAACACATCAATGAGCTTCGCGAGCAAAATCCTGGGCATACGGATGATTGGGTAATGAAGCAACATAAGCAGCGGTTCAACACATGGCTAATGGTGAAGGACATTCCACGTGGAGAAACAATAGAAGAACAAACCATCAAGGGCTTGGCATCTGGACCATCACGCCAGGTCACAACATGGCAAACCTATGACATTAGTGGATTCACATTTTGTACCAAGTCCAAGGACAAAAAGAGCATGTCACAAAACAGTGGTGTTCGATGCGAAGCCATAGATGATGAAACTGGTGAGATTATTACATATTTTGGCTTTATTGAGGACATATGGGAACTAGACTATGGTACATTTCAGATCTCGGTTTTCCGATGTCAATGGGTTGAAGACAAACATGTCACGGTAGACAACTATGGGGTCAGAGTTCTTGATCTAAGTAAGGTAGGTTACAAAGATGACCCATGGATCCTTGCTAATCGTGCTGCACAGGTCTTCTATGCTGAACAGATCATTTCTAACAATGAGAAGAAAAGCACCGACAAACCGAAGCATGTAGTTTTTCCTGGAAAACAACAAGCTATAGGAGTTGATGGTGTATCTAATTTAGAGGATTTTAACTAGTTCAATGACATGTCTCTTTTCATAGACCATCCAACCAAGATAAGGAACGTTGAGCGAAGCATCCCACGCAATTCGATGCCCTGGGTACGCCACGATGAACAAGGCAGAACAATAGCTCCCTAGATTATATAGTTGTCATGTAATTGATTATTGTTAGGACATGTCATGTAATTGATTATTGTTAGCGACAAACCGAAGCATGTAATTTTACACGACTTTCTAGAGAGGAGAGGGAGAGGGAGAGAGAGCTATTGTTGCCAATGCGCTCGGAGCAGGTCCAGCACTTACCGTCTGTGCGGATGCAGCACTTTGCACATCGAGAATGCCCGTTCTTGCACTGATTTTACACAGAGCAGAGCATCATGCTGGAGCCTACCGATCAATATGTACTGTATATATACATGCATGGTAATCTGACTTGCCATGAAAACTTCGCACTGGAAGGGTAGGCAGCAGATGTCACACTCCAGCGCGTCCTTCTCCATGGATAGTGTCACAGTCGCCTCTTCCTCATCCTCCAACCCCGCCTCTTCCTCATCCTCCACCACCACCTTGGCTTTCTTTGGAGTGCCGCCGTCATGGTTTATCACCTAGAACGAGGTAAAATAAAAGCAGGGAGGACTATTCGACTAATATATACATATCAGGCAGTAAGAAACAAGCATCTTCAAAGAACATGTTGTAAAAGAACTTGGAAAGATGTTTACCAGATCTGATACTTGTGAAAGAACTTCACACCAATGGTGATGAGAGACGCGAAGCCATGAGACGACGTAGTATTTAAACACTACAAGAACGGGCATTCTAGTGACAGAGGAGGGAGAGAGAGGGAAGAGAGAGGAGGGAAAGAGGAGAGAGAGAGGAGAGAGAGAGGAGAGAGAGGAGAGAGAGAGGAGAGAGAGAGGAGAGAGAGAGGATAGAGAGAGAGAGGAGAGAGAGAGGGAGAGGGGAGAGAGAGGAGCTAGGGAGAGGAGAGAGAGGAGAGAGAGGATAGAGAGAGAGAGAGGAGCTAGGGAGAGGAGAGAGAGGAGAGAGAGAGGGAGAGATAGAGGAGGGAGAGAGAGGGAAGAGAGAGGAGGGAGAGGGGAGAGAGAGGAGGGAGAGGGGAGAGAGAGGAGAGAGAGGAGAGAGAGAGGGGGGAGAGAGAGAAGTAATATATAAATATATATATTATGTATACTAAATATATATATTTATATATTTAATATGTACAAAAATTTATATACTTAATGTATGAATATACAATAAAAAATAATATACTAAAAACATTTCTACTGGCGGTTGACAATGAAAACCGCCAGTAGAAATTAATTTTTACTGGCGGTTGTCGATGAAAACCGCCAGTAGAAATGGCCTCCACAGTCTGTGGATGGCATTTCTACTGGCGGTTCTCTATGACAACCGCCAGTAGAAATGATTTCTACTGGCGGTTTTCATTGTCAACCGCCAGTAGAAATATCTCCTATA